>OW618052.2:6261213-7478936 GCA_939531255.2 Thera britannica
GAGCTACACTGAGCTGCACAAAACGTAGATAATAATGACTCCTTCTGTCTTCGACCATATCACTTTACCAAACTTTGACACAAGAGGTGGGCGTGGCTACGCCGCCGCCACGACCAAAGAAGTAGGAAATATAAAACTTGTTAAACCCATAGAGCAGCAGCATTGTTTTTGACAAAGTCAAACGGCTTCGTAGGTATTGCTTTTACCCAACATGCTGATGCAAACAGGAATGTTATGATATTGACCACTATTTGTGTGTATAAGTATTTTATGATTGCTCATCTGTTCCCCTATATCAAATAAATATAAAAATAGAACTAGTTTATTTTAATTATATGACAGCTGTCAGTTGAAAGCGATTCTATCTAGGACTGAAAAGTATTTAGGTCGTGGGTTCAATTCCCACCGAGAACAAATATTTCTTTGGTGAATGCAGATGTTTGTTCTCTGTCTGAGTGTTATATTGTATTCTAACTATGTGTTAACAAAATGATGTGCAGTAAAATGTATGTACTATAGGAATGAGATAGTTGATTGTAATACATCAACTATCTGATTCCTATAGTACAAGACAAGCTCGGGGATAGACAGTGTTTTGTGGATTGTCTACATTATTAATTTATTTTATAAAGATCGTGGGTTAAAATTTGGTCGTGCACCACCAATGTATACTATTCTGTCAGTTCATCACCTCTCTTATTATATAAATAGATATACTGTAGCTGTAGGTTTATCGACAAGATAAACCTAGCTCTAAGACTTCTCAAAGTGATCATTGATATTATGTTATTTTAAAGGTACAATGAATAAAATTAAACATTTTTACTTTACTTTGACTTTCACTTTGAATACTGCTACTCTATTGTAATCTCCATTTGATAACTCTTTGAATTGCTCGAAATCAATTGTCAATTTGAAAAAACGTCAAAACTATAGCGCTTGCAAAACAGGAAAGTATTAAAAACCGGATTATCTCCGGCTTCCGGCCAAAAACCGTTTCCAGGTTTGGTCAACGTAATATTTTTTCATATAGTAGAATTTTAACAAGAAAACAATATTCTAAGATACCTACAAAATCAACTATTAAAAAATTGTACGAAATAGGAATTAGTATCTAGTGAAGTTTAATATTACTTACTTTATTATTGAGTAGTTTATTGTTGAGTAGATTAGTAGTAGTAGTGGAGCTTTTTGTGAAGTGCTCATCCAGGGAAGTACTACCACCATACCTGTTTCTGCCGTGAAGCAGCATTGCTGTGTTTCTGTTTGAAGGGTGTGGGTGCCGGTGAAATTACTGGCACTTGAGGCTGAACATCTGTACGCGTGAAGCTGATGGACGCAGGGCAGTGCATCGTAGGGCAAACTCCTGGCGTGTGTGACTTACGAGGCAATGCTTTGTTACAGGCTATAGGTACCACTGTTACCACTTACAGGCCTATACCCGAGTGGGATCCTAGCTAAAGAAAAATAAGAACACAAATGAACAAAAAGTAAAACTGAAAAAAAAACTAATAAAAATAAATGTAACATCAAAATATATGTATTAAAAATAAAGTTTAAAATTAAATTTAAACAAAATAATGACTATAATGTATGAATGTAAATAATAATGATGATATAATAATAATCGAAATAATAAGTAATAATATGCATGAAATGTAACTTAATGTAGTTATGGAATGAATGGGCTTTTTTTTTTTTTTATAGTTACCACTTAACATCAGGTGGACCATATACTTGTTCCATCAGCTAGATGTATTAAAAAAAAAGACGCAGTGCAATAATAGAAAAACAAAGTATTGGTTTTATTATGTTTTATCGGTTTTTAGCTATGTATGCTTTTAGACAAAAAAAATCAATTTATAAAAATAATGCATCTTTTTAGTAATGTTTCAATTACCTGGACATATTAGGGCTAAGAATAAAGTGATGGTGAACTGAACGCGCGAACCTTGTGCAAACAACACCCACACCATTGCCTCCATATATTATTGCCACTGTTATGACTTTTGAGGAACAAGATTTAGCGCAGTTTCAAGACAGTATCTAACACTAATACTAGCTCGCTGCGTACAATGACAGTTCGCGGCGCTGTGTGGGGATGAATGCAAAACCCTACGCTTGAAACTGATCGCCATCGCCATCGCAGATCGAAACTGTTCGCCGCAATCTTTTCTAAGCTTAATTCATTCACCCGCTAGTCCGGGGTACCTAGGTAGTTTTTGTTCACGGGGATTAAAAACAAAACAATATTTTTGAGGCTCAATCAGTAAGATTTATGTTTCTGATACTAAGGAAAATCGGAATACGTAAAACTTCCCTCACTGTATAGGCATACGCCTATCTATCATTGCGTCCTGAAGTGAGGGTAGTTATTATACCTCCACCTCTCAACGACGATAGCACTCATGTCAATGCTCCAGTCTGCCCACGACCACAGTTATTACAACATAGCCGAAGCGTCGGGGAAAATTATACGCGGTAAACACCCATCATCATCATTATCATCATCATCAACCTATATTAGTCCACTGCTGGACGTAGGTCTCTCGCAAGACGCGCCACTGAGCCCGGTCTTCGGCTCTTCTTCTCCAGTGCTTGCCAGCTTCATTTCGCAGATCGTCGCCCCACCTTGCCGGAGGGCGTCCTACACTACGCTTACCTAAACGCGGTAAAAATACCCGTGTAACAGTTTAATGTGTGTTATGATCGCAAAAGTTTAAAAAAGTACTATTGATAAATTTTGCTTAGCTGTCCGGCTTTTCGCAAAACCGGAAAACCGGGTTTGCACGCCCTAGTCAGGACGTAATGTCAGATAGGAAACTGATGGGTGGCTGAACTAATTGATGCCCGCGACTTCATCGACTGTCTCCACGGGTGGTGATTATACACTTCCTTGTTTCGATATTATATTTATGCATTCCATCTCTTATAAAAAAGTGCCCAAATATTATAAATACATTCACTTGTTCTGTTTTTTCTCCATCAATCAAAATATTACACGCTGTTAAACATTCATATCGAATACCATAAACTTAGCCTTATGATTGTATTTGTTTTTGTATTTATTGATTTACTTTGATTATGACGGTTCATTCTAGGTATGTAAATGCCCTTATTTTATTTTTTATTGATATTTGATCTTATTCTAAGCTTCTCTCCATCCAAAATTTGATTGGAAAATACTGATTTGCAGCGATATAACCGCCCATTATACATTACTATATTTTTAAATAGTTTCAAATAAGATTCTATCCTATTATTATCTTACACAACATCTTTTTTTGCTTTTAACGTAGTTAAACAAATATTTTTAGAAGTAATATATATTTTTTCTATTAAAACTAATAGGAAAAACAATTTCCAGAGTTCAATAATATTAGAACGAATCCTCAATAGTTCTCTTTTTCCAAATTTTAGACTCTACGGGTCGTTTTCACCGATGACTAATCAGTAGATCAAATATTTGACGATTGTTTAATACACAAAATTAAGAAAAATTAAGTAGGGGGTAGTAAAACATTAAATAGGGGATGCTTTGTCTGTCACGATCTGGGAACTTTCGTTTTTATTAGTAGTGATCGCAGCGTGCAACTGTCAAAAGACGCGGCAGTGTGTGCGGATGTATACAATTCCCTATGTTGAAACTGAACGGTTCGCCATCGCGCCCGCCAGCGAACTAGGTGTGTTCGAGCCTTTAGGAATATTGTCCGTAACTAAGGCCCGTATTCCAAAACAGCGCTTGAGTCTGAGTCGAGCCTCAAGCATAGATTTGATGACAGTTCTCCATTGAAAAGTGTCAAAAATCTGTGCTTGAAGCTCGACTCAGACTTAAGCACTGTTTCGGAATACGGGCCTTAGTTTAAAGAAAGACTGATCCCCAAGCGGGATTAATTGGGTTTTATAGACGAAAACCAAACATTAAAAAAAGATTTAACAATTTTTTTTTTATATTTTAGCCGAAGCTTTGCAATGTTGTAGGTAACAGTTGATTGCTATTATTTTTATTTTTTTTAATGTTGAAGTGTGGGCAAGATAATGGCCGAAAATTTTTCGTGTTCATCTAAGCCCAAATCAAAGTAGAATCACAAGGATCACTTTTTAACCGACTTCCAATCAAAAAGGAGGAGGTTCTCAATTCGGTTGTATTTTTTATCAGATGAATCCAGATGCCAGTTCCATGGGACCAAGCCTAGAACTGTCAACTCTTCTCAATTCAGTTGCTTTTTCCATGCATTAAAAAAGTTTTTTTTATCTGAGAAGTCATTATTACAAATTGTTCCTACATAAATTTCATTAAAATTGGTTCAGCAGTTAATTTATGAAGTCTATTTTTAAAGTATAAAATAATCATAAATATTTTGGACAACACTATCTAGCCCCAAATTAAGCAGAGCTTGTACTAAGGGGACCAAAGCAAATACCAATAGCAGATATATATATTTTTTTAATTAATTGTATTTACTCTAGACGCTACCCTCCCCTTAACAGTCTCACATATTAATACGGCAAGTTTTAATTCCTTAAGTTTCGGGTCAGCGTCTTAACTTAAACAATAATATACACAAAATAATTATTAATTGTTTAATATTGATTTTAAACTTTGAAATTAAATTCGGGTCCTGGTTTTGATTTACCTCTTCGTATCGTATCACTAATCAGTGTGGTGAAAGGATTTTAAGTGTGCCTCAAAAAGGCTCGTTTCGTCCTCACAGCTCAGTTGGTAGTAGCTCTGCCTTCTGCGCCGGAGGGCGTGGGTTCGATCCTCACCGAGAACAAATATTCGTGTGCTGATCGCAGATGTTTGTTCTCTGTCTGGGTGTCATATTGTATTCTGAGTATTTATAAAAAAAGTATGTGATGTACTTGCGGCCGCCCGCTTCGCTCGCCCCGTTCCCGATACTTTTTCGGGATAAAAAGTATCCTGTGTCTAAGTTATCTATCCAATAATATTTAACAAATCGGTTCAACCGTTCTTGAGCTATAAATAAACGAAAGAAAGAAAGAAATCTTATTTATTTATGACGGCACACGGTAGATATGAGAAACACGATAATTTTTTTTTAATAGTGTAACTAACACGACTTTCTTATACAATTATACATATAGATTAGATAGATTAATAGTACATTGTTACCTGAGTGTTGAAAGTCACGTTTTTTGAGTCCCGAGACGGGTTTGGCGCCAGAGCGTTAGCGAGGGCGCCAATGGAGCTTGAGGGACTTAAAAGACTTTCACCCGAGGTAAACACTGTGCTTTTCATTACGAATACAAGGAAAGTAAAAATAAAAACATGAAAGAAAAATTTGTGAAAATGAAGATTGAATTGCCGCCTTCCTGGTTTTTTTTTTCTTTTTCTCTGGCGGGCCTTCGGTTTCGGCCGTTGTAATGGGTTTCCAACCTACTTGCTGAATAAAAAGTTGGAATTTGGTTCAACGACCTCTTTGCAGTTAGAAAGACTTTAGAAAGTTGGAACATGGTTGAATAAAATAGAACTTGTTTTTTTTATAATTTGACAGCTGTCAGTAGAAAGCGATTCTCCCTAGGGCTGAAAGTTTTACTTTCAATTGGGCCCCTCAGGCAACTTCAGACCTACTTTCAGATTATGAGTAATGAAAAAACAAATACAAACCCCGGGAACCATACCTACATTTAACCAGAATAAAATAACTAATAGATTCAGGCGTGACGTTGCGTTTTTCCATTGTTAAACATACATTAAGTAGAAAAAATATTCTTAATTCTTTATTGCACACAATACAAAACATAGGAAAAGAACAGAAATAGAGAACATGTATATACAAAGGCGAGCTTAGCCCTGAGTAGAGTTTTCTTACAGCAAACCTTTGAGGCTAGAGAGAGGTGACTATAATAGGCAGGTTTGTGTATATTAAAAACATTAAAAAGTAAAAAATAACAAAAATACTTAAATGAATAAATGAATAAATTTACTAATATGCAAAATAATTAAAGGCATTATAATACACATACAATACACAATAATGTAGATTCGTTGGGTGTTATTAATAATCCTGGCGCAACGCTGAAGTACCTAGTTAAATCTTGTTTTGCCACATTTGTTCGAGTTGACAATTGCATATCAATGCAAGAGACAAAACACGGATTAACTAGTCCAACGCTACGCCAGGATTATTAATAACACCCTAAGTGTGTGCACCGTACGCAACACCTGCAAATCCTTCAAAGTGAAATAAAGTGTATTAGACACAACAATAATACCACGAGCATCCTCAGGAAAATTGACTCTCTGTGCACTTTAGGACGTGTTGTCTTGTCGAGCGCTGAGCAGAAAGTGCAGAATAAAATAGTATACATATAATATGTGTTATTCCAGATAATATGTGCTATTCCAGAGTATAATCTATCTCTGTCTACTATCTATCTACATTCATACTCATCACTCTCCTAGTCACATGACTTTCAATCCCTTCTCATGTGGTGCCTGTACCACGCCAGCCTGTTAGATTCTCTTGGTCAGGGTCTCTCAGTAAAGTAAACAGGCCTTTGCATCTATTGTAGATGATTTATACAGCGTCAGGGGCAACTGGTGATTCATGCCCCTACTTAACACGTTCGCGCGCGGTGCTCACTTTTTCGAAACTTCAGATGGAGCACTGTTTTCTCCAATACATTTATTTTGACGTTTATAAACGTTCTTTAGTAGCCCTATTTATTTGAGTAATCAACTATGATTAGAACGACATTATACGTCGACGTATGGTGACGTTGCGCAACATTTAATCATTTTTCAGCCTTTTTTAATTAAACACAACGTCACGATACGTCGACGTGCAGTTACGTTCTGCCACATTTTATCCCTAAAAACGTATTAAGTTGTACAAAACGTATCCGTACGTCGACGTATATATACGTTCTGTAACATTATATATATTTCCTAATCTATTACAACGTAATAGAACGTTACACGCAACGTCTTACTACGTCGACGTATGGCGAAGTACCACCAGAGGAAGTTGGCTCAAATATTTTCATTTTTGAGTGGTTTCGTGCTGTTTTTTCCATCTACAACAAATAAATGAAATTAAGTTAGTGTAATTATCAGTAAACATATTATTAAAGCAGCCTTAAATACCTATATTTGGAATAAAATAGCATTGTTATAAAATCTAGTAACACATACGAAATATTATTTCGATCGGACAACAGGACGTAAGTCAAATGTAATTTACTAAATTTGATTACAGACACACACAGACAAACTGTCTTAGCGACACTGAAACAGTTAAGCTTAAATAAAAGCAAATAAAATTAATATTACAGTCAAAAAACGTGTAAATCTTATATAAACAACGTTCAGTACGTAACGTTAGTGTTATGCCCGAAGAACATGGTTCTGATGGATCCTTGCTTGTTTTGTCACCTTTTTTATTAGTTTTCTTTCTTCTCTTTCGCTTTGTTTTGTTCATCTAAAACAATGGAATTTCTATAATAAGAACTAAAATAAAACTAATCAGGTTGCTCAAATATGAAAATAATTATTGTATTCTATATAATACACACTATTATTTAAATCCAGTACAAAATATGTGATAACTTACGATTTAAAAGTTTCGTAACTTGGGAGCTTACTTCACTGTACACGTGCGTCGCGTAACGGTGCACAGCCCGACTGACAGTATGGCGGCGCATACTCCAGTTGACGTCAATGCACGTTCTGCGTTTGTGAGTAGGTGTCTTTGTATGTGTGAGAAGCACCCACAAAACGCTTAAAATGACGATGCTGTGTGACACTACGAAATCAAAATTTTGATATGTTGCGGCACTGTGACGTCACTATAGGAGCATTATATGAGAAACGGACGTTTCCTTACGTTCTGGTTGATAGAGAAACATAAAATTTGACGTATCGATACGTTGTGCGACATCGTATCTCGATTTTTTTACGTATCCATACGTTCTGCACGCGAATGTGTTAAGAGACGTTACAGTGCCTGGGACAGGATTTTTTTTAGATGGAGTAGGCATGCCCAGCACCTATACCATCCTGACAGCTTAGTCGACCTAATCCACAGGAAAGACATGGTCAATACGTGCGGAGCTGACTAAGCTGCGGGTTTCCTCACTATGTTTTCCTTCACCGTTTTAAACCAATAACATTGTGTGCATATTTTTTTCTATAGAAAAACTCATTGGTACACAACTGGATTAGAACACACGACCTTAGGGTCGAAAAGCGGGGTCGCTATATAGACCACCAGTGCTCTCAGGGTCTTCCAGACAGCCCTAAATAATTGTCAACCACATAAAAACAAGTATTCATCAAAACGTGTACATAATACAAGGACTACAAAAGGCACGTCCGTCTGTCTGTCCAGAACAATGCGCCCCTGGGGCCAGACGTGGATTAAGGCGGTGACCTTACTGTAAGGCATGCTTTTGCTAGTTTTTTTTGCCTCTGGAGACTAGTACTACTGAAAGACTACTAGACTACTGAAAGAAAGAAACTTTCTTTCTTTCTTTCAGTAGCTCCAGAGGCAAAAAAAACTAACTAAACTAGAAGAAAGAAAATTTATTTATTTGACATAACACAGGTAGAACGGAATATTTCTTACTATAATAAGCAAAAAAAAATATAAAATATAAAATTGTAACACACAAATAATAAAGTAGGTACCTATCCTTAAAGTACTGGACAGATTCACAGCTGAATAGAATAGAACAGAATATTATAACTTTATTGTACACCAAAGTGAAAGATTGCAAATGACAAAATAAGAATACTTAAAAAAAACTATAGGTATAATGAGTGGTCTTATCGCTTAGAGCAATCTCTTCCAGACAACCTTTGCATGCACCATGCATGCACCATACATAATAAAAAATAATGAATTAATAATCAACAAACAATGACTTGCTTCGGATGGCAAGTAAATTTACGAAAAAATATCTACTACAAGCTTTGCTAAATTTGGGGCTAGATAGTATTATGTCCACAATATTTATTTATTTACTATTTATACCTAAATGGTGCCACTTTTACTCGACAGATAGCGTTACTCAGAGAGAACAGGCATTTAAAGTTAAAATACAAATCAGTAAGCATTCAGCAATGTGGGGTCGAAGCCTGAAAAGCGTAAACACTGTGCTGAATAAGAAATTACTAAAAAAAAGATATTTTTTATGTTTTGATGACAAATGCTTGTGATGCATGTTTTGTATATACTTAAGCTTGAAAATTTTTCACCAAACTGATTTTAAAGAATCAGTGTCACTATAAGACCTCCTATTATATTTATTATATTTTTTTACAAGTTAAGTTATTGTTTATTTATTTCTAAAGTTAAACTTTAAAATAGGACCTAGTCTTTAATATTTAATAGATACTGTTAGGGAATAAATGTTCTCGAATGGCGACCACGAACCGGAAGACGAAACGTAGAGCACCAACCCACCAAAAAGACCGACGACATTGTTAAGATCGCGGGAAGTCGATGGATGGAAAGGGCTCAGAATCGTTCTTCCTGGAAATGTGTAGGGGAGGCCTATGTCCAGCAGTGGACTTCTTCAGGCTGATGATGATGATGATGAATAATAGATATCAGTAGTAATAGACAGTAGGTACCAGCATTTGTAAAAAAAATCGGTTGTCTGTAAAGTCGGTATACTGTCGATAGTTGAACGTGCCAACGTCATACAGCTGTCCACGCGGACGCATCGCTCACTCAAGTAGGAGAGAGACAGATGTCGAACGCTGCCGAACGCGAAGGCCGTGCGTGCCACTTTGTCGCTCGTTCCGCGCTTTCGCTTGCACTTCAAGCCTTAAATGGAACGCCTCAGAGCGAGGTAACGCCGCATGAGTCATGTTTTTTTGCTGTTGTTGTCACGTCAAAAATATTTTTTAATCAACATCTGATTACTATTTACTATCACAATATTTATCTGACAATTTTGAATAAGGCACTCAAAGCAAAATCTACAAAATCATTATAAAATACTTTAAGCACAATAACTCTCTTTTGATACAATATACAGTTTTGCAAATAACTATACAAAAATACTACCAAAACGAATATTACGCAAAAACCTACCTTATCCTCATTACTTTAAGAAGGAAAGACTTATTTACTGAGAAGCCAGTTTCTTTGCAATCAAAAGTGTATAAATTATCAAGCGCAAGCGAAAATGTTCCTTATTTGTAGGTTATTTAAGGCGAAGTACAATTTCGTCGGGTGAAATATAAAGTTGTGTGGGCACCCTCGGCAAAGTGATAAATATTAATATTATGGGATAGAGGTAATTCTAGTCAATTGGTGGCGGCGACCTGAACTACAGGATGTTTTGTTTAGGTTTGAAGTTCGGTAGACATCCTCTCAGGCCGAGATTCATAGACCGAACTTTGACTTTACTTTGATGGAAAGTTCAACTTTCAACCAAAATTATATTTCATAGTTCTGACAAAGCTCTTCTTTATTCAAAATATTGATAGGAAACTTCGATAAACAAAGCTTACTTTGCGACTGCTTTGCTGTAAATCAAAGTGTGGTCTATGAATCTCAGCCTCAGGTCACTCAGGCGTGTATCAGCCGAATATTAAGACATAAACAAACACCTTCAAACTGAGTAGACAAAAGCTGATATACCTACTCATGAGCTGACAACCACCGAGTATACCTACTCAAGTGCTGACATACTTACTCAAAAGCTGGCAAACCTACTGAATGAATCAATCAGTTCGAATCAATTAATGAATTTATTGAATATGACATGTGTAATTTAGATTGAGAATTTTATTTTATTTGTTGACTTTTCATTTGTTGACATAATTATTGTATTTATTATTTAATAAGTTAAACCTTTTTTGTGTACTATGCGTTGTGGTAATAATAATGTAATTTCAAATACGATTCTAAGTTAATTGTTTATGAATGAATGAAGAACTGACAATCTCAAGAGCTGAAATACCTACTCAAGTGCTGACATACCTACTCAAGAGCTGACAACCACAAATACTATAATCGCCCATATATTATAAAACACCGGTAGAATGGAAATCAAACAACCTTAAAACAAAACTCACTTCTCCCTGCCCGTATCCCACTTTATGTGTGGTCGGCACAACATGTATTTTTCCTCCATTCCCCTCTGTCAGCCGTCATCTCTGCATTCACTACTCTCTTATCCATGTCATCTTTCACACGGTTCATCCATGTCTTCCTTGGTCTACCTCTGCTCACATATCCATCCACATCCATACTCATTACTCTCCCAGTCACAAAACTAAATAAAACAAAACTCACCCATGGAACAATTAGCAACATCCTGTATCCGCCACAGCCACAAGACGGCCACAAATCATAACGCAACACGTTAAGACGCTACTTTATTGTCCCGCAAGACTGCGCCTTAAGTGATTTGTAGGGCCCGTATCGAGACGCGGGCTTTTTTCGATATTTCTTATTTAGTTGTGACGAATTTATTGTGTTTGTTTTGTACTAGTTTAGAATTAAAACTTTTAGACTATTTTAAAGACCTGCGCACACCTAAGTCGCTGGCGATGGCGATCAGTGAAACGCTGTCAAATATCGCTGTCAAATTTGACAGCGTTTCACTGATCGCTGGAAATGACGACCAAGGTGTGCGCAGGCCTTAAAGCATTTTGAGCCAAGCAAAGCTCTGAAAACATACAGTTTTCAGAGCTTTGCTTGGCTCAAAATCTCAAAGTGTATTCAGTATATTTATTGTCTTATTTTGCATGTAAATTTAACAGTGTCAGATTTTAGAACTAGTTTTGAATCAATACATAATTTACCCTGTAAGGGTGTTGCAATACCATAAAAGCGGACCGATATTAATAATCACGCAGATTGTAAGCATGACAGGTTAATCTAAAAAGACAGCAAAGGGTGTTTTCAGTAGTAGGTATCACTTTGAAACGTGTTAAAGCTAGGTGAGTCTAGGTGCCAGTTCCACGCGACCAAGCCTAGAAGAACAGGCAACAAACTAAGTCTTGGGTTTTACCGTTTTGTGTGTGCGCAAAAGAGTCTCGCGTTGAGACGCACTTAAAATCCTCTTACCACACTGGTTCAAACGAACGTGACACGATAAGAAGAAGAAGTGTCTTTGTAAATCAATGCTTTTGACGTGACAACGTCTTATAATTCGATGGAGCCGGCTGCAAGCACGAAAAAACATGACTCATGCGGCGTTACCTCGCTCTGAGGCGTTCCATTTAAGGCTTGAAGTGCAAGCGAGAGCGCGGAACGAGCGATAAAGAGGCACGCACGGCCTCCGCGTTCGGCAGCGTTCAACATCTGTCTCTCTCCTACTTGAGTGAGCGATGCGTCCGCGTGGACAGCTGTATGACGTTGGCACGTTCAACTATCGACAGTAAACCGACTTTACAGACAACCGATTTTTCTTTCTATCTGCCAAAACAAGACAAGACTAAGTCCTAAGGGTCGTAAATTACTGGGCCTCAAAGCTACGGTTCCCACAAGACACCCCCTAAATATAGGGGTTGTTTTGTCTCTTACACTCCGGGGGACGCATTTTTATCAATCAGCCGCGAGGTTTGTTTTTGGTTTTGGGGATGTATTCGTTTGGTGTGATGTTAAAGGCTTTTATTCATATTTCTTGATAGTTAAGCAGTCTTTCTTCGTCTTATCGTGTCACTGGTTCTTTCGAACCAAGTGTGGTGAAAGGATTTTGAGTGCACCTCAAAGAGCCTTTCATGCACTTGACACATATTTACAAATCAAAACCGTTTATTTGCAACCTTGCTTACATATTTAAATTAACTTATAACTAAACATTAACTAGTAGTTGCAAATTGGTCCCAACTCAGCATATGCAAGTTAAAAAACTTACGCTGGTTTTCGAACTCTTTAGGTTCTACTATATGTCGGTTTCCTCACGATGTTTTCCTTCACCGTTTGAGAGCACTGGCATAGTGTACATACATTTTTGGCCAGAAAAACTCATTACACGACTGGATTTGAACCCACTACCTTAGATCGGAAGGCGGGGCTACCACTAGACCACAAGCGACCAGTCGTTTAGAATATTTAAAGTCTCTGACTGGCCTCTCAGCTCAGTTGGTAGTAGCTCTGCCTTCTGCGCCGTAGGTGGTTGGTTCGATCCCCACTGAGAACGAAATTTGTGTGGTGAACAGATGTTTTCATTGCTCATACTCTGAAAGTAGGTCTGAAGTTGCCTGAGGGGCCCAATTGAAAGTAATACTTTCAGCCCTAGGGAGAATCGCTTTCTACTGACAGCTGTCAAATTATAAAAAAAACAAGTTCTATTTTGTTCAACCATGTTCAAACTTTCTAAAGTCTTTCTAACTGCAAGGAGGTTGAACCAAATTCCAACTTTTTATTCAGCAAGTAGGTTGGAAACCCATTACAACGGTAAGAAGTTTAAAAAGTCTAATAAGAGCGCAATGTAAAATTTAAATTTTAATAACACTATCTATGTATGTATCTATGTACATACTATCTTTATAGTATTAAATAAATAATATATCTTCTAAATTACTTGATTAATATATAGCTTCAACTATTTATTTACAATAACATAGATTTGAGCAAACAATTTACCATTTTTTAAATTATGAAAATGAAAATAATGGCTGAATAATGCTGGCGAGCCGTAGCCGAAGGCCCGCCAGAGAAAAAGAAAAAAAAACCGGGAAGGCGGCAATTCAATCTTCATTTTCACTAATTTTTCTTTCATGTTTTTATTTTTACTTTCCTTGTATTCGTAATGAAAAGCACAGTGTTTACCTCGGGTGAAAGTCTTTTAAGTCCCTCAAGCTCCATTGGCGCCCTCGCTACGCTCTGGCGCCAAACCCGTCTCGGGACTCAAAAAACGTGACTTTCAACACTCAGGTAACAATGTACTATTGTTCTCTGTCTCGGTGTTATATTGTATTCGAAGTATGTATTGACAAAAAAAATATTAAATCAGCTGTCTGGCTCCCATAGTGCAAGCTCTGCTTAGTTTGGGGCTAGATAGTGCTGTGTGGATTGTCCCAAATATTTATATAATGGTTACCTATATTGTTTAGAATAAAGGAGGTGAAAAATGTAAAGTAACTTTTGAATTTTACCGTAACGAAGCCAGGGTGGGGCGCTTGTTTTTCATAAAATCGGCTATAATGAACTAGCGCGCAGGCCTGAATAACAACCACAAAGTGTGATTCCATGCGTGTGTAAGTGGGTGAGCCTTTACCGGTCTAGGCTACACAGGCCCTAGGTATAGTCAAGGTATTAAAAATTGGTCGTGTTACTTAATTATAAGTTTTTGTAAAGTAGTAGTAATTTTGTTTACCGCTTTTTATTTAAAAATCGTTCACTCCGGGAATGCTGACAGATGTCAAAACTTAACAATTACATTCAGTTAGAGTCCTTTTACCACACTGGTTCGTGTCTCATGTTGATATACAAGCAGAGAATAGGCATGAAGACAGTTAATCAAGTAACGCCAAAATATTTATCTCATCTAATGAAAAAGGATTCAAAGATTTTAAAAAATGTATTTATTCTCTTATTTTATTAATGTCGAGATTAATAATTTATTTGTTAAAATAAATCTACAAAATACAACAATCCGCCATGATGGCTTAAACACCGGTCAAAAGCGAATTACGTCACGTCTCAGTAAACGTAATTCTGATTTAGTACTGTGCCGTGACGTAATAACAGACGCTATGACACCAGCGAGCGTTTTGGCGTGAATTTGAAAATTTAAATTTAAATGTACTTTTATTGCACAAGAACTTTAATTTTCTACAGAAATATGATATATTTTAGACATAAAAGATACTTCTGAATATGATAGAAGATATTTTGAAAATTAGTCATCATGCCTATTGCATTGACTTTTGACAGAGGTTATCGCATACCATCAGAAGTTGTTACTATTTCTTATTAAAAATAACCGTCATATTGAAATATTAAAACATATTCTTTTATCGCGCTCTAGAGTCTAGGCTAGGTTTCAAATGTTAAAATGAAGCCGATGTCGATTACGAGTTGACTTAGTCAATAAGGCCCCAGCCCTTTGAGCATCTTATCAAAATGTCTAGAAATTATGTTCAAATAACTTCAATGCCAATTCGCCTCGTACAACAGAACCCACGGCGCAATTTCTCATTATACGTAACGCATTGTTTAGCTCGCGTCACCGCCTGCCTACCCCTTTGTGTTGATGTATTAATGCAACTTTGCAACCACTTTGAAAAATACTCAATCGCCTGATGACAAAGGAATGTAATGCGACAAAAGGCCTGTCAGCGCCTACGCTTTTATTACAAGCAATGGTTCTTATTGCTCTGATCATTTCACTAGGTGTATCGTGTTTTGTTAATTTTAACACAGACACGTCAATATTAAGAGACGCGTTATTACTTATTTTGTAAAAAACGTTGAACAAAGGATAATATAAACCTAAATTCAGTTCGGGAGTTTTCATTTTGTTCCCCTGTACAAAAACAGCATACACTCTCTTTATCTGTACCAACTCGTAGCTATGTATAAACAAACAACAAACAAACAAATATTGCACATCGGCTAATTTCAGCTTTAGAAAGCCTAATGTACGTCAGAAAGAGGCGCTCTAATACTAAGCCGAAAAGCCGATGAGCAATATTTATTGCCTATAGCCGTACCTTTTTCTTTAACTTGCTGATTGAACAAGGTTATAAAACACTTGATGTGCTTCTTCTTGTCGTGTCAATAGTTCTGTCAAACTAGTGTGTTGAAAGGATGTGCAGTACGCTTCAAAGAAGTTCCTTTCGTGCACACCTGTAGGCCTAACATGAGCTCTGTCTGGCTCTATCTCTGGCTCTGGTTTTGAGTCTATGTGAGTGCTCACCAGTGCATTAAGCTGTGTGTGTGACGTTTTGACGTAGGTATAGGATTTATTTAGTAAACACTCACACAGACTCGAAACTAGAACTAGAGACAGAGCCAGATAGAGCTCATGTTAAATTTATTGTACATTTTGAAATGAAAACTTGTGTTAAATAAATAATAAAAATAAATAAAAGTTGTTTATTTCAGGCACGATAGACCCATATCACATAAAAATTACAGTAATAAAAAAACAATACACACACAAAATAACACTGGTAGGTAAACCTATCTTCTGTCTTAAACCTATCACTTTTTATTAGGATCCATGTGCATGGAAATCCATTTCTTAAAAATTATAGTTTAAAAAACTAAAAAAAAACGCTTTTATAACTAATTGAACTAAAAAGTTAAAAATAAAACTGTAATAATCAATTGAAAATTTATATTATTGTACAAAAAACGTGGGGTGCTTTTTATAATAACTTCAGATATAATAAACTATTGATAAAATATTTACAACAATCAAAATCAAGCCCCCCACGCTTTTTGTACAATAATATAAATTTTCAATTGATTATTACAGTTTTATTTTTAACTTTTTAGTTCAATTAGTTATAAAAGCGTTTTTTTTTAGTTTTTTAAACTATAATTTATTTTTTACTTTTTAGTTGTTTTTATTTTTTCATATTTTTTTTTTTCATATTATTGCATTGTCATCGACCTTTGACAGGTGTGCAAAGTTTGAATAAAATCTGATCGTTCAAAGTTGTTTTTTTTTTTTTTTTATTTCTTTTCATTTTTTTTTTTTTTTTCATATTATTGCATTGTCATCGACCTTTGACAGGTGTGCAAAGTTTGAATCAAATCTGATCGTTCAAAGTAGGTTTTTATTTTATTTTTTTTATTTCTTTTCATTTTTTTTTATTTTTTTTTTCATATTATTGCATTGTCATCGACCTTTGACAGGTGTGCAAAGTTTGAATCAAATCTGATCGTTCAAAGTAGGACAAAATCGAGCTCAAAGGGGTCGGTTACATACATACATACATACATACATACATACATACATACATACATACATACATACATACAGGTGAAACTAATAAAAGCGTTATAAAAATGGGGTTGGCTAGATAGTCAGACAGAGCCCTCAGCATAGTGTTGTTGGAGCGACCTAACGGATTCCAAAATGCCGCTACACGGGTTCTTATTATAGTTAAAAGGCACCTTTTCTAGCTACCAAATTTATCTGACAGTCTCTCCCTATCTAAAGTCTCATTTTCCTTGTAATAAGTTCTTTTCAGTCTTTTTTGAGTCTCCAAAACTCATTGCAAGAGAATGCATTGGCGCGAGCCGTAATATTGGACAAAGGGCTAGGCAGTACCTGTTAGCCATTCGCAGACTGTAGTCACAATCAGTTAGGTTAGTCTGGGAGCTGGTAGACGCTATATTAATTTTACAAAAAAATATTTTCAAATACAATTTTAAAATTAAAATGGAAGTAACTTTTTATTAATTCTGTACTAAGTTTTTTTTTTTTATACAACTAGTTTGACAAACAAGCGTACGGCCCACCTGATGGGAAGCGGTTATCGTAGCCTATGGACGCCTGCAATACCAGAGGCATCACAAGCACGTTGCCGACCCTTTAAAACTTTTAAAACGCCCTTTTTGAAGAACCCCATGCTATAGTCCTTAGGGAAATCCTCAGCAGAGAGATCATTCCACAGCCTGAGTGTTCGCGGGAGGAAGTTCCTCTGAAACCGAACGGTGCGCGACCACCCAGGCTCTAAGGTGTGAAGATGAACTCCCTGCCTATGGCGCTCTCTTCTTATTTAAGAGCAACGCTCTTGTCGGCGTAATGTATGCATGTTTCTCCAGGTATTTCTTTTGAGGGCAACCTCCTTGCCTCCTTATACGACATGACAGCGATCTTTGCTTTTATTTGGCTCATGTAGCTTATCCTTGGTTTTCCTCTTCCTCTAGTATTTACTACAAAGAAATCACAAAGATTTTTATGGCCCAAAAGTTAAGAGCCGGGCGGGATTTGAACCCGCGTTTTTAATAAAAGTATTCACAAAATACACAAGAAACAGTTGAGCTATCTGCAGACTGCTACAAACGATCAAGAGGTAGCTGAACTGATCCAAAAAAATAAAACTTCCAACCCAAAATCAACTAAACTGTATCACGGCATCCGTCATTTGTCAAGAATTCTATAAGAGACGTATATGCCTCAAGTTATATGATTGCAGGGTAGTGCATTGTAGGGCATGTTCTCACGAGCGTGACCTGCAAGGCTTTGTTATAGGCGAGGGTTACCACTTAACATCAGGTGGGCCCTAAGCTTGTTCCATTAGCTAGTTGTATAAAAAAAATGTGTTCTCGTATACGTCATTTTTTTTAAATAAACATTCCATGACGAATCAATAATGATGACGCAAGCCGTGTGAATGAACCGTAAGACCGCAAAGTAATGGAGATATCGTGAAGAAAATAATTATAAGTTTAAAAAACTTGAGAAACCGACTTCATTGCCAAACGGCTAAACCGATTTTAATGAAATTTGTTTGGGACAATCTGGACATAAGAATAACCTTCCAAATAAAAAAATAATTTTCTAAATCGGCTCATAAATGACGGAGGCATGCAGTTACAAACATTAAAAAAATAATTAAAAAAAAATTGGCAACACCGATTTTAATAAAATTAAAATGGGACTAATCTGGAAGCAGTACCTTTCAGATAAAACAATAATTTTTCAAATCGGCTCACAAATGACGAAGTTATGCGGTAACAAACATTAAAAAAAAAAAAAAAAAAAAAAAATACAACCGAATTGAGAACCTCCTCCTTTTTGATTGGAAGTCGGTTAAAAATACACCCGAATTGAGAACCTCTTCCTTGTTTTAAGTTGGTTAAAAAAAGTTTTGTTTATGAATTCTGTTAAAAACGAATAATGTATTATTTATTTCAATACCTATTTTAACAAAGTATAAAATTGTTTTCTTATAAATAATTTTTAAATTTTATGTGCAAAAAGAAGCGCCCCCGGGTGGACTCGAACCACCAACCTTTCGGTTAACAGCCGAACGCGCTAACCAATTGCGCCACGAAGGCCTTAGAAAACGTCACGAAATTAAGAATCGTACTTTTAATAAGACCTTGGACCCAACATAAGGTGACCAAGGTTATTAGATTAGTAGATTGATGCCTATTTGGTTTTATTACGACTTTGTAAGGTGCGTCTTCTGTTAGTCAAAAACACATTATTTGGTTACTAACTACATAATTATGTATTTTTGTCTTATCTACTTTTCTATGTCTATCCTTTTTTCTATCACTTAGGGACTTTTCCAAAAAATATTAATTTTAATAAGATTATAATGCTCCTAAACGTTCTTGAATGTTCTAGACAGTGTTGCCAGTGACAGATAGTCAAACATAACATGAGACAGCTCAAAATGTAACATTTTCACTAGAAAAGTAGCATTATCATAAATTACGTGGAAAACGATATACTACTTTATTAATTAAGAACAAACACATTCTTGGATGCCTTTCCTTTCAACGTATTTCTTTTGTTTGATGGAAAATGGTTTTGAAGTTAATTTATATTGAGACGTGTACTCGTGACATGAAGGTAACATGACAGGGTCAAAAGTAACATAAAATATTACAAAAGTAACATTCTGGCAACACTGGTTCTGGAATACCTACCCGGGAAACTAGCGGCTAAGTAATAAGTAGGTATAGATTCTGCGCCGTAGGTCGTGGGTTCGATCCCCGCCGAGAACAAATATTTGTGTGGTGAACACATCAGGTGTTTGTTCTCTGTCTGGGTGTTATATTGTAATATAAGTATGTATTTACAAAAAAAATGTATTCAAGCATTTTATCAGATATCTGGTTCCCATAGTACAAGCTCTGCTTAGTTCGGGGCTAGATAGTGTTGTGTGAATTGTCCGTATTATTTATTACTAGCAGCCCGTCCCGGCTTCGCACGGGGTAGACAATATTGTTGTACATTATTTTGTTCTATCGCTAATAGTTTCGGCAGCGCATTCGACGAAAGACATTTTAAGACTCATTTTTCTACACCTACGGTTACATTTTTCAAATTTTACCAAGGATCCCTATTTTTTTTCAAAATGAAATGTAGCCTATGTCAAATTGGAAGAATGTAGCATTCTATTGGTGAAAGAATTCTTTAAATCAGCCCAGTTCTTTTTGAGCCTATTCATTACAAACATAGTGTGAGGGACAGGCTAATAAAGAATGTTCGATTTATTATCCTTTCTGTCTGCGATTCACCTGCCCCTCAAAAATAGCATCTACTTGGGTTTGGTTCAAATTAAAACACTTGTTACACGGCTCCCGATTTTAATGGCGGTTATAACAGGCGATGTCTCTTACGGCTAATCCTAAAATCACGAACTCACGGCATGTCTTATTTTCACGAAACAATATAAAAAAGTAAAAAACGATAAACAAAACAATCTTTCTAAAACTTATCATAGATGGCGCTGGTTGGTCGATGGTCGTCTTGCACACATAGGTACTAAAATAGGTACAAATTTAAGGTGCAAATCTTTCCTCTTTATAATATTAGTATAGATAGATAGAATAATATTTAAGCCCACTCTCTTCTGTGCTACAACATTATCATGGTGAAGTGCAAAAAAGCGTGTTTTGCTCGGCAGAACCAGACTATAGACGAGACAGAAATACTATGATTACTTTTTAAGTAGAAGCACAAGTTTATTGTTACCAGATATACTTTTATGATACTGTCTCTGAACACGACATTTACAAAGATTTTATTTTGGGAAGTTATTTTGGTCTGGATCGTCTCCACGGCTAAAACACACCATCTAAAATCGCATTTTGCAAAGAAATGTACTAATTATTAATATTAATTTTGATTTATAGACAAAGATAATTGTTCCTTGCACATTAAACGAAGAGAAATCAGCGGACAATAAAAAAGTTGCTGAAGCCTAATTCTCGGGTCAACCGAGATTTTCAATGTCCCTTAAATACACATTGGTATTGCACAACCCCGCACTTTTTCTACGTTTTCCGTATATCGTAGCTGTCGAGGCTTCTACGATGAGGTCGTCGATGAATTACTCAAGGAAATAATCCATTCTCTTTTCGAAAAGAAGCAATCAAATAAAAATGCAAAATGAGCTCGGTCGGCCCGAGAAAGATAAGAAAAAAAATAAAATAGAACTGAATCTAGTTACGTATGAACGCTAAGAAAATAGCGATAAAATATTGTGAATCCAGCACATTGGGCTTGTGAGACAGTATCCATCAATAAATAGTTTTACCAAAATTTAATTTAGTGTTCAAAAATCCGATATCAAAAATCAATACATTATTATAGTTTCGATTTGATATTTCTTAAAAGTCACTCCTAGTTGCAAATCGAAAGTGTTCTTCTTCTTATCGTGTCACTGATTCTTTCGAACCAAGTGTGGTGAAAGGATTTTAAGTGCGCCTCGAAGAGGCTCCTTTCGTGCACTGGACACATATTTACAATAACACACACACAATTACCTACGTATTGTAGTATGTCTGTAGCCATTCGTGAGGACCGCTAATTGGCTTCTCTGATAACTTAACAGCCCTACTTATAAACGCAATTTAAATTTAAACATTGCTTAAAGTTAGCCCTGTCACTGTTTGTCATTACCCAGTGGTAAGAGATGGCAATAGTTTAAGCACTGTTTATCTTTTGACATATTTTTATACGTAAGGCCACTAATTATTAAGTTTCTGTAGCTATTGCTAATTAGGAGTGAGGCATATATATCGGAACAGGTAAAAATAACAGGTATTTTAAAACAACAGCTTGGAACTGTTGTCTAAACCACTGAGAACCTGTTCCAGTTCCTTTCCACAACAGCCCGAATCTGCCGAAACATGCGTCTCTTTATTCTAGCTTATGGAGATTACTTTTGTTAGAAGGAGACGCCACGCACGGAACATGTGAGGCATATATATCGGAACAGATAACAAAATAACAGCTTGGAACTGTTGTCTAAACCAACCAATGAGAGCCTGTTCCCTGCCTGTTCCAGTTCCAGTTCCATTCCACAACAGCCCGAATCTGCCGAAACATGCGTCTCTTTATTCTAGCTTATGGAGATTACTTTTGTTAGAAAGAGACGCCACGCACGGAACATGCTCTTCTCTATTCTAGCTTACGCATCTTACCTTTGTTAGAACGAGATAGCCTGTTACGAGCAGAGAACAGGTGTTGCGTTCGGAAAATACTATGTTGCATGCAACACAACCAGCTGTTATTTTGGAACAGGTTTTTGGAACTGTTGTTTTACTGGAACTGGAACAGGCGGAACAGGTTTCTTATTTTACCTGTTCCAACCCACTCCTATTGCTAATTTTATTTAAATAACTAACTACTCTTAATTGGAGCAGTTTCTAAAAACTTTATTTTAGTCGTCTTTGAAGTCGGTCTAGCAATTCTAATTTTAAGTTTTTGTTATAGTGTTGTACCGTGCGTTTTCGTCAGCGCGTTCTAGGATTGTGACATTTTTAGCAGCGCCATCTAGTTCTGAAAAAATAATTACACAAAGTTGCTGCTAACATACTTGTACTTCATAGTAATATTACAACGAGAAAGTATTTGTGTTAAACTCGAAACTACTGAACCGATTAAAAAAATTGTTTCACCATTAGAAATCTTAGTATCAAAGCAAAAGCAAAGTAATACTTTTTAGCTACCCCGGCTTCTCTCTGGTGTAACAATAATTTAGAATAAACGAAATGAAAATGTGAAGTGTTTGTTTTTATACTCGTGCGAAGCCGGGGCCGATCCCTAGTATGTAATAAGCGAGTCGATATTCTTCTTCTTAAATTTATGAGATTAGCTCTTGTCGGGGTTTTGATGCAGTTTTCTCCAATTGAGTCTTTCGAATGCGGCCTCCTTGACTTCCTTATACGACATGACAGGGACCTTTTCTTTCATCTGGCTCATGTAACTTATTCTTGGCCTTCCTCTTCCCCGTTTCCCTTCAACCTTTCCTTCAATGATGTTCTTTATGTAGCTGTCATGTCGTAGAAGATGTCCAAACATTTTTTCATTTCGGTTTTGTATCGTCTCAAGTATTACTCCTTCTCTTTGGCTAACGAGTCGTTAAAAAAGGTCTTTGCATCTATTGTAGATGATTTCTATAGCATCAGGCGCAACTGCGCGTTAAGAGGGAATCACACAGGCGACTCTCCATACAAACGTAGTCACCTATTTCCTCCCTGGATAATGCCTCTAGAGCAGCGGTACTCAAAGTGTGTTCCGCGGAACCCTAGGGTTCCGCGCTACCCCTGTAGGGGTTACGCAAGAATTTAGAAAAAAAAAACTTAATACCTCTCTCTGGTCACTGGTCGAACGTTTTGACTCCGCCCGCCGCGCGTATACTTGTGAGCGCGCAGTCCCTTTGATAAGAGCTGCCTCTGAATTAGACGCTATAGTTGTGAACAAGCGACTTTCGGCTCTATCTTCAAAAACATAAAGTCGAGATAGTTTACAACGCATTTTTTTGTATTTCCATTTTTATTTCCGCTTTTTGTTTATCAAAGTTGCCGACTCAAGTATTTTTGAGAATGTTCGAGTTCCGTCAAGTAGAGCTTGTCAAAAGGGTTCCGTGACCAAAAAAGTTTGAGAACCGCTGCTCTAGAGTAACCAGATTGTCTCATAAAATCCAGATCTGCTATATACGTGCTCGTATGTTTTTCTTTTTTTCAGAAACTTATTGATAAAGAAAATATCACCTCCTATTCATATTTCATATAAATCATATGAGGGTCATATTTTCTTTATCATTATGTTTCTGAAAAAAAAGGAAAACATACGAGCATGTATATAGCAGATCTGGATTTTATGAGACAATCTGGTTACTCTAGAGGCATTATCCAGGGAGGAAATAGGGGACTACGTTTGTGGAGAGTCGCCTGTGTTGTACCCTCTTAACTGGAACACGTGGAACTAGCACTAGACTCACCTAGCTTTTAGACCTTTCAAAGTGATTCTTGCAATCCTACTGAAATACACTTTGGATTTTTATTGATTTGATTTGACTGGTGATTACTCAAGCCCTACTTGCGGGATGTTATAGTGTCTGGGGAACTTAGTCTGGGAGTATTAGTTAGCTTAGTCGGCCTTATCCACAGGAAAGACATGGTCAATACGTGGAGCCCTAAGTCTTGGGTTTCCTCTGGTAGGCCATCAGTGCACTATAGCGAGTCGATAGTATTCCATAATAGGCATGAAGACGTAATCAAGTATCGCCAAAATATTTATCTGATCTAATGAAAAAGGATTCAAAGATTTTGAAATATGTTTTTATTCTCATATACTTAGTAATGTCGAGATTAATAATTTATTTGTTAAAAAAAAACTACAAAATACAACAATCCGCCATGATAGCTTAAACACCGGTCAGAGCGAATTACGTCACGCCTCAGTAAACGTCATTCTGATTTAGTATAAAAGCACCAATGTTTACTGTTGATATACTGAGCCGTGACGTATTATCAGACGCCATGACACCAGCGAGCGTTTTGGCGTGAATTTAAAAATTTAAATGTAGTTTTATTTTACAAAAACCTTACAGAAATGTGATATATTACTCAATACTCAATAGATTTATTGTAAACACATGGTAAGTGAGGTGTTAATTTTACAAGCAGTGGTAAGTAGCACATGTGAGCCCCTTTAGGACACTACAATAGTAAGAGGTTGGCAGACCGAGGGTATTTTAGACATAATAGATGCTTCTGAATATGATACAGGGTTATTCATTATTAGCTGCAAATACTCAGAAATTAGATTCAACAAATAAAATAAAAAATATTTATGAAATGTTTTTTTTTTAATTTTGATTTAAGTTTTTGTATCTAAATTTTTTTTTTATTAATTTCTTTACGGCTATTGCATAATGATTACCATGGAGAACAGGACGATGACCCACCCAGACGGTGACTGAATGCAGAGTGTCGCTCACGGCGCGCGGGCGCGGATCAAAGGTCAAAATAGGACAGGCGCCAATGATTCCTTTATCGATTTTCTCGGGATTTTCATAACAAAACTTAAAAAAAATCATTTCATAAATATTTTTTATTTTATTTGTTGAACCCAATTCCTGAGTATTTGCAGCTAATAATGAATAACCCTGTATAAGAAATTTTGAAAATTAGTCATCATGCCTATTATGTGATTGCAATCCTTTTGCCGCCAGAATACGAACTTTCCTCACGATGTAAAACGCGAAATAAATAGAGGGTGTTACAATAAGATCCTCGAAAGTGCTAACTTAGGGGTACATTAGGGGCGCGGTGGATTCGATACGCATAAATACGGGTGACTTAATTACAAGTACCTTGGAGTACTTAGACGTACAGGTGGGGCTGGGCCACTCATCCTAGACCTCACGATTTGGCTGAGATCGACAGACATTTTGTGTTCGGAATCAGTTTGGTCATGTACTGTGTTAGATTGTTATTATTATTACTTTGAAGCGTAGCGTGTGCTCTCCTTGAACTATTTGCGTTTGTATAACCTATCTAAAAGAAAATAAATTTGTAATATTTATTTATTCAGTTGTAGCATAAGGTTGTGTTGTTTGAAGCGTTTCAAAGTTAAACAAAATAAAATAAATACAGATAAGTTTCAATGTTTGACTTGAGTTGTAGTGCGGCACCACACTGGAACTTTACAAAATTGACGACCCCGTTGCTTGGTTTGCAGCACCTTTGGTCACTGCTATTTTTAGTTTGTAAAAGGATCATACCAAAAAACAATAGGAACCAAGCCGTTTAAAGTTTATTGACTGTTCCGTCGGATTGGTCGCGTGGAACTGGCACCTAGATTCACCTAGCTTTAAGACGTGTCAAAGTGATCCTGAATTATGATTTTTTTACTTTGACAAGACTTTTTTCTTTTAGGATGAATCTGACACGGTAAACGAATGACGCATTCTTATAGTGAGATCTGACACTCAGCCGAATCGAGGCGTCTTGAATCGGGGTACCTGATGGGGAGAGTAAATCTTTATATTTTATGTTATTTTAATCATGGTCTAATTTAAATTACGTCACACGTAGGAAATTGAAATACTGATAAATTGTAGGGCAACCGTGTGAGGCCTTAGTTACCTATCCGTAATCTATCTAAACGTTTGTAAGTGGGTATTGTTAGCCGGCTTTTGGAATAGGACATCCCTAATGAGATCGGGCAACGAGTCACATCACTAGCCGGGAAAAAAATTAAGCAGAGCTTGTAATATGGGAACCAGACAGAGAACAAACATCTGCGTTCAGCAAACGTAAATTAGGTACTAGCGGCCACCCGCGGCTTCGCTCGCCCCGTTCCCGTTACGCCCCGCTCCTGTAACTTTTTCGGGATATTTCAGTCCATCTTTGTGCCAAATTTCATCCAGATCAGTTCAGCCGTTTTTGCATTATTCGTAACAAACATCCATACAAACTTTCGCATTTGTTAGTAGGATGGGAATCGAACCCACGCCCTCTATCCAACTGCCAACTGAGCTGTGAAGGCCTTTTGATACACATTTATGTTTAATTGTTTGTTTCGTTAAAACCTCCAAAAATGGCTGGGCAATTAACAAACGCCCATTAGCTGAAAGGGGTCGTTTCGACCCCCATTTTGTATATTAACTCTTTAGTAGTTATTTAGGCCCAGGTGGGCAAGGCGTCGCGGGAAAAATTATTTGACTATTTCTGCAGTAAATTGGTGAATAATGAAGTCTGAAATTAAGCTATTGTTTGTTAAATGTTTTGTTTAAGTTGAGTTTATTGCGTTTTTTATTTACTAACAGCACATTTTTAAGAGGTTGCCCTCAAAAGAAATACTTGGAGAAAACAGCATATATTACGCTGACAAAAGCATTGGTTTTCAATAACAATTTTAATTTTTTTATTTATTTCAAAACGAAGAACCTTACAAATTGCATATTAGGTTTAGTCTAAGTAAACATATGTACAGAGTACATAGTTTTTAGTTGTAAGTCAATATTAGAAATATATTGACTTACAACTAAGAACTTTGTATGTAACTATGTAACAAGAAGGAGCCTAACATATTTTTGTTTTGTAAAATTGGTGTAGAAGTAGCTAAGAACCAGGAAACGGAAATAAGATACTTCATATCTCGAAAAAGTAACGGAAACTGGGCATAACGGGAACGGGGCAAGCAAAGCCGCGGGCGCTAGTTAGAGATAGAAGCGACTTAAAATTTGTTGGCCGAACCAATTGCTCCAAACCCTTTTCTCAAAAATAGACTTTGTTACAGAATAGTCTAGTGGATGCTGGTAGCGATCTGGCCAGGATATTGGATAGTGACACGATGAGCGAGATTCAAAACAGCGAGCGTTTGAGAGGTAAGCGACCAGGTTTCAAGCGTATGGTCCACCTGATGGTAAGTGGCAACTAATGGAAAAAAAAAAAAAAAAAAAAAAATTGCTGGTAACAAAGCATTGCCTCGTACGGAACGTGTTACCACTTACCTTTTGTAGTAGTAGAGCTTTTTGTGAAGTACTACCGTGCCTATTCCTGCCGTGAAGCAGCATCGCTGTGTTTCGGTTTGAAGGTTGTGGGTGAAATTACTGGCACGTGAGGCTGAACATCTGTATGCCTCAAGTTAGCGGACGCAGGGCAGTGCATCATAGGGCATGTCCCTGAAGTGGGTTACCTACGAATTAATGCTTTGTTATAGGCAATGGTTACCACTTATCATCAGGTGGGCCATATGCTTGTAGCATCAGCTAGTACACAAAAAATACAAGTTATTTTGAAATTAAACTCTAATCTTTATTCCTATCTTATTGACAGAATTTTACAAGAAACTTATCAAAACTGACGCACAAATCCAGAATCTGAAGAAAAACAACGAAGGTGTTAACGATATGGACATAGAAGACAAATATAAAACGTATCCCGAAAGAGCTAAGCGATCTTTGGCCATCCTCCATAAACCCAGGAAACTATTTCATTTTAAAAAACACAAAAAAGCAAAGGACACTAAGCCTGCTGATAAAAAAGATAAAATAGTGACAGAGACAAATAAAGCAGATAACAACATCAAAAGTAAAGAAGGAGCTAAAGCAAAAGATACTTCAATTAAAGATTCAAACCAAAAGAATCTAAAAGCTTCGAGAAACAAGAGATTTGATAATACTTCTGAACCAGAAGGATTTTTGATCGAAAAGAAAAATGTTCTTGTACAATATAAACCTAATCACAAAAACGCAAATCGGATATATAAATGTTCACATGCACCTAAAGATGCTAAATCTCACGAAAATCAGTTGAAACACCCGTTTTACCAAAACACTCAAAGATTGGACGAGCTATTAGATAAATTCTTTAATAAGAACCTTCCAGAAATCTTAGCTGACCAATTTGGTTTAGATATGATTTTCGCAAAAGAGAAAGATAAGTGCAAACATCCCTCAATTCAAGTTGAGACACCACTAACTAAGCAAACCACACCTGAAAGAATAACTGAAAAGATTGCTGTTACAAAAAAGAAAGATCAATTGAAATTCGATGAGAAACTTTTCAGTTTCGATGAGGATTTTACCAAAACGTATAGACCTGAAATAGGTACGGCGCAGAATGATTTGTTTGATGAATTGGAATTTGGCGATGGGGATAGAAAGAGAGAAGATACTACAACTAATGATTACGGACTGCTGCTGAGTGTTTCTACTATGATGTATGCTGGGTAAGAGTAAAATGTATCAGATATTACCATCTTTTGAGTTTGTCAAACGCTAACTCCCGATCTTTAGTTTAAAACATATATTTATGACTTTAAATTAAATAAGATATCATATAATTTTCACAGAAACACAGACATGAAAAGAACAACATATCCACCCAACTTCCTAATGGTTAGAGCACCTAACGCTCGAAAGCTGCTACAAACAGACGCAGACGATGATATGAACGAAGGGGTGGTTAAAACTCATGATATAGCAAATCAGGAGAATAGGAAGAAACGAATGGATGTTAGTATATTTATTTTCAATTAAGTCAGATTGGTAAGAATAGAACACACAATCATCATCATCATCATCATGATGATGATGATGATGGGTAAGTATAGAACTGAGTGCAATCAATTAAGAAAGATGATTAACATAATTAATTTTTGTTTACCTACTAGGAACCAACGTTGGAAGACACGAAACCCCAACCAAAATATAACCCAGTTAGCACCCTAAGCCCAAACTGGAAAGGTCCCATGCCACTTTACCCTGACGAGCTAACCTCGATGATCAGACAGTACCCTATCGTCGTCAATAAAGTCTCCGATCCTGTGCACAAATACAACTCTGATGAAGAACCAATTGCAGTCATAAAAGCTGAAAGTCCTGAAAGTCCAGTTTCAGAGAAAGATGATAGCATAGTCTATAGAGTTGAAACTCCTGTAAGCAAGGACTCACCATCAGAAACAGATGAGCTCGAAGCTAATCTTAATGACATGGAATATATTGAAGATTATTTTCGTAGCAAATATGACAGGCTAGTAGAATTGGCTCAAGCGTACAGTGACTATGGTGTGCTGGATGGTAAAAAAATTGCCACTGAGAAGAAGGTTGATGATAAAATTAAATTGTCTGGGCCAGATCATAGGCTCAAATTTTCGCTTAGTGGATTTAAGGAAGGATTTTTTGGTAGACCTAAAAAAGGTAAGGTCTGTAAAAATATAAAAGCGATGATCATGGAAAAAGAAATAGACTCAAGACTGAGATACTTAGGAATAGTATTCACATGATCCACTCTTTAAGGTTGTTCGATTTCCATACCAACATATTTCTTTATATATATAATTTGTATGGAAATCGTACCACCTTAGTAAGCCTGCTACAACATAGTTGACCACAACACAACATCAGACGAGGTATCAGTCAAAATTTGCCTATAATTAAATAAAAACTTCTGATTTGTTCACAGGAAGCCATGGCTCACGCAATCCATCTGAAGGTTTCCGACTTGAATTGCAACCAACTTCATCATCTCGAGAAGACAACCCACTACATTTCTTCAAATCTTTGCAGAAACATGTAAAAGTAGCTGACTTTAAACCAATGCAGAGCACACCAATGCCAATGCCAGAAATTGACCTTATTTACACACTAAGAGAAGATAACCTCAAAACTACGAAGAAGATCAAACCAGACACCGAAAACGAACACCATGCGTTTGCGTTTTCTGTTGGTAAAGGCAAGAGAAGTTTAAAATCGGTTGATTTTACTGAAAACTATTCGGAAATGGTTCCTGATGAAAATAAAGAACATAATCACATAATTTCTGATCAAAATATGAGGAATGTTTTCGATAGTATCAATATACAAAAACGTGCCGTACATCATCATAATATTTTGGCTGATTATAACAATGTAACCGATGCAAGAGGGATGGCAGTTGAAATTGCAAGAAATGGCAGTATGAAGTTAGGTTCAAAAGGTGAAGAAACAAACAAAACTACAAAACTAGCTACAGGAGACGCTCTGCTTAATATGGATCAACATTTTAGTGACTTCTTCATGATGTTATCGAGTTGGTTTGGTGCATTAGATGGTGTTGATATAAATTTTAACCACAATTCAACTGGAAATACAAGGTAACAAAACAAACATATATCACATACGTGATCGTATTTCAATATTAAGTGACATAAATTACAATTTCAGTTTTAGCTCACCAAACAATACACATGCCGAACTAAACAATGAAACGAATGAATTAGTCTATCCAGTTTATGACTCTGAAATGATTGAGAACATTGGACACAGATCTAGAGTTCTTCTAGCTATTGAAGATAGCAATGATACCGTTAAAATTGGACACAAAAATGTTATAGATGGAGGAATTGCCAAGGCAAATGATCTTAGTGGTAAGTTTGATACTTGTGCTTGGAAGATTTATAAATACTAAAAGCAGGTGTAGAAGGTATTCAATTACCCCCTAAGAATGTTTTAGAATGTTTAGGTGCCCAATTCGTTAATATTATCAGCTTATTGCAGATTTTAATGCAAACGCAACAATATCTCAACCAAAAGCAAAAAATTTACAAGTTAACAAAACGAATATTGTCAAACGAAACGCGGACAGTAATCTCATATTCTGGAACGATCTTTATGACGACGAGTATGGAGTGGTCGTCGACCATCTTGAAGATAGTATAAGAGATAAGCACTCGATTGAGAAAAACAATTTTATAAAGAGACCTAACTTGTGGTTCCGTGATAAAGTTAAAACGATGGCTGATAGGTTCCACAAGAAAGCAGAGAGTTTGAGGAAAGAAAGCAAGAATGCTCTGAAGTTTGGGTAAGAAAATAAAAGGAGTTGAGGCAGAATTTTCCATCTAAGGAATAACGCTATTCGTTGAATAAAAAATATCAGTCCTAGTTTTAGAATAGTCAAAAATAAAGATGGATATATATTTAAGTCCGCTTCATTTACAACATTTTCGTTTCACCTATTTGCCTCTCTTTATTCTATAAAGAAAAGATGAGACTGCAAAAATACGTTACGTAGAAACGATCGAAACGAGTTGATGTCCCATCAATTTTCCATACAAAGAGAGACACGTACTCGCTCGAAAACAACACTTGGTAGACGAAATGTGGTAGGAAAGCTCTGACTTCGGATAGAGATTGAAAAGAATCGACCTTAGTTAATTTATTTCTACATCTTCTGGACGTTATTTGTTAAATCAATTTCAGAAAAGAAAAGAATAAAGAAGAAGCTAAGATCAAGAGCAAATCAAAAGAAGCTATTTACAAAAGATATTCACGAGGCACTATCGAAGTAAGTTTGTTGTTATTTTATTTTATTTAAATGACTGGCTTGTTTACATTTAATAATAAAATAGAGTTTCACAAACTATAATGTAAGACAGCTATAGTTACAGAGTTATTTTATAATCATAGTTGTCATAATAATATGGCAGTGCTCTCAATAATATGGCGGTGAACGAAAACTGAGGTTATGGGTTGTGTTCTGAAGAACTATTCGACATGATGCCCACATCTTCGTTTTATCACCGCACAGCTCGCCACAGGCAGAGGGCTCATCCACACACCTTGGAGCCGGCATGGTCACGCACCGTCCGGTTTCAGAGAAACTTCCTCCCGCGCACTCTAGGGTTGTGGAATAATCTTCCTTCTGCGGTTTTCCCTAGCGACTACAGTATGGGGCTCTTCAAAAAGGGCGTTTTAAAATATTTAAAGGGTCAGCAACGCGCGAGTGATGCCTCTGGTGTAGCAAGCGTTCATAGGCTACGGTAACCGCTTTCCATCAGGTAGGCCGTATGCTTGTTTGCTAACTTAGTTGTATAAAAAAAAAAAGAAAGGTTCTAGACTTGGTCGCGTGGAACTGGCACCTAGACTCAGCTGAGCTTCAAGGTGTTTCTTGTAATACAACTGAGCAAAGAAATATTTGACTTTCGCTTTGGTAAGGCGTAAGATGTTGAATTCGTTTTGCAATAGCCGAATCACAAAACCAAATAACATTAATAAGACCTAAACCTGCTACTCCAAAAGCCATACACAGGATTTTAACGGGAACAACCTCGAACCCATAAATAAATAAATAAAAAAAAAAAAAGACGGGTTGCACTCCGGGAGTGCCGGCAGAAGTGAAAACTTGATTATTAACGTTGAGCATAAAAATTTATGTGCACTATGCCAGTAAAACATCGTGAGTAAACATCGGCGTGTTGTAGAAGCCACAAAAGTTCGAGCAAAAAGGGCCCACTAGAGGCCTTGCGGAAACCAGCCCGCACATCAAGTGTGGATGGTGAATTTGCCGAAGCTCGTCGTTGGCATCAGTGCCTTGCCTACCTTATTCATAATACCTAAATAAATACAGTAGATCTATAAAATCATGTACCAATGACCACTACTACCTGCCGCGGGCGGCCGCTAGTTCATAAAATCTATAATAGGTATGTACCTATACCTACCTACAGTCACGAAAAACGCCTTGGTATGCTTGCCACTAACTATTATCTATTCTGTGACGTTACCGTGTCATAGTAACTACTAGCGTATCTGTAGCGCCTTACGCTTTTTCGATCAGGTCACGTGATCCTGACGCGAGTTTAAGATTTTATACCCATTACAGAAAGTGCTCAACGCCGCTAAAGAAGTTTTCACTTCAAAAATATTGTGGACCATTCACACAACACTACCCAGCCCCAAACTAAGCAGAGCTTGTAATATGGGAACCAGATAGCTGATATAATACTTGAATACATATTTTTTTTTTTGTAAATACATACTTAGAATACAATATACACCCAGACAGAGAACAAACCTTTATGTTCACCACACAAATATTTGTTCTCGGTGGGGATCGAACCCACGACCTATGGCGCAGAAGGCAGAGCTACTACCAACTGAGCTAGAGGCCAGTCAAATGTATGTCCCATGATATGTGAGCAGAGGTAGACCAAGGCAAACATGGATGAACTGTGTGAAAAATGACATGGATAGGAGAGGAGTGAATGCAGAGATGACGGCTGACAGAGGGAAATGGAGGAAGAAGACATGTTGTGCCGACCACACATGAAGTGGGATAAGGGCAGGAAGAAGAAGAAACCTCGAACCCATGATCAACACAAATCAACAAATTTTTCTTTGACTTTTTTTTTCTCTAACCTATATCGTCCCACGGCTGGGCAAAGGTCTCCCCCAAATCCTTTCAACTGTCTCTATCCATCGCTTTATCCCACCATCCTCAAAGCGTCGAGATCGTCCCTCCAACGCTTTCTTGGCCTTTTCTTTGACTTAGAAGATAAAATCGGGTGTTAGTGATATGCCTTTATTACTATATTATATTAGACTTTTGATATACCTACTTGCAAAGATAAGATAGATATTATATACATACCTACATACTTTTGATATTGTTTTATATTACCGATAGCGTTATAAGTTAGTAAGTTTTAGTTTATTTTTTATGTTCTATTTTTACTGTTAATGCCAGCATATAATGTGTACGAGTACCTAGTTAATTTTATTTTCTTTTTTTGAGAGCATGTTTAGATTGAGTTCATAGTTTGTTATTATTATTAGTGTTCTAGTATTTTTCTTTGTCTTCCATCATAGTATACGCTGTTTAATTCAAATAACACGTCCACTTATATTATGTATCTTGTAAGTGTTATTCCTCAACGGCCCCAACGGAAGACCAGCGTAAGTTATTCTAACTTGCACATGCTGAGTTGGGACCAATTTGCAACTACCTACTTACTCACTATGTTTATATTTAATGTTTAGTTATAAGTTATGTGTAACCTATTTTAGTTTACAAGGTTGCAAATAAATGTTTTGATTTGATTTGATTTGATGCCTGTAAAAATTTCGGTACATTAGATAAAGATTAAAAAACTTTGAATTTCGGTGTATTAGTAGGTCATGTACCAAGATGTCAACCGTGTCTGTGCCTTGCAATCACGGATATGGTTTTGGTAAAGATGAATTGTTTTAGGATGAACCCAATCCAACTAAAAAGACAGACTTCGCGGCACTCACAGCTAACATGAAGAAGATTTGCAGACAAGCAGCGAAGGATATAGAGCAGGCGAACAAAGTTGGTGGTAGGTACTTGAGCACTGAGTGGTGATTGCGTATTTTTTGTTGCAATTAAAACCTAGTTGCATCCGTTAGTTTGAATATATTCAACTATCACTACTATTTTTGTATTAATATCGACATTTTTTTTTAGTAATTACAAAATAGTGGTGTATATTTTTTTCTCGTCTATATTTTAAACTATACAACTTAATTGGTATATAACCGTTTTAATAAATAAATAAATAAATGTAAATTTATACATAAAAAAAAAAAAAAAAATACAACCGTATTGAGAACCTCTTTTTAACCGACTTCCAATCAAAAAGGAGGAGGTTCTCAATTCGGTTGTATGTTTTTTTTTTTTTATTTTTTTTTTTTTTTTTTTTTTTTAATGTTTGTTACCGCATAATGTTATTTTTTTATCTGAAAGGTACTGCTTCCAGATTGGTCCCATTTTAATTTTATCAAAATCGGTGTTGCCATTTTTTTTAATAATTTTTTTAATGTTTGTAACTGCATGCCTCCGTCATTTATGAACCGATTTAGAAAATTATTTTTTTATTTGGAAGGTTATTTTTACGTCCAGATTGTCCCAAACAAATTTGATTAAAATCGGTTTAGCCGTTTGACAATGAAGTCGGTTTCTCAAGTTTTTTAAACTTAAATTATTTGATTGGAAGTCGGTTAAAAAGTTTGAAATCATGTCGACGGACGAAAGAAGCACTCACTTTTTTCAGCCAGTCGATAAATACTAGGCTGAAGAATTTAATAGAACATGTCATATCTTACAGTGAGAGAAGTAAGCAAGGACGGTCAAGTGGCGTCATCTCTCATGCAGCAGCTTGTTCGACTGATGGGAGACCTGGTGGACTATCAAGTGAAGCAGCGGACTTGTCGGAGTAAGTAGCTGTAGAGCTTTGTAAATTAGATCCTCTGGAGAAGTCTACCATCATCGCCCTGCCCTCTGTACTCATCCCGCGCGTTTCATTCTGGTCGATACAACAGATCTTCTTCTAGTCTCTTCTTTGATTCGTCATCTCATTGGTCTCTCCTTTCTTACTCATGCCATCTTTTACACTGCTTTCTATCTTTTATTTGATTCACATTGTGAGGATACCGGCATGACGTAAAACCCAAAATAGTTCGAAAACAGTGTCAATTGCACAAAATGAGGTTCTTAGAGGCATGCTTAAAATTTTTTCAACATTCAAATATGAAAAAACTGGTGTCACGACAAGAAGGAAAAGAGTTAAAATATATGGGCACGACTTTAATTTCCAGACACACACAGTAGACACCTCTTCAGATGTATAAGCAGCTATTTGTGAATGAAGTTCAGTTAAATGTAACAAACATAGTACACACAAGAAACACAACAAGAATTTCTTTGTTATAGAACTACCCCCAGATCTACAGACCTACCTAGAATGGCTGACGTCATCCAGCTCAGAATCAGAACCTGACAAGTACAGCTCAAAGGTTGATGAGTATCCAAATATCGACTTTGGAAAAGTTCTTGGTAAATGCTTTTATGAACAGTAAAGATAGTCTGGCAGTTTCAGTACTAGCGATGCCTAAGATAAGGAGTGGACGACGTAGCACGTAGACGTAGACGAGATGAGAAGTACTCATACTCATACTCATATTATTTATTGCAATTATTATGTTACATGGTGAGGTAACTAACTTAAAGTAAAAAATGGTGGATACATAACAGGCCCTTATCTTTAGAGCATAGCAATATTTGGAGTGGAAGCGGGCCGAAGTGGACAAGTGGAGTGAGTCAGCGAACACTTTGTGATACATTCGTTCTCAGAATTAGCCATTTGAAATGGCACCACACTTGAACACTAAAACATGTTTTTTGTTGCTAGTTTGAACTTCCTCCATTGCTCTTTTAAATCTGAACACTACATACAATACACTAAAAACGCTACACACAATACACTAAAACGCTACACACAATACATACAATACACTAAAAACGCCACACACAATACACTAAAACGCTACACACAATACACTAAAACGCTATACACAATACACTAAAAACGCTACACACAATACACTAAAACGCTACACACAATACATACAATACACTAAAAACGCTACACACAATACACTAAAACGCTACACACAATACATAAAATACACTAAAAACGCTAATAAAATACACACTACTTAATATGCGTCGCTGCTCCTAGACATATTTACGTACGGGTTACGTTTTGTAGTAGTACTTCCGGCCAGACTATGTAATAACCTTTATTGTACTCTTTCTGATTTCTCAAAGAGCTAAGCTACTTCTAAGAAGAAGCTTTTCTAAGAATTTCATACAAAAAGTATTTGTTACCACAGATAAGTCAGAAGAGCATTCGTTGGGCATGTCATCCAGTGAACGGGACACTCCAGACTCTAGATCTGACTGCCTCGGCACGCTGCGAGCCGTCCAAGCTCTGATGCAGCAGTATGAGGACATGGGTGAAGATGACAAGGTATTATTCTAAAGCTTTGTTGGTGAAATCAATAAGAATACTCAACTTACGGTCATTATTTTGAGAGTCAGAGAGAAAACTTGAACTGCAATGAGCTGTTGATTGAGCTGTATTGAGTCGAAAGACCCAGAGCGGAGTCAGAGAGCTTTTGTATTGAGCTGCTGATGGAGTCGCCATATTTTGATTGAGTTGATAGGTGTTATACTTAGGTCATACTTAGGTGTTATGCTTAGATTTTTTAGATTCATATTTTCAAGATTCTAAAGTAAACAAAACCAAATACCAATTTGACTCGAGACATTGGATCCAAGGAAGATAATCGCCCTTCAACACATAATGGCAACCACGAACTAAAATACGACGCTTAAATTGTTTAGACAGTTGACAAAATAGTTGTTCCCGGAAATATGGGAGGCTTTTTCCAAATGGATGATGATATGCCTCTAGTGACTGGCCTCTAGCTCAGTTGGTAGTAGCTCTGCCTTCTGCGCCGTAGGTCGTGGGTTCGATTCCCACCGAGAACAAATATTTGTGTGGTAAACATAAATATTTGTTCTCTGTCTGGGTGTTATATTGTATTCTAAGTATGAATTTACAAAAAAAAAAAAAAAAAATGTATTCAAGTATTATATCAGCTATCCGGTTCCCATATTACAAGCTCTGCTTAGTTTGGGGCTGGGAAGTGTTGTGTGAATTGTCCACAATATTTATTTATTTATTTATTTTATATTTATCAGTACGTTTTTTATTTTCAGAGCAAAATGATTGGAGTAAAAGAATACTTGGAAAGTCAGTTGCAGTACTTACAGAAGCAAGTGCCTTTAGTTCATGATTACAGTGTAAGTGTTTGAAATGTTACGACGAGTTTTTGATGTCAAGAGGATAGATAGTGGCTGTTTCAAAGACCTGGTTGAGCTGCGCATAATGATGCACAGCTCACTAAGTTAAACTTATACTAGTGAACCAGATTGACTGGCCTCTCAGCTCAGTTGGTAGTAGCTGGTAGTAGCCTTCTGCACCGTAGGTCGTGGGTTCGATCCCCACCGAGAACAAATATTTGTTGTTTTTTTAGTTGTCTCACAGATGCAACTAGGTTTTGATTGCAACAAAAGATACACGCAATCACCTCACTGAGCGGTCTAAATATTACAGGTCAAATGGTTTTTTTTACAGCTCTACAACTCAGAGTCAATAAGATACAGAAGGGAAGCATCCACGCAAACAACTCCAAAAACTGGCAAACCCAAGAAAAGAAAACGGAAACTCAGGCAGATGTTCAGAAATTTTATCAAAACATTCGCTAAAAAACACACAGAAGATTCAACTATTAATAATATGAAAATCAGGAAAGATAACAAAGAATCTGAAGATAAATCTCAGAAAGTAGTGGATTTAAAAGTCGATAAAGATAAAAATAATGATTTGAAAACGGTCAAAGAAAAAAGGAACCTACGAGATGTTTATTACAAAGCTTTGGCGGATGCTAAGAAACTGACTACCATTAAAAATCATGTGTAGTGCACAGAGAGACGAGATGAATCACAAATTAGAAGTGCATGCTTAGGCAAAGACTGTCGTATAATATTAATTAACCCACAACCGAAGATTATTAAGTTTGTGGCCTAAGCCCGTAACTACTTAATAACTGCTAAACTAAACTAGACTTGCTATAATGTCGTCGGTCCATCTTGCAAAGGCCAGATTGAAAAAGTGATTTTATATTATGTATTTTAATCAATGTGTTAAGTTATTTCACTTATGTAGTTGTTTATTTTTTAATTAAAAAATATATAATAACAGTTTGCTGATTTTTTTGATGCCATCTAGCCCCAAACGCTGTGAGTACTAGGTAGATACCTAAAGGCCTATGGGAACCAAATAGCTAATATAATACATATACTTATGTAATGTATTATTATTATATTTTTTGTATGACAATATAAAACGCCCAGACAAAGAACAAACACCTGCGTTCACCACACAAATATCTGTTCACGTTGGGGATCAAACCCACGACTTACAGAGCTGAGAGGCCAGTCAGAAATGTTTAGGGGTGGCGTATGGCCAGCAGCGGACTTCTTCAAGCTGAAGATGATGATGCTAGTAAAAACATGACCAAAAAAACACCCACCAAACCCACAACCCAAGGATATTTTATTGGTTAAAAAATCCTTGCCACAACCTAAAGCGCAGAAAGAGAATTTGCAAAAACCCATCTGTATTTTCAAATCATCAAATACGTTGTTTGCGACTGTATCTCGCTTCGCTCGCTCAATCAACTATTTATAAACGGAGTATAAACTATTGATTTGTACCCTTAGAGTTCTACTCGATCAGTTTGAACAATTCGTTTCGCCTACGTGTCTCTCTTTTGTATGGGGAAAAGATGAGACAACAACAATAAGTTATTTTATGGCATATCTGGCCGTCGAGCCACTGGATGGAGAGCAGTCACCGTATCAAAAGTGGTGCTAATGCGCTGCCGGTCTTCTAATTTTAAATACAGATAGACCCGCCTTTTGAAGGAACCCAATTTTTTTAAATGGCAAACTGGCTTACGGCCCTTCTGATGGCAAGTGATCACCAACAACACCAAGGGTGCTGTCGTTGCGTTGCCTACCCTGAAGGATTTTTTTTACATTTTTCATGAACCTATTCATGTAATAGCAATTTGGCTATTGGCAATTATTATCATCCGCACTTGATGTGCGGCTGGTTTTTCCGCAAGTAGGCCGCTGGCAGGCCCTTTTTGCGTGATCCGCGACACGTGTTGCTCGAACTTTTTTAGGTTCTACAACACGTCGGTTACATCACGATGTTTGCCTTCACCGTTTGAGAGTACTGGCATAGTGCACATACATTTTTCGACGGAAAAACTCATTGGTACACGACTGGATTTGTACCCACGACCTTCGGATCGGAAGGCGGGGTCGCTACCACTAGATCACCAGTGCTCTCTTCATGTTATTTATAGCTGAAGGGAAAGACTTCTGGAGGTAGCTCATTCCCCATTTCGTAGCGACACACGCGGCGGCGTGATGTGGTTGCGTTACGTCGAAATGAACTAAACTGCGACTTTCTCTGTTCGTGTCATTGTGCAATAAACGTTTGGTTAGTGGTAAACACATAGGGTGTCCACGATGCATGACCGTTGGTGGACATACCCGTTCATTCATTACTATATAGCCGCTTACAGCTTGACTCGCGTGGTTACTGTACTGAACTTCTTTAAGCGAGTTTAATTTTTCTTTCACTTTATTGGGATTAAAAGATAATTACACTTTTATAGAAAAAAATATGCATGACAAAATAATAATGCAATATTTTTTTATCTTAAGAACAAAAAGTACATATAAATAAATGAAAAAAAAACAAAGCATCTGTGTTCTTTTTTAGTCGCGTGGAACTGGCACCTAGACTCACCTAGTTTTATGACGTTTGTCTGATCTGCAGGGTGATCATGTAACTTTTGTTGCAATGGTTTCAACCAAAATCTTATTGAAACAGACAATTTTAGAACTTATACGTGATTGCAAATTGACAGTTTCAATAAAATTTTGATTGAAACCATTGCAACAAAAGTTAGGTACATGATAATACATAATTGAATAAACGATTTTTGATCTTGGGAATTTATTGTCACTCTACTGCATCTGCTATAAAAGCTTTTAACGGGCGTTGAACATCGCATCAGTTTACGATAAAAAACTCCTACAGCGCTAATTCAATGATGAAAAAAATATCTTTCAGGCATTTAGTGTACTAACTTGAAAGAGCACGAAAGAAGCCTCTTTTAGGCGCACTTGAAATCCTTTCACCACACTGTTTCGAAAGAATTAGTAACACGATAAGAAAAAGAAGATTTGAAAGATATTGATTTCAGGTGGGTGATCGAGCGCTGGTAGCCAAGATGGTAACGGTCATTCCGATCCTAAGGTCGTGGGTTCAAATCCAGTCGTGTACCAATGAGTTTTTCTGCCCAAAAAATTATGCATAGTGGCGGTATGAAAATGTTCGTCGATTTTCAACTTGATTTGTTCAACGTATCACATATAGGTACTACCTTTTAAAACTGAATAGACAGAATACACCGATAAGTTAACGTCACAAATTATATCAAAATGTGTTCAAGTGTGTTCATGATCAAGGCACTGGTGCAAGCGAAAACCGACTCTAAGGTGACGAACATTTTCATACCACAACTGTACACTATGCCAGCGCTCTCAAACGATGAAGGAAAACATCATGAGGAAACCATGCATGAAAAGAGCCTCAATGAGGCGCACTTAAAATCCTTTCAACACACTTGGTTTGAAAGAACCAAGGATACAATAAGAAGAAGCCCACATGACCGAAGCCACGGGCTGAAACTAGTTAAGCCATAAAACAATCCAAAATGGTACAACCCTTGTAAGATTAACTTTTAGTCATAAAACGTTCCAGAAACTGTTGTAGACGGAAACTAGTTAATAATACAGACTTCGCCTGCATTTTATTGCTTTGTACTGTACCTATAGGTTTGTAAAACGTAGTTTTATGTGAGTAAAAGTTTGATAGAGCAAGAAAAATTGTTGCAAAAATTTAATTCATTATTTTTATTCGAAACTTCTTATAAATATGCAATTAAAGATTCCATAGTACTCCATAAACACATTAAACTAAATACAGAATAAAATAAAACATAATTATAGCCCTTGGTAGAATCAGAATTGAGGATATCCGTAGAAGAACCAAGGTCACTGACATAGTTCTTAGAATTAGTAAGTTGAAGTGGCAATGGGCAGGTCATAATAGCTCGAAGAACCGACAACCGTTGGGGAATAAAGGTTCTCAAATAGCAACCACGAACCGGAAGACAAAACGTAGGGCACCCCCCACCAGATGGACCGACGACATTGTTAAGATTGCGGGAAACCGTTGGGGAATAAAGGTTCTCAAATAGCAACCACGAACCGGAAGACGAAACGTAGGGCACCCCCCCACCAGATGGACCGACGACATTGTTAAGATTGCGGGAAATCGATGGATGGAAAGGGCTCAGAATAGTACTTCCTGAAAATGTGTAGGAGAGGCCTATGTCCAGCAGTGGACTTCTTCAGGCTGATAATGATGATGATGATGATGACTGTAATAAATAAGCAAACCCGCGGGCACAAGCAAGTAACAACTCAATGCACATAAAGGGTCTTATTAATAATCCTAGCGTAGCGTTGGACTAGTTGATCCGTGTTTTGTCTCTTGCATTGACATGCAATTGTCAACAAATGTAACAAAACCCGATTTAACTACTCCAGCGTTGCGCTAGGATTATTAATAACACCAACAGCGTAGCGTACCTCTAAAATCAAAATCAAGAGCGTATTTATTTTGAAACGTCTTAAAGCTAGGTGTGTCTAGGTGCCAGTTCCACGAGACCAAGCCTAGAAGAACAGACAACAAACTACGGCTTGGTTCTTACCGTTTCTACCGATCCTTTTACAAATCAAAAATAATAGCAGTGAAGTTCCAGTGCGGTGCCACTTCACTTAGTTAGACGTATGCAATAATACAAAAGCAAAAGTTTCAGAGAACACGCTACCCTTCAAAGTAATAATAAAGTATCTACACAGCGTAATATCTAAAGCTCCATACTTCCGGTATATAATAGTGTTGTACCTGTATTCTTCCCGATATCGAGTGCAATTAGTGCGGTACATTATCGACATTATGACGGCTAGACGGCACTCTCGTTCGGCTATTAGACTAGGGATGGGAAAAGTATCGATAGTTTGTAGTCGATGTTTTGGTAGAGTTTGACTCTGGTTGACTGGTGCTTATGAGGGTAAAAAGCACTGCCTCGCATGTCACGCACGTCAAGTGAAGAAAGAAGAAGTGACCTATGATTATTTATTTATTTAATTAATTAGAACATTGCGACCACTTACATAAAAAAAAATCACATTAAGTTAAGTTCTATGATAAATGATGATGCACTGCCCTGCGTCCATCAACTTTTGGCATTCAGACGTTGATCCTCATATGCCTGTAATGTCACCCACACCCTTCAAACCGAAGGAATTTTGATGGAATATGCTTGCCCAGGACTTATACCATCCTGACAGCTTAGTCGGCCTAATCCACAGGAAAGACATGGTCAATATGTGCAGAGCTAACTAAGCCATGGGTTTCTCAAGCGATGTTTTCCTTCACCGTTTAGGAGCACTAGCATTGTGAACATAAATTTTCCGAACAAAAAAATCCATGCTACTATAGACGGTACTATGCATGTTGCGACGTCTTTCTTAACTTTTTTATAAACGATAAAAGTGCTGTCTTAGCAATAACAAAAGTGGCACCAGGGCGTCGATTCTAGCAACACAAATCGCTCAAGCGATCGCGTAAATCGATGTGAGTTATCAATTTTTGTTTGGAAAATTTGAAAATGGAACGTGGATTCAGCGATTACTCAATCGAGCCGTGTATCTGGAATAGACGCACTGTATCGATATCGACAATCGTAGGTACTGTCAACTGTCCCATCCCTACACACAGCAATGCTATAATTTTCGTAAAAAATACAGCACTTACTCCACCGGATATTTTCGATACTAGCTTACAAACGGTCTACAGGGTGCTTCAAAGAGTGGTCTAGCCAAAAGAAATAAATATTATAGACAATCCACACAACATTATCTAGCCCCAAACTAAGCAAAGCTTGTACTATGGGAACCAGATAGCTGATATACTACTTATATTTTTTTGTAAATACATACTTAGAATACAAAATAACTCCCAGACAGAGAACAAACATCTGCGTTTACCTCACAAATATTTGTTCTCGTTGGGGATCGAACCCACGACCTACGGCGCAGAAGGCAGAAGGCATGGGGTAGGCAGAGATCGCGGATTTCCGTTTGCTATACGATCCTGACACAACTCTTTCGCTTCATTCAATATAATCATTTAAGTATTAGGTATAATTATCGCCTTTCTGGTTCCCATAGTACAAGCTTTGCTTAGTTTGGGGCTAGATAGTGTCGTGTGGATTGTCTACAATATTTACTCTTACATAAAACAAACACCCTGTATTAACCCTGTAGTAATGAGTGAGCATGTATATGTATATTTAAATTTGATACCTGCAATATACGTGTATACACGTTTGTATACGTCTGTATACTTTGTAACCAGAAACGTCTGGGCCGGAGTGCTACGTGATAAGAATTTTTTCATCCCACCAGCTCTGAAAGTGTGTTTTTGCTGTTTAATTTCTGACTGGAAAAGCCGTTTTTATTCGCTAGAGGATAAAGTAAATTTGAATTTAGAATATCGTGTTCAATAAGTTTGTGAATACACAACCTATTTACTTCTACCTCCATGGTGCCGAACTTATCATACAACCTTTTTTATTTTGTTAAAAACTCGCACTCGTAACCTTCTTGGTGTATTTGTGAATTAAAAACACCATTAAACCTATTTACTTCTACCTGCATGGTGCCGAATGTATCATACAACCTTTTTAAATTTGTTAATAACTCATACTCGGAACCTTCTTGGTGTGTTAGTTTTAGTCGCGCCAGTTCTTTTGCATTTCCTCGCTGAGGTGGGATGAAAAGTTACGTGTTGCACTCGAGTGCAAAGATTTTTCACCTTGTGCTCTTTTGATTCCTTCGCCAACGCTTAGGATTCTAACTTTTAAACAACTCGCTACGCTCGTGGTTAAACTTTAGAATCCTGCGCTTGCTTAGTCATCAAAATTGAGCACGCGGTTAAAAAGCAGCTTTGCACTCTTGTATAACAAATAACTATTATTTGCACTAAATTGTGAACGTTTTATATGATGTTTGTTTTCAAAGTTTGCAAAGTAGATGAAAATTTGAAAAAGTCAAACTTTTCTTACCATAAATCTAGTTAAAGTCGGAAAACGTTTAAGGATATTAATAATTTATTTAACTTATATAAAAAATGACGAGGATATTAATATTTTATATAAAAAATGACGAGGTTTTCACTTCAGATTATTTTATTTTTGAATTTTTTTTTTATCGTAATGAACCGGTTAATTTTTTGTACTTTCGGATTGGTCCTATACAAATTTCATTTAACTCGGTTTAACAGTTTGGCCATGACGTCGGTTGGCCAAGTTTTTGACGTGACTACGTCTTATAATTCGATGGAGCCGGCTGCACGCAAGAAAAAACATGACTCATGCGGCGTTACCTCGCTCTGAGACGTTCCATTGAAGGCTTGAAGTGCAAGCGAGAGCGTGGAACGAGCGACAAAGGGGCACGCACGGCCTCCGCGTTCGGCTCTATGAGCTCTGTCTGGCTCTGTCTCTGGATCTGGTTTTGAGTCTGTGTTTGTGTTTTGAGTCTCAAAACCAGAACCAGAGACAGAGCCAGACAGAGTTCATGGTAGGCCTGCAGATATAGCTAGTTGTCTTAAAAAATAAGGTTTTAAAATAATCAAGTCCTAAATTCAGCTCCATGTAAGCCGACGCGAATATATCTTTTTACTAATTCTGAAGCAATACCTCGTTTTAGACGAATCACTTGGATTTTTTGATAAAGTATATATCGTTTAACTTTGTTTTTTTTTCTACTTAAATCTTACGATTTGATCGACGTGAGCGTGTTCGACTCTCTTTTTCTTCTTAATGAATGGCATCTGTCCTTTTCGGATCAATTTTGCCAGTGTCGAGTAGTATAATGAGAATGAGATTAATGATATATTACATAGATAAAATACTTTTCCGTCAAGTCGAGTCAGTCAAAGTCGAGTCGGCCCTACTTGGCTTTGAAATCAAAATGATGGTCTTTTGTTTTCAAGGCAATAAATATACTGTAATACTGAAACTTTTCGTTTCTCTCATATTAGCGACTGTAGTAAGAAAACTTGGCTAAGGGTAGGTAGATTCGACGTCTACCTCAATCCAATCGATGTCCTGAGACATTCCCAGTCGATAAAACCGTTGGCAGTTGAAATATTAACGAACTCAGACCCTCTGCCGGCCGCGTCGTAAACAAGCCCTAATAGCTTGTGGGTTATGGTTGGGGAGTTCTGACTGTGGCCCTAACAGAATTGGACGAAAAGTTTTATTTCGTTACCAGTTGAAGGGTAATAAGGTCGTGGGTTCAAATCCAATCGTGTACCATAAGTTTTTCTGTCGAAAAATGTATGTGCACAATGCTAGTGCTCTCAAACGATGAAGGAAAACATCGTGAGGAAACCCGCGGCTTAAACTCCGAGCGTATTAATCATATGACCATGTCTTTCCTGTGGATTAGGCCGACTAAGCTGTCAGGATGGTTTAAGCGCTGGGCAAGCCTATTCCATCTAAAGCCCTGTCCAGGCACTATAGCGTCCCGCGATTAGGGCTTGTGTAACCTCTGACGCTATATAAATCATCTACAATAGATGCAAAGGGCTGTTTACTTAGGTAATACGTAAGGCAGATCAAATCAGTTGATAAGTTTAGACAAGAAACGCCATTGAAATTATTAATAAATTACATAAGTGTAGGTAAAAAACCCCCCCTTTCCACCCTATGTCGGAAAGTGTATTTTTGCTCTTCGATATCTGAGTGTAAAAGCTGTTTTTATCCGCTAGAGGATAAAGTAAAATTGAATTTAGAACATCGTGTGCACTAAGTTTTTTTTTTTTATACTACTAGTTAATGGAACAAGCATATGGCCCACCTGATGTTAAGCGGTAACCATCGCCTATAACAAAGCATTGCCTCGTAGGTCACGCACGTCAGGAACGTGCCCTACGATGCACCGCCCAGCGTCCATCAACTTGAGGCTTATGGCAGATGTTTCGCCTCACGTGCCTGTAATTACACCAATCTTGTAATATTATGTTGTAATGTAAGTTGTAAGTAAGTTTGTGAATCCAAAACTGATGTTTTATTAAACCTATTTACGTCTAAATCCATGGTGACGAATTTATCATACAACCTTTTTAATTTGTTAAAAACTCAGACTCGGAACCTTCTTGGTGTGTTACTTTTATTTTAATTTGCTGTACGCGCGCCATTTTCTTTTATGCATTTAGTCATTTCTTCGCTGAGGTGGGACAAAAGTTACGTGATGCACTGACATGTCGTCCCACCTCAACGACCAAAAATATTCTATGTTTGGTCTTAATTCTTTCTTTAATTTCTTTAACATTCTATCTTCTTTATAAAGAAAGTATTTAACATCTAAGTACTTAAGTATTTTGGACCAAGCTTTTTATTAAACTTTTTTTATTTATACGAAAAGTTTTGGACCCATGTGTTCAATACAATTTGTAGGCTCTAGTGATATTGCGGGATTTCCTGTTTCAAATTATATTGAACTTATTTAATAAGTTTTGTTTTATTTTTAAACTTTTTGAGCGATGTTTTAATTTTATTAGCGCGTATTTTTCCATCAACGGAAGCAAAATCAAAAGTGTATTTATTCAGTAGAATCGCAAGGATCGCCTTTGAACTTTGCATAACGTTCTTCTTCTTTTTCTTAATTATGGCATCTGTCCATTTTTATATCTATTTTGCCATTGTCAAGTGAGGATATATGACATAATTAAATAAATTATAACTTTTGAAACTATCATGGTTTTTAACACTATAAATAAATAAATATAAATAAATATTGTGGACAATTCACACAACACTACCCAGCCCCAAACTAAGCAGAGCTTGTAATATGGGAACCGGATAGCTGATATAATACTTGAATACATTTTTTTTTTTTTTTTTGTAAAATATATACTTAGAATACAATATAACACCCAGACAGAGAACAAACATTTATATTCACCACACAAATATTTGTTCTCGGTGGGGATCGAACCCACGACCTACGGCGCAGAAGGCAGAGCTACTACCAACTGAGCTAGAGGCCAGTTTTTAACACTATTTTTATGAAACAACGGGATATTTACCATGATTAAATTTTTATGAGTTGACTTCCGAAAATCATGGTAAATATCTCGTTGTTTCATAAAAATAAATAAATTAGTTTATAGTCAAGTCAGTCAATAGACACGTCGGCTATAATTGGTTTTGAAAATTTGTAGTCGTTTTTTTTTCAATAATACACGTTCATTCCAACTGCTAACACTTTGAGCTGCTGACATAATATTAAATACTTTTTTTTGTAAAAACATACCTACATAGAAAAAAAATTAAAAATACCTGAAAAATGAAGCTGTTTCTGTTCACACGAAGCTAAAACTGGCTTGAAAAACTAGCTACTCGTGTATCCGAGGCATTAGGGTTTTGTTTATCTTATCAGCATATACTCCAAAGCTACTCCTCATCATACAAAACAAAGGTAACCGACACAATACCTCCTCATTTCTAAGGCCTTATACAACTTCATACAAAACTGCCAGGAAGTTGGTGACAGACCATGGTAGATAGTTACTGTCATGTGAAGTGGACACGCCTATTTGAGTAGGCGTGGCTTAAGCGGGGCGTGATGGGCGATCTTCGAAAGTTGGAGGTGCTATCTGTTTTTTATCCAACTAGATAATTTAAATTAAAAAATTAAATTAAATTAAAAATATGTTTATTCAGATGTCAAAAGATCCATTCTTAAAACTAACACAACACAATCAATAGCAAATAAAAAAAAAATACGGGTTGCACTCCGGGAGTGCCGGCAGAAGTGAAAACTTGATTATTAACGTTGAGCATGTTTGATATTTTGGAATGGTTAGGGGGGGCTTGTTTGTTATTTGGCACGCTGTAACATACACGAACATTCGCGCAAGCGCCCTGCGCTGCCTAAACGAAACAGTAGGCCCAGGCATACATTTTCGCCGCGCCGTAGAGAGGGGATAGCTGTCTACTCTCCATCCGTCTTACGCTTTTTCGATCAGGTCACGTGTCCTGACGCGCTGACGCGAGTTTAAAATTTTATACCCATTACAGAAAAAGTGCTCAACGCCGCTAAAGAAGTTTTCACTTCAAAAAAATAAATAAATAAACAGAGAACATTACAGTAGGAGTTCACACGAATGGTTACCTAGTTAATGTAATAAACTTGACTGGCATTGGGATTGATTAAGGCAGCCACCCAGTAGTTTAACCAAGGCCTCGCGGGTCTTCAAAATTTTGTCTATACGACTGATCAAAGCGACGCGTGACCCAAGAGCTGGTATCTGGCGCAGCATATAAGCATTGCTATTCAGCGTGGCAATGCCGCCAGCGTCTTGGGGACGCTTCCGTCTGGCACTGATTTGATCAGTTGAGCTATCTCTAGATCGTTTGTAACGATCTGCAGATAGCTCAACTGTTTCTTGTGTATTTTGTGCATTTTGTAAATATTTGTTTAATTGTAAATTTCTTTGTGTAAATAAACTAGATAATGGAACAAGCTTATATGTGTGGTATAATCAGAAATGAGGATATCCGTAGAAGAACCAAGGTCACCAACATAGCTCGTAGAGTTAGTAAGTTGAAGTGGCAATGGGCAGGGCCTTTAGTTCGAAGAACCGACAACCGTTGGGGAATAAAGGTTCTCGAATGGCGACCACGAACCGGAAGACGAAGCGTACCCACCCACCAGATGGACCGACGACATTGTTAAGATCGCGGGAAGTCGATGGATGCAAAGGGCTCAGAATTGTTCTTCCTGGATATGTGTAGGGGAGGCCTATGTCCAGCAGTGGACTTCTTTAGGCTGATAATGATGATGATGATATGAGTGGTAACCATTGCCTATAACAAAGCGTTGCCTTGTAGGTCACGCATGCCAGGAACATGCCTTACTTTAAAACTTTTGCTTTTGTATTGCATTGCATACGTCTAAGTGAAGTGGCACACTTGAACTTCACTGCTATTATTTTTGATTTGTAAAAGGATCATATAAAAAACGGTAGGAACCGAGCCGTAGTTTGTTGCCTGTTCTTCTAGGCTTGGTCGCGTGGAACTGGCACCTAGACTCACCTAGCTTTAAGACGTTTTAAAGTGATTCTTGGAATTGAAATGAACACATTTTTATTGAGTTTGAGTTTGCCCTATGATGCATTGCCCTGCGTCCCTGCGTCCATCAACTTGAGTCATACAGATGTTCAGCCTCACTTGTGTAACGTTAACTATTTTTAATAAGCTTGACTCTTTTATCTGTGCTCAATGTATATCATCTGTCATCTGTCATGTCATGGAACGTCAAAGTATTTGGCGCGCTGTCAGACAATTCAAGAGGAAGAAGGAATGTATATTACTACAATCATGCAGTGAAAGCTTAGTGTGTGAAAGTGTGATGAATTAATACGATTCTGTCGACAGTAGAGTGTTTTATTGAAGAAAATTCCATTGAAGAAAAGGCCCTTTTTACATGTGCCAGTAACTTCTATCACACCCTTTAAACCTGTAGGTACACAGTGATGTTGCTTCACGTCAGGAATAGGCATGGTGGTAGTACGCCTCCCCATGAGACACACACAAAGAGCTCTACTACTACTAAAACTATTAATTTCTGTTTTTGAATTCATGTAATGCTAGATTACAAATACTATGGACGAATAGTTATTCTAATAAATATGAAAACGTCATTTTGAAAAGGAGATTATTAAGAAGATCATACTAACTAGTCTGAAGGCTCGAACACACCTAGTTCGTGCGTTTCACTGTTCGCTACCGCCAGCGAACTGGTGTGCGCAGGCCTTCAACTCTTTACTAAAGTTCTTTCTGTGTTCAGAACACTTTGAAACTCTTCGCTTCGGGGTTTCATTTTGAAAATGGAACGCCTTAGTGTTTAGACTATACCAAGGAGTTCATTACAATTTAGGGCTATGCATTATGAACTCTTTGCTAGAGCTCAATATTGGAACTCCTTACTGCGGGGTTTCATTTTGAAAAAAAACAGGTTGGTACACCGAGGAGAAGCCGAGGAGTTTATTCAATCTCTTTCTTCTTTTTCTTAATTATGGCATCTGTCCATTTTGGATCAATTTAGCCAGTTTCAAGTGAGAGGTTAGTGGCTATATTGTTCGGTGTGGATCAAGGAATATAATACTCTCTACGAGTTTGGATTGTCCAAAGTTTTTATTTAATAATGTAAAAAGTGTCACATCCAATATTATCTGTTCTCACAGTTCTTCCTCATCTGTCCTGTCTCCCAGTAGGCGTCGGGCCATGCATTCATTGGTCCAAACCAGAATCAATACTCTACAGACTACCACAGTGGCAGAGGAATGAATGTTTCATACAAACAGATATCCAGCTTTTATTACAGGGATTTGTTACTACTTCCTTGGATGTTTTTCTCGTTTCACTATTTCAATTTTATTTGAGGATATGTTATTTTTTACTGTTATCGTTACCTGGAAAAGGAACGTAAATGCCATCGAAAACATTACTTGTAAAAAAAAACAAGTCTCGCAACTCGGTCCTTCTGCCGTAAAACGTTCTTTATAATGTAGGTTCTTCATAGGGGACCCTAGAAGAACCACCTAAAGGTGACACACAGTAAAAACGTGCCCTACGATGCATAGCCATTGAGGCATTCGGCAAGTTTTATCATGCGCACTTGAAGTGCGGGCAGCTTTTTCCGCAAGTAGGCCGCTGGTGGGCCCTTTTTGCGTGACCCTTGACACATGTTGCTCGAACTTTTTTTAGGTTCTACAACACGCCGGTTTCCTCAAGATGTTTTCCTTCACCGTTTTGAGAGTACTAGCATAGTGCACATAAATTTTTCGACAGAAAAACTCATTGGTACACGAGTGGATTTGAACCCACGACCTTCAGATCGGAAGGCGGGGCCACTACCACTAGACCAGCAGTGCTCTCGCCATTGAGGCATTATGTTATGCCTGTATTCACCCACTCCCTTCAAACCGAAACACAGCATCGCTGCTTGACGGCTGAAATAGGCATGGTGGTGTGGTAGGACTTCCCCGGAATAACCCTGATCGTTTTCGAATGTTATAGCGGTAAAAATATATAATAAGATTCCGAAAAAAAAACAAACTTTTAAAGCACAAAATTCGAAAAATATATTCTTAATTCTTTATTGCACACAATACGATAAGGGCAGGAAGAAGAAGAAGAATACAAAACGTAGGAAAATAACAGAAATAGAGGACATGTACAAAGGCGACCTTAACCCTGAGTAGAGTTTTCTTACAGCAAACCTTTGAAGCCTAGCCTCAAAGAGAGGTGACTATATAGGCAGACTATATAGGAATATATAGGTGACTATAAACATTGAAGAGATGCTTCTACAAAAAACTTACCACACTATAGACGAGTTCTTAACGACGAAAGAAAAGAATAACGTTAATTATAAATACCCTTTGTTATCATTTTATATTAACCAGTAGGCGTACCATGAGCTCTGTGTCTGGCTCTGTCTCTGGCTCTGGTTTTGAGTTTGTGTGAGTGCTCACCAGTGCATTATACTGTGTGTGTGACGTTATGACGTAGGATTTATTTAGTCAACACTCACACAGACTCAAAACCAGAGCCAGAGACAGAGCCAGACAGAGCTCATGGTAGGCTTACTGCTTACTATATGCATGCTAATTATTAATATCGGTCCGTTTACTATTGTATATTGCAACACCCTTACAACGTAAATAGTTCGAAAATATTTGTCAAGTGCACGAAAGGAGCCTCTTAGGTACACTTAAAATCCTTTCACCACAATGGTTCGGAAGAACAGTGGCACGATAACAAGAAAACTTAGTAAATTATGTATTGCTACAAAAAACTAGTCCTAAGATCTTACAAAGTTAATTAACATGCACATTTCATTTTATTTATTTAATGAGTCACAATTCATTAATGAATACTAGAAGGACTATAAATATACGTATATTGCTTTAAAACAGGCATGAATCTAAAACTATTAACTCTAATTTGTATGCAAAAAGCGTTGAAATGTCAGAACAATTCATATTTTTACAGTCGACTGAACATAAAACTGAAAAGTTAATAGTTAATTTGAAACGTCTGTGTTCAGTGGAATGGCTGAAAAATAAGCTTTTAGCGCCTATTAAATGATCTTGTAGGTTTTTCAATCACAGGCTCTAAAGAAATAATTAAAACTATTTTTGGGGTTCCATAGCGATCATATAGTTTTTTCAATTTTTTTATACAAATAGATGATAGAACAATCAAATAATAATAATAAATATTTTAGACAATTCACACAGCCCCAAACTAAGCAGAGCTTGTAATATGGGTACCAGACAGCTGATATAATATTTGTATACATTTATAATGCTGCTGCTGATATAATTTTTTGTAAATACCATACCATGTAAACTGACCCTACAAAAACTATACAAAAACTATGCAGAAACCAGTTTCTTGTTTACGCTAGTTGCGCTTGCACCTGCCCCTTCTGACAGGATGAAGTTGGGCGTTTGTCTACTCACACTACATGTATCTATATTATAGCATAACATTATTAAAATTATTATCTACAATGCACACGACACACACACTACACTACACATTCACTCAATTTCACTTTTTACACACATCTCACACTTGCTTAGCGATTCATCTGTGTTTTTAATTTCTTATTTTTCAACTTTTGATTTTAAATGTAAGTTTCTAAACTAAATACTTAATATACTACCTACCAAATTTAGCATGCTAGTTAGATAACCTGATATGCTACCTATTTCAATTAGTTCGCCGAACATAACTTTAGAAAGATAATAATTATAACTGTTTTTGTACCTACCTACTTACTTTACTGCTTACATAATGTAGATTCAAATTGGTTAATGTATAAAATACATCGAATAGCTTAAGATAAACAATATTGTAACTGTGAGTCTAAGAATAAATAAATAAACAAATAAACAAATAAACAAATACGTAAGTACTTAGATTACAGTATAACACCCAGACAGAGAACAAACATTTTGTGTTCACCACACAAATATTTGTTCTCGGTGGGGATCGAACCCACAACCAACAGCCTAGAAGGAGAGCCACTACCAACTGAGCTGAGAGGCCAGTCAGTCTTCAAATGTTATGTTAACCATAGTGTGGTGGTCCCGCCGTCCGATCCTAAGGTCGTGGGTTCAAATCACGTCGTGTACCAATGTGTTTTTCTCACCATCGTATGAGCACCAATACTCTTAAACCGTAAAGGAAAACATCGTGAGGAAACTGACATGACGAACATGAAACAAAGGGCCTAAAAAGATCGAAAACATGTGTCAAGTGCATGAAAATAATGTCTTTGAGGCACAATTAAGATCCTTTCACCACACTTGAGAACCAGAGAGACGATTTAAAAGGGCTTTTTTTACCATTTTTCGTACTTTTGTATACTCTTAAGTAAATGACAAACAAAAAGACGTGATTTGAAAGACTTATAAAGAAGGAGGTCTTAAGTGGTTTGGAAGCAAAAGACAATGTTGTGCCGACCCCATAGTGAGATAAGGCCAGGAAGAAGAAGAAGAGCCTCTTAAGTGGTTGTGCTCGCTTGATTAATTAGCACTTAGATAAAGGATTAGACATTTTAGTGAAAGGATCAACTTAGAAAATGACAAAAATACGTACGTAAGCCACAGCCAACACAATACCAAAGTCGAACACAATAACTTGACAAACAAAAGGACCCTTCGCGAAAACAAAGCAACAAGTACATATTGCGAAATGCGCAGTACTTAGGGGTGGGTATGGTTGGAGAGGGGAGATAATGCAGGGAGCGTTGACGTGTGAACCGTAAGCAAAACCTTGGTTCGCTTGTTGTGGCGTAAATCTGGTTCCCATAGTACAATCCCTGCGTCATGCGGATGTCTAAAAAAATTTTTTTCTTACAAGTACAGTACAAATATAACAAATACAAAACACAAAATAGTACAGATGTTTTTATAGTACTTTTCATTACAAATGTGGATGAGTATAAAAGTAAAAATAGGCCAAAGAAAAGGTGGATGGATTGTGTGAAGGATGACATGGGTAAGAAAGGAGTGACTGTGGAAATGACGGCTAATAGAGGAGAATGGAGAACGAAAACCTGCTATGCTGACCCCACATGAAGTGGGACAAGGACAAGAAAATGAATTACTTTTCGTATCAATTTTTTTCTGTTCTTCATTTTATTTGAAGGAAATTACACTACTTTATACTATACTAGCGGCCGCCCGCGGCTTAGCTCGCCCCGTTCCCGATACGCCCCGTTCCTGTAACTTTTTCGGAATAAAAAGTATCCTCCGTGCTATTCCAGACCATAATCTATCTTTGTGTCTTTCATCGAGATCCGTTTACAAACAAACAAACTTTTGCATTTATAATATTAGTGGGATTTGACTCTTTTATTTCAAGAAAAATTGTCAATCTACGGGGTGCTATAAGGCTGGTTTACACTTTGATTAGTGTGAGTGCAGGTGATTAGTGCGAGTACAAGTGTGTAGTGCGAGTAGTGTCCAATTCACTGCGAGTGTCTTCGGTCCACTTTACCAATTTATACAACAACAAGCGTCCGACGCTACACGCTAAACGCTAAACACTCCTGTCCAGACGTGTTTAGTGGCAGGCACGCTGCGAGTGAGGGGGAAGGGAGAGCGCGCGGGGTCGCTACTCGCAGTCCACTCGCAAAAAAATAGAACACGCTTCTATTCACTTTACTACACAGCCCACTAATCACTTGCAATAATCAGTCGCTGCCCACACCTAGTCACTAAGCACCTGCACTAATTACCTGAACTCGCACTAATCAAAGTGTAAACCAGCCTTTAGATTATGTAGTCACGTTCATACACGACATACATAGTTGTTCTCTCGTTATTATATTGACTCTGAGGTAGTGTTTGTCTGTCTGTCGCGGGACGGGCTCATTTGAATAAACGTTTCACTGGGCACGGCTTAAAAATACTGAGATTATGATGGAATAGAGTGGATATACCCGTGGTAATCCCGGTTTTGAATATCCTCCATAACCTATCGTGGATGTTGTATGAAGCGACCAAGAAAAATATATAAATACATACTGTGGACAATCCACACAACACTATCTAGCCCCAAATTAAGCAAAGCTTGTACTATGGGAACCATATAGCTAATACAACGTGTATCAAAATATGTGTACTATCCCGAAGGGGGGTGAATTTCCACCCCCCGGGGAACAACTTTTGTTCAACGACTTTTCGAACTTCGATTGGTATCTCTGAAAAAAACTGCAACGAAGTTTCAACATGAACAGCTGACTTTATACGAAGTGACATCCCTAAACTCAGCTACAGAGGTAGTAGGTAGTAGTAGTAGACCTACAGAGGTAGTAGGTCAAGGGGTCAAGGGGTTACAAGGATAGGGTTGTCAATTTATTTAGGCATTATGAAATTAAATATTTTTGTATGGGAAACTGAAAATAGGAATTTTTAATTTTCTCCCCCCCACAACTGATCACCATTGTGGTCTGAAACCCCCCACCTTTGCATAGTACACATATTTAGATACACCTTGTATAATACTTAATCTACTTTTTTATTAAATAAATATTTAAAATACAATTATACACTGCGTGTGCTATGCCGTTGTTCTCAAACGGGGAAAGAAAATATCGTAAAACATCGTCATCGAACCTTAAAAGCATGTGTGAGGAGCCTCTGTGAGGTGCACTTAAAAACCCTTTCACCACACTGGTTCGAAAGAACTAGTGACATGATAACATGAAGACATAAATTCAACGGGTCAATCAGACTTTGGAAACGAAATAGCTTCATGACTTTGATTCCCAGGCACTTTGATTCCCACAACTCAGTAGGCCTACCACAAGTTCTGTCTGGCTCCGTCACACACAGACTCAAAACCAGAGCCAGACCTCTGGTTTTGAGTCTGTTTAAGTGTTGACTACATACTAATATTACGACGTAGGATTTATTTCGATCAATAAATCCAACATTGAAACGTCACACACACAGTACTTATGAGCACTCACACTGACTAAAACCAGTGCCAGATAGAGTTTGTGGTAGGCTTACAGATCTCTCAAGACTCGGGAGAAAAATCACAACACAAATACGAAATCGCGGGCATTTCCTCAGTTTAGGCGTATCCACGCTAATTGATCTCAAGATTTGAAAGCAGCCGCTGCCAGGAATCTGTATAAAACACAAATTATTCTACTATTTTACATGTTTATTAGTATTCAGATTCTAACTCAATGCTGTTTGCATTTAGAAAATAATTATATTAAGAATTTATTATTACAATCGGGAAAGAAAAGTTTTTATTGTTTAATTTTGTTTCTTAAATTATTTGAAGTTCATTGTTTGTTTAGCAGATGCCAATTTTTATTTGAAAAGTTGTTTTTTTTTTGGCAAGGAAATTTATTTTACAAGAACACTTGGCTAAGCATGTCTAGGGGATGGCGATTGCGATCAGTGAAATGCTGTCAAATATCGCTGTCATGTCGGCAGCGTTTTACTAACCGCCATCGCAGATCGCTAATATGAGTGCATGGCAGCATGGCGATAGCGATTAGTTTCAGTATAGGGTTTTGCATACATCCGCACACACTGCCGTAAACTTTGATAGTGCGTTATTGACAGCGATACACTGATCACCGTCGCAGGTGATCTAGATGTGCGCAAGGCTTTATGATTCTAAGGTCATGGGTTCAAGCTCGGTCGTGCACCATTAAAATTTCTGTTTAAAATTTTTCCCCTGAAGAAGTACTCGAAATAGGCCTCCCCATTTACATATACAGGGTTATTCATAATTAGCTGCAAATACTTAGGAATTAGGTTCAACAAATAAAATAAAAAATATTTATGAAATGTTTTTTTTTTAATTTAGATCAAAAAATTTTTCAAGTTTTTGTATCAAAATTTTATTAATTTCATTTTATTATTAATTTATTTACGGCTATTGCATAATGATTGTCATGGAGAACAGGACGATGACCCACCCAGGCGGTGACTGAACGCAGAGTGTCGCTCAAGGCGCGCGGGCGCGGATCAAAGGTCAAAATAGGTCAGGCGCCAATGATTCCTTTATCGATTTTCTCGGGATTTTCATAACAAAACTTAAAAAAAATCATTTCATAAATATTTTTATTTTATTTGTTGAACCTAATTCCTGAGTATTTGCAGCTAATAATGAATAACCCTGTACATTTCCTAAAAACTAACGCTTCTGAAACTTCTCCGACCAGGCCTAGAAGAACAAACAGAAGCTTACTTCCTATGAGTCTCGCTATCATAAAACGTATTTCAATATCATCCTAAGTTTAAATCGAGAGAAACAATACGAGTCAACTTGTTTCCGTTGTCCTGTCGCGATATTTTCGAGGTACTACAGTTTCTCGTAAGTAAATTCAAAAATAATCACAGAAGATTATTTTTGATTCATCTTTATGCACTTATCCCACGCTGCATGGGGTCGGTACAACAGGTTTTCTTCCTCCACTCACCTCTATTATTTGTTATCTCAGTGCTCACTCCTTTCTTGCTCATGACATGCCATCTTTGACACAGCCCATCCATCTTTAAAAATATTATAAAGACAACTCCCAAAAGCGTTCCTATTTTTATGGAACGAGGAACAAAGCTTACAATTTTGACCGTGAATAGATTTTGACTAGCCTCTCAGCTCAGTTAGTAGTAGCTCTGCCTCTGCCTTCTGCCTAATATAGGTCGTGGTTTCAATCCCAACCGAAAACAATTCTTTGTGTCGTGAACACAGATATTTGTTCTCTGTCTGGGTGTTATATTGTATTCTACCACGGTTACCATACAACATGGGTCATATGCTTTTTCAATCAGCTAGTTGCATAGAAATTTAATAAAGGTAAGTTGAGAATGAGTTTCGTTCGAGAACTCATAGTGACTCTGCAAAGCATCTCATCTCATTGTAACCACCCCAACAGATCTTGCGACCGTGTGTAGATGACCTAAATGATAAGATCGTTACATTTGTTGTTCTGTGTGTGACATGTCTAACACATGCTTTGTTTAAATGAGGGTTTGAAACTTAATACTTGCGTTTGTTTAAAATAGGGGCCCAAAAGTAGGCCTTATAATATACCTACTTTACAATACGATTGCCCAGTACCCCTACCGGGAACCAATCGTATGAAATCGGTGTGCGGTGCCTGACGCCTATCGCCGATCGTATCGTCCACCTCTGCCATTATTTTGTATGGAGAAACCAAAAGCGCCCCTAGCGGATTCTTCAAGAAGCATGAATAGCGATTGCGAGACGGTGACGTGTCCACGTCAGCTGGTGTTACGATTGGTTCCCGGTAGGGGTACTGTCATGGACCGACGACATTGTAAAGATCGCAGGAAGTCGGTAGATGGAGGGCTCAGAATCGTTCTACGTAGAAATGTATAAATAAATAAATATTGGACAATCCACACAACACTCAGCTCAGTTGGTAGTAACCCTGCCTTCTGCGCCGTAGGCCGTGGGTTCGATCCCCACCGAGAACAAATATTTGTGTGGTGGACACAGATGTTTGTTCTGTCTGGGTGTTGTATTATATTCAAAGTATTATATCTACAAAAATAATAATTAACAAGCTCTGCTTAGTTTGGGGCTTGATAGTGTTGTGTTGAATTGTCCACAATATTTATTATTGAAGTGAAAACTTCTTTAGCGGCGTTGAGCACTTTTTCTGTAATGGGTATAAAATCTTAAACTCGCGTCAGCGCGTCAGGACACGTGACCTGATCGAAAAAGCGTAAGACGGATGGAGAGTAGACAGCTATCCCCTCTCTACGGCGCGGCGAAAATGTATGCCTGGGCCTACTGTTTCGTTTAGGCAGCGCAGGGCGCTTGCGCGAATGTTCGTGTATGTTACAGCGTGCCAAATAACAAACAAGCCCCCCCTAACCATTCCAAAATATCAAACATGCTCAACGTTAATAATCAAGTTTTCACTTCTGCCGGCACTCCCGGAGTGCAACCCGTATTTTTTTTATTTAATATGAAGCCGATCTGCAATATTTGTTGCCTACTTCTATACATGAAATACCTGAATTTCTAATAAAGGTAGTCCTAGTCCAACATCTGAAATCAAAATCTACAGCAACAAAACATTTCCACGACTAAACGCAGCGCCAGCCAGCCGGAAACGCCCGACGTCGCATTTCCGGTCAACCGTTAAATTTGAATTTCGAACTGATAGCGCACTCCGCTCCAGACTTTTGTTGGGTGCGGACGTGTCGCCGGTGCCTGGCGGAAATTGATTGAAGTTAGCTGCGGTTTTGTACGATAACCTGGGCTAGGGATGCGTTGCAAGCTAGAGGTTTAATTAAAATGCAAAATGTTGACAGATACAGAGCTACTAGCAGCTTAGAGAGGTATACTTATGTATATTAAGAAAAATATGAATTTTTATCGAAAAAGCAAATTGAAAGAGTGGTTGAAAAAAAGTCGCATAAAAAAAGGAGAAGCAAAATAAAAAAGGTTTACAACTTTCTGAACTTTTTTCCAAAAACAAGACTGACAAATCCTTACATTTGTTTTATGGGTAGGATTAGGTATCTACATCCTCTTTTCCCGACGTTTCGGCTATGTTGCAATAGCCATTGTCGTTTTTAGTAGTTTTTTTATCGTATCAAACATTTTCATATGCGAAAAGAACTTTGCTTATCTAACAAAATTATCATAACTTACACCCATTATTTAACAATTTAAAAACCACTTACAAGATAGGGTTATGATTTCGCTCGATCGAACTGTCAAAGTTGACAGATGACAGCAGTTTGCGCGCCAAACGATATTCCAAGATGGCGGCTACGTGCCTTATCTTGAAACTCAAAGTGTTTCAATTTCGAACATTTTAAGTTAGAAATTATAAGCAGCTTTTAAGTCACTACGTCCTTGCTTTTTTCTTACGTTCTGGTTCGTTAGACTCAGTGCGGTGAAAGGAATTTAAGTGAGCCTTAAGGAGGCTCCTTTCGTGCACTTGACACATGGTTTTCGAACTTTTTAGGTTTTACGAAATGCCTTTTCACGATGTTTTCCTTCACCGTTTAACTGTACTGCCCATAAAATTTTGCTCTGAAAAACTAATTGGTGCACTAAGATTTTTATAATATCCCAAAAGTTAAGAGCCGAGCGGGATTTGAACGCGCCATTTGATTTTGTGATTTCCTTAACTGTAGTAAACACTTCTTCTTCTTCTTCTTATCGTGTCACTGATTCTTTCGAACCAAGTGTGGTGAAAGGTTATAAGTGCACCTCAAAGAGGCTCCTTTCGTGCACTAGTAAACACTTCGACTTTAGTAAACACTATAAAATCAATAAAAATAATTGATGCACAATTGGATTTGAACCCACGCCCTTAGGACTAAAAGGCAGTATACACAAATTAAAGTATATTAATTACGATTGAATACGTGTATGAAGGGTTACACCCGTGTCAACACGGTACGTACAACAATAACAAATAACATTACACAACAAAGGCAGAACTTCTCTTATTGAATAGTGAGATATCAACTTAAATTAGTTTATTTTGCATTGTTTTAACCTGCGTCGTCTGGTACAGTCAGCGACTTAAGTAGGTGCCTTATTGTCTAAGTCAACTCGTAATTGACATCGGCTTTATTTTTGACATTTGAAACCTAGCCGAGACTTCAACTGTCACTTTCGTATTGTATAACTATTTGATATAAGCAACACCACTACCACCGAAATTCTAACCTAGTGAATGAATGGAACTTGATGGAAATTCGTATTTTGGAATTGCGTAACGCCGAAATGAACTTCAGTTCATAATCATAATCATATCATAATCATTTATTCGCCTCAATGAAGTGTTTACATCTTAAAAATAATAAATGTCACTCATTCCCCATAGCTGGGATGCAAATTTTGGGTTCATGCCATTTGGATACTTGGACTGGCCTCTAGCTCAGTTGGTAGTAGCTCTGCCTTCTGCGCCGTAGGTCGTGGGTTCGATCCCCACCGAGAACAAATATTTGTGTGGTGAACATAAATGTTTGTTCTCTGTCTGGGTGTTATATTGTATTCTAAGTATGTATTTACAAAAAAAAAATGTATTCAAGTAGTATATCAGCTATCTGGTTCCCATATTACAAGCTCTGCTTAGTTTGGGGCTGGGTAGTGTTGTGTGAATTGTCCACGATATTTATTTATTTATTTATTATTTAAGTTAAGAAACAACATAAAATTATAATAAATACGTAGGTACCTAATAAAATTAAAATTCCATTCTACTAACGCTATACAATAATAATTAAATGTCATGTTAATAAAACAGCAAAAACAGTTGGATACCTTTTAGCCCCTTCCCACCGGTGTGTGATATCGCGCACGGAGGCGGATCAGCTCGCACGACACACCATGGGAACGGTCTCGTGCGCCGAGGTGCGCGGTAGCACAGGAGCCTTTGCTGTGTGCGTTGCCGTGCGTCGTCGTCGGCTGTGCGTGATGATCTGCAGAACCACGCACCGTAGGATTTTGATGGTATTGTCTAAGCCGTCTAATGCTGCCTGCATAAGACGGCCTAGACAATACTATGTTAACACAAATGTTTGTTCTCTGTCTGGGTTTAATATTGTATTTTAAGTATGTATTTACCAAAAAAAAATGTATTCAAGTATTATATCAGCTATCTGGTTCCCATATTACAAGCTCTGCTTAGTTTGGGGCTGGGTAGTGTTGTGTGAATTGTCCACAATATTTATTTATTTATTTATTAATTGTGTCTGGGTCAACCAGTAACAATCGGCTTAAAGTTCACTGGTAATAGACTGAAAACCAGCGCTACAAGGGTTAACATGCCCTTGTAGCAAATGCTGAGTGGTCTACCTTTTTTGCCGTCATGTAATCTAAGTTAAATACCTGTACCTTTTATTTTTAAGTTGACGCAAAATAAATTATTTCTATTCTATTTCTATTCTATTCTATTTCAAGTTAGACAATAAGGCTGCTAATGACGGTTCAGCAAAGCACCTTTAGTGCTTCTACGTAACCTGGTTTCGTAGCCAGATAATGACTAGCCTCTCAGCTCAGTTGGTAGTAGCTCTGCCTTCTGCGCCGAAGGCTGTGGGATCGATCCCCACCGAGAACAAATATTTGTGTGGTGAACACAGATGTTTGTTCTCTGTCTGGGTGTTAGATTGTATTTTAATAAATAAAATAAATAAATAATGCGGACAATTCACACAACACTATCTAGCCCCAAACTAAGCAGAGCTTGTACTATGCGAACCAGATAGCTGATATAATACTTAAATACTTTTTTTTTGTAAATTCATACATAGAATACTACAATACACATAGAATATTACATAGAATAATACAATATTACACTCAGACAGAGAACAAACATCAGTGTTCACCACACAAATATTTGTTCTCGGTGGGGATCGAACCCACGCCCTCCAACGCAGAAGGCAGAGCTACTACCAACTGAGCTGTGAAGGCTGTGTATTCTAAGTACATATTTACAAAAAAAGGATGTTAGTATTGTATCAGCACTCTTGTTTCCATAGTAGAAGTTCTGCTTTAACATTGTAGCGTAGCGTGTGCTGTCTTTGAAACTTTTGCTTTTGTATTATTGCATTGCATACGTCTGACTAAGTGAAGTGGCACCACACTGGAACTTCACTGCTATTATTTTAGACTATTTTTGATTTGTAAAAGGATCATATAAAAAAACGGTAGGAACCGAGACGTAGTTTGTTGCTTGTTCTTCTACGCTTGGTCGCGTGGAACTGGCACCTAGACTCACCTAGCTTTAAGACGTTTCAAAGTGATTCTTGCATCGTACTGAATAAAAAATTATTGACTTAGACTTTGACTTTGTTTAATGTGGGCCTAGATAGTGCTGCATGTGTACTCAGCTCAGTTTGAAATAGTCATCAATTTGTAATGCAGACTGTACCTCAACTGTAACTTATTGTCAGCCTATTGTTTGAAAGCGTCTGTTTAATTAACTTCATGTTATTCAATAGACTGCTTGAAATCTATTGTGCACGGTGACATAGGTGTAATTTGTTAGGTAATGAAATCTTTCCTCGTGTGTCAAAGGAGCTTCTTTTAGGCGCACTTAAAATCCTTTCACCACATCGGTTTAAAAGAAACAGTGACACAATAAGAAGCTGATGTATTCGTGGGGTCTGCTAGACATATCAAACATGTCCGGTCTCAATTCCTTTGTTTGTGGTCCAACACCAAACATAATAAAGCATTGAACACACGTACGGGTAGTAAAAGAATTGTGTGCAGGACAATGTCAACACAGCCTTAAAACGTTATTGTATTGTCTGAGGTGTGTGAACGAGTCAAAGACAAAAATATGTTTGGATAGTATCACAAGGGTCACTTTGAAACGTCCTAAAGCTAGGTGAGTCTAAGTGCCAGTTCCACGCGACCAACCCCCGAATACTGAAACGCAACTCAGATTTAAGCACGTCTCAAGCGACGAGTATTTGACAGTTTTCAATGAAAATCTGTCAAATATTCGTCGCTTGAGACGTGCTTAAATCTGAGTTGCGTTTCAGTATTCGGGGGTATGTCTCACAAACTACTGCTTGCGTCCTACTGTTTTTGAACCGACTTCAAATAAAAAAAAGAAGGAGGAGAATGTTATTGCTTATAGTTTGCTGTTTGTAAGTGATAGCTATATTGTACGCCCGAAATGGGTAGGCTGTTGGAACATAATAAACACAGTTTTACAATATTTTTCTTTTATCTTATGGACCGATTTGTCAGGTGGTAGGTGACAGGTGTCTTCTAGACCCTCCTGCTCCATCGTCGGCTACATCGTCGCTTACCATCAGGAGAGTCTATAGCCAAAGAATGGTTTTTATAATATAAACAAAATTGATAACAGTTTTTGTTTTGAAGATTTTGCTTCCAGATTGGTCCCTTAGTAATTTCATCAAAATCGGTTTTGTTGTAGCTATTTTTTTGTAATGTTTGTTACTGCAAAACTCCATAATTTTTTAAAAATACAAAATAGTTAAGCTTTTTGCTGCCATCACACCTGATGGATTTATGAACCGATTTGAAAGATTATTTTTTTATGTGAATAGTCTTCTGTAAAGTCTTATGGGACCAATCGGTCCCATAGAATTTTTACCAAAGTCGGTTGAGTAGTTTGGCCATGAAAGTTTTTTTAATATCCTATCATGATCTAGAATCCATAATACACAAAGTTCTACCGCAAAAGGTAGTTTAAAGATTATGAGGTAAATAAATTGAATGTCGTCTGCAGAGACCCAGGTTATAGTGAGTTTTGGGCACGTGCCAGGTTACACTGTTGTAAAACATTCTTGCTAATGTTATAATACAACAGCCGCCCGCGACTTCGCTCGCCCGTTCCCGTTTGCCGTATTTTTTCGGGATAAAAAGTACTCTTCGTCCTTTTCCCGGTTCTATGCTACCTTTCCACCAATTTTGATCTAAATCGGTTCAGCCATTATTGAGTTATAAATAGTGTAGCTAACACAACTTTCTTTTATAAATCTACTAGCGGCCGCCCACGGCTTCGCTCGCCCCGCAGCCGTTAAGCCCGTTGATTTTTCTTTTAAAAGCTTTTTTCTTTTTCTCCGCTTAGGGAAATAATTTTCCAATTTCCTTTCTTAGTGCACCCCTATGCTATAAAACGAACATACCCTCCAAGTTTCATGCTTCTAGGACTTACGGTTTAGGCTGTGCGTTGATTGTCAGTCAGTCAGTCAGTAACGTAAGAGTTTTATATATTTATACTAGCTGTCACCCGCGACTTCGTCCACGTGGTTAGTATAAAGTCATAGTTTGAGTTCGTTTAAAAGAAACTATTTTATGGTGGAAAGCGGACAACTATTGATATGTTTTCATTGTTTTTTGCGTATTTTTTGAGAGTTATTTTTCGCGAATTTGTCTAAGTGGCTAAGTTGGGTTATGTATGCGTTGGTTTTACATGACCAAGTGCTGGTTACCTTAGTTTTGAGTTTGCATTCAAAACTATATAAAGTGTGTTCGAAAGATGGTAAATGCTGTTGTAGCCGATTTTTTTCAGCTGTGTTTATTTTGGTATGATAGGTGCTTCCCGCAATTTTGTCTCAGTGGTTATCATGGGGTTTTTTGTAAAACTTTGTGTGTATAAATTTTTTTGCGTAGGTTTTTTGTAAAGCTATTTTTTGTGATTTTATGTTATATTAGTGGCTAATTTGGGGTTTCGTATGCGTGTTGGTGTATAATCGAATCCGATTTTTTTAATTTGACATGACCAACTGCTGGTTACCATAGTTTAGTTTAAGTATGATAGATGATTCCCGCAATTTTGTCTTAGTGGTTATCATTGATTTTTTTGAAAAACTTTGTGTGTATTGAAACCTGGTGACAGATGATGCGGTAGCTGAAATTTTTTTAATGTTTTTTTTGAGTATTTTGCAAAGCTCGTTTCGTATGCGTGTTGGTGTATAATCAGATCAGATTTTATAATTTGACATGACCAACTGCTGGTTACCATAGTTTTGAGCATGTACTTTAGAGTGTATTTGAATTTGAAGGCGAGTGCTGTTGTAGCCGATTTTTTTCAGCGGTGTTTAGTTTAAGTATGATAGATGATAGATTCCCGCAATTTTGTCTAAGTGGTTATCATTGGTTTTTTTGTAAGCCTTTGTGTGTATTAAAACTTGGTGACAAATGCTGCGGAAGCTGGAAATTTTTTAATGTTTTTTTTTGCGTATTTTGTAAAGCAATTTTTTGTAATTTTATGTTATATTAGTGGCTAATTTAGGGTTTCGTATGCGTGTTGGTGTATAATCGAATCAGATTTTTTTAATTTGACATGACCAGCTGGTTACCATAGTTTTGAGCATGTACTTTAGCCGTTTTTTGAAGTGGTGTGGTGTTTAGTTTCGGTATGATAGGTGTTTTCCGCGATTTTGTCTTAGTGGTTACGGTGGGGTTTATGTAAACTTTTGTGTGTATTCAAATTTGGTGACAGATGCTGCGGAAGCAGATTTTTTTTTACTGTTTTTTTGCGTATTTTGTAAAGCAATTTTTTGTGAATTTGCATGAAACATTTTTCCTTTTTTTCTTCTTTTAGGGAAATAATTTTCCAATTTTCTTTCATAATGCACCTTTGCTCTATAAGAGCAACACATCTTCCAAGTTTCATGCTTCTAGGACTAATGGTTTAGGCTGTGCGTTGATTTTTCTTTAAACCATTTTTCCCTTTTTTCTCCTCTTCGGGAAATAATTTTCCAATTTCCGTTCTTAGTGCACCTCTACGTTATAAGAGGAACATACCCTCCAAGTTTCATGCTTTTAAGATAAGAAGATAAGGTGTGAAAGTAACTCTGTCTGTCTCGCTTTCACGCCAAAACTACTGAGCTGATTTAAATGAAATTTGGTAGAGTCTGTTCAGAAAGAGAGCCGTCGTGGGATTTGAGGGCGCTACTGTGCTTAATCACCTTTTTTGTTTAGTGGGCAATACAATAGCGCGTCTGTTGCGTTTTGATCCTATCACAACTAGTGTACTATTCCTTTATTTAATTTTTATGATGCAAAATGCTGACAGACAGAGAGGGATGAGCTGCCCTATAAAAATCGAAACGTTAGTTCACAATTTGGCCATGACGGCTCTCTTTCTGAACAGACTCTCATAGATAGTCTAGAACCTGTGACAGGAAATAGTCTACTTTTTAAATGCGGAAAAGAGGTTGTAAGGTGTTGATATGGGGATGAAAAGCTCCATGGAATTATATTATTAGTGATGCTTGAAACTTATTTTTTTGGCTGTCGGTGGCGACATCATTATTTGTAAAAATTTAACCCTCAAGGGTGTAAAATAACAATAGGGAACGGGGGATGAAAGCTTCAATGGAATATGTAAGGAAAGTGTGAATGTTATACCATTCGCGATTGTAAAATATAAATTTAAAATTTAAAATAAAATGTTGGTACACAAGTAACAAAATATTAGAATAATTTGATGTAACATTTACGGAGTCAAAGAGGCTCTAGACGACATAATATACAGCCATAAGCGGCTCTAAGGCATGGGTTAAAGTTACTGATTTTTCCGCTGCCAATTAAAAATGCTACCCAGAGACCCTATTCCACACGGACAAAGTCGCGGGCACAGCTAGTAATATTTTATCAAGACTCTTCTTTTAAAAATATCGTGAGTAAACCGTCATATCGTAGAACCTAATAATAAAAAAAAACAACTAATATCTTCTCAAATTCAATTTAAAATTACACACAGCAAAAACAACTAACAACATAAAAACAGCGTAAACAATACTAAACAAAAACATACCAATAACTGCCCCTATATCATTACCCTCCCGATTCTCAGCATGGTCAAAGCAAACTTTATCAAAAACGGTGCAGTAAATCATGTACCTTACAGCCAAAACCACAGTTACTAACATGTTTAAAACTGCTAGAAATATGTACCAATCTAATAGCTTTCTTTTTTTGTAGCTACATGCTATAAAAAGAAATATATTTGCGATACATGATAGCCACATCAAAGCGATAATAAAACTAATAAATATTGCGAATTCTAATTCATCTTTGAAGTATGTGTCTAATTCTGGATGTAGACCTGAAAAAAAGAAAAAATGATGTTAAAATCAAATCAAAAGACATTTTTAAAGTTTTTTTTTGACTGGCCTCTCAGCTCAGTTGGCTCTCTGCCTTCAGAGCCGTAGGTCGTGGGTTCGATCCCTACCGAGAAAAAATATTTGTGTGGTGTTTCTAAAAAAAAGGAAGGAAAAGATACAGATATGCTCTAAGTCGGCCGCTAAACTGCTTTCATGTGTTATTCGTTCCATTGCCCTCTGGTACCTAAATCTCGAGTCAGATCTTTGTCCAGCAGTGGGACGATATGGGTTAGAAATAACAAAAAATAAATCAATTGTGTGCATCTATCTGTCTCATCATCATCATCAGTCTGAGAAGTCCACTGTCCATAGGCCTCCCCTACACATTTCCAGGACGAATGATTCTGAGCCCTTTCCATCCATCGACTTCCCGCGATCTTAACAATGTCGTCGGTCCATCTGGTGGGTGGGCGCCCTACGCTTCGTCTGCCGGTTCGTGGTCACCATTCGAGAACCTTTATTCCCCAGCGGTTGTCGGTTCTTCGAGCTATATGGCCGCCTATTGCCACTTCAACTTACTAACTCTACGAGCTATGTCCTGTACGTGTATCTATCTGTGTACTGCTATACAAATTGTATGGGAGCCATAGGCTTCTGGCTCTTACTTACTCACATCATACAGTGTTTTCTTTTACCATTTATGAGCATTAAATTATTGTTATTTATTTTATTTTTAGCCTGGGTCGTCCCACTGCAGGGCAAAGGCCTCCCTCCCTTCTTCCACACCTCTCGATCTTTGGCTACAATGCGTCAGTCGTTCATATGACAATCGAGATCGTCCCGCCATCTTTTACGGGGTCTTCCTCTACGACACCGACCTTGTTACCAACTGGTTAATATTTTGGCCCAAAGAATATCCGGCATACGAGCTACATGCCCTGCCCAATCTCGTCTAAGGTTCGCCGCTTTCTTGGTTACACCTAATATGCTGAAAATGTATGCATGAAGAATGTTATGCGAGTGAATGAAGCGAAAGAGGTGTGTCAGGATCGTAGCAAGTGGAAATCCGTAATCTCTGCCTACCCCCATGGGAATGAGGCGTGATTTTTAGTATGTATGTAAATAAAAATTATATCTCGAGCATTCCACACAACCTTGTCTACTCCCAAACTAAGCAGAACTTGTACGGTGGGAACGTAGACTTCAAAACATACCTGCTAAGTACAAGACCGAGTGTAGAGGTCCAAATAAAAAGGAAATTATGATTAAGACAGAGGATATTACTAAGCACGACAACCTCCAGGTCATCATTTGGCAAAATGAACACATTTTCACTAGCATTTCATTATTTTATTTGTACATAAATTTTGTTGTTCAACTTCTTCTTCTTCTTCACTTCACTTCTTCTTTTTTGGCTACTGCGACTAATATGCCACAATTCTGCCAGTGTCCGTTTCATGCTAGTGTCATAAACTTAAGATGGAGTAGAGTAATAAGAACATGGCCGGTATTATGTTACAGAAAATCGAACATATTAGAAAATAAAAACCAAAATGATTTCTCCAAACAAAAACTTTCTAAACCACAATATCTAATTAGAACATTTAACTGGAAAAACACTACATTGACATATATACATAGGTACATAAATATTTACAGTTTTATTTTATTTACAGCAATAAATTTACATAAAATAAAGTTAATAGGAGGGGAAAAGATGAAAGATAAAATACATTTAACTTCTTCTTCTTAATGAATGGCATCTGTCCATTTTGTAACAATTTTGCCAGTGTCGAGTAAGGATATATTACATGAATAAAATAGTTTTTAGTCAAGTCAGTCAATAGACAAGTCAGTCGTCATTGGCTTTGAAAACAAATGATGGCCGTTTTTTTTTTCAAAACCATCAGAAACATTTTCGATCAAATCAGAATATCACATAATACTCTTTCATTCCAACTGCTCACACTTTGAGCTAAGACCTCAACTAATGTTGGTTAAAATACCAACGAAATTACATAGCAGAACTCAAAATAACACTAGAAAAACAATTAAAATGAAAAATCTATGTGACTTCCCAAAATGACAGAAAACGAATCCTCAATTTTGTTGTTGTATTTGTTGGGATTCGATAAGTCAGACTTTGAATTTATTTACTTATAAACGTTATTTAAATTTAATCATTGCTTAAAGTTAGCTCTGTCACTGTTTGTCATTAACCCAGTGGCAAGAGATGGCAATAGTTTAAGCACTGTTTATCTTTAGACATATTTTTATAAGTGAGGCCACTAATGTTTAAAAAAGCAAAGAGTTTAGTGTTTTTACTATAGTATGGGAAACTCCTTATAAAGTGAAGTTTAAAAAACTTGAGATACCGTCTTCATGGCGAAACTGCTAAGCCTATCTGAAAGTACACGTATAACCTTATAGATAAAGAAAGAATTGACTAAAGCGGGTCATAAATGACGGAGGTATGCAGTGAGAAACATTAAAAAATACAACCAAATTGAGAACAAATTGGGAAGCGTCTCATTTTTTGTTTGAAGTTTGTTGAAAATAGGCCTACGCATCGTCTACGGTGCCTACGGTGCTACGCTTACTCGTAGCAAGCCTACGATACTTTAATAATCGATTTAGTAAATTATTTTTTTATCTAAAAAGCAACAGATTGGTCTCTTAGAAATTTCATCAATATAAAAACTTCTATGCGATGAATAGTATATTAAATATTACAAAAAATAAAACATACGTCGATTTAAATATTTTCTAATCCGTATAGTTTAAAGATGACAGATAAGTTCATAGATTATTGTGTTTTATCTCCTTTTGTTCTCCATGTGCTTTTTTCTTCCTCTTTTTAGTTTTCCAGATAAGGTTAAACACATTTCAAACGCTTCTAGCTTCAAATAACTAGTTTAACAAATAAAGTAGTAGTTTAGTTTCAATACAGTTTGAAAGCCGTAGACCTACCACAAGCTCTGTCTGGCTCTGTCTCTGGCTCTGGTTTTGAGTCTGTGTGAGTGCTCACCAGCGTATTATTCTGTGTGTGTGACGTTTCGACGTAGGATTTACTTGGTCAACACTCAGAGCACTGGTGGTCTAGTGGTAGCGGCCCCGCCTTCCGATCCGAAAGTCGTGGATTCAAATCCAGTCGTGTACCAATGAGTTTTTCTGTCGAAAAATGTACTTTCACTATGCTAGTACTCTCAAAACGGTGAAGAGAAACATCGTGAGGAAACCGGCGTGTCGTAGAACTATCGCTGTTGTAAAAAAGTTCGAGCAACACGTGTCAATTAAGGGTCACGCAAAAAGGGCCCGCCAGCGGCCTACTTGCGGAAAAACCAGCCGCACATCAAGTGCAGATGATAAAAAAAATTGCAGAATTTAGATAGATAGATAGATAACTTTTTTATTCGGCTCAAAAAACACAATAAAGAAAATGAAACCACAGAAAGAGAAGAACATTGAGTAAAGATACGGCTACACACAGAACACAGAAATCATAAGAGAAAATAAAACATAGAACACATACAGAAACACATAGAAAGAAATAAGTACACACATAATCCTAGTTCTATTGCTGAAAAGGGTGCCGACAGATCCAATTAGGTATATAAGTATTTGTTTATGAGCCAAAATGGTCCTCACTCAGCTTAAATGCTACTTCGCCGAACACTCACACAGACTCAAAACCAGAGCCAGAGACAGAGCCAGCCAGAGCTTGTGATAGGCCTACTGGTATTAAAACATTCTACATGCAAGTACATTTGCTACAGTGAGTATTCGCGAGTCATTTAACTTTAACTGATTTGGCGGACTAATGGCTGAGCTCTTCATTATGGGGTACGGACACGGAGATATTGGAACTGAGACTGCAAGCGTTCAGTGTAAAAAAAGGAAAATAAACACAACTATTAAGAATCTAAAGAACCTGAGAACCACCTCAATTTACGGTTAAAAAGAATTTTGACAGAAATCCTATGGGTTTTCTGTCAGAATTCCGTCAAAACTTAAAATTAGGATCGGAATCGCGTTCAAGAGCAGACTGGCTGGACGTTTCGTGTGAATTGTTTTACCGAATAGGCTCTCAGTTTTTGCTATAAGTATAAGAACTTCTTGTGTACTTTTTTTATATAATGTAGTCCATCCTTTAACCACAATCTCAAGCCACAAACTCATGGCAAACAACGAAGTAACCTACGACGGATGCAGATAGATGGAGCAGGATGGTCTAGAAGGCTATTCACTCATGCCAAGAGGCCTATATTGTAGTGGTCAGGAAAAACAGCTGACTGCAATGAATTCCATTAATTGGAGGTTTGCATAATGAAGGTGGAGCCAAAACGCTTAGTTCGAGTGGGTGGTATCAAGTGAGCCACCTAGATGTTGCATCACGAATAAGTGCAGAATTAATCAAAGTAATTAAAGTCACAAAACGTTGTCTAGTGCACGAAAAGAACATCTTTGAGGCGCACTTTCAATCCTTCCACCACACTGGTGATTTTTTTTTTACCACGTGTAACATTTTCCAACACCACGTTTGTAGGTACGGCGCGGAATTTGCAAAAATGTTCATTACAGTACAGTTAGACACAAAACGATAACTGCACGCGTTGTACCGTTCGCAAAACAAATGTTTTGTTTATTTAATTATTCTAAAACGGTTTTACGTTGTGACAGTTGAACAAATCGCTCTTGTTTGTACAAAAAAGTTTGAAGACCGACTTTTTCAAACGGTTCTTATTATTTAATGAATGAAGTTGATTTTATAGAACTTTCAATGTCAATGTCAAAACATTTTTATTATTTAGTGAACCATTGCGTTACAGTAATAAAAAATAACATTGATAGGTAAATTTTTCACAATAATGTCTATTAATAAATTAAATAAAATATATTATAATATATTTCAATACACACTTAAATTAATATATATTCCGTTTGCAGAGAATGAACAGTTCAAATATTAATTTTAATGGTAAAACGGGTGTCATTCGAAGAACGTTCTAAGTTTTATTTTTAAATTCGTTTATAGAAAGTTTTGACACTAATAAAGGTAATTTATTATACATAGCAAAAGTATTAGTAAGTGTTAAAATTTTAAAAACTTTAACATTTACCTTTTAAATATTTTTATATCGTCTTAAATTTATTTTGAGGATACACTTGGACCACTTGGTTCTGTTCTTCTAGACTTGTACTTCTAAAAAGGTTTGGTTTTTGAAGTTTCAACTATTTGAAAAAGTTTTGACATTGACAGTGACAGAACGATTAACTTAGCACATCAAACTATTTACCGCCATCTTCATCGTATTTTTTTTATTGATTAACATTTGACACGCACTTGACTATAAAAATTTAATTTTCCTGCAGACCCTTTAAACTTGGAGGATGCATTTTTCTACATCCACGCATGATATTAAAAGCTGGATTGCTTACATTCTGGACTAAGTTTTTTAATAACCCTGCCTACCTGTTTGTTTCCGTGGGAAATTACAGGAATTTCAGGGGCTATTCTGCAAATGAAAAACTGTCTGGAATTAGGAGTATGTAGGGAAGTGCAACTTGACTGAAAATGCAAAGATGCTTTCAGTCTTATTTTTATAAGCAACGGGATATTTATTGTTTTTTTTTTGCTAGGGCAACCTTAAAAATGTACAGGAGAACCCTCCTAATCTGAAGGTCTAAGGCCCGTATTCCGAAACAGCGCTTGAGTCTGAGTCGAGCCTCAAGCATAGATTTTATGACAGTTCTCCATTGAAAATTGTCAAAAATCTATGCTTGAGGCTCGACTCAGACTCAAGCGCTGTTTCGGAATACGGGCCTAAGTAGCTAAATGTCTAACACAGCAAAAGGTCTAATGAGCAGTAAGTCATATTAGTAAAAGGTCCATGTAGCAAAACGTCCAACTAACAGATGGTCTGCAAAGTAGAACGTCTAGTTAGCAAAACGTAGGTAATTTTAAAATGAGCATGCAACTGCCACCATGCCTATTTCTGCCGTGGGTTTCGGTTTAAATGGTGTGGGTGAAATTACTGGCACGTGAGGCTGAACACCTGTGTGCCTCAAGTGGTTGGACCAGGGCAGTGCATCGCTGGGCTTGTTTCTGATGTGCGTGACCTACGAGGCAATGCTTTGTTTATATCCTTGTTCCATCAGCTATAGTAGTATAAAATAAACAAACTTTAGAACATGGGACTCCAGATTAAACCATCTACAATCAACCTACAAGTAAAATGAAACCGTACATTCTGGTTGTTTTTTTTCATCGTCTGAGTAACTTGTATCTTTGTTCCCTCGTTATTCGTGTATTTTTTAATGTTGCATTTTTCATTTGGGTATTTTTGTAGTAATTTAGGGTACCTTATTTAGATAGATAGATAGATAACACTTTATTGTACACAAGGATACATCACAAGTAACAGCGTAATAAAAGAGTATTTATTAAAAAATTACGAAGGTACCTACCCTTTTTTAATAAATAGCCTTTGCATCTATAGGTGCTATCTATACTACTGGCGTGTACATTTAGGTATTAGTTCATAGTTCAATCATAATTCTTTTGGTTTTAATGGATGAATAAATTTTAAACTTTAGCATAAGCGTGTGCTTTGTTTTTATCATTTTGGAAAGGTAAAAAAAATGTAAAGACCGTTTTACATAGTGACATCTAGCGTCAAGTAGCAGTACTAGACAAATTTCAGATCCCAGTTTTTTGAGATGTAAAGTGCGGAATGAAAAATGTTTTGGATGAAGAAACCTGTTTGTTTTTCACTAACTATAGTATTATATTTATAATATTGTTTTATTTGAATAGTTTGCTAGTGATCAGCGCCACCTGTTATCCAGTAGCGACAACATAAGCCTTATAAAAAATTCAACGTGGCTAGGAAGTTACTACATTACACAACGTAACTCGTCTAAAGCGAAACACACTTTACTGCTTTAATAATAAGACAGAATATTATATTTCTCGTACATCAAGGAGTAACCACTAAAATATTTACAGGGAGTCGGTGGGTGAAGTACTGGTATCGTTTTCTTACGGGAGTGTTTGCCTACTTAATTATTTTATTTGGTAGAACAGAATTCCCTAGTTACTTTATTACAGAAAAAAACTAAAAATTTCCCTCCAATATTTCTGTCAAAGTCGACTTACGCGGTAAAATCCTTGACAAAAAAAATGTAAAAGCGAGATGGCAGTTTCTTTACATACCGTGTGAAAGAGATAGCGATACATCGATATGCTTCTCGTAGGACAATAGGGATGGCTGTAACATCGACAAAGGTTACGTCGATGTAGGTTTGTACTGCACAGCGCCCTCTGTGTGAGTAGTTGGGAAACGCCGTCGTAGTGTGCATTGTAGATGGGGTGGATGCCTATGCGTTTTGTTTGTGTGTGGTTTGTGGATGTGTGAGTGCGAGGGTTGAGATCGCAACGGAAAGTACCGTTAGCAAAAATGTTGGGGTGGAAATAAAATACTTTTATTTATGTTTTATTTTTATGGGAACCAGTTTTATATTGAAAGCCGGTATGAAGGTTGTATTATATAAATATAAGCATAAATTTAGTAATAGGTTACATTTTTTTCGAATTTGAATTCGATTTTTAGTTTTAAATAATGTAAATGAATACAATAACTTCCAACTCTACTAAGTATTCGCAAATTAGGAAAAACCCAAGATCATGGGAATTTCATTATAATATAGCGAACGACCTGCAAATTTCATTAAATTCATAAATTTTTGTTTCTTTTTAGTCCGACCTTTAAGTTACCTACCTATCCTGTTATAGCAAATTTGTTTATGTTTAAGTCTAACTAAATAAATAAATTGTTTCACTACATTATTTTATTTTGGCGCCCAACGTGGGGCACAAGTTATATACGGCTTCTAAAACTACTTTCTGTTGACTTTAATAGAAATAAATCGGCTTGTGAAAAACTTCAACCCTTTCTCTACCATCCCTACTACTAATCTCCCACCCTCGTAATAGGCCATCTCCTCGTCACCATGGCAACCGCGCAAAATGGCTGCCATCCCCCTCCTACCCGCACTGCTAGTATAAAACCTCACCCTTGCTGGACCATTTTCAGAGAACCAGTGCTTCTGGTCAGAGCACGTACTGTGTCTTTTCATATTTCGAACATTATTCTATTTCCGTTATTTTGAACTGCATTTCCTTCGCGACTTTAAGTTTGATATTTTGTTTTCTTCGTCAATTCATTTTTCTTGGTTGATTTTTGGTTTTTCTTTTTCTGTGATGGTGGTTGCTGCCCAGATTTCAAGGTAAGCGATACGTTACAGTCTTCTCAAGGTGTCCAAAGGTCTCATCTAAGTTCTGAAGGAGACTTCAAGCACGTGTTAAAGGTACGAATCGATCTCTGCAGATGAGAGGGGGTAAAAATAACCTCTCATCTCTCACGATAGACTCTCAACTTTGTTCAGCTACAATAGGGTCTACAATTGTTTGAATTGATCCAGAGCCATCTTGCCAGCGCATCGGTATACAGGAAAATTATTAATGTTTGAATTGAGTGTGTTGTATTGAGTTTTATTGTTGTAAAAACCGTTTGTTTTTACTTTTTTTAAATGGCACACAAAAACATTTATCACGGGAAGCTATTACACAATTTCATTAACAAAAACTATGAAATAGCTATCTGTAAGTTCTTGCTCAGTTACAAGGCTCTTCAAGAAAAAGTCTACGAATGACTAAGTTACGATAATGTTTTGTGCCTAATCGGTTCCTTTAGGAAATGGCGATAGTAACCTTATATTAGGAGTTTTTAATGATCTGAAATTTTTATATTCAACAAACCAGCGCAAATAAAATAATTTTAAATTTGGCGCCCAACGTGGTGTTCTATTTGAAAACGGCGTATTTACTATGCCTATAGGAAACGGTGATTACTGAATATCATTTTAATTTTAAGACATTTATGTTGTCTGAAAATATTGTCAAAAAAATGTGTTAAAACAATAATTTTAAAGAAACTTGACATTTGGCGCCCATCGTGGTACAGATTTCATAAGAAAATAATGACCATGAGTCGATTTATTACGAGTTGGGTCTAAAGCTGTTTGTCTATATGTTATATTCCAAAAAACTCCGAAATGATAAGATTTTAACAAACTTGACATTTGGCGCCCAACGTGGTACCAATTCAAATGGCGTTAACGTCATCTTATAATCGGACGTATTATTTCCGTATCTTCTTATATTATAAAGCATCTCTTATATGCACTATAACTCGTAGAATATTGACAATTTCATTAGTCATGATGGTCTTACATTGGTAACTTTTAAGAATCATACTTTCAATATTATTGCGGTTGGCAAAAAAATACTACTGCAAGTATCTAAGGATGCTATATTATGTCCAGCAGTGGACTTCTGGAAGCTGATGATAATACTTTCAATAGTTCAGTTCAGTTCATTTATTTACCACATTATCACAATTGACTGTAATACTAGGCATGTCAGTTTTATACAATATTATTAGTTGCTAAAATCGATGTCTTAAAATATAAATTGATAAAATAAATAAGAAACAAAAATTAAAATAAATATTCTAGGAGAAATAGCGTCAAATTTTATATAATATTAGATTAGATGTATTAGATGTATGATATGCACGATATTATTGATTACTATAGCAGCCACCCGCGTCTTCGCTCGCCCCGTTCCCGTTACGCCCCGTTCCCGTTACTTACATCCGTTCTCCGTTACAATATCTTTATGTGTTATTCTGATGTATAACGTATATTATGGAGAGCGCTGGTGGCTTAGTGGTAGCGGCCCTGCCTTCCGATTAAGGTCGTGGGTTCAAATCCAGTCGTTTACCAATGAGTTTTCTGTCCAAAAATTTATGTACACTATGCCAGTGCTCACAAACGGTGAAGGAAAACATCGTGAGGAAACCGGCATATCGTAGAACCTAAAAAGTCCGAAAATATGTGTCAAGTGCACGAAAGGAGTCTCTTTGAGGCGCACCTAAAATCCTTTCACCACACTTGGTTCGAAAGAATCAGTGACACGATAAGAAGAAGCTATATTATTGTAAAGTTTCATTAACATCTTACATAATCTCTTAGTTACACAATTTATAACTGAAGAACGGCTGAACCGATTTGTCTGAAAATTGGTGGGGGTCTCTTTAGAAGTAGGAGAGGAATATAAAATACTTTTTATTAAAAAATAATGACGGGAATGAGGTGAGCGAAGCCGCGGGTTGCCGCTAGTTATTTAATAAAAGAGATTATCAGAACTTTACTCTATTTATTATACGTAATGAAATCCTACATTATAGGCTGATAAAAAAATACGAAATAAATCGTAATAAAATCTCTTAGAGTAATAAATTACATCTGCTAGGCGAGTAATACCAGCTTTGTTAAATAATTGACTAAATTGGTTCATAAAACTAGGTATAGCTTATAGCTTTTTTTAGGAATTGACTAAATCTGTAGGTACATAAATGAAGGAGGTATGCAGAAACAAACATTAAAAACCAAAACGGCTAAACCGATTTTAATAAAATTTCTATGGTACCAATTTGGAAATATTACTTTTCAGGAACAAAAATATTTTTCAAATCGCCTCATAAATAACGAAATTATACGATAAAAAACATTTTTAAAATCAATTCAAACAAAACGGCTAAATCGATTTTGATGAAATGTCTATGGGACCAATCTGGAAATAATACTTTTATAATAAAGATTTTTTCAAGTCGGCTCATAAATTTTTTCCTAGCTCTCATGGTTTCGGATTGGCCATCACCGCCCTTCTCAAAAAACCACCCTGTATAAAAAGATGAATCATGCACTACGTTTACGTTGAGTAAATTGTTCATACTGTGTACACAACAGTATGAACAATTTACTCAACAATTCACAACTTGTTCAACATTGCTCTGAGAGAATAACCTTTTAAAGGTGAATTACTACAGAAGATATGAATTTGATTCACTGGGGAGTAATAGAAATGGGGTAGGTCCCTAATAATTTGTCAATAAATGAGTTATAGCTACGAACTAAGAGTGATGTATTATCAAATTATTATTGGAGTATTATTATTTCAACTAGAATAATCATAAAATAATTTCAATTATTCTTGATATCCATTACCATTTTTCTAAAAATGTCTTTAGTACTAGTAACAAAAACTGTACCTCATGTCTTTTTTTTTAAATAAACGTTATTCTTATTCTATCATCCTTGATTTTTAAAATAATTTTGTAAAAACATGCACACTTAAAATACAATAAAATACCCAGACTGAGAACAGACATGTATTGTCTGTTCAGCACAAAAATATTTGTTCTTTGTGGGGATCGAACCCACTGTAAGTTGTGAAGACAGACTAAAAATATTTTTTATCTGACAGAAAAGCGTTACTCTGATAATTATATTAAATCCCGCCCTTATTAAACCATTATGTCTATTTTCACGCGATTATTGTCTAAATAATAAATAAATATTAAAGACACAGCACTTTCTAGCCCCCTACTGAGCAGAACTTGTACGATAGAAACAAGATAGCTGTTATAGTACATACTATTTTTTGTAAATACATACTTAGAATACAATAAAAGAGTATCACTTTGACGTAAAAAGGCTCTTCCCAACTATTTTCTATCTAAAACTTCTTTTTCCTGTTTCTTTTGATCTGTCAATCAAAGCTTTCTTCTAATTGTGCGGGAAAATAGTCGCTCTTTGTAGATTTGTAGTATTTTATTCTTTTCATATTATGTAGTACCCTTACATGGTATTTAAATACGCATGTTAAGTTTTACTTAAAGCCAACTTAAATAGATACTGTGGACAATCCACGCAACACTATCTAGCCCCAAATTAAGCAGAGCTCGTACTATGGGAATCAGATAGCTGTTATAATACTTACAAGTTTTTTTGTAGTATTAATTTCTTTTACATTTGGTAGTATTTCAGCCTTGTGCACCGTAGGTCGTGGGTTCGATCCTCACTTATAACATATATTTGTGTGTGGTGAACGCAGATGTTTGTTCTCTGTCTGGGTGATATATTGTATTCTTACCATGTAGGTATAAAAAGTAATTATGTGTTATATCAGCTATCTGGTTCCCATTGTACAAGCTCTGCTTAATTTGGGGCTAGATAGTGTTGTGTGGATTGTCCACAATACTTCTTTATTTTAATATATAGTGATTTTTACATACCTTTGTTAGAATAGGCACTAAGGTGCTAAAAAAATAAAATTCCACAAAAAAGCACTCCAATTTCCTCAACTACCCCATTAGAGGCGAGCATGCCGAAAATATCTACTCATCGATAAAAAGGTCATGAAATGGGGTATATGAACGCTCAGTATGAGTCAGATGCGAAAAAAGTGTTATACAACTTTTTATATGTATAAGATAGACTATAACACATACTTGTGCTTGTATAAATGAGATGTTTCATGGAACTATGGATCCCACGCCAGGAGCCTCTTTCTCGGGCAGACCGAGATTTTCAATGTCCCTTAAATACACATTGGCATTGCACAACCCCGCACTTTTTCTACGTTTTCCGTATATCGTAGCTGTCGAGGCTTCTACGATGAGGTCGTCGATGAATTACTCAAGGAAATCTGCCATTCTCTCTTCAAAAAGAAGCAATAATATAAAGTTTCAAAATGATCTTGGTCGGCCCGAGAATTAGACTCCAGGTCTATGTTCACCAATCTTAAATGCAGCTTATCAATGTAGAATTCGGTTTAAAATGTTATTTTTCTTCAATTCTACTTTGTTTAGTTGTAATAAAGACATACTAGAGATTTTCTTGGTCAAAGAGAGCAGCACAACACACCCAAAACATGGCGGACCGACATGACATGGACGTGACGAGAAGTTATAGAAATGTCATTTTGACAACTAAGAATGTCAATTAGCATGACACTGACACTTATTTGTGTCAGTCACTGCAGTAAAACTGTCATGGCGGTGCCTTTTGGTATTCACCACTACAAAAAATCAACTACTATTGAACATTTTTATTCAACGTACCTACTTGTTTATTAATTTGTGAATTTTTGAAAGAAAGAAAGAAATTATCCAATTATCCGGTCCGGGGACGCAGGTCTTTATGTCAATCCCTTTGAAACGTCAAAACTCATGTCTACAATATTCTAAAGTGAGATTACGCGTTTGTTTATAATCTGTACAAAAACACAAAAAAAAAACACGTTGACAATGACATAATGCCTAGCAAAAGGAGGTACCTAGTTTAAAAATATATAAAAAGGTCATCGGGTCATCGGCCGGTAGTAGAAGGTGATAAGTGCGGCCCGCGGATGCTGGCTCGATCGATGGTCGCGTCTGTGCTATAGTGATGGGGTAAACACGGTCATTATATCGATAAAATACTTTTTCGTAAAAACATCTTATTAGAAAATCGTTTTTTTTTATGAAAATTGTAATAAAACAATTGCATCAGGCGAGTGTGAATGGAACTGCTGGAAGGGGAAGACTATCTCGATCAGATAGCAGACGTTTTAGAGAAAGGCCAGGGGGCTAATTCTCGGGCCGATCTCGATCATTTTGAAATTTTATTTTATTGCTTCTTTTCACAACCCCGCACTTTTTGTACGTTTTCCGTATATCGTAGCTGTCGAAGCTTTTACGAAGAGGTCGTTTATGAATTACTCAAGGAAATTATCCATTCCCCCTTCGAAAAGAAGCAATAAAGCAAAATTTCAAAATGATCGAAATCGGCCCGAGAATTAGCCCCCCGGTCAGGAGTACCCTAAACCGACGAGCATGTATGAAGAATGTTATTCAAGTGAATTAATTTTTTATTTGAATTAAGTGTGTCAGGATCGTAGCAAGTGGACATCCGTGATCTCTGCCTACCCCCATGGGAATGAGGCGTGATTTTATGTATGTATGTATGTAATTGTAATAAGATCTGTATTGACAAAAAAATAGGTACTTACAGTTAAAGTAAAAAGTAATCCACACAAAAAAAGTTTTTTTGTATAAATTTATATGTTTAGTCAGTTTAGCTTAGACCATCTTATTAGGTTGTATTAAATATCCATAGATAGATAGAAAATTCTTTATTATACAAATTAAAAGTAATGTACACAGGCAAGCTTAATGCTAGATAGCATTATCTACCAGCTATATATCCATAAACGTGTACTTATTTATTTATGTCAGCTTCCTGATAGTTCCCACCAAACCTATCCCTCACCGTCATAATTAACTTCTAACTCGATTACAGCCTCGTCTAAATCTCTTGTAACCTAATAAGCCGTCGAGAGCTTAGGCTTACTTAATTTTCAATTCCGTTTGGTGAGCCAGACTTTCTGTCTAAGAATACGTGGCTTCTGTGGAACCTATGCTGTGGTACCATTTTTTTTTTGTATAATATGTCTTATTTATCATAGAGTTTAGAGTTCGTTTTAGAGAAAAGCTAGGGTAGGAGTACCCTAAACCGACGAGCATGTATGAAGAATGTTATGCGAATGAATGCGAAAGAGGTGTGTCAGGATCGTAGCAAGTGGAAATCCGTGATCTCTGCCTACACCCATGGGAATCAGTTTGATTTTTAGTATGTATGTATGTAATACTACTGACTGAGCTGTAAGGGCTCTCAAAATTATTTCTACACTTGTAACCTGAGCTCAGATTAAATAAATAAAATATAAATAAATATTGTGGACAATTCACACAACACTACCCAGCCCCAAACTAAGCAGAGCTTGTACTATGGGAACCAGATAGCTGATATAATACTTGAATACATTTTTTTTTTTTTTTTTTTTTGTAAATACATACTTAGAATACAATATAACACCCAGACAGAGAACAAACATTTATGTTCACCACACAAATATTTGTTCTCGGTGGGGATCGAACCCACGACCTACGGCGCAGAAGGCAGAGCTACTACCAACTGAGCTGGAGGCCAGTCGATTAATAACTAGATTAACAAACTTAACGGTCTGTTAGTTCATTATCGGGCGATCTACAATTTTCTGGCAATTTTGCTGATGGACGGAGATTAGGGAGGTAATTGGGAGAGATGATAGTTTGCAACAGCTTCATTTATTTAGGTTTGGGGGTGCTTTCCTAGCAAAACGTGGATCTGCCATACTTACTTTTTGTCGGGTCATTGAAATGAAATATGAAATGAAAAAAGTTTATTGAATAAACACAGCCACAAAAAAAAATCTTCTTCCTGCCCTTATCCCAGACGGCACAACATGGTCTTTAATAAAATAAAACATGTCTATAAAATACAATCAGGGTATAGGTTTAGGAAGGCGTGAGACCCGAAACACAAAAAAAAAATGGTATAAAAAAAACTATATTCTTTCAAAACAGTGTGCTAAAAGGAATGAGCGCCTTACAGCCTCCTTGCAGTGTTCTCCTTATGAAGACCTATATATATTATATAACCTATTGCCTTTAACTTTCTTGTGATAACTATGGTTTTCCTGAAATTTCTATGACTTCTTGAATAAATAAATAGTTGATAGTTACCGCTCAACATCATTTGGACCATCTGCAGTAGATGGTTCTTCTTCACCTTAAAACTTAATGGTGATTTAAATAAATATATTATATTTAATAGATGGACAGAATCACTTCCTGAAATTACTTTACAGTAATATAATTAAAAATAATGAAACTCATTGGAAAAGGTAGAGTTATTAACCGAGGTTGAGATGGGGTGGGTTGATGCAATTTGTCACGTCTTGGCTCAATTAGAAGCGCCAGTCATTTTTGCTTAGATAAGGTTAGAGTTTCCTTAAAGGCGATGGCACCAAGATTGTAATACACTTCAAATCAAATCAAATAAAATGTTTTTTATTTTACATCATACATGCTCAGTAAGTAGGATTTACTGTTGTGCAAAGAGGCTGTGTAAGCAGGCATGTCCTGCTGAATGCAGTGTAAATGCGTTCCATTTTCAAATCACTTTACCGTCACACTATGCTTGATATGTTATAGGTATTTGACAAATTAGGATCTTGTTCGCAATAGCTCACTTACTGTCATAGTGTAACAATCTACTATTACGTCACTGAATAGTATAAACAATAAAAAAGAACAATGAAATTAAAATTGGCTGCCACTCAGTATTTACAAACATTTCAGAATATAATGCAATAAACTGAATATTTCCAAAATCATCATGTTTTTATTGGTTTCATAGTTGTGTACCTACACTGTGTAGCCTACACGACACGTAAGGTGATCATAAAAATATGTTTAGCAATTTCGTAAATAAATAGCGTAACAAAGTTATTTTTTACGTAAAAAATTTAACAATATCTCCACTTTTATTCTTGTTATTAAAAAAGAAACTATAATCATTGTTTAATAAAAGACAATCGATTAAAATAATCTATCGATAGTTTTAGCAACACTAGTTTTGTCCCCTCTATCAACATTCCTACGCGTACGGTACTTGCCTACATGCAAACTATACCTATCTCTCTATAACGTAAGCTAGGGATTATAATGTCATATTACGTGAAAGAATATTAAAAAAAAAAGACGGGTTGCACTCCGGGAGTGCCGGCAGAAGTGAAAACTTGCCGCTCGTATTAAAACTTATAAAGTACTCACTCATTTTCTTTCGCTATTCATAATACCTAAATAAATACAGTAGATCTATAAAATCATGTACCAATGACCACTACTACCTGCCGCGGGCGGCCGCTAGTTCATAAAATCTATAATAGGTATGTACCTATACCTACTACAGTCACGAAAAACGCCTTGGTATGCTTGCTACTAACTATTATCTATTCTGTGACGTTACCGTGTCATAGTAACTACTAGCGTATCTGTAGCGTCTTACGCTTTTTCGATCAAGTCACGTGATCCTGAGGCCCTGACGCGAGTTTAAGATTTTATACCCATTACAGAAAAAGTGCTCAACGCCGCTAAAGAAGTTTTCACTTCAAAAAAAATACGGGTTGCACTCCGGGAGTGCCGGCAGAAGTGAAAACTTGATTATTAACGTTGAGCATGTTTGATATTTTGGAATGGTTAGGGGGGGCTTGTTTGTTATTTGGCACGCTGTAACATACACGAACATTCGCGCAAGCGCCCTGCGCTGCCTAAACGAAACAGTAGGCCCAGGCATACATTTTCGCCGCGCCGTAGAGAGGGGATAGCTGTCTACTCTCCATCCGTCTTACGCTTTTTCGATCAGGTCACGTGTCCTGACGCGCTGACGCGAGTTTAAGATTTTATACCCATTACAGAAAAAGTGCTCAACGCCGCTAAAGAAGTTTTCACTTCAAAAAAGAACTGCTTAGAGATAAAACCGAATCTTTTTTATTTACAACTACGTAATTAATTACAATACAACAGAGTATATACATACGGACCAAATTGAGATAAATAACTTTTAAAAAATACACTGAATACTTTCCCACGACGACCCTGCGTACCCCTACATCTAAGTATCTAAATAGTAGACCTACCTATCCTAAGCATGTCTTCTTCTTAGGTGATAAAACTGTAGCTTTTTCCTTTTGGAACGGTTCATAAAAAAAAATTATAAAGTTTTTTTAATTAAATAAAGTTTCTTGTATAATGTTGCCAGCGTCCTAATTATTTAATTTTATTAAGATCGATTTATAAAATACGATGGTAGGTTTTTTAAAAATAAATTATGATTGCAATGTTGCCAGCATCATAATCCCGCTACGTACCGTTTTAGTGTAAGTATTAATCTATTATGCTCGCAGGTAGGGGTGGCACCCCCTACCCCCAGGGTTGCTGTAGGGGTGCGCTTAGCTCGGTATGATATAACGGTCTTGCGTTCTTGGACTAAATAATTTAAGGAGACTTTGTACATGGTTATTAAATATTAGGATATTTTAATAATAATAATATACGAGCTCAAAAAGTATAGACCACAGTGGAACATCTGAGCACAGAGAGAGTGGAGGGGATTAAAATAAATTAAATAAATAAATATTGTAGACAATCCACACAACACTATCTAGCCCAAAACTAAGCAGAGCTTGTACTATGGGAACCAGATAGCTGTTATAATACTTAAGGACATTACCTATATCTATACCACACAAATATTTTTTCTAGGTGGGGATCGAACCCACGACCTATGGTGTAGAAGGCAGAGCTAGACAATGGCATCAATTCTGTTGTTTAGAAATCCTAAAATTTAGCTAATTCCGAGCTAAAATTTCGTAAAATTGTTATTCCTATTCTGTTGGCAGCATCGTAAACTTAAATTTAGAGTGACAGCTCTAAAATTAGGATAGTTACTCAATTTAGTCAAAAAACACGTAAATCCGTCATTTTGCTATTCGGTTGTACAATATTTTAGGTAATTTGCGCTTAATTTTAGAAACGTCAATCTAAATTTAGGCGACACGTTACTAGGTGCTGACTAAAGTTTTGTTGTATGGTTGTTGTGAATTTGTGGACGAAACGCAATCAAACTCAAAAAATCATGGAAGCTGGTTGTAGTGGCTGCAAATATAGAAGCCCCGCCATAGTTTGTACCTAAGTAACTATAACGCCTGCCACGTATGAGCAAGAAACATAGTGGACAATCGGCCGGCTGAAGAAGAAATGTCTGCATCGCCATCGTTGTCTGCATTATTAACTAGAAAAGGCAGCCAAAATTATTATCTCGTGCTGCACTCTATATAATTATGTTTATGGAAGAATTAACAGGTGAATCAAATATAAATAGAACTATGCTTTACCTACCTACTATTCCTTCTCTAATAAGATGTATTCTATGATTGCAGATAGGGATGAAGACATAGTGCTTGAACAAGATGATGGAGTCGAGGAAGAGGAGCACGACATAGATTTCCTCCATGAAGCACGTATAATACGACAAAGAATAATAAACTCTCACTTTCATAATTTTTTAATCAATACAGGAGCATTAGGCTGGTGGAAACAAATAGGTCATACATCTAATATTAAATCATAGTAACTAATATAACCAAACAACATGCGTTATACATAGAGTATGACAGACAGCGGTGTGGAATCAGATAAAACAGGACCGTATTTTATATCAAGTAGCCACTGGAGGATTTTCTTATCTTCCTCCGCGAGGTCTGCCCCTGCCGGGCTTCTTACAGTACCATTGAAGCCGGTACCGACCTTCCTGGCCTTACCCTTCACTTTTGCCACCCATATACTCCAAATCTGTGGAAAAAAATATTAGTTTCAATTAGAAGGACAACAAAAGGACAAAAACTGCATAAAAAGTTGGTTTAAAATTAATGGCTTGGTTTAAACGTGGCTTTCTACTGGTAAAAGAATTTTCAAAATCGGTTCAGAACATCCAGAGATAAACACTACAACGCCACAAACTCACAATATTTTTTTACCCCAAGCATTCATATTTTTTTAATAGAATATAGCCTATAGGCAAGTACACACACTGTTACATGCTCTATGAGCATACTTAATCCAAGCTATGGCTATCTACAAACATGCTCGACCCTGCGTCTACACTTTAAAGCTTGCTCGAAGAGTTTAGGTGTGCGTTGAAAACGCACACCTAAACTCTTCGAGCAATGGACAGTGGGGTTACCGCTAGTTTCGGTGTGCAGGTGCCTGACGCCTCACGCCTATCGTATGCCACAATTTTGTATGGAGAAACCAAGCTTTTCAAAGAATTCGCTAGGGGCACTTTTGGTTACCGCGGTAACCCCACAGTTCGTTTAAGGGTTTTGTTGGATATCACTTGCTAGATTTACTATCGGAAAACAAACAATCAAATCTTTCCTCTTTATAATATTAGTAGGTAGATGAAATAACTTACATGCTGCCACTCTTCAGCAGTCCGGCTACAGCCAAGAGCATTCAGCTCCCCCGCCAGCATCCCCTAAAATTCATTTATTGCTCTATCAGCTTGGTTACCTGAAAACCGGACATACAAAAATCAAATCACTGAAGTGTGTAGCTAGGTATCTATTTCAGAACCAATAAAACATAAATGGTACGTACCTCGTGCCATCAACTTATTAGACAAAAGCCGTTCCACCGACCAATCTTTTTGACAAGTATTTGTTCTTTTTCGGGATCGGGGGCGGTCAGTAGGCTGCATTTTGTAATTTTTCTTTTTGAGAAAAGTTGAGTTGTTGAATTTATTTATTTACATGTCGATGATTGAAGTTTAGCTGTTTGCACCCACAGATACAAAAACCCGTAAAAATAGTGTAAATAGAGCGCCATCTAGCGTCGAGTAGTGCCAAGATGCATGAAATGACAAATGCTTATGTTATCTGTGAACTTAATTTAGAACAAGTTTAGAGGTGTCATAGACACCTTTTAAATTTAGTAAAATGCGATAACAGAATAGCTTATAAGATTTTCCTAACTAAATTAGAAAATTTTAGGCTAGTTTAGCTAGACAGATTGTAAACAACAGAATTGATACCATTGGTATCAATTCTGTTGTTTAGAAATCCTAAAATTTAGCTAATTTCGAGCTAAAATTTCGTAAAATTGTTATTCCTATTCTGTTGGCAGCATCGTAAACTTAAATTTAGAGTGACAGTTCTAAAATTAGGATAGTTACTCAATTTAGTCAAAAAACACGTAAATCCGTCATTTTGCTATTCGGTTGTACAATATTTTAGGTAATTTGCGCTTAATTTTAGAAACGTCAATCTAAATTTAGGCGACACGTTACTAGGTGCTGACTAAAGTTTTGTTGTATGGTTGTTGTGAATTTGTGGACGAAACGCAATCAAACTCAAAAAATCATGGAAGCTGGTTGTAGTGGCTGCAAATATAGAAGCCCCGCCATAGTTTGTACCTAAGTAACTATAACGCCTGCCACTTATGAGCAAGAAACATAGTGGACAATCGGCCGGCTGAAGAAGAAATGTCTGCATCGCCATCGTTGTCTGCATTATTAACCAGAAAAGGCAGCCAAAATAATTATCTCGTGCTGCACTCTATATAATTATGTTTATGGAAGAATTAACAGGTGAATCAAATATAAATAGAACTATGCTTTACCTACCTACTATTCCTTCTCTAATAAGATGTATTCTGTGATTGCAGATAGGGATGAAGACATAGTGCTTGAACAAGATGATGGAGTCGAGGAAGAGGAGCACGACATAGATTTCCTCCATGAAGCACGTATAATACGACAAAGAATAATAAACTCTCACTTTCATATTTTTTTAATCAATACAGGAGCATTAGGCTGGTGGAAACAAATAGGTCATACATCTAATATTAAATCATAGTAACTAATATAACCAAACAACATGCGTTACACATAGAGTATGACAGACAGCGGTGTGGAATCAGATAAAACAGGACCGTATTTTATATCAAGTAGCCACTGGAGGATTTTCTTTATCTTCCTCCGCGAGGTCTGCCCCTGTCGGGCTTCTTACAGTACCATTGAAGCCGGTACCGACCTTCCTGGCCTTACCCTTCACTTTTGCCACCCATATACTCCAAATCTGTGGAAAGAAATATTAGTTTCAATTAGAAGGACAACAAAAGGACAAAAACTGCATAAAAAGTTGGTTTAAAATTAATGGCTTGGTTTAAACGTGGCTTTCTACTGGTAAAATAATTTTTAAAATCAGTTCAGAACATCCAGAGATAAACACTACAACGCCACAAACTCACAATATTTTTTTACCCCAAGGATTCATATTTTTTTAATAGAATATAGCCTATAGGCAAGTACACACACTGTTACATGCTCTATGAGCATACTTAATCCAAGCTATGGCTATCTACAAACATGCTCGACCCTGCGTCTACACTTTAAAGCTTGCTCGAAGAGTTTAGGTGTGCGTTCAACGCACACCTAAACTCTTCGAGCAATGGACAGTGGGGTTACCGCTAGTTTCGGTGTGCAGGTGCCTGACGCCTCACGCCTATCGTATGCCACAGTTTTGTATGGAGAAACCAAGCTTTTCAAAGAATTCGCTAGGGGCACTTTTGGTTACCGCGGTAACCCCATAGTTTGCTTATGGGTTTTGTTGGATATCACTTGCTAGATTTACTATCGGAAAACAAACAATCAAATCTTTCCTCTTTATAATATTAGTAGGTAGATGAAATAACTTACATGCTGCCACTCTTCAGCAGTCCGGCTTCAGCCAAAAGCATTCAGCTCCCCTAAAATTCTATTATTGCTCTATCAGCTTGGTTACCTGAAAACCGGACATACAACAATCAAATCACTGAAGTGTGTAGCTAGGTAAGTATAAATCATTAATTATACCTATTTCAGAACCAATAAAACATAAATCCTACGTACCTCGTGCAATCAACTTATTAGCCAAAAGCCGTTCCTGGTGGAACGGCCATCCTTTTTGTCTAGTATTTGTTCTTTTTCGGGATCGGGGGCGGTCAGTAGGCTGCTGCATTTTGTAATTTTTCTTCTTTGAGACAAGTTGAGTTGTTGAATTTATTTTTATGTCGATGGTTTGAAGTTTAGCTGTTAGCTGTTTGCACCCACAGATACAAAAAACCCGTAAAAATAGTGTAAATAGAGCGCCATCTAGCGTCGAGTAGTGCCAAGATGCATGAAATGACAAATGTTTATGTTATCTGTGAACTTAATTTAGAACAGTTTAGAGGTGTCATACACCTTTTAAATTTAGTAAAATGCGATAGCAGAATAGCTTATAAGATTTTCCTAACTAAATTAGAAAATTTTAGGCTAGTTTAGCTAGACAGATTGTAAACAACAGAATTGATACCATTATGCGTATATGAAATACAGTACAATAAAGTCAATTTAAAAGAACGATTGAAATAACTGTTCTTTTGTTACTAAAAATAAAATAACTTCTATCGAATTCTACATCTCAACGAAAAACTGTCAAAACGGCAAGTTCAATTCTTCCACAATGTTTCTTTTAGAATCAAAAAGATCACTTTGAATAATGCAACACATTTTTGTCGCCTCTTATAAAACAAAACTTATCTACTTAATTTACAAAGCAATCCACCCCTATAACCTATTCTACCCTATTTCCTATCCTCGAATCTACGAAGCGTGTCTATCTGACATTTGCCAAATGTCAAGTTAACCCGGATTTCTTGCTATTATGGAAAAATTAATGGCATGGTAAATGTCAAAATTCGCCATTCGATAGAGACCTATGTATTCTATTTACATTAAGCTCACTAAATGCATATTTTATGGAAAAATACTAGTAACAACATAAAAATAAAAAATCACATTAAAAATCAGCCGGCCTTTTTAAAATTAAGTGTTCCTTATCAAAAAAAAACCAAACTTATTGTATTATTTGCTTACCTACAGAGTTATTTTGTGGCATAATATTACAGGCTTTTCCAAAATGGCAACATTCGCATTCTTTATCTCATTCTATCCTTTGAGAAAAAAGAGGGGGAACACTAAAATGCTCCTACAAAATACAAGCTATGCTTGCCTAAAATACTCTGCTATCAAGCCTTGCAGACAATGTCGCACACAAACTTTAATCTGGCAGCCCCAAACTTCTCCAAACTCGGTCCCAGCGAATGCCGCATTTAAATTTCAAAGAGAACTATGCCCCGAAGTTTACGGAATTTTGGTAACAACGCCATCTATCGGCGGATGGCGGAATAACTTAAATATTACCTGCAGATTTATGTAGCAATTTGGGTTATTTTATCGAAATTGGTTGGATGGTTAGGTCTAGTCGTAAAGTAGGCGAAGTGCTCTATCTAGGCTAGGCACTAAACCTATTACCATAATTTTACTGGGACGTTAGGACTAGGTGTGAGACGGTATATCAAATTAGAACTAGGTAATACTAGAAAGAAAGAAAGTGGTAAATTTTTTTACACAATAAAATATAATATAATATGTTTTTTGCTAAGAGTTTTATTTATAGTGGTGCAGTAAAAAGTTAAACAGGGTAACCGTAGCGACATCTATTGTCAAATAGAATGTATGCCATTAATTTTATAGCCCAAATAATACGTAAAATAAAAAAATCTCGATTTTAGATTGTAATAAGGCTTAGATTGTTTTTTGGAAGATCTACTTTTAATTAAAATAAAACATCGAGCTACAAAGTCAAAAAATAAATAAAGTTTGAAAATAAAAATGCAAAAAGTTGGAGGTGCGGGGTATCGATCCCCGTACTTCTCGCATGCTAAGCGAGCGCTCTACCATCTGAGCTACACCCCCGATGAATATAGTGGCGAAATTAACAAATCGGTCAGACAAACCTGATTGTTACGTAGTCAATTTTATCTAGATAGTGTAAGAGTTAGTATAGTGTTTTCTCTAGCAAGGTAAACACGTAATAAAAATAACCTATAGAATACCTGTCACTTCCTTCACTAGGCTAACCCTGTATCTAGGAGACATAATCTTGATCCAATATTTTTGCTTATCTTTAAAGATTTGCCTTGGCTCAAAACAATATCTGGCTTCCTATTATCATAGACTAACTGTTTTCCTTAGTCTATGCTATTATTACGCTAACAACATGTTTTTACCTTACTATGAGTAAATTATCAGATATTATTATGGAGATATACAAATTCCAGCCATACGAGTTATTTTTAATAAAATATTTTTTAATATTTTCATCTAAAATCCTCACCCAAAAATGCAAGAAGCATTAAAAAAAACAAATGAAATAAAAACGCAACAAAAATATTCCGCCCAACGTGGGGCTCGAACCCACGACCCTGAGATTAAGAGTCTCATGCTCTACCGACTGAGCTAGCCGGGCTGTGCTTACGCGGCCGAAATTTCCCATTACAAACCAAGGAATTCATTTCGTATTAGAATGTCAGGAATGTGTGATTCTCAATCTTTAGTGACGTAACCAACGTTTGCATGTTGCAAGCTAGATTTTTTTTATTAATATACGTACGTATAGAAATTCTTTGTAAGTAAAGAAACTGACTGGATTATTATGGATGGTTTAAGTTTATTAGTACTTGACAAAGGCCTCCCCTATATTATTTGGTTAAAATGTAGGTAGGTAAGTGTAGTATTTAGTCAATAAAATCAAATACATCGTCTTTACAAGCTAAGCATAGAAAAAAAAAATATAATTGAAGAGATCTGTGTGGGGATGTCTACTCTGCCTATGGGAGTTGAAAACCAGTTTTTTAAATAGGTATTTAATCGATAAAAGGGGTGTGTAACTTATAAAAAAATCTAAAATAAGTTCTAATTTCTCCACTTCAGACTTTCCCGCAAAAATCTTTGTCAAACTCTAGACTTCTGAAAATACCAATTAGGAAAAAGTCGTTCTAATTGGTCACTTTAAAAAATCAACCCTCCGAGCTCGTTATTAGTTTAACCGGTTTTTACGGTTTTAACGGACGAAACTGGTTCAGACCGGTTGCATTGTCACAGATTTTTAAAAGTTCGCTATTGTTGATTTACTGGCGAAATCGGTGGACGTTTTAAAAAGTTTCCTGAGCTGAATCGTGGTTTGTACTTTTTTTAATAAACGGAGCGTTGGAAATAGAAACCGATTTGTTTTTATAGCTTTTTCTTATTTTTGGACGTAGAGTTAAATTGATCTGATATACCTTGATACAGTTTTAGGATAATCCTACTTATTTTAATATTTCGAGGCTTTTTGGCTCAAAATTATAAAAGGATAGTTCTGGATGAGCACTGGTGGCCTAGCGTTAGCGGCCCCACCTTCCAACCCTAAGGTCGTGGGTTCAAATCCAGTCGTGTACCAATGAGTTTTCCTGCCCAAAACTTTATGTAAGCAATGACAGTGCTCTCAAACGGTGAAGGAAAACATCGTGAGGAAAACACCTAAAAAGGTTGAAAACATGTGTCAAGTGCACAAAAAGAGCCTCTTTGAGGCACACTTGGAATCCTTTCACCACACTTAGCTCGAAAGAACCAGTGACAGGATCAGAGGATAGTTTGCCTAAAATGGCTTTGTATACAGGCATGACGTCTTGCTTAGAATAAGTAATTTTAACATAATGCAACAGTATTTTTGGCAAACGTTGCTATCACAAGCTCACCTGTCCGATAATAAAAGATAATGACGGTGGTCTAAGTCTAAGGCACGTTTATTAAAGAAGACCATTATTGACTCAGTTTACCAAGACATCTATAGCCCTATTAATAAAAATATGTCAAAAGATAAGCTGTGTGTAATGACAAAAAGTGACAGAGCTAACTTTAAACCATGACTAAATTTAAATTGCGTTTAATAATATGGCTGTTTAAGCATAGCAATAGACACGAACAGCAAGAAATATAAGTGGTTTTTAGGCGGTTTTCAGTTCCTATAAGTAAGACAAGAGATTAAAACTATAGCGAACGAAACATTAGCAAGGACTTAAACCACAATCGACGTCCTTATCAACCGAGGTGCTTAAAAGTTGCGAAGCTGCAAATATACTCACATCAAAGCCGGTCCGGTCCGGAGCGGTTACAAGCGGTTATTACCGGATCTAAATAGGGTTGGCAATTCCGGCAGTTGCGAGCTTTGGCAGAGTTTCGAATTGATTACGTGGATGTTTAATTTTAGTGTTATTAAATTAAAAATAATTTCAGATAGAATTAGAAATCAGTTAGAATAAAAAAATACAGTTAAAGATGTAGCTTACTCATTTAAAGATTTCACCTCATCCTACAAACAAGTACCATATTCAAGATCCCATTACAACAAAAAAACTTATCTTATATTTTGAACGTTTACCAATACCTAAGCATAAATCCTTCATCAAAAATACAGCTTGTCGTAGTAACCAAGCTTGGCTATCACACACTATAGCATAAGCCTAGGTTCTAACCAACGACCTAAAATGCAAAAGGATAGTTAAAGCCATTCATAAACCTACTTACATAATACAATCTCATAAAAGTTTTAATTAAACACTGATTTCGAGACCAAACAGGTCGGTTAATTCTAAATTGCTGTAATTTAATTTTGTGTAAAACATTCTGGCAACCCTAAACCGGTTATTACCGGTTCCCACCGCAATGGTAGGGTGTCCACGTTTTTATCGTGGCCCGCAGGATGTGCTACTAAATACATAATATAGATTACGGGGTCTGTTTTATATGTAAATAGGGTAGCATGTTGAGGTTTTAGCTCATTTGCAAACCTTTTTCTACCCAGTCTTGTGAGTTATTAGTAACTTTTACTCTTTTGTTCACCTTGTACGCAATTTACTAAGCAATGAACCCTCATTTATACCCCTAATAAATAAATACATATTATAGACAATCCACAAAACACTATCTAGCCCCAAACTAAGCAGAGCTTGTACTATGGGATCCAGATAACTGACATAATACATTATTTTTTGTAAATAAATACTTCGAATACAATATAACACCCAGACAGAGAACAAACATCTGCGTTCACCACACAAATATTTGTTTTCGGTGAGGATCGAACCCACGGCATACGGCTCAGAAGGCAGAGCTTTTTTTTTTTTTATAACTGATAGCTAAGCTTTTGGCTGCCATCACACCTGATGGAAAGTGAGGATGCAGCCTAAGATGGAGCGTGCTTAGCCATAATCCACCTGTTCACTCTTGTCTTGAAAACTACCAACTCAGCTGAGAGGCCAGTCAATAGTATCTCTGTCACTGTTTCTCACTACGCATTCGTAAGAAATGGCTATAGCTTAAGTTTTTCCTATATTTTATGTAAACCTCTGTGACAAATTTGTTTTCAGTTTGTGATTTATTCTAGTCTATTTTTGCAGTGATCCTAAAAAAGTGATGAAACTTAGGTCGTATCTCATTATTTTTCCTATTAAAATTGTGGGAAAGATATAAGTTGGAAAGATATAGTTGGCTGAGCACAGAGGCGTATTTAAAGATTTGGCGCCCCGGGCCTAAAAAATATGCCGCCCCATAAATTTTCGGAAAAAATAGTACATTGTTACCTGAGTGTTGAAAGTCACGTTTTTTGAGTCCCGAGACGGGTTTGGCGCCAGAGCGTAGCGAGGGCGTCAATGGAGCTTGAGGGACTTAAAAGACTTTCACCCGAGGTAAACACTGTGCTTTTCATTACGAATACAAGGAAAGTAAAAATAAAAACATGAAAGAAAAATTAGTGAAAATGAAGATTGAATTGCCGCCTTCCCGTTTTTTTTTTCTTTTTTTCTTGCGGGCCTTCGGCTTCGGCTCGCCAGCATTATTCAGCCATTATTTTCATTTTCATAATTTAAAAAATGGTAAATTGTTTGCTCAAATCTATGTTATTTTAAAGAAATAGTTGAAGCTATATATTAATAAAGTAATTTAGAATATATCTTCCCAGAAATATATCTTAAATATATCTTCCCATACGAATGTTCCCCGATTTGTTTTATAATATCGAGCTTTTTATTTTATATTTACGATTTACATTTAATAGTATGAGTAGCGGCACGTAACTTTAGCTCTGACCGTTATTACGCAGAAGTCAAAATTAAGGTACCTGAAGGGGGCTAGCGGGATGAAGGGCAGGCGTGCGTAGCACCGATTGGCTCTCCGCTCGAGTTCCCCTCCCCACACCGATACTACCCCGTGCACATACAGTGTACAGTCGCGTTCTCAATAATTGTATCTTGTCAAAAATTTATGTCTTATAAATGTTTGGACATCTTACTATTTAACATTACATTAAAATCATGTCATTATAATTATTTAGCTAATTAGTCCCTTGAAATGTTACAATTTAAGGACTGAATATTGCATTTTTGTTAAAGGACGCAATTTTATATTTGGGACATGTGTCAATAATAGTTTAACTCCAAGTTTGTGGGGTTGCCGCCCTTGTCCTCCAGCCGCCATCTTAGATAAAGGCGTGCAAACACTTTTTTCGCAATATCTCGGAAACTATGCGTCCTACAAAAAAGCAGCCAAGTGCGAGTCGGACTCGCCCCTGAAGGGTTCCGTAGCACGACAAACTACAAGAACCTTTATATTATGTTACTTGATGTAACATAATAAGGTTCTTTTAGTTCGTCAAAAGGTAAATTGCGGTTTACGGTTTATGACGTTTAAAAAAAAACTGCTGACTAGATCTCGTTCAAACCAAAAATCGTTGGAAGTTTACATAGTAATGTACAACATATATTTTTTTTAGTATTATCATTCTCTTACTTTAGAAGTTAGAGGGGGGGGGACCAACTTTTTTCCTTTTTGGAAGTGTCTCTCGCGCAAACTATTCAGTTTAGAAAAAAACGATTTTAGAAACCTCAACATCATTTTTAAAGACCTATTAATAGATACTCCACACGTATGGGTTCGATGAAAAAAAAAATTTTGAGTTTCAGTTTCAAGTATGGGGACCCCCGAAATTTATAGTTTTTTTTAAATTTTTATGTTAAAATCTTAATGCGGTTCACAGAATACATCTACTTGCCAAGTTTCATCAGTCTAGCTCTTACGGTTTCGGAGAAAAATGGCTGTGACATACGGACGGACGGACAGACAGACAGACAGACAGACAGACATGACGAATCTATAAGGGTTCCGTTTTTGCCATTTGGCTACGGAACCCTAAAAAATCAGCAAGGAATAATTTGTAGAAATATGTTCATATAACATTTTGCCTTAAATTTAAAATTAAAGAAGTTATAAGCAAAAAGGGGAGAAATTTTGTCTAGAAATTTTCTCACTTTTTTGCTTATAGCTTCTTTAATAATAATAATAGTCGTAGCAGGTAGATGTTAATTTGTCCCCAAACGGTAACCCGCACCTTTTCTACCTGCCTAACATTATCGAAAATGTACACTCCTCTTAGAAATTACTACAAGAAACAATAATTTGGAAAGTTGTCTAGGTAAGGAAAAGAGTTAGCAATGAAAAAATGTAAAGCTTATGTAACATTTCAATTGATTAAATAATTATTTATGTTATAATTGTATTGCGTGCGCGACAGTACACATGCGCAGCTATCCCTTCCGCGTATCGCTCAGCGCTATACTTACGTGCCGTTAGCCACTAGTCCACCCGCGACCACGCCGCCCCGGCTGCTTTATAACACGAGAAACGAAAGTCGAAGCATCCTGACTATTCCCGAGTCACTCACGAGCGACGGAGTACGCCTCGCCCCGCTCTCGCCCGCGCCCGTTGGCCGGCCGCCGGCCGGCCGCCCCGTTAAAATTAACGTTATTTTTTTGAGTTTCATCTTGCGAGGGGCGGCTTGCGCCGCCCCTCGCAGCCTGCCGCCCCGGGCCATGGCCCTCTTGGCCTAAGGGTAAATACGCCCCTGGCTGAGCACTGGAGTACTCGGGGTAACCACTGCGGTGTTGAGTACTCCGGTTTATTTTGTTGCTACAATTTTCAGCCTTTGATTTAAAATAACTACAAACCAGTTACCACGAAACCCAGGCCCTAACCCAGACACAAAACAGATAGGCTAAAGGCCTGCGCACATCTAGCACGATGGCGATCAGTGAAACGGCTGTCAAATATAGTTGGCATCGCCATCGGTTAGATGTACGCAGGCCGTTGTAAGTACCGTTGTCATTATTATACATTTCATTAAAGCCATACCCTATTTGCTCACACCGGTGTCCATCCGGGTATTTTGAATTTTTTAACCGGTTTCATCCAGGCTGCAGGAATTTTTCGGTTTGTCTTTGTGTGTTAAATTTTATATTTTAATGTGGTTGACCTATTTTTGAAAATGTGTGTCGGGGGAAATGTTTTTGGGCACTCGCCTCGTGTGCATTTCAGTACATTGTCAGGAATTGGGGATGGGGTGGATTAAATTATTACTTATTACTTACATGTGCAGGTATGTTAGGCAGTTTATTTTTGATAACAGTCTGAGAGCCTCCGAGACGGTCAAACGGTTTGACTCAAAAATGTAGATTTTGAATAAGCTCAAACTATTGGTTTTACTCAAACTAATTTGATGATTTAGGTACATAGATAATAAATAAATAAATATTTAAATCAATACACACAACACGATCTAGCCCTAAACTAAGCAGAGCTTGTACTATGGGAACCAGATAGCTGATACAATACTTATATCCATTATTTTTGTAAATACATACTTAGATTACAAGATAACACCCAGATAGAGAACAAACATTTGTGTTCACCACAAAAAGATTTATTCTCGGTGGGGATCGAACACATGACCTACGGCGCAGGAGGCAGAGCTACTACCAACTGAGCTGAGGCCAGTCAGTAAATCTCTTCATTGTTCACCACACAGAAACATAATACAGGATTTATGAAGATTTTTTGGCAAATGGCGACCTTATAGCTGAGAGCGAAATAATCTGTCAAATATAGCTGTCAAATTTGACAGCGTTTCACTGATCGCCGACGCCAGCGACCTAGGTGTGCGCAGGCCCTTAGGCGTCCTTTGACAGTAGGTTAGCTATGCTTTCATGTTTTACTGAACAAAACAAAGAAGCAAACGGGAAACATAGCAGCAAAATACTGAACATCCGGCATTGTGGGCACAATCTGAGGTTGCCTTCCGTACCCTTACCTACCCTCTAATTGCACCCCAAAATAACAGCTTAAACTACCTGTTTCCACTAAACCTTTTTATATAGGTTAGATACTACAGTTTAGTACGTCTTTCACTGATTTTAATTTTCGCACTTTAAAATAAATAAATAAATAAAATAAATATTGTGGACAATTCACACAACACTACCCAGCCCCAAACTAAGCAGAGCTTGTAATATGGGAACCGGATAGCTGATATAATACTTGAATACATTTTTTTTTGTAAATACATACTTAGAATACAATATAACACCCAGACAGAGAACAAACATTTATGTTCACCACACAAATATTTGTTCTCGGTGGGGATCGAACCCACGACCTGCGGCGCAGAGGCTTAATTCTACATTTTTATTTAAGTTAACTGAACAGTTTGCATATATTGTAGATGATTTATGCAGCGTCACTTTTCTCTCTCTCTCTCAGCGACACTTTTCTCGTAATATCATTTTCATCCCTCATGACATGCATGTAAGAATTAAAACAGTATCCAGAAGCCTAATTCTCGGCTCATCTCGGATCATTTTGCAATTATAACTTATTGCTTCTTTTCGAAGAGAGAATGGATGATTTCCTTGAGTAATTCATCAACGACCTCATCGTAGAAGCCTCGACAGCTACGATATACCAATGCCAATGTGTATTTAAGGGACATTGAGAATCTCGGTAGGCCCGAGAATAATTAGGCTCCAGGGGCCTAATTCTCGGCTCATCTCGGATCATTTTGAAATTATATTTTATTGCTTCTTTTCGAAGAGAGAATGGATGATTTCCTTGAGTAATTCATCAACGACCTCATCGTAGAAGCCTCGACAGCTACAATATACGGAAAACGTAGAAAAAGTGCGGGGTTGTGCAATACATATTAAGTTAGTGTGTATTGAAATTATAATATTAATATTAAGACTTATTTGTGAAAATTGACTTACCAATGTTATATTACTGTAACGCAATGGTTCAATAAATAAATATCAAATATCAAATGCCAATGTGTATTTAAGGGACATTGAGAATCTCGGTCGGTTCGAGAATTAGGTTCTAGAACTTTCTCTAAAAACCATCTTACACTAATTAAGCTCCGCACTTGTTCGCAGTAGCAGTCATTATGGAATGATCATAAAGTTTTGCGAGTTACGCTAATTGTTATTGGCGTACCTTTTTGCTGAAATGCATACATTGTAGATTCCTATTTCACCCTTAATTTGATGAAAACGGCTGACGGAAGAAAAACATGTAGATTAAGTATGAAAAAAAAAGGTTAAATCTAAATTAAAAAATGTCTCATAAATTTTCTTTCCTGTGGATTAAATTTTTTTCATAAAATTTTAATTAATTAAAATTAATAGTACAAAACTGCTTTGATAAAATCATCATATTTTCATATGTATCATGAATTTTTAAGTCAGTTACTACAAAAAAAATAATATCTTCTAAGCCAAAAACATACATAGCAAATACCTCCAATTGCATTTAACAAAAATATTATAACTTTGATAAAATTAATTTTTTTTGTAAGTAATTTATGATCCCGTATTTTTTAAATAACCATGCTTGTTGCAATTTCATTCAATTATTTTCTAAAATATTGCATAATAAATTACTAACCCAAATGAGGTTCCACAGTTTGGAACTTTATCCGGTTTTAAGCGGAAATGTTGAGAAACGTTGGCTTAGATTCGCAATAACCCGGTTCGGGGCCGTAATGGCGGTCAAGCTTAGCCCATAATCTTCTAAAAACAATGTTTACTATATTAAACGCAAGGCTTTTCGCCGAAATTAAATTATAATATAATTAATGTGGGGTTTATTCAATTTGTTTTAGTCGTTTTTATGAAATAGTGTTTCTGTTAATTTGCGGGCGTATTAACAAAACCCAGAAATGGGTTTTTTCCTTTTTTATTTATTTAATTGGATAGGTACTTTTTATATTAGGCCTTTTTATTCAAAGCTTGGTAAATTTATTTAAATGATTTTTATTTAATAATCAAATAAAACTAAATAAAATTTCGGATGTTTCATTTAGTTTTAGCTGTTGCTTATAAACAAAACCTATGAAAAAAAAATACTAAAAATCACTTTGATTTTTGAGACTCGAGACCATTTTCTAATCTATTCCCCACACAATACGGTTCTATATCGTAAACACCGAAGCTTTAAAGGCGTTTCATAACCAAACATCCGACTTTAGGTCTTTGAAATACAACAAAAAATTTGCGAGCATAGTGACGCATCTGGACTGAAAATCATTTGCATCTGAATTTGAATTTTAACTCCCAGCTTTTTAGGTCGCATTCCACGTAGCATCCAGCAACATCAGCCCATACGTGAAAAGGAATTCTCCCACAAAGTGATGGAATTTTGAGACGTAATGAAGATGGAACACGGTCGAATTTCCAACGCGCTGAAAGGTTGCCTAATGCGAATACTGTGTTGGCAAGCAAAAGGCGCTAGTAATTATGCTCTTGGGCAAAATGGCGGGAAAATGGCCTTCCGGTTTTACCTAAAGCTCTGGTTTGAAAGAACTGGAGTTGAGATAACTTTTTAAAGATGTGTGGAGGTTTCAAAGAAGCAAAATGGCCGCCTCTTTGGTTTGTGGTTTTTAACTTAGTTTGAATTTCGTGATTTGACAATAGTTCTAATTTATGTTGAACTCAGCATGCAATTATAAGTTCCTATAGGTGATTTAACAGTCATAATGAATTAATTGTCTTAAGATTATAAAATGTCACAATTATTATTAACTATCCTATCCATACACAGTAAAAATGCTTGAAATAATGAATTATAAATAGAGTAATTTACTAGCAACTTGACTAAAATGCTAGCATGGTCTAAACCAGCCATTGCCATGACACTGAAAAAAACTTCAACATCTCTCTAAAGTTACCACGAACATTGAAAAACACTTAACTGTTTCGTTGGAATTGAAAGGATCGCTTTATACAATTTTCTACTGTTCACTTACTAAATTAAGCTTCAGTAGAAGAACTAAGGGTTAGATAGTAACCCTGCCTTTTGAGCTAGAGATCGTGGGTTCGATCCCTAGTTCCTCACCGAGAACAAATATTTGGGTGGTGAACATAGATATTTGTTCTCTGTCTGGGTGTTATATCATAATCACAACAACAAATGTATAAGTATTATATCAGCTAACAACAAATGTAGAGGTATAAGTAAGTATTATATCAGCTACCTGGTTCCCATAGTACAAGCTCTGCTTAATTTGGGGCTAGATAGTGTTGTATGGATCGCCCACAATATTTAAAATAATAATTTAACTACTGCTGCCATAATTAGCAATAAGTTATTGGGCAACTGAAAACGAATGTCCATGAAAGCGAAGATTCCGTAGCAAATATTGAGTAGGTATTTATTTTCGTCCATCCATCTAGCTGCAGGGCGCCATAATCAAATCAAATAAACTATGTATTTATTCAATAGTATCACGAGGATCACTTTGAAACGTCTTAAAGCTAGGTGAGTCTAGGTACCAGTTCCACGCGACCAATCGCGCAAAATGATGTAAAAGATATCGCCAAAAATAACGCTTTTAAAAGTAGGTCTACCTACTTTATAAACTACATCAAAAACATTGCTTTACAACAATTTCTGTCTCAAAAGACGGCAAATTCACGTGTCCCCTTCTCTTCCCCCCGTCTCTAAGACAGGGGAATACTTAAGGTGACATCTTCAAAGTAATTTTGATGAAAAAAACTTTTAAAACGGGCTGGGGAGAGTATTTGGGCGGGAAATTTTTGTCTACAGAGTTTGTAAAATTACTACAGAATTTGCTTGTTTTCTGAGACTCTGCGGGGTAAATTTTAACTGTTAGTAGATAGCTTTTTACAACATAAATTACAATTATTTGGGGTAGGTAAGTAAAGAAAAAGCACGTGAAACTATTATTGATAAGAAAGAAGGTTATATTTTGACCATTTCTTTAAAATATAGGTTAATTGAATCTATTTTCTTACATAATTACACAATGAATGAATATTTCTTTCCCGCGCTTGCTCTTAAAGTTAACCACAGCTAATACATGATTGTATGAGCTGCGAGACAATTATTTAAGTATTAATTTATAAAAAAAGATGTTAAAAAGATGCAAGGGTAACTAAGATAGCTAGGTATAAAAAAAGAAATGAGGTACAAGAATCAAAATCAAAAATCGAACTACTTTTATTAGAAACCTAAGAACCTAAGAACTATGTATGTAACTAAACTAAACCATGTTGCAATAAATGTATTGAGTATTGAGTATTGAAAAAGAAAAAAAAACCGTTTCATAACAATACAAATAAAATAGGTACTCAAATACATAGCAAAAGATTGACGGCCACAGTCTGTCGAGCGCAGCGCACTCTGGCTCGCTATTGGTCGACGAGCCCATAGCGACAGTGAAACAATCCAGCGCTGTTAGCGCTTGAGATGTCTTGCAAAATCAGTAGCAAAAATATTATTTGTACGGTGTAGTTAAGAAATATGAATTTCGGAAGTGCCGACGTTAGTCTAAATATAAACTGTCGCTAGGAAAAGATTTGTTTTTGCAGCGTAGGTAAAAAATATTATGTAAATTCATAGCAATTGGTGAAATTCACTATTTACGGCTAAGTACAACTACATGATAAACATACAAAAGGTTTTCTATCTATGATAACGTAATAGGTTAACCTACATACCTAACAGAATCTGGAAAATATAAATGATTTGTTATTTTTATAAAAAAAAGAACTAGCTGTAATTTACCATAAAGATTCAGCGGTTGCAGCGCTTACAAATTCAACGCCCAATTCCTCCCTAACTATTTCTGATAGTCATTCAACTACTCCACTTCATTCTTCATTCAAATAATCTGTCAGTTCATCATCGCACTTCGTACGCGACGGTAGTTCGTGATACTCTTATTTCTCCCCAAATCTAACCTTAGTGATTTGAGCAAATGAAATTCAAAAATCGAACGACGTGTGTCCATTTCCGAACGGAATGTTCTATTTTTAAATGCGCTTTTGTTTTTAGACTGAAAATGGCGGCGGCAGTGGCTGTGTTTTTAGAGTTGTGAAGTTTTTTGTGGAGGAAAACGGTGAGTTTTTGATATAAATAGATGTTATTTTTGGAGTAGGTAATAGGTAATGAAAGAGGTATTGTGTAAGCTTACCTTGGCAATGGTTTGACCGTGAATCTTTTAAAAGTTGGGGTGACCAAAAGTTTTCAGTTATGTGGATACTTAGGGATCTTTCCCTACTCGGTCGACGTCATTTAAGTTTTTTCTTATTCAAACAAAAACAATTTTTAGGAAATCGCTTGTTTTGCTGTGCATGTTATTCCCAGCATTAATACTGTAAAATTAAACCCTGTATTTATTAAATCAAAGGTAGCTTTGCTTCGGTACACTTTGTATAAAATTAAACCTATAATAGGTACTTAGCTACCTAATCGGCCAAAAAACGTTTCACTGTCTTTTTTGTGTCTCATTGTAACTCGCAAAAAATAAAATTGATAATAATTAGTATAGGTACCTAATCAATAAGCTACCGTTATTTCAAAGTTATCAAATGAAATCACAAGTTATTTATTTTAAGTCACATAAGTATAGTATAAATAAGTGTTAACAATAAAAAGGTATAATGATATTAAAATTGGCTGCCACTCTGCATAAATGGTTCAGTAGCGTGGTCTACTACAGTGCTGTAGGCCTACCATGAGCTCTGTCTGGCTCTGTCTCTGGTTCTGGTTTTGATTCTGGCTGAGTGTCGACTAAATAAATCCTACGTCAAAACGTTACACAAACAAGTATAATGCACTGGTGAGCGCTCACACCGGCTCAAAACCAGAACCAGAGACAGAGCCAGACAGAGCTCATGGTAATCTCAAACTCAATAAAAATTTATTCAATACAATTGCAAGAATTACTTTATAACGTCTAAGCTAGGTGAGTCTTGGTGCCAGTTCCACGCGACCAAGCCTAGAAGAACAGGCAACAAACTACGGCTCGGTTCCTTCCGTTTTTTTAGTAGGCCTACTGGTCTTCCGTGACAAAACTTTTCATCGTTAAAAGAAGAACACATAATATTAACACACATTTCAGAGTATATTTCTACGTAATCCATAAGTCCAAAAGCCACGAGGGTCCAAACCACTTCCTATTATTATTAATGGACCGAGCCCATACACTTTAGGTATAACAAAACACGCCCTGACCTCATTGCTACTAACTGCTACATACTCTGTGCTTCAACGATAAAAATTGATAATGTACGAACTGAGTTAATTATGTTCGTTGATAACAGTGAAATCATTCATTTAGTTTTATGTTTGTACTGCCCAATAGAATGACTGGAGCATCTGAATTAGTTTTATGACTAGGCTAGACTATGTGTCGTGGAATGTCAGTGACCCAGCAAGTCAAATCAAATCAAAAGTGTATCTATTAAAAAACAAACAGGGTTTTGTATAAATAAAAAACAGGCCTTTGCATGCCTATTATAACATATATAAACAGGCCTATTGTTAAATGATTTATATAGCGTCAGGGGCAACTGGTGATTTCACAAACCCTATTTGCGGGACGCTATAGTGCGTGGGACAGGATTTTAGATGGAATAAGCTTGCCCAGCACCTATACCATCCTGACAGCTCAGTCCATTTATTCAGTAGGTTTGCAGGAATCAATTTGAAACGTCTTAAAGCTAGGTAAGTCTAGGTGCCAGTTCCACGCGACCAAGCCTTGAAGAACAGGTAACAAACTACGGCTTGGTTCCTAGCCTTTTGATAGGCCTTATCAAACTTAGAGGACCTACTGAAATCCTAGTGACTTCACCAAAAGCGTTTACGCCTGCGTCTCACTAAGTTGAAGTGGCGACACACTGGTACTTCACTGCTACTTTTGTTTCAAAAGGATCATACAAAAATCGGTAGGAACCAAGCCGTAGTTTGTCGCCTGTTCTTCAAGGCTTGGTCACGTGAAACTGGCACCTAGACTCTCTTAGCTTTAAGACGTTTCAAAGTGATCCTTGTGATACAACTTAATAAACATATTTTTAACTTAGCCATCATGGTTCACGAATGTTTTGTTTCAATCTTATACAATTCTAGCAATGCTACTTCATTCCCACTAATTATTTTCTATATTCGAGTGAGAATAATATAATTTAAATTATTCCTGTCAAATATTTCCACATTTTGAGTGAAAAATGTATTACGGCTCAGACTAAATTGTTTAGGGTCAACTGATCGAAGTAAGCTTTCATAAAGATGCTACTATTTCTATGTAATACTAGTGAAAACCCGTGCGACTTGCTTTTTCCGAACAAACTTCAACCCCTGCTGCACACCTTTACGGGTTGAGTTTCGGAAAACCCTTTCTTAGTGCACCCCCAAACTATACCAGAAATCTACTCTCTAAATTTCATACTCCTAGAACCATTAGTCAGTAACGTAAGAGTTTTACATATTTAGATTATTATATGAGCGTGTACTAAGATCACATTTACGCTGAGCTATGTTTTTTAACTATTGTAAGTACTTTTGTCCAGGAATTTGTAGCAAGCGCCTTTCTTAGAAGGGCGTTGTTTAATCAGTGTAAGAAGAAACCTACAATCTGCCCACGTGGCTTTCGACTCCCTTTGGATAAATGTATCGGCTTTCATTTGAAAGTTGAGTTATTTTCTAAGTTTGCACTAAGTTTAGTCTCTAGCGTTGAGTTACGGTATTCTAGATTTTTTCATAGCGGAGTTTTGACTTCCCTAGCTCTTACGTTGAGTTTTGATAGTTTAGATTTTTCTATATTAGGTATTTTTGACTTCTTTGGCGGTTTTTCATTTCATTCGTCATTATTAGTTGTAAAGAAGGCTACTGCATTCCTTCTGTATTCATCCAGTAAATCGATACTAAGCTTTCTTCGTCCACCTACTTCCTCTTGAGGTATTTACAATGTGACTTTGTTGGGTGATGGGCGTTGTACGGTTTGGTTTTATTTATGCTCATATTATTTATTGCAATTATTATGTTACATGTTTTTGGTTCAATATTCAAGAATCTCTATTTCTCAGTGGCTGTTTCATACTTATATAATTTATTGCAATGATTATGTTAAATGTTTTTGGTTCAGTATTCAAGAATCTCTATTTCTCAGTGGCTGTTGGTTCTACAAACTATAATTACGACCACATTATTACCACTAAAACGTAAGTAATAAAGTTGGCCATACAAGTAAACTTCAGGAACCAAGCCGTTGTTTGACTTTGACAATGCCAGTAATAAAAAACATGTGTCAAAAGCACGAAACATGCCTCTTTGAGAGACTCAAATCCTTCCACCACACTGGTTTGAGAATCTAGTGACACGACTCATTTAATTAATAAACATTCCAATTCATGCCCAATAACTAAACTACCCTTATGATGCAGTTTAATCTCATCTGAAGCATATCCAAGTTTAATTTCATTTCCAAGCAAGCACGTGAGCTATGCGTCACAGAATGACGTCATATTACGGTCAGGGGTAGTAGCTATAGCTACCTACAGCTTCTGTTCAACCGAGGGACCTCTCTCTGGTAATAAATATAATGACCCTTGCTTATGAAATAGACTGAAAAGCTTTGCGCACATCAGAATCTTAGCATTCTACGGTGGTGGTCAGTGAAACGCTATCAAATATCACTGTCATATTTGACTGCATTACACTGATCACCATGACTTGATGATAAAATTTATATGGGACCATAGAACCAAAGGTTATGTAAAAAAAAAACAAACGGTTCATAAAAGACGAAGTTTTGTGATGGCAAACATTAAAGAAGAAAACAACGAAATTTAGAACCTCCTGCTGTTTTTATTTTGAAGTCTGTTAAAAATAACAGTCATCACATCATCATATTTTCTTTCCACAATCAAATCAATTTATTTTTATACTTTATATTACCTTTATTCAATTAAAGCTCTACCACCAATTTGCAAAATAACGCATACGCACATCTGTTCGTCTGGGGAACTGGCCCCCATTTTGTTCCTTCTCTATCCTTTTGTCCAGGGACCTCGTGGCATGATAACGTGCAATTTGTAGTTCCATGCTTTTAATTATTAAGAACGTTATTTTGGTTTTCTGCTTTCTGAGAAGGTAATTCGACACAAATTGCAAGCTTATCGTTTTTGCTATCAATCTATGAATGAAGTCTGAGTTCGGAACAGCATATGATAAAAACAAAACAAACTTCAACCATAGCATTGCTCGCTATAGCTAATAGTCGAGTTCATCTTTATAACTTGGAGCCTGGGTGGTCGCGCACCGTTCAGTTTCAGAGGAACTTCCTCCCGTGAACGCTCCCGTTATTCTTACGTCCAGATTGTCCCAAACAAATTTCATTAAAATCGGTTTAGCCGTTTGGCAATGAAGTCGGTTTCTCAAGTTTTTTATTATTATTATTATTAAAAGCCTGTTGTGTCCCACTGCAGGGCAAAGGCCTCCCTTCCTTCTCTCCATTCCTCTCTTGTTTGGGCTACGGTGGACCAATCCTTAATGTAAGCATCTATTTCGTCCCTCCATCTTCGCCTTGGTCTGCCGCGAGGTCGTTTTGCGTTTTTAGGCGTCCAATCTGTTAAAGATTTGGCCCATAACGAATCCGACATGCGGCAGACGTGGCCTGCCCAATCCCATTTCAACTTTCCCACGTGCTTGCCGACATCCGCGATTTGTGTCTTGGAGCGCAGTAAACTGTTGCGCACGCGGTCTGTGAGTTTAACTCCCAAAATACTGCGCTCCATAGCTCGCTGACAAACCCCGAGTCTAGACTTTTGATGATTAGTCAAAGACCAGGTCTGCGCGCCGTAGGTGAGAATGGGGAGAATACATACGTCCATGAGCCTCCTTTTCAGTGACAGTGGGAGTGTACCTTTCATTAGGTGTTTCATTGCCCAGTATCCTTTCCAGGCGTTCTCTGTGCGTCTAGTGATTTCAAGGTCTTGTCGTCCCTGGAACGATACTAGTTGGCCTAGGTACAAGTAGTCATCGACGTATTCCACCTCCCCATTCCCAATCTTAAGCTTGTGTTGTGTGCTGTTTGTCATCAGCTTGGTCTTTGATCTGTTCATGCTAAGACCCACTTCGAGGCTTGCCGTGTTAAGGTCGTTTAGCATCATTTCAAGTTCTGGAGCTGATGATGAAAAAAGCACAATATCATCGGCAAATCTGAGGTTTGTTAACCGTTTTTCACCAATAATAAGGCCCCTTTCTCTCCAACTTGCTGTTAACTTCTTGAAAACTTCTTCCAGGGAAGAATTGAAAAGCTTTGGTGACAATGGGTCCCCTTGTTTTACTCCTTTTTCGATATGAAAGAGTGGCCCTACGGTATCTATTTTTATTGCTGCAGTACTACTTAGGTAAATTTGTTTTAAAAGGTTAATGTAAGTATTATGTATTTTTTGATTACTTAGTGATTTGAAAATGGCAGAGTGCTTGATGCTATCGAAGGCTTTGGAGTAATCGACGAAGGCTAAATAGAGTGGAAGCTTAAACTCTTGATGTTTTTCAAGTATCTGGTTCAGAGAGTGTAAGTGATCCGTAGTAGAGAGGCCGCGCCGAAATCCAGCTTGTTCTGGCGGTTGGTGTTCGTCCAATTGACTTGATATTCGGTTTTCTAGTTTTTTATACTTATAATTATTTTTTTTAATGTCTGTAACTGCATGCCTCCGTCATTTATGAACCGATTTAAAAAAATACTTTTTTATTTGAAAGGTTATTTTTACGTTCAGATTGTCCCAAACAAATTTCATTAAAATCGGTTTAGCCGTTTGGCAATGAAGTCGGTTTCTCTAGTTTTTTAAACTTAATTGTTATCTTAGAAAATGTAAATCTATAGTGCCAAGCCTAGAAGAACAGGCATCAGGTTACGACTTGGTTCCGTGATGACGACGAACCATAGATTACCTCCAAGTTAGTACCGCCATAGTTCACCAACGACACATCTGTCCGTCTGCAAGGCCCCATTCAGGGTTCCCATAAGTCCCCATTGTGCGGCCACGTGCGCGGCAGATGTGCCGGTTTATTTGTGTTGGTCGTGGGTTCGAGGTTGTTCCCGTTAAAATCCTGTGTATGGCTTTTGGAGTAGCACGTTTTGGTAATTGATGTTATTTGGTTTTGTGATTTAGTTATTGCAAAATTAATTAAATATCTCACATCTTACCAAACTAAACGTCAAGTATTTCTTTATTCAATTGTTTAGCAAGGATCACTTTGTAACCTCTTAAAGCTAAGTGAGTCTATATAGGTGCCAGTTCCACGCGACCAAGCTTAGTTGGCTTGGTTCCTACCGTTTTTTGTATGTATCTTTTTTTCTTACCTTAAGTAAGTAATAATGCAACTGGCTGATGGTGCAAGCAAATGGCCCACCTAATGTTGAGTGGTAACCATCGCTTAAAACAAGAATATTACAATCAACACCTATTTAGCTTGGGTTATTTCTACTTTACCAAAAAAAACCCACCAATATTAGGAAGTTTTATCCTTAAAATTCTATTACTATTATTAAAAAACCATACTCATTTTCCTTAATCGTTTTAATAAATAGTATTATTATAACTCTACAAATTTGAATCTAAATTTCCTAGAACTGTTTGTTAACGTGTTAGCTAATTATTTTTTCTTGGTAATTATTTCCTATTGATTTTCTTTGTACCGCATATAAGTCATACATCATTTATTGGTAAATTGATTTACAGGTCTTAACAAATCATAAATACAAGTAAAAAAACGTACAGCGTTACAAATTGTAACTAGGTACATTAATTAGGTCAAACAATACTAAAAAATTTAACTAGAAATTAGAATTAATTTGTTCAAATCGCAAACTATCCAAGGTTTACAAAATTTAATGAATTCCACCTTAAAATTAATTCTAAATTGAATGTAGTTTTTGAAAAATCGTGCATACTTTTTTACTTGTGACTTCAATGATAGGCGAGTTAACACACTTTTTACTACATTATTTCCAAGTGACAACATTAAAACTTTTTCCTTTTAATGGTCTTTGTAACAGTCATTTAGCTTAGCAGACCGATAAGTCTTCTTCTTCTTAATTAATGGAATCTGTCCATTCGGTCAAATTTGCCAAAGTCAAGTGAGGATATATTATATAAATAAAAAAGATTTTAGTCAAGTCCGTCAGTGGACAAGTCCACCGCGGTCTTTGGCCATCTAAGCTATTTAATCATATTTCTATTAACCTTACTAAGCTCTGATTAGTTTGGGGCTAGATAGTGTTGAGTGGATTGTCTATAATATTGGTGTCTCTATTTGTTGACATAAAACTGACAACATGACTTTTAGCAAGTCGCTAAAAAATGCCAGGCATTATGAATAAAACCGTTTAATTGATTGTTTTTATTTGTCATGTCACTGGTTCTGATGAACCGACGTCGAATTGATTTAAAAAATCCCAACAATTTTTTTTTGAAATGTCTCCAAAAATTGTAATGTCTGGTCAGCTCAGCTACGGGCAGATGTTCCCCTCATCCACAATACACATCCTGATCATTATCCTGTCTGGGTACTCTGAGTTTCAATAGCTATTCAATAAAAACAAGTTTTTTTTTCAATATTAGATGTAAAAAAAACGTATTGTCGCCGCGCGCCAAGCAGCTGGGCGATTATGTAATTCTCTAAAAGTTTGATACTAACAAATAAATAAATGATAATAACAAGAAACAGCGATCACATAATTCCTGTTGCCATAATTTTTCAAGGCCCGAACACACCTATAGGCCGCTGGCGATAGCGATTAGTCAAACGCTGTCAAATTTGACAGCTATATTTGACAGCGTTTCATTGATCGACATCACCAGCGACCTAGGTGTGGATTTGGTTTTCTGTCATTTCGGGAAGTAACATAGCTTTTTGATTTTAATTGTTTTTCTGGTGTTATTTTGAGTTCTGTTGTGTAATTTCGGTGGTATTTTAACCAACATTACTTGAGGTTTTAGCTCAAAGTGTTAGCAGTTGGAATTAAAGTGTATTATGTGATATCCTGATTTGATTTATTAATATTATTATCATTGATTTGTTGTATATTTTAACTGTGTGTGTTTCTTTCTGTTTTAGTATTTAATAATTGTTGATATTTTAATTTGTGAATCCGAATTTTGCATGCCCTCAAAGGGCGGAATCACAATGGATGTAAAATTTCTCTAACAACCCTTGTACATGTGATTGGGCAAATAAATACACTTTGACTTTGACTTTGACTTTGATCGAAAATGTTTCAGATGGATTTGGAAATAACGACCATCTTGTTTCCAAAGACAATAATTAGGGTAGGGCCGACTCGACTTTGACTGACTCGACGGAAAAGTATTTTATCTATGTAATATTATTATCATTCTGATCTCACTAAACTACTCGACACTGGCAAAATTAATCCGAAAAGGACAGATGCCATTCATTAAGAAGAAGAAGAAGAAGAAGACCTAGGTGTGCGCAGGTCTTAACCCCGATGATGCTACGTTCAATTGCCCTCTGGCAAATCTTGAGTCTGGACTTCTGTATCTGTAGTTCAGTCTATGACCACGTCTGAGCACCGTATAGGTTTATTTATTTATTTATTTATTTAAGCCTCCTATAACAAAATTTATTTAAACATATTTGTTGTAAGCTGTATAATTAATATTTGCAATAACAATTGATTCCTATAGATGCGAGTTAACAATGTAGCTGTTGCATTTTACTTGAATTTTAGGCATTATTATTATTATGATTATTTTTGTATTGTTCTTTGTATTCTTGTGTATTTGCTTATGTAGGTATATCGATCCAGTTATAGGTCATCCCATTGTCGGGCAAAGGCCTCCCCCCTTCTGGTCCAAGTTCGTTTGTCGCTAGTGAGTCTGGTCCACAGTACGCCCAGTCCTTGGAAGTGCTCCAACTCGGTACGCCAGCGCGCCTTGGGGCGGCCGCGCGCTCTGCAAGAGTATCTAGGGCACCACTCCGTGCTCTCCTTAGTCCATCTGTCATCTTTATTTCGCACTATGTGTCCAGCCCAATTCCACTTCAGCTTTTTTGCTTGTCTTAAAGCGTCTCTTGTTTTGGTTCTGTTTCTTATTTCCACGTTTGGTATTTTGTCGATTAATTTTATGCGGAGGATGCTGCGCTCAATTTTCCTTTGTGTGACTTTCAGTTTTTTGGATTCTGTTTTGGTTAGTGCCCAGGTCTGCGCTCCGTATGTAAGAATTGGTATAAGGCATGTATTAAATATGCTTGCTTTGATTTTATTTGATATTTTCTTGTTTTTAAAAATATATTTTAATTGCCAATAACGCTTCCATGTATTAGCGATTCGTTTGTCTACCTCTATGTTTTCTTTGGCCTTGAATGTGATGTTTTTCCCCAGGTATGTGAAGTTTTCTACTGTTTCCAGAGTCTCCTCTTCTAGCATGATATTAAGCGTAGTATTGGTGTTTGACATAACTTTAGTTTTTTTCTTGTTCATATAGAGACCAGCCTGGTTACAAACAGTATTCAATTGAACCGTATAGGTTAGGAGGTTATTATTAGTAACATTATATAATATTAACAGTATTGGAACATAAATTGCGTTATCACATTACGAAAACTCAGTGACTGATAACTAATGTCCTTGATTCATTGATAAGGATGATAATTCTGATATTAAACGCTTCTTTAAACACAACTAACCAGGGTTACTCACGGTCGTAGTGTGCTAGCGATGACCTTAGGATCGGAAGGCTTTCTACTACTTCTGTCATGCAACAAATATTGCACATCGGCTAATTTCGGCTTCACTAGTTGGTAACCGAGCTTCGCTCGGAGCTTTTTTCGTTAATTTGTATTTTTAAGAAATTTTAAGAGTCATATTATTATTTTTACTGGTTTATTCTTACTGAACCACGCCATCTGCTGGACATGCTTGAAGTTAGTTGCTCACAATCGTCAATAGATGGCAGGAGCAGTCACATAATCAGTTTATGTTTTTAGTTTTTTTTTAACGAACAGACTCATTTTCTGCAAATGAATCCTAGCTAGATCGATTTATTGCCCCCGAAACCCTCTGTATACATAATTTCATGAAAATCGTTGGCGCAGTTTCCGAGATCCTAAATATATACATATATACAAGATTTTCTCGTTTAAAGGTAAAGATAAGATAGGGCGTAGTGTGCGTCAGAAAGAGATAGCACTCTACTAAGCCGAGAAGCCGATGTGAAATATTTTTGGCTACAACCGTATACAGGGTTATTCATTATTAGCTGCAAATACTCAGGAATTAGGTTCAACAAATAAAATAAAAAATATTTATGAAATGATTTTTTTTAAGTTTTGTTATAAAAATCCCGAGAAAATCGATAAAGAAATCATTGGCGCCTGACCTATTTTGACCTTTGATCCGCGCCCGCGCGCCGTGAGTGACACTCTGCGTTCAGTCACCACCTGGGTGGGTCATCGCCCTGTTCTCCGTGGCAATGATTATCCAATAGCCGTAAAGAAATTAATAAAAATAAAATTTTGATACAAAAACTTAAAAATCAAAACTTAAATAAAATCATTTCATAAATATTTTTTATTCTATTTGTTGAACCTAATTCCTGAGTATTTGCAGTTAATAATGAATAACCCTGTATAGAGATCGTCCAAGCTTAAAATGCACGTCCTGCTACTCCAGTCAGTCAAAGTTAATTGTTCTTTATTACTTATATTACAAGGATCAATTTTAACTACTTTGCTGTGAGTCAACGTCAAGAAAACGTGGTGGAGGGGCGTGCATTTTTAGACTGGTTTATCTATGAGTATCTTAGACAATTTAACCTAATGAGTATGAATACTTTGAGTGCGTTGGTGGCTTGTAGTATAGTTCGGCCGTTCAGAGAATGCGTTTGACAGTTTGATCAGTTAGTCACAGTTAGTCACATAGTTAGTACATCACTACAAATATAAAGCGCTGACATAACCTTGTAATAGCGCAGTATAGATTTAGAAAAATATTGTATAACAAGTTATTTGACACTCAGTTTGGCACAAAATTATAAAATTCATTGATTATTGATATAATAATGTTTTTTTAATGCTCATCAATTGTTAAAACGGTAAACAACCAGCAAAAATACTAAAGTAACTGCAACGCCATTACAAAGTTACGTTGTCAGTTCAATCGCGACGTGTCAGGAACACATTCTCTGAACGGCCGAACTATAATGATTATGCCATTTATAATCGTTCAAATATTCGCTGACTTCATTGAGACTATAACTTGATACGTTAGTATAAACACTGTTATTTCGTCTAGCACTGCAAGAATGTATTGTTTAGTATATAAATACCTTTGTAACTTAAGCCAAGCATAAGACAGCAATAGTTTGAACTGACCCACGACATTGTTAAGATCGCGGGAAGTTGATGGATGGAACGTTCTTCTTGGAAATATAGGACTGGCCTCTCAGCTCAGTTGGTAGTAGCTCTGCCTTCTGCGCCGTAGGTCGTGGGTTCGATCCCCACCGAGAACAAATATTTGTGTGGTGAACATAGATGTTTGTTCTCTGTCTGGGTGTTATATTGTATTCTAAGTATGTATTTACAAAAAAATAAGTATATTATGTATTATTATATCAGCCATCTGGTTCCCATAGTACAAGCTCTGCTTAGTTTGGGGCTAGATAGTGTTGTATGGATCTTCCACAATATAAGTATTTTTACTTTATATTGTATGTAATTAGAAAAAAAATTAAGTATTATAATACCACAGCTATCTGGTTCCCATAGTACAAGCTCTGCTTAGTTTGGGGCTAGATAGAGTTGTGTGGATTGTCTTTAATATTTATTTTTTACAGTCTTAAAATTCTCGATATCTCAACACCCGGACTTCCAACCCTCTTCATCTCAAAATCGGTTATAAGGACATCTTCCGAAATCTCTCTGGAGCTAAGTCCTGGTCACAAAGGCACTTCGCCTTTACAATGTTCAAATCCTTCAAAGGGAATCGATTGTATCCTGAAAGTGGCTGAAAAGATACAAGGGGGTGTTAATCCAGGGGGTGTATACCACTTCCGAAAAAGCTTAAAAATATGTTATATGGATATTTATTTATTTAAAAAAATAATAAATTACCTTTTTTTATTTTTATAATTAACTTATTTACAACGCTCTGGTTTTGAGTCTGTGTGAGTGCTCACCAGTGCATTTTATTGTGTGTGTGACGTTTTGACGTAGGATTTATTCAGTCAACACTCACACAGACTTAAAATCATAACCAGAGACAGAGCCAGACAGAGCTCATGGTAGGCCTACTGGAAGTATTAACTTTCAAATGAAAATATTTTTTCAAATCGGCCTTTAAATTACAAAGTTATGCTATAATAATGTATATTGTGGACAATCCACAGCACTATCTAGCCCCAAATTAAGCAGAGCTTGTACTATGGGGACCAGATAGCTGATATAATACTTATGTACCTTTTTTTTCTAAATACATACTTAGAATACAATATAACACCCAGACAGAGGACAAACATTGGTGCTCTGCTCACCACACAAATATTGATTCTCGGTGGGGATCGAACCCACGACCTACGGCGCAGAAGGCAGAGCTACTACCAATTGAGCTGAGCGGCCAGATTTAATACAATGCGTACGTTCTAAGAATTTATAATCTTAATAATTAAGATTTTAATGAAACAGCCGTTACAAAATACGACATTGTTAATGAATTAAGACTCTTTGAAGTGTGGGTTTGAATCAGATTGCTGTGTAATGGGTTTAAAAAAAGCAGCCAAGTGCGAGTCGGACTTGCCCATGAAGGGTTCCGTAGCAACAGCAACAAGTAACATAATATAAAAGTTCTTGTAGTCCGTCGAAAGGTAAATTGCGGTTTACGATTTGTGACTTATAAAAAAAAACTACTGACTAGATCTCGTTCAAACCAAATATCGTTGGAAGTTTGCATAGTAAAGTACTTACCTACATCATATTTTTTTTTTTAGTTGTATCATTTTCTTGTTTTAGAAGTTAGAGGGGGGGGGGGGACACACATTTTTCCACTTTGGAAGTGTCTCTCGCGCAAACTATTCAGAAAAAAAGCAGCTAAGTGCGAGTCGGACTCGCCCATGAAGGGTTCCGTAGCATCAAATAACATAATATAAAGGTTTTTTTAGTTCGTCGAAAGGCAAATTGCAGTTTACGGTTTGTGACTTATAAAAAAAAACTACTGACTAGATCTCGTTCAAACCAAATATCGTTGGAAGTTTGCATAGTAAAGTACTTACCTACATCATATTTTTTTTAGCTTTATCATTCTCTTGTTTTACAAGTTAGAGGGGGGGGGGACACACATTTTTCCACTTTGGAAGTGTCTCTCGCGCAAACTATTCAGAAAAAAACGATATTAAAAACCTCAACATCATTTTTGAAGACCTATTCATAGATACTCCACACGTATGGGTTTGATGAAAAAAACAGACAGACAGACATGACGAATCTATAAGGGTTCCGTTTTTGCCATTTAGCTACGGAACCCTAAAAACAATAAGTGTTCATTTCAGACGTTGCAAATTTTTTTTAGCTTTATCATTCTCTTGTTTTACAAGTTAGAGGGGGGGGGACACACATTTTTCCACTTTGGAAGTGTCTCTCGCGCAAACTATTCAGAAAAAAACGATATTAAAAACCTCAACATCATTTTTGAAGACCTATTCATGGATACCCCCCCACACGTATGGATTTGATGAAAAAAACAGACAGACAGACAGACATGACGAATCTTTATGGGTTCCGTTTTTGCCATTTGGCTACGGAACCCTAAAAACAATAAGTGTTCATTTCAGACGTTGCAATGTGATCCTCGTAATTGTAATGGAAAAAAATGATTTTACTTACTACTTTTTACATAATAATTTGACATCATAGTAAAATAATCTTTAGCATTTTCGTAGGTATATTATTTACGGTAAGGCGGAGTTGTTGACCTTAAAATCACCAGAGGGTTGTCAGAGGCGAATCCAGAGAGTGTATCTACGTACTTACACACCCTAGTTCATTGAACTCATTATTTCATATATATTTCCCACAAAACTACGAAATCAGGACTATATTGTTCTTGTATTTTTAATCTATATTCGGCTTTATTTTGATAGGACTAGAGATCATTCTTGCTTAAACTCACAAATCCAAGGAATTTCTCCCTACTAACATACTATTATAATGATAAACGTCAAAATCTGCTTGAGAAAGAAATATTACTGCCTAAAGAAACGGTGAATTTCAAAGAAATCTGCACGTTAACGTCTAAGAGAGAAAGCTCCTAATCGCTTGTCAAAGAAAGACCCCCTACCATTTGCAAAGTCGAACGCAACTAGAAACCGCCCGTTTTTTGATGCGAGTTAGACCATTCATACTCAGCTGCCGTATTGTTCGAATTACAAAAGTTTTTTTTTGTTTGCATAACAATCAAATTTAACGGTATTTTCGGAAGTAATTTTCGCACTGACATGACATCTGCCGTATTATGTTGGTATTACGGTTAGTTGCTAGGCAGACTTCCGATTTGTCTGTGCTCTTTGATCGTTTTTTCAATAAATTGAATTATCAATTATATTCGACTTGAAAACGTATGTAATAATGATCTTTGTCATTTATATACAAAACGCAGAAGCCCAGTTTATTTATAAAACATATTTTGTATTTCGTGTTTGTTGTTTTACTGTTTGACCGAATAAATCTACTATTTATTAATGGATTTTGAATAAATAAATAAAAATTTAAGTAAAACAAAATAGGCCTACCCTACCTATGAAGTTTATAAGTAATACAATCAAACACCTATTGTTCCTTTATTCAAAGCCAAAAACTAAATTGTGCAAAAAATACACGCTAAATTAGATTCCAAAAAAAAAGCTGTGATATTCAGCTTTTTATTTCCGAACGAAAAGTTCATTACCAACCGCTAACACAATAAAAATCGACGTTCATTCTCGATACCGCGAAAATGCGTTCCATTTTCAAACACTAAACTTACAGTTCGCATTCCGCGTTCCATTTCCAAATTATTTCAAATATGGCCGCCGTAACGAGTGCGATGGACAAACAACAATTGACCCCAATTCGCGGGCTAATGGCAGAACGCCGCTCGTATTACATTTCGACATTGATATTTTACGGACATTTTTGTCCTTTTGTCCACTAGGGAGGTGATAATTTTCTTTTATGACGCTGGGGTTGTGATTCGTAAAAAGACACCTTTTCAAACTGTTTCTTCGTTTTCGTGAACCTTCGCAAGGTTCTTCACAAAATAATATTTAAACGTATAATTCCATTTTTGAATAAAAGAGTTGCCATTTTGCGTCCCATATGAAATACTTTTTTCTCTTTCTGCAAAATATTGTCATGGTTCAAATGAAATATTTTGATTTGGCTCTGACGAGCCCCCAAAACATTTTTTGAGAAATCTTCAGTTAGTAGGTTGGTCTGTTAGCTAAGTACCAAAATCTCTGAAAATTGTGGATAACCTTTTTGAGTCTATATCATTGTTTTTTCCATGTGTTAAGTTTTTTTCTTTTACTAAGTTTTTTTGTTGATAATGTAAAATTCTCTTTTTTTCTATCTTTCAATTTCAAACTAGATAATGTCTTCTCTGCCCAATTTTAAAGACGTGATAAATCTGTCAATTGCAATAAACTGTTTTCTTATCTATCAAATTGGTTCCCTCAAATCAAGATCCTGCAGTGGACTTACAACTATCGGATTTCCAGATAAAGCCTTTTTGCGATAAACTTTTTACTTTTTCTGGTTTTCCGCTCGAGTCTTCAAGATTGCGGTTGTCTGTTGAAAATGGCTGCCGTTTTTAGAGCCGTTTCTTTCAAAGACTATTTAAGTACAAGCTTTTATTTTTTAACTTACCATGTTTCTCTCTTAGACCCGTATTCCGAAACAGTGCTTGAGTCTGAGCCGGGCTCAAGCATAGATTTTTGATATGTTTCAATAGAGTCCTGTTAAAAAACCTATGCTCTATTGTCTACAGAGCTTGGGGGTTTTAGTAGCAAACCTCTTTGTCTATTGTATGTACTTTGTGTTTCAAATAATTGCGGAAGATTTTAATGTTCTCGCGTAGATTTGATTTCGCTTTTTGCTAATGGATTTTTTTTATGACTATAGGGAAACTTTTATATAGCTTTGGTCGGAAAATATTGTAAAACTCTTTCATTATCTTAATTATTATCGAAGAATTACGTTTATGCTTAGTACGACTACTCGATGTTTTTCATATAGATAGCGAAGCATTTGGCTGCCATCACACCTGATGGAAAGTGAGGATGCAGCTTAAGATGGCAAATGTTTAGCCATAATCAACCTGTTCACTCTTGTTTTAAAAATTCCTGAATTAAAACTTTTTTTGGGGTTATTCAATTCAAAGGACTGTATAGAAATAGTTTTGAATCACCCCCATTCACGAGTGTAACAGAATCGCTGTTCTAAATTCAATTTAAATGGGGTGACTTCGGTAAATATTCTAATCTTTATTTGTCCAGATGTTCAAACATTTGACCTTAATGATTCGAAGAGCACACAACCCCATTAAATTAAGCAAATTATAGTTTGAATATAAATTATTTCATCTTTGTAACAAAGATTTGATACGTAGGATACGAATTATAATCTACAAACTTGCAGCAGGTCTATGCCAAACCCTTGTTACTAAAAAAAATTAAAGCTATTATTGCATGCACATGGTTTAGTTGGGCCGTTTCTATGTAGCTGGCTCTAGTTTTCGTCGAGTAAAATTGACATAAATCCCCAAAAAAACGCAGTTTTTGTTTATCAAAATTCAGATTTTTCGACCTTTGGTCCAATATCTAACAATCGATGCTTGGGCGCCTCACTTTATAATGCTATAAAAAAGAGTAACTTAACACTTAAAAGTTAAAAATCCGTTGTAAAAAATACAGTCTGTCACCATTATGGCCGAAATTTCAATATTTCAAGTCGTACAGGAAGTGGCGTCGATAAGTCGATAGGAAGGGCTGACCTCTCGATAGCGGGGCGAAATACAAAATGGCCAGAATTTGAATCATCTCTTGGTAACTTTTTTTGTGATTTCCAGCTAATCTGGTGGAAGCCAATGATAACAATGCTGTCATATGCATTGTTGTCACAAAAAACGAGCCACTAAAATGTCACAAGAATTTTGGAGTGCTTCTTGCCTATTTATTATACAAGGACTAAGACACTTTTATAGGTTACAAAAAACATATTTCTAAATGGTAATAGGGGAAGTAACTGAAAAAGATAAATCGGCTGTCTTTAAAGTACGCAAAATGTTACGAGGTCGCGCCTTACGCAAACATCATCATAAATTCTAAGGAATTATTCATTAAAAACCAAATTGAATTATCCATGAACTGCAACAAAACAGCGTAAATGAATACAAAATCCAAACTTTATATTCAAGGAAAATGGGACACTACAGCCCTTCTCAATTCATAGTTTTAAATTTCAAAAATAGGTCTTATATCTTGCGCAAAAGAGGTGGGAAGTGTTTCGTTCAAAAATTTGTTATTTAAATGTGAGCGATTTCGTCACTGATATTACAGACAGTATTGTCGGTGTTGAATGCTCTTTGATTTGTATATGAAAGGATTTTTTTATACCCTCCTTGTCCTATATTTGAATAAGGACATTGAATGACGCGTTGGTTGAGGATGTAGATAAAGTTACAGACATGAATAATACAGCGCATCATAAACTCATCCCTATTTTCCACGGAGACAGAACAAACATTCTATATTCAAACATCAAAAAGGCCAAATACTTACCCATAAAAGTGGTTAGGTCCATAGAGGTTTGGTTTAAAATCAATAAATACTTTTTGTAACTGTCGCCAGATTTGTATATGGACTACATGAGTTTGCAATATTATATACAAAAAATATACAAGAAACCCATCGAACTGTAAACGTTTCCAAATGAAAATGTCTCGTTTTTATTTACCCATCATTTTTGATCTGCCTTTCACATAAAGTGACAGTCATTTTCCATAGACAATTCCAATCATTTTTCATCCGATTCGAATTCAGAACCCTATTTCAATTTTCGTTCTAACGGTCATTAGTGGGAACACGGCTATGTCGGATGCTGGAGGGTTTGAACATAATTGATGTGAGAGGGAATGTGTTGCTGTCTCACTCTATGGTAGTTTTTAATGGCGGGTATCGCGTGAATGTTAAGAATCATTGTGTGGTGACGAGAGATTGAGTATACTGTAGTGTTGGATAGAGCTTGGAGCGTGTGATTATAATTCTTTGACGTTTTCAGTGCAGTGTCAATTATTATTTGTGATTTTGTGAGAACTTTGTGTTCTGCTCTGACACTATAATTTCAGTGGTTTTATAAGTTTTTCATGATGTTTGGTCCTTCTCAAGTAGAGCTAAAATCATAACTAAAAGGTTCTAAGCTAATAGGTATGTACCTAAGTACATACCTATTACAATATTACAATAACCTATGGTTTTAATTGTGAATGTTTCAATTACACGATCTGTAAAACGACGAGCTTCAAATCCTCCTAACTAATCTTAAGTAAGTTACCGGCTTATTTTATATCCTTTTTTTATTTGTTTATATATGTATGAGTCATAATGATAACTACGTGTACCTCTGTATCTACTAAAGACAGCTGATCATTTCAAAGTAAGGGTGTTGTGATTAAAATATTTCGTTCATTGCTTTTGACGAGCCAAAGTAGACATAAATCCTGGGTATAGGCCTCCTCCCTAACACGCCACTCTCTTCGGTCCTGTGCCAGTCTCCGCCATTGCTGCCCAACTACTCTGACAATGTCATCTGACCAACGGGCGGGTGGTCTGCCTCGTGGTCGCTGTGCGTCTCTTGGCCACCATTCTGTAATCGCCGTTGTCCATCTTCCATCATTCCTTCTGGCCACGTGTCCTGCCCATCTGCTCCACTTCAGACTAGTGATAACAGACATAAATCTTATTAAGTCTTAAATAACTATTCAGAGATGGTAAAACCAGCATTAATTAAATAACTATAATAGCTATTACAACTTCAATGACCTAAAATATGCGATAGAGCCGAGTCGACTCAAAAGCAATAATGATACAACGCTCCATTGAAATAAGTTAGTCTCGTACATTTTCCTTACTTTATCGCTACTACGCATGCGTGATGTAGGGCTGGCAAACCTAAGTTCGAGTTATGGGCATGCTGGATAACTTGACAAGACTTGGAAATTCTTTAGAACCCCAAATAGTAAACCTTCTTTAAATTGTTTTTTTTTGTATTTTTTTATTTAGACTATTTTTGATTTGTAAAAGGATCATTTAAAAAAACGGTAAGAACCGAGCCGTAGTTTTTTGCCTGTTCTTCTACGCTTGGTCGCGTGGAACTGGCACCTAGACTCACCTAGCTTTAAGACGTTTCAAAGTGATTCTTGCATCGTATTGAATACAATTTTATTGAGTTTGAGTTTGATTGCGTTTTTAAAGTGATTATTGTCTTAATGTTATTTTTTCCTTTTCCTAGCAGATAACATAGATAGTTTCCCACATTCATCTAATTTCAACTCATGTTGAAAAAAAAACCCGTCGTATAATGAGCTTTACACTTGTTGATGACAACTTGCCTATTGTTAGGACCTGGTTTGAGTCAGGGTGTTATAAAACTAAAAAGCATACTCCATCTTAAAATGTCCCAGGCACTACAGCGTTCCGTAAATAGGAGTGAGAAGATTGCTCCTAATACTAAAAGCATCTTGGACAGATCCAAAAGCTCTCCAAATTCGAAATCGGTTCTACCGTGAACGTCTAAAAAATAAACACTGCATTTTTTATACCAGTGTGGATGTTGGTATTTGGGGATTGCATCTGGCAACCCTAGGGGGGTCACACGAGGCGGGAACGATCGCGATTGGTTGCATCCTGCCGCAAATTGAAGCGTCGCGGACGTCCGTTTGACGTGTCGTATTTAAAAATCGAACGGTTCAGTTTGACATTACATATAATATATATTATGCAACGAACTTGTATGTTATTCAGTCTGGTTACGAAGTATACCAAATCTTTGATCAGGTTTTCAATAAAGGCTTTACTTATAAAAATATGTCAAAAGATAAACAGTATAATATATACCTAATATTGGGCACAAACTTCCCATATTTCCCATTTATTGTACGGAACGGACAAACTGTGAAAACTGTACCTACCTAACCATTAAGATCTTTTCTGTACAACAGTTATGCAATAAATTTTTCTGATTTCTGATTACTTGAACTATTGCCATCTCTTACCTCTGGGTAATGACAAACAGTGAGAGAGCTAAGTTTGAACAAAGATTTAATTTAAATTACGTTTTTATGTGTGTGACTTCGCTCGTGCTAAACTTTTTTATGCAATCTTTACAACTTTTTTTCAAAAATTGTTTCTTGCTGGTGGTTTTTATGGTTTCGCTATAAATAAAAAGGAATTCTCATTTAAAAAATATAGATTTAAAAACATTATACCTACTAAAGGTACTACTACTACATAGGTTAGGTTGGTTTTTCTACCAAGACGTTTATAACGTAATGTAAATGACCTAAAATAATAATCACTGCCTGAGAGGCGCACCAGAACAATCAAATACTTCTCCTAATTCCATCTTCAGAATAATCCATACCTACTCAGCGTTACCAAATTAGGTTACAAATGGAATGAAACACATGGTATGACGTCACCAATGACGCAATGTCGCAAATATTTAGCACAAACGTGCTAGGTTTTATGTATTTTTTTCTAATAGTCTGACATACAGTCTCTTAAGAGGGTTATTCTTCTCTAAGGGGTCACCATCAATTTAACATCAGGGTAGTGAGATTTTAGTAGATCTTTACCAATATTAACTGCTAAGAAAATCTGTTTTCTACTAATGAGTTATCCGTAATACTGTAATCCCAGCACTCAATATGATAGTACTCAAATGAAGAATGACATCAAAATAAACACTGAAATAAAAAAAAAACGTTGTTTACTATCTTCACAAAGTCTTGCGGTTAAAATAAAACTAAAACAAAAACAAAATGAAAAACTTTTGTTTCGTAAATATTCATTGGGCCGTTCCAAATTTGAATACGGGCCTTCCATTTTGAAATTAGAGTTTTTAATTAAAAGGGTCGCATTCTCGCGATATCATCAGCCTTTGTCGCCGGTTCGCGGGCTTTTTTATTTTTTATTTACTCTCATAAAGCAAGCTAAGGTAAGGACTGTATAATTACGGGATTTTTAAGCTAAGAGTGAAGGCGCTTGATAGTATAAATAAATTGTTTTCTTATATAATTAATGGGGGTTTTGGTATAATTTGAGAGATTTGTCAAAGAACCAGGTGCTGGGAGATTTAAGATGTCATTACTTGCCAATCTGTCTGGTATATTCATCCTTATTAAAAGAAGACACGCTGTCATTCGTTTTAAAAGTAATTCTATAATCATGAACTTGTCAAATCTCTGTCAGCGTCATAAAAAATGTTGATAATTAGAAAATACATTATATTTTTAACTGAAAAACTACGAATACGTTCTTTTACACAATAACAACGGCTTCCATTCATTTTGAAAGCAAAAACGAATCGAGCAAAATCATTTGAGCCTTAAAAATAAGGTTGACCATAAAAAACGTGCAGCTGGCAACCTCCGTTTTCTAAAAATATGAATTTGTTTTTAAGCACTGTCATTATTTGTTGCAGATGTAACAATACGCACGTGTGTCAACTGTCAACTCGAAGACAACTCGATCGAACAAGGAGACTGCGTCGCGACGCGCGACGTGCTCTTTCAAGATCGAGTTTGAAGCGAGTTTCAGTAGTAGGGGCTTTTTGGTAAGTTAATATTTTAAGCAAATACTCCAAATTTTCTTTTAAAGTAGCTGTAGTGCCGACAAACATGTATTGAGAAACGGTGAAGGAAAACACCGTGAGGAGAGAGAATGCTTAGTATGCTAGCAGTGATGAGTTAGAAACCTATCACACTTATCACTACCTCTTTCGACCAAGTGTGGTGAAAGGATTTTAAGTGTGCTAAGAGCACTTTGCCCTTTGTGAGTATGTTTGTTACCACTTATCCGGCTAAACAAATTTTGGTAAAACTTACAAATAAACCTCAGCTAGGCTCTAGAATTTGAATCCTTTGCTACCTTTAGTTGTGTGAGTAAACAGGCCTTTGCATCTATTGTAGATGATTTATAAAACCTCAGGGGTGATTACCCAAGTCATAAGGGACGCTATAGTGCCTGGGACAGGATTTAAGATGGAATAGAAGCCTATTAAGGGGCCTGCGGAGGACGAACTATACCAAAATGATTACTAATTTAAGCAGGTTTTCACTATAATTATTATTGTAATAATTGTATTTGTATAGTATTTATCTAGGTTCCTGAACAGTTTTTATTATAAATTACTTACCGCAAATGAAATTAACACCAAACACATATTGCACTGAAAAAAATGTGTAAAATGCGAGTGATGTTTATTTCATTTCAGGTTGGTAATTTAAAATAAAAACTATTCAGGAACCTAGATTTATACTATACAAATACAGTTATTACAATAATATAGTGAAAATTTGCCTAAACTAGTAATCATTTTGGTATTACGTTTGTATGAAAATTCGCCCTCCACCGGCCTCTTAAACTCAGCACCAATACCTCCCTGACAGCTTAGTCGTAAATAGTATTAGGAAATAAAAATAGTTCAAGGCTTGGAATTGTATCTAACTACCCCCTTAAACATCCGCCAAATACCAGCCTATACAAACACACAATCGGCTAAAAGTAAAATAAACATAAGGAAAAATCGACATTTTGATATCATGGTGTCATTGTCACACCCTAGGGGTGCGGGCAGTCGCAGATGTTAGTCATCACTGGATATGGCATCCTCAAACGGTGACGGAAAACATCGTGAGGAAACCGGCATATCGTAGAACCTAAAAAGTTCGAAAATATGTGTCAAGTGCACGAAAGGCCTCTTTAAGGTGCACTTAAAATCCTTTCACCACACTTGGTTCGAAAGAATCAGTGACACGTTATGAAGAATAATTTTGTTAAATTAAATCACAGCGACCACGTTGGAGCATGTTAAAGCTACATGTATGTATGACACATCTAGTATTATGTAGTTTTATTCTTGTAGGTCAAGCCCTAGTTTGTCACAGGAAATACATGTTTTACTGGACAATAAACTCTCTAATTGGACACGTTTGGACACGTGGACACCCCTGCCTACCCTTAAAGGTCACAGGTACAATTAAAGATGGGGTGTCTCACTTCTAAAGCAAATACAAGTAATAGTCAAATCAATCACCTAAGTTAGTTAGTACCTAAAGGCCTGCGCACACCTAGTTCGCTGGCGGTAGCGATCAGTGAAACGCTGTCAAATATCGCTGTCAAATCTCAAATCTGACAGCGATATTTGACGGCGTTTCACTGATCGCTACCGCCAGCGAACTAGGTGTGCGCAGGCCTTGAGTTGTAATTTTTCAATGTCAAAAATGACATTTTTTTAGTACTACTTAGTTTGCAATATCGTCGTATCTTTCTTTGTTTTTATTTCTTATTTTAATAGTGTGTATAATATGTGCTGAAGCAGTAAATAAATGAATGTCTATGTCTAATCATCATCATCAGCCTGAGAAGTCCACTGCTGGACATAGGCCACCCCTACACATTTCCAGGAAGAACGATTCTGAGCCCTTTCCATCCACCGACTTCCTGCGATCTTAACAATGTCGTCGGTCCATCTGGTGGGTGGGCGCCCTACGCTTTGTCTTCCGGTTCGTGGTCGCCATTCGAGAACCTTTATTCCCCAACGGTTGTCGGTTCTTCGAGCTATATGACCTGTCAAATCAATAAAAAATATAAATATACTTTGCGGCCGCCCGTTACTTTTTCGGGATAAAAGTATCCTATGTCTGTCTCCTATGACGTTCTCACTAGCACATTTAAATTTTGAGATATGTAAAATCAATGAACATATTGCCAGCGTTTGATTTAGATCAGTTGAGCTATCTCTAGATCGTTTGCAACGGTCTGCAGATAGCTCAGCTGTTTCTTGTGTATTTTGTACATTTCGTAAATATTTGTTTAATTGTTAATTTCTTTGTGTACATAAATGAAAAATATGAACATATATTTATGAAAAATTGCTAGCAATAATTTTGTATCCAAAACAAACTATTTTACCAAGTTTTCTTCCCAAATGTACTGAAGCTAAGTAAAGTTTCGCTTAGCTCGCTCGATTAATTAAAAAGGGGAATCCAAGTGCTTTATTGGTTCATCCATAGGGGTTGGAAACCATGGTCCCGCATAGGGTCTATTAAATTAAGCCCTTATTTTATATGTTGAGTCATGGTGTTCGTAAAGCAATAGATTCATGCTGTCCACGGTAGGTTTTACCAGAAGAAAGAAACGGTGAAGGAAAACATCGTGAGGTAACCGGCATATCGTAGAATCCAAAAAGTTCAAAAATATGTGTCAAGTGCACGAAAGGGCCACTTTGAGACAGACTTAAAATCCTTTCACCACACTTGGTTTGAAAGAATCAGCACGATAAGAAAAAGAAGACCAAAAGAAAAAAACTTTGCATAATGCTTGGATGTGCCTCTGAATACCCCATTAAACTAAGAAGGTCCTAAACTTAAACTAAATCAAATATTTGATCTGAAAAATTTTGAGTTATTTTTGCAATTTTATACCCCTGTCAAATATTTTATGGCCAGGTTTTTTTAGTGAGGTCGAAATATATCGAATCTCTTTTTTAGACTTGTCTAAAACAAGGACTGATATTTTTTATTAATAGAAATAAAAATATAAATGTTTATTTTACGTCACGAAACATGGTACACACAAAAAATATACAACAAGCAATAGATAATATTATTCTTCTTTCTTTGTTTTTTATGAATAAAAAATACTCCAGGTACTATCCATCTTTTTCTATAGATGGAAAAATCAGCTCATAAGCGGTCATCTAAATATATAAAACTCTTACGTTACTGACTGACTGACAATCAACGCACAGCCTAAACCGTAAGTCCTAGAAGCATGAAAGTTGGAGGGTATGTTCCTTTTATAGCATAGAGGTGCACTAAGAAAGGAAATTGGAAAATTACTTCCCTTAGCGGAGAAAAAGAGGAAAAACTTTTAAAAGAAAAATCAACGGGCGTAACGGCAACGGGGCGAGCAAAGCCGTGGGCGGCCGCTAGTTGCTATTACAGGTTTATAAGATTAAGGCCGTTTTAAAGATGAAAATTCAGATTTCCTGAAGACTCGATCGTCTTCAGTAATTAAAATTACAGCCGCACTCAAGCAAGGCGAGTAATTGAGAATTAGTTCCGCTACTCCTCGCGGCGGTGCGGCGCCGGCGGCGCTGCTAATGTCATTACTGAAATGCAACGGGAAAACTCTGGAAAAGCGATCTCAGATTTTTCAAAGTTCAGTTCTATACTCCAAGGCCCGTATTCCGAAACAGCGCTTGAGTCTGAGTCGAGCCTCAAGCATAGATTTTGTGACAGTTCTCCTTTGAAAAGTGTCAAAAATCTGTGCTTGAGGCTCGACTCAGACCTAAGCACTGTTTCAGAATACGGGCCCAAGACGCACTGTTTCGTCATAACATTATTGAGAAAAAACTTAAAAAGATGCTTTTACAAAAAACTTATTCTAGAAGAGTTCTTTAAACGACGAACGAAAAGAATAACGTTAATTATGTGTTGATTCAAAAACTAATTTTAATAAGGCAATAAATATACTGAATACTGTTTATAAATCAAGTGGCCAAGGGATGCTCAAAGACCTAAAAGGAATCCCGGACAAACCTTAAAAACATTTTAGTTTTGACTGACATGGTCATCCAATCCAAAAAAGTCCTTCCACCAAAAAGTTTACTAGTTTTCGAAGTGATGCAACCTTTTTGGTAGGAAATTATATTCACTTGTTACATTGTTTTTATATTTTGTTTTTTTTTATGATGCGGCCATGTTTTAATAATAATATTAAATTTGTGGTAAGTAATAATTTTTTCAATCACTAGGTACGTCAGTCTTCATTTTTTTTTTTTTTATATTAATAATATTGAGTAGCAAAGACGAAGAAACAGGGTAAAAACGTCATTAAATCATGCACATAGTCTCCAGAATAAGTCTACCGGACGAAAGAATCCCAAAACGGATAAAGACAGACAGATGAAAAGTAATGCTGAAAAGCATTTTTTCATTCGCTAAAACTTGAAACTGGCGCACTGAGATAAAAAATAGTCAAGAGCGAGTCGGACCTTGTCTCTGGGTTCTGTAGTTTTTTTTTAATATTTTACTTACTTTTTTTTAGCTATTGGAACAATCATAAGGCCCACCTGATGTTGAGTGGTAACCATTGCCTATAACAGAGTATTGTCTCGTAGGTCACGCACGTCAAGAACGTGCCCTACAATACAGTACAGAATTGTAACTTTTACTTGGTCGTTGCTTAGCAGTGCTTTACTATAAATAGTTGTCAGTGTAAAATAAAACAAATACATCCAAATGAGAAAGATGGTTAGGTAACTAGGTACCGAATAGTGTGCCATAACTGAAAATCAAATCAAAAGTTATTTATTTTAGGACACACAATAAGAGCAGTATTACACAAGGATGAATTTTAGACAAAGTAACAATGACATAATCATTTAAACTTAGCTTACTATGACGTATAGGCGCAGTTCTATTAGACTATGAATTCATTAGTTTTCCCACCCAAGCACGCCTAAAGAAATGTACACTTCAAAATAAATTTTGAAAGCAACAAAGTATGCAGGTTTTATTTACAATGGCTTGATTACGGAATGCTAAAAGTATCAGGCTGTATACAACCACGGCTCTTTGCTTCCGACAGCGGAACAGAAAAGAAGGTCGCGTCTCGCGTTCGATTTTTGAAACAAAAGTCCTCCGCTATTATTGTTGTGTGTTTATTTGTTGCATTTTGAGAAATGTTTTGAGGTAAAAAACATTTTAAGATTAATTTGGTACACATTTATGTACTTAGTGTGAATGATGTCAAAAACTTACATAAAATAAAACAATACTTACCTAACACTCTACAGCCATACTTATAAACGCAATTTAAATTTAATAATTGCTTAAAGTTAGCCCTGTCACTGTTTGTCATTACCCAGGTAAGAGATGGCAATAGTTTAAGCATTGTTTATCTTTTGACATATTTTTATAAGTAAGGCCACTAAATTTAAGAAAAGTGAAGATCATTTTAAATCAAGGAATCTTAAGTTTACCTACCTAGATGGTTATGTGTTAGTAGACTGCCTACACTAATTAATTTCTATTTTCAATAGATTTATACATTTCTATATTCTTTTTCATGTAAATTAATAGAAAGCTCTAATAGTCTCACTATGCGAAAACTGTTTAATGGTCCATAAGTTGTCTTTTTAAATTATCAATTAGAATCGAAGTACTGTTTGTTTTCCTAGGATATAAAAATAAAAAAAATATCTTACATAAAAAAAGCTAGAGTCCAACCTATATATTCTACCCTACCTATCCACAGACACAAAATTGCAAGCGCGTCACCGCAACACAGATTAAACGGCAGTTACTACAACCGCAGCGTAGCAAACAGCGTAAGGGCCAACTAATTAGGCACTGTTTGTACTTCAATTGTACCTACAGTTAATGTACCTTTGTGGTGAACGGTAGGTATTTGAGTTGGTTGATTTTTTTTTACCTATGGCGTATCTTCATGGTATTTACGTCGGTCTATACCTATGGTTTTTGGAGGGGTTTTAGTTTCAATTTTACGACTAGAAAATATCTGTTTGAGAATTAGAGAGAAACTACACAAAAATTAAGGTTTATTTTATTAATCTGTAGAGAATTTAATGATTTTCGATAAATTTTTATATTTTACGCTTGCATTGCAAAATGAAAACAGTCTTGAAAAAAAGCAGACATCCAAAAATAACAAACCTAATTTTGAATTACTACGCCCGCCACCTATAGGCGAGTAGAAACAACAATAACTCCATCCGCTATTCATAGATGGCGCTGTGCCCAATCACAGCGCCGTCAATACACATGCATTCTTTATACCACAGGGCATCATAACAGACCCAGTGCTCTCTGTGGGATGTATCATCAAATTGCTATCTTGGCTTGAAATGGGATCTAAAATATGCAGGGGCACGGTAACTGCTTTTGTTTTGGGATATAATGAACTATGGTATTAGGTTTGGCGCGCTTTTACGTGTGTGCGTTAGGTTTATTATGTTGGTATACCTGGCTAGGGATGGGCTGTGGTCGATTAAAAAAGTAAGAAAAAAAACTGCTACGATTATAAAAAAAACAATTAAGGAATCAACTTCAATTATTTTATAATTATGAGCCATTTAAATTCAGTTCATTTCCTTATAGGTATACAGTTTTTATTCCATTCGTCAATTTTATTTAAGTAAGTATTCGTTTACTATTCGGACTCCTTATTTTTTTCTTCACCGTTCCTGTTATTTTTTAGAAACAAAAAGTAGTTTTTATATCAGGAAAAATTAAATTGGTAACGAACTATATTTATTCCGAGTTTTATCCCGATCAGTCCAGTAGTGAGGGTGTAATTGATCCACAAAAAACCAAACATTCTAACTATCACATTTGTAATATTATTAGGATAGAAGTAGGTAGTTATAAGCTTTCAGCAGAACTTACCTTCATCATCAATTACTTGATTCTCAAGCGAATTGAGCATTAATTAGTTTCTCATACAAACACAGACAAATCAATTGCATACAGTAGACACACATGACAGGGCGGGACCATCAATTTAGGTCTGTTGAGTGCGTTCAGGCACGTTAGTGATGTGCTGACACTTAGTATTATAAACGTGTACTAAAACTAAGCGTAAAGCTTTTTAGATATTGTGGCTGTAGAGGTTTTTATTCAAGTTTAAAAATACAGTGATATGTACTGTGTATTACACACACAGTTTAGCACACAAAAACATTCAATATATTTTTTTTATTTTGATCAGTATAAAATGATAATCTGTAACTGATGTCAAAACAAGCCTGTAAAAAATAAATAGAAATAAATTGACGAGTTCATTGGGTTTTCCAACCACAAAAATTCTTAAGCCCACCTGAAGAAGTTTTCACTTCAAAAAGTAAAAAGCTATTTGCATAATATCTTGTTGTAGATCGTTGTAGTGTCAAGGGAAATTGATAACAAATTTAAAATATTCAATTAATGAATAACTCAAAAGGTTTCATAAAAGCATACGTGTTGTTATAAGAACTAATTTTTATATTTTTGAAAAGATTAAATTTTAAATAAGTAGCCAATATGTCAAATCCAAAATTGTCACACCACTAGCGCACAGTAATGGGCGGAACGTGTCATCGCACTGGGTACTACCACTGGTTCTAAATCTACAGCTTTCTAAGTGGTGACTGTAAATTATTACTTAAAACCAGTGGTTTGCCCGACTAAGTTAGTATTTTAGCAGAACTTTTGTCCTTGCCATTTCGTTTCAGTCAAAACAGAATTTTGGGGCATGCCTTTTGGCTTCAGCAATGGCATTCACGGCGATAAAAAGATTAATAATAATAAATAAAGATTCTCGGCTATACTTTTTCTTTAAGCAGCATAAGTGAACTAATTTAGAACCTTTGAGAAACGTCTCATCACATTTTTAAGTTGGCATGACAGACTGCAAGCCCATCGCCGCTGTTAGAATACGAACTGACTTCCTCGTTTTCTTCAACTAATCCAGAAGAAAACTTCACTATTATGAAAACAGTATCATACGCCTTTTTTGCTGCCCTTATCCTACTTTCTGTGGGCTCAGCACAACATTGTCTTCTTCCTCCATTCCCGTCTGTCAGCCGTCATATTATCTGCATTCACTCATCTCTTATCCATGTCATCATTCACACAGTTCATCCATGTTTTCTTTGGTCTATCTCTATCCACCACATCCATACTCATCACTCTCCTAGTCACATGACTTTCATCGCTCCTCGTGACATGCCCGTACCACGCCAGCCTATTGCTCCTCATTTTATCTGTCACTGGCACTACTTTCAAACTTCCCCTGATGTTTATTCCATATCCTATCCATTCTTGTCACTCCACACATAGTATCTCAACATTCGCATCAAAGAAAACTGAACTGAACACACTGAAAATAAAATTAATAGGTGACTCTGATAAACCTTCCAAATTAAAAATTGATTTAGTGCTCTTAAGAACCAATAACGAGCCATAACGGCCCACCCGGGGTCATTCCATCTTATAAATGACCTCTTATGACCTCGCCCTGTCGTCTGTTAGTACTTTACGTAATTAATAGGTGGTAATAAGTGAAACTTATATTATATTTAGCGTCCTTTTTTATGTCTCCAAAATTAAAAACCTAAGTGTTTGAGACCTACAAAAGTAATTCCATTAAGCCTACTTAAATATTATATCTTGCCTAGTTCATGTAAACGATGAGATGATGCTATTAGCTTATCGAAAAATTATTAAAATAATTTGAATCTGAGAATAAATAGTCATGGTTTAATAATAATATAGTATGGATGTGGATGGATATGTGTGCAGAGGTAGACCAAATAAAACATGGATCAACTGTGTCAAAGATGACATGTATAAGAGAGAAGTGAATGCAGAGATGACGGCTGACAGAGAGGAAAGAAGTAAGAAGTTTGTTAATTTTGTGAAAACTTATCAGTAAAATCAAAACAATTTTATACAACGTAATTTACATTTTATAAATACAGTTGTAATATATTTTTTATGATCTCATTATATCGTCATTTATAGCAGCATTCGCTCATAACTTTGTAAAATGTATTAATTTCAATCAGATTGTATTCTTATGGTCATTCATTATTGGTCGCTGAAGGCACCATTAGATAAAACAACTGATAAAAGTCTGTTTACATGAAAATGACACTGACAAATAATGAAACTTATAGCAGAGTTTATGAATAGTGGTCTTAGTAATTCTTACTGTTTCATTTCCTATCACAATTACTCCTGATCATTATGAGTACGTAACCTTTATCCTTAGAGATTCTGTCAAACTTGAATGACACCACACTAAAATTTGACACTTACCTGCACAATAGTCCATATTTAGCGTATTCCCCTTACTGGGTTCTATCGTTTATTTTGCTTATCTCTTCTCTTTCATTGTTTCTTCTCATCTGTGTAATTTTTTTTACAGGAAAATAAGAAGTTCATAATGTTAAAAAACCAGGTTCCATAATACATTCACTCCCAGTTATATCAAAGTCCAGCGCTTAGCGCGATTGTGCGTGACAAAACCTATCAGTAGGATTATTCTGGTCGTTCACAATGCTACAGTTTCATCACAAACTCTAAGAGACGAACCACTAGTAATTTCATACGATTCGATGTCACTGACAGTCAGCTTCCTCCATTATTTTGCACGAGCTCCTAAAAAAGCACTTATACCGATGACTAAAATCAATAACGCTTGAGTTCAGCACGTGGCTTCGTTTAAAACAGATAGGTAAACCCTTGTCAAAGATCCCTGACTTAATGAGACACCCTGACGCAGTGCCATTACTCACAACTTACGTATTCATTTTAAATATATTAATCTTGTCATTAGAATACATTGGTGAACTTCAAATTAACGGGCTCTTGGTGTTAGTTTTGACTTGCCATTGACAGTATTTTGGCAGTAGTTTGACGTATTGTCTAATATCTGTCTACTGATCGATAGGGTGCTTAAATATCTACAGTTACTGGTGTTTTAGTGTCATTAGTTGAAATGTTCAAGGGTATAAAAGGAATGTCATAATAATGATATTATTTTATAATTAAATACTTGAAAAACAACAAACCCCTACACAAAAACTGTCTTTGAATACTACCTAATAATTATAAAGTATTTTTAAAGGCTCCGCCTGACCTCTCATAAAGAGTATTATATTCCTTGCGCCTGACACCAACGCTGCTTGGCATGGTAGATTTAATACCTTGTCAGGCAGCATAAAGCTGAGTCGGGGCATATTTTATCTACCATTATCTATTGTTAACGTCAACATCTATGTATATCTGTCATATAAATGTATTTTCTTCTATTGTATTATCTGAACTCTGTTTTCTACCTGTAATACCTACAAGTGGAAAACAGAGTTCATTATAAAATTTTCTAGTTTCTTATATAATGTAATTTTTATTTTTTCTTTTTATTTAGGTATTTCATGTTGTTTAGTAATAGTTTTTGTAAATAATGTATATTCTGTTGTAAATATTATAAAAATAATTTGGTTTTCTTCTTTCTTTTACATAATTTACTATACGACTTAAAAACCGATTTGTAAACTATTTGGCACTTATAGACCTCCAATATGGCGTTACTACAGTTTATTTTGCTGCTACTCGCCCTTTTGCAGCTATATCAAAAGCCACTGAAGTATATACCATAAACAATCTCGACAATCGACAAACTCGGCCACTTTCAAGCGGTCAGAGTTAAATCGAAACAATTGAGCGAGCGTTTTCCGACGCTCAATTGAGCGGTCCTGCCGCGTCATTGGGGAGACCGATGTTGACCGTAAATCTGGCCGTTCGACACACTCGTCCGCTTACGGGTGTTTAAACTCAGCTGTTTCAGTATTGATTTTTGAAAGTAATCGTAGTGAATCGTAACCGAATGAGTGTATCAGGGGAAGTCTGAAAGTAGCACTGTTGACAGAAAAATTTAAGAGCTACAAGGCTGGTTTATTTATTTATTCGTATGGCATAATGACAAAGTACAATCGTTCTCTTATAATATACAATTCAATTTCTTTATCCATTGGATAGCGTCGTTTTCAAGGGTACACAAGGCTGGTGTAGTACTGGCATGTCATGGAAGATGAAAGTCATCGCTATTTTTGCATTTTGTTCCGAATAGCTTCTCTAGTACGCAGTATATAGTAACTCGATGATTCCATTAGTTTCAATCTTTATCACACATCGTCTATGCCCTAGACATTAGGGCATCAGGGTTGTCAGCAGCAATTTTTCCAAATAATAGAAGAAGCATTATTTGGTAATTAAAGGAGAAATCAAACAGTCTTTACCGCCTATTTACACAGCGTCAGGGGCAACTTTTCACACATACCCTTATTACATTGATGCTGTAATTATTTTAAAAGATGCTGTAATTATGAGAGAAGGCTTCTTCAGCATACCTCTTTAGTAGTCTTACCCAGAAGAAATAAATTGTCAATGGCAGTCGTCTAAGCCGTGGGTAAATAACATAGGTAGCTTTAAAAGCCTGTATTTTCTAAAAGAAAGTCCGCACTTCGTTGACCCAATCAGGCGTCACATGAGAAATACGTCCACGTATCATTACACACGCTTTTATTCTAACAAATCGTGGCAATGTCGGCGACAGCTGGCTCCGCAGCCCACAAACTATTCACCTTACCCCGCGGACTTTACCCCCACTGACTTTATCCCCACTAACTTTACCCCCGTTGGTATTTTAGTTTTGGTTTTTATTCTAACTTAAATACTGAATCGAGGAGCTAAATCTACCGAAAAGCTCAAATCGTGGCTTATTGAGAAGGCATTCTTTAATATAGAGGATGTCATAAAATATAACAATTAGAGTTACAATTTATTTTCTTATAATGAATTGTTAATTGTTTACATAATTTACTTGTACAATCACTGACATGTACAATCAACTTTACCAATAAATTGATTATCGCCGGCTATAATTAATTTGTAAACCTCTCATCCACGAGTGTGCTAGCTATAATGAGAACAGATTATATTTTACAGATTATGTATAGAGAATAAATTATATTATTTACCCGGATGGGAGATCACTTCAGTTTATTGACTTACATTAAAAAAAAACTATGATAAGTTGGTGTTAAATATCAATATAACAAGTATTTGTATAGGTACTGAAAAGGACACAAATTGTATAGTAAAGTATTTGTATAGGTACTGAAAAGGTCACAAATCACAATAGATTAATTTACTGAATATTCTTTTGATTTGATTTGAATATCAGCACGACTTCATCACTTCTTCGACGTAATAAATGTAGGCACGTCACTCGTCATAACATTAGGTTTTTTTAATTATCTGCTTCTCGGCCATCGCTGTCAAAAACAAACAAAACCCAAAATAAATGGACAATGGCTGTAATTTTATTGTCAGTTCTAATTAGTTTTTTCATTTCTTCATTCATTTCCTTTTTCTCGTACGCACTTACTGCCTATTCTAATGGAATTTTCTTTTGTTACAGGTCAGACAGTTAACGAAGAACTGGAGCAAGGTTTTTTTTTCAACATTGACGGTAAATTTGTGTCGATAAATCAAGGTTTTTATTCTCACGATTTATTTTTTCGGAAGAACTAAATCTAACATTGGCAAGCTGTTGCTGATGATGATAATCAATATTCTTAATTCGATTGATGCACATCCCTAGCATATGCACATCCCATGCGTTCAGTGACGTTTAGTGCGAAAAAGAAGCACTAAAGTCTACCTAGTATCTTCTCAAACAAAAATACCAGTAGACCTTAAAAAATGCTAAAACTCTTTTCTTCTTTCAGGTACTCGCAATATGAATAACCCAATTTTGCATTCTGACTCGTGTCACAATCACGTTTATAATGCCGAATTGTTAACAGCACCACCTATCACCAGCGACAGAAACCAAAAGCTTGCATCCACTCACCGCTAGATGGCAGCACCAGTACGTCAAATTTAAGGTGGAATCAACAGAAAAAATGCACTGTGTCGCGCCCTTGTCATTTTTCCAGCCCCGTGTGATTTAACTACTGGACGGAGAACTGATAAGGGCATGACCTTTGCGATATCAGCGTGGGATCCAATGAAGACTGAAGATTTTAGAATAAAATACTTGTGTCTTTTATGATTGTATTTTAATGTACCTATTTGTTTCGATGAGACTCCAACTTTATTACGTATTTAACTCACATAATTTATTGATTCACATTACTAAAATTTATATTGTAAAATAAAAAGTAATTGTATCGATCCCACACAGACTAACTAAATCCAAAAAGTTAACACCATGTCATGGGCCCAGCCGTGTATAATAGGATCCCACTTAGCATCTCCGGCGCACCAAGCTCAGACTGTTTCAAAACCCGACTGAAAACCTGGCTTATAAAGCAATCCTTCTACACTGTAGAAGAGTTTCTGGACAAGAAAATATAGCAACGCAATAATTGCTATTTTCTACCTACATTTTTGTTTACTTAAGTACCTACATATTTTTATAAGTACGCAATTAGATTGCATTATTATTTTTAATGCATGAATTTAATTTGAATGTGTGATTTGTACCTACTTTGTACGTACTTACATTATGAATTTAATTTTTGTGTCCTGACGTGTATAATTTTTTGTATGAATAAAATTATTTATGATTTAATAAAATGAACTCCTAATTAGTAGGTATTCGTTACTTAACTAAAACATTTCGCTACTCGCCACTAGATGGCAAAGCTAATAAAAGTACAGAATATTGATCAGAAATTTTCAGAACGTAATATACCTAGTATTGTTTCGGCTTATGTTTGCAGTTAGTAATGTGGATATTAAAATAAAATTCAAACTTTGTTATGCTAAGCTTGTGCTCGACTCCTCTAACGTAAACCCACCTTAATAGTAGTTAGGCTGAAATGGAACTAAAATTAATTTAATTGTCTAAAATGAAAGAGCTCTAGGCGTTTAAGTTCGTCCGGAGTTATTATTAAATTAAGTTACTGTAAGTAGAATCTATTAGTCTAAGACCCCGCTATAGAAAGACCTTCACCGAGCTGGTTATTTAATGAAACGTATTTTATATTTAATTAAACATGTTAATATATTCTATATGGGTTGCCTATCAAATTTCAGTCCAGGATAATTATGATTAATTAATAATTAAAAAAAAATTAAAACTTTTCACTGGTTTGTTTATTAAACAAATTCTATACCAATCGAAAGTATATTTTTATTCAATAAACATACCGGTGCAAAATGCTAGTATCGATTTACCTGTACTGATAGCCAGGTATATCTGATATACCTGGCTACCCGAGAGTTGGGTGACCGGAAAAAAATAGGCAACCTAACGTTTGCATATTCTATGGAGTCTATACTTTCGATTGGTATAGAATTTGTCTAATAAACAAACCGGTGGAAAGTTAAAAAAACATTTTTTTTAAAATTATTAATTAATCATATCCTGGACTGAAATTTGATAGGCATCCCATATGGAATATATTTATCGGCATGATTAATTAAATATAAAATACGTTTCATTAAATAACCAGCTCGGTGAAGGTCTTTCTATAGCGGGATCCTATACTTTAACTAAAGTAATTACTAGGACGGTTGGAGGACCTACAATAATGTGGTCGGTATAGGTAATAGGTGTATTGTACCTATTTTAAGTATGTATTTACAAAAAAAAATGTATATGTATAAGTATTAAATCAGCTACCAGGTTCTCATAGTACAAGCTCGACTTAGTTTGGGGCTAGATAGTGTTGTGTGGATTGTCTATAATATTAATTTATTTATTATAAACGCGAAAGTTTGTAAGTAGGATGGATGGATGTTTGTTACTCTTTTACGTAAAAACTACTGAATAGATTTTAATGAAACTTTACAATAATATAGCTTATACATCAGAATAACACATTTTGTACATACTTGTATTAATTGTAAGTTTATTTGTGTAAATAAGTATATTAATTAACTCAATAAATCCTTTTTCAATAAATAATCCATTTTCAACAAATGTTTTTTATTTCCTGAAACTACCTACCTAGCTTACCTATCATAAAAAAGTATGAAGCTAGCAGAAATCTACTTAATTTTCTAAGTTACAAAGCTCTGTTAGTAACCCTGCCTTCTGCGCCGTAGATCGTGGGTTCGATTCCCACCGAGAACAAATAAAAACCAGTAATACTGTGTGTGTGAGGTGATGTAGATGTAGGATTTATTTAAACAACACTCACACAGACCCAAAACCAGAGCCAGGCAGAGTTTCTGATAGGCCTAAAGCTGTTCGCAACAGTACTTAAAATGCTGTTGCTATTACCCCGCACTTTGCTGATCAGTGAGGCAGGTTTTCTTGCGCACCCAGGGCATGAAAGCCATTTTAGTGTGTATTTGTTTATCCGACCAAGAGCCTAATTTTCAATGTCCCTTAAATACACATTGGCATTGCACAACCCCGCACTTTTTCTACGTTTTCCGTATATCGTAGCTGTCGAGGCTTCTACGATGAGGTCGTTGATGAATTACTCAAAGAAATCATCCATTCTCTCTTTGAAAAGAAGCAATAAAATAAAATTGCAAAATGATCCGAGATGAGCCGAGAATTAGTAGCCAAGATAAAAAAATAAGAACTATCAAATTTCTAAAACAAAACCGCAACATATCAACATAGAACACCCCTATTTTAATTCGGGGGCTTAAAGACCACACCCTTGCAGCTGGTACCTAAGTGGATACCTTATTCAAGGAGTGGCTATTACCATGGTAACACAAATAACAACACTTCCTTGCTTTCTGATTCGTTACCACCATGCAGAGGTTTTTTCTAGAGACTACTTAGCACTATACAGGGTTATTCATTATAAGCTGCAAATACTCAGGAATTAGGTTCAACAAATAAAATAAAAAATATTTATGAAATGATTTTTTTAAGTTTTGTTATGAAAATCCCGAGAAAATCGATAAAGGAATCATTGGCGCCTGACCTATTTCGACCTTTGATCCGCACCCGCGCGCCGTGAGTGACACTCTGCGTTCAGTCACCGCCTGGGTGGGTCATCGTCCTGTTCTCCATGGCAATCATTATGCAATAGCCGTAAATAAATAAATAAAAAAAAATTTGATACAAAAACTTAAATCAAAATTAAAAAAAAATCATTACATAAATATTTTTTATTTTATTTGTTGAACCTAATTCCTGAGTATTTGCAGCTAATAATGCATAACCCTGTATACATAGGCTAGATACTTATAGAGCCTAACAGGTAAAACACTTTAAGGCTATAACCCACATTACCCCACATAAAGTGGGAAAAGGTCAGAAGCATAATAAGATAAAAAAAATCGGTTGTCTGTAAAGTCGGCTTACTGCGATAGTTGAACGTGACAACGTCATACAGCTGTCCACGCGGACGCATCGCTCACTCAAGTAGGAGTGAGACAGCGATGTCGAACGCTGCCGAACGCGGATGCCGATTGTGCCTCTTTGTCGCTCGTTCCGCGCTCTCGCTTGCACTTCAAGCCTTAAATGGAACGCCTCAGAGTGAGGTAACGCCGCATGAGTCAAGTTTTATCGTGCGTTCAGCCGGCTCCATCGAATTATAAGACGTTGTCGTCATCATCACCTGCCCTTGTCCCACGCTAACTGGGTTGGGCACATTTTCGGAAGGTCCCCTCGATTTCTCTGGTCTGCCATAATCAAACCCTGATTTCCTTCTATCGGGACCGCCTTTGAAATATCTTCTTTCCAACAAAAAAGAATCATCAAAATTGGTTCAGAAACGACGAAGTTATCCAAACGCAAACAAACATAAAAAGCATATACACGGTCGAATTAAGAACCTACTTTTGAAGTCGGTTAAAAAGTGGCACCTTCTGATTATAATATACCTACTAATACAAGACCACACCTACTAACAGTAAGTAGGGTAAGTGGTTACCACATTTAAGGAGTGGTCGTCACCATGGTAACTAAAATCACAACACCACCGTACTCTTTGATTCGTCACCACATAGGTACTATTTAGAGAGTCATCAGCGCCAATCAAGCTAGTTTTTAAAATTGTTGGGCACATGAGTGAACAAAGATGTGCCTCGGACCGGATTTGCGAAGGAATAAATAACTAAATGAAAAAAACAAAATCCAAATCTAAAAGTGTATTTATTATCATCATCATCATCATCATTATCAGCCTGAAGAAGTCCACTGCTGGACATAGGCCTCCCCCACACATTTCCAGGAAGAACGATTCTGAGCCCTTTCCATCCATCGACTTCCCGCGATCTTAACAATATCGTCGGTCCATCTGGTGAGTGGGCACCCAACGCTTCGTCTTCCGGTTCGTGCCGGTGGGTATTTATTATAAGTTGTATTAAGTATTTAGTTTTAAGTAATATTCGAATACGATTTTTGAATGAAAAAATAATTGTTTTAATGAATAAATAAACTGAAACTGAAACTGATTATTATCACAGTTATCACTTTGAAACTTCTTAAAGCTAGGTGAGTCTAGGTGCCAGTTCCACGCGACCAAGCCGACGCAAGAACAGACAACAAACTATACGACTTGGTTTCTACAGATTTTTTGTATGATCCTTTTATAAAACAAAAATAATAGCAGTGAAGATTCAAGATTCAATAAGCGTTTATTCAATACGATACAAGAATCACTTTGAAACGTCTTAAAGCTAGGTGAGTCTAGGTGCCAGTTCCACGCGACCAAGCGTAGAAGAACAGGCAACAAACTACGTCTCGGTTCCTACCGTTTTTTTATATGATCCTTATACAAATCAAAAATAGTCTAAAATAATAGCAGTGAAGTTCCAGTGTGGTGCCACTTCACTTAGTCAGACGTATGCAATGTAATTATACAAAAGCAAAAGTTTCAAAGACAGCACACGCTACGCTTCAAAGTTATAATAAAGTATCTACACAGATATAAAAATAAGATATGAAATAGTAGGTACAGACATTGCAAATTGACATGCTATGGGTAGAGTGACCGGGACATCGGGCCACGCAGTTTTATCATTCATATAGCTATCTAGAGTATAGTACGCTTTCTTTATCAAATTACTCTTAATATAGGCTTTAAACTTCCGAATTGGAAGCTTAGTTGCATTTTCCGGAAGTTTATTGTAGAAGCGTACAGTGTTCCCCATAAAAGACCCATTTACCTTCTGTAGACGAAATTTGGGAATATAAAGTTTATTTTTATTTATTTATATATATTATTATAAATAAATAAATGTGATTCACATAATGTGATTCACATAATATTAACACTAGAAATAATATATATAAATAATTTTTCTGAAAGCTACAGATGTGTTTGTGAGTGTACAGTAAGTTTTCATATACATATATATTGTGAAATTACTGTGAGGATATTAATTTCCTTAAATTCGCTCCCTCAATGAGTCTCGTGATTTCATTTTATAGATGGCACGTATGGCCCTTTTTTGTAAAACGAATATAGTTTGAATATCAGCTGCTTTCCCCCAGAGAAGGATACCGTAAGACATAACACTATGGAAGTAGCTGAAGTAAATTAGCCTAGCTGTAGCTTCATCAGTGAGCCATCTTATAGTCCGAACTGCATATGCAGCCGAACTTAGTCTGGCAGCAAATGCTTTGATTTGCGGTCCCCACTGCAATTTTTTGTCAAGATTAAGTCCAAAGAAGATAGTAGAATCTACAAGGTTAAGTGACTCTCCATTAAGTATAATATTAGTTGGCCGGAGAGTCACATTTGGTAAGGTAAACTTAATACACTTGGTTTTCTTAGCATTAAGTAAAAGATTATTAACGTTAAACCAGTTAAGTATTTGCGACAGAGATGCGTTAACGTCATCGTAATTAGCCTTCAATCTATCAACTTTAAAAATTAATGAGGTATCGTCAGCAAATAGTACTATTTCACATAGTTTTTTAACAAAAAAAGGGAGGTCATTTACGTACACTAGAAACAAGAAAGAACCTAATATCGAACCTTGTGGCACCCCCATGTCAATAACTGACCCAGAAGATCTCTCACCGCTCACATCAACTTTAAGGACTCTATCAGTCAAGTACGATTGTATTAGGTCAATGGAGCGATTTAGAATGCCGTAATGTTTAAGTTTAGATATTAATGTAGCATGATTTACACAGTCAAAAGCTTTGGAAAGATCGCAGAATATCCCAATCGCGTCTTGTGAGTTTTCCCAGGCATCATATATGCTTATAGCTTTAAGAGTAGAATACCAGCATCAGTCGTTGATCGACCTTTCGTAAATCCAAACTGGTGGCTATGAAGTATCCCATTTAGGTTAAAATGTGATAACAACTGAGTAAGAATAACTTTCTCAAATATTTTACTTAGCGTAGGCAATACTGAGATAGGTCTATAGTTAGCAGGGTCATTTGCATTTCCAGATTTGAACAGGGGAATGAGTTTACTAGGTTTCATTAAATCAGGAAAAACACCCTCATCAACACATCTATTAAAAATATACGCTAGACACGGTGCAATATCAGTTATAATAGTACTGAGTAGTTTTGTAGACATTCCCCATAAATCTTCAGTATTTTTAATGTTTAACGATTTAAAATATGTCTTCACGATTTTGTCAGCATTAATGTATTTAAAACTAAATATATTATTATATTTTTTAACACTAGACTCTAACAATGCCATCGCACCAGAGGCCGAGGAATTTAAAGACGATGTCACTACTTTAGGGATACTGGAAAAGAAACTATCAAACGCGTTGGCTACTTCAATGTTTGCCGAAGTTCCAGCGTGGTGCCACTTCAACTTAGAAAACTACGAGTACAACGTAGGAAATTAGTTACTCAAAAGCAAAAGTATGTATTATCTGAAATAAATGACATGATCAAAAAAGAATATCTAGACAAGAGAATGACGACCGTGCCTATAGAACAGTTCGTGAGGCTATCTATAGTTTTGTTCGCTTTTCGCTCTTATTTAAATTTGCACTGAAAATAGTTCAAATATTTTATAATGGGCCGGAAATGCTTCTACCGGAAATATCTGCAAACATACGAACTTTCGTTCACTTCACATTAGACTAGAGTTGGGTCGGTTTACTGACGATAGTTGAACGTGCCAACGTCATACAGCTGTCCACGCGGACGCATCGCTCACTCAAGTAGGAGAGAGACAGATGTCGAACGCTGCCGAACGCGGAGGCCGTGCGTGCCTCTATGTCGCTCGTTCCGTGCTCTCGCTGTCTCTCGCAACGACGCATGAGTCATGTTTTTTCGTGCGTGCAGCCGGCTCCATCGAATTATAAGACGTTGTCACGTCAAAAAAGAAGAAGAAAAATAGATGATGATTTTTTTATCGACAATGTCCCAACTCTACGACTTTTGAGCCACTTCAGTTGGGCGAGTTCAAAAAATTCCTATTCACGGATAAAATATAATATTTTTTTGATTATTTTTCACCTCGCCTTCCATACAAACACTTGTATTTCATTTGAAATTAAAAAAATACTGTTTCAAAGCTGGGTTTTCATTGAAAACGTGCGATTTTTGGTGAAAAATATTTTTCGTTGATCAATGCGTAGACTTTAAAAGATTTCGAGATTAAAATACTCTGCACATATTTAAATAGGGTTTTTTATACAACAAACTGATGGAATAAGCATGTGACCCACCTGCAGGCCTATCTCAAGCTCTGTCTGTCTCTGGCACTGGTTTTAATTTTGAGTGTTGGCTAAATAAATCCTACGTCGAAACGTCATGCACACACAGTATAAAACACTGGAGAGCACTCACAGAGACTCAAAACCAGAGCCAGAGACAGAGCTAGACAGAGCTTGTGGTAGACTAATACAGGTCGAAAACAGTTCATTATTAAATTTTCAAGTTTTTTATAAAATGTAATTTTTTATTTTAATCATTCAAAGTTTTTTAATTGTTTTGTAAATAATGTATTATTCTGTTGTAAATAATAATTTATTGAAAGTGCAATATATAATGTTGAAATTGTATGCCCTGAGGTATGTGGTATCAATTAAATGGGGATTGCATTACATGACATCAATTTTCAATTAACACTTCTCTGTAAATACCCCAGTGGTCTAGTAGTAGAGATTCCACCTTCAGATCGTAAGGTCATGGGTTCAAATCAGTCGTGTTCTGTTTTTAACTGACTTCCAATCAAAAAAGAGGAGGTTCTCAATTCGGTTGTATTTTTTTTTTTTTTTTTTTTTTTTTTAATGTTTGTTACCGCATAACTTCGTCATTTGTGAGCCGATTTGAAAAAATATTTTTTTATCTTAAAGGTACTGCTTCCAAATTGGTCCCATTTTAATTTTATTAAAATCGGTGCTGCCATTTTTTTTTAAATATTTTTTTTTAATGTTTGTAACTGCATGCCTCCGTCATTTATTAACCGATTTAGAAAATTATTTTTTTATTTGGAAGGTTATTCTTACGTCCAGATTGTCCCAAACAAATTTGATTAAAATCGGTTTAGCCGTTTGACAATGAAGTCGGTTTCTCAAGTTTTTTAAACTTATAATTATGTTCAATATTTTATGATGCTGTTGTTACATCAGTATGTAGTGAAAAAAACAATATCGATTTCAATTCATTTATTTCAGCTGGCCTACCATGATCTTCATAGGTAATGGTTATGGCTGTCAAAATTGTGTCAACAGTGTCAACACATTCAAACCCAAGAAGAAAATTAATGTGTGGGTCAGCCGATCTATACACAATTTGACAGCCATAGCCATAACCATATGAAGCTCATGGTAGGCCAGCTGTTGTATATTATTATTATTAAAACAAATATTGATTCTTCCCATGCCTTAAGATATTATTTTCAGCTTTTGAAAAATCAACAAAATGTTGAATGTCCCAATGTTGATGTGTGTATACTATTACAGCTTCACCAAACAAAGATGGCCGCTGCGAACTTTAAAAATGGAAAATATTATTTGTGTAAAAACTTCTAAACTGAATATTGTAAGATATCTGGAAGTTATCCCTAACTATGTACATAAAACTTGTACATAATTATATGTAGATAATGTTTGTTGGGGAGTTTTTATAACAGAAACATACTTCAGTAAACTTTGACAGAACAGGGAAATGTGTGGAGTGTACATTATGGTTTAAAACTTGAAATCATAAAAATCATAAATCATTTATTTGCTTCAATGTAAATTATAAATATTTGTATATTTGTGTGTATGTTTATAATGATTAGGCTCAAAAACTACTGTACCGATTTCAAAAGTTCTTTCACCATTGGAAAGCTACATTCGTCCTGAGTAACATAGGCTATTTATGTGTTTAAAAGGTAGGAAGTTATTCGATTACGTAGTAAGTAAATAGGCTTTTGATAGATATAGCTATAGATTTATATAGCGACAGGGCGGAAGCTTTTTACTCATGCCCCTACTTATGCCTGGGACAGGATTTTAGAAGCTTATTTCTACCTTGCGGTTAGGTAGACACAACTTTGAGAGAGAGCTAGCCCGGAGAATACGGCTGGGCTGCGTTTGGGAAACTCCGTCAGATTTTCTCGTCGCCGATCCCACAGTGTCTAAAGACGAAAGTCTTCAACCAGTGCGTCCTACCTGTAATGACCTATGCTGCCGAAACGTGGACACTAACAGTAGGGTCGGTTCACAAACTGAAAGTCACTCAGCGAGCTATAGAGAGGGCTATGCTTGGAGTCTCTCTGAAGGATAAAATCCGGAACGAGGTTATCCGACAGAGTACCAAGGTAGTCGACTTAGCTCAAAGGATTTGTAAGTTTGAGTGGCAGTTTTTGGAACGAAGTTCCTTATCGCGCGTTGTGAAGGGGGGCTAGACTGAAAAAATCTTACGAAAAGTTGTCACGACTCTTTTTGCTATAGTAAGCTATTGCGGCGTGCGCATGTTTCTCTGTCTTTCTCTCTCTCTCTTATGGAAAGCAAGCCAGATATTTTCATTTCTATTTCGCATTGAACAGTGTGGTGTCGCGACGATTATTTTTGTTGAATGTATGCAGGTTTTTTGTAAATAATAATAAAGGAAATTCGTTCCATCCGGGTGTCCCTTGACACCTCTCAAGTTTTTTTTATATATTTATCTACTCGAAAGTCGTCTCCATTCGTTTTAAATCCATAAATGTGCATCCGTTGAGTCTTGCCTAGGGCTGTACCAATTAGTGAGATCCGTTAGCAGAAGCCATTGTCGCAGCCCTGGCGCTGATGCCAACTCCCTATAAGTATTCTAGACTTAAAGTTAGGGACTCGTTTTCTGATATTTTGGGAAGTCACATTTCTTTTTCATTATAATTGATTTTCTGGTGTTATTTAGAGTTCGTTTATTTTATACTAGCAGCCCGTCCCGGCTTCGCAGGGGTAGACAATATTGTTGTACATTATTTTGTTCTATCGCTAATAGTTTCGGCAGCGCATTCGACAGAAGACATTTTTCTACACCTTCGGTTACATTGTTCAAATTTTAACAAGGATCCCTAATGTTTTTCAAAATGAAATGTAGCCTATGTCAAATTGGAAGAATGTAGCATTCTATTGGTGAAAGAATTTTTTAAATCGGCCCAGTACTTTTTGAGCCTATTCATTACAAACATACAAACATACAAAAATAGGTACAAATCTTTCCTCTTTATAATATTAGTATAGATTTAGATTTTCAGACAAGAAGAGACCTAAGTAGGCCAATAATTCACACGAACCTACATAAATACATTGCTGTAGCGTATATAGTATACTTACTTACCTAATGTTTAGAAGTGAGAGTCACTCGGTGCGTATTATGGGACACCTGAGTCCACCCAGTTACACCATAAACTAAAACAGAACATAATGCCTCACAGTTTTTAACGGCTCGTTAAATAGTCCCTTGTGACTGTCTTGTGACTGTCATGTTGACTTTCATGTCAACAAAATGATGGCTAAATGACTGCTATAGGACCAATAAGCTTTGGTAAATAAAATAGGTATATAAATGTTTTTAATTTAAAAAGAAGAGTGGTATTGGTTTGGATCAGTTGAGCTATCTCTAGATCGTTTGTAAAAAGCTGGTATTGTGCGAGTCGGACTCAAGTACGAAGGGTTCCGTACCATTAACTATAAATCGTCTACCTAACTATCACAGTTCATGAGATACAGCCTAGTGACAGACGGATAGACAGACAGACAAAAAGACCGTCGGACAGCGGAGTCTTAGTAATAGGACCCTGTTTTACCTTTTTTTTAAATATTCTTAAGGTGTGCACACATATAAGGCGATGGCATGGCGATCGCTGATCAGCGCTGTCAAATATCACTGTTATTTTTGACTGCGTTTCACTGATCGCCATCGCAGATCGCTTAGATGTGTTGAAGGCTTCAAGGGACTGAATAAGTTAACCAACTTAATATTAGAAAGAAGGAAAGAAAAGAAAAAATATTTATTTGCAAAGCAAAGAAAACTCTCACTAACAATATAAACTTAACAACTTATCAAACTACAGAGGTGAGCTTTGTGCTTCGCAAAACGGACTCTGGCTCAGCATATGTTGGTTGGCTAGCAACCAACGCTGGTCTTCCGACAGAGCCGGTTCGGCGATGTCACGGACCCTGCCACTAGGTACAACAACTAGACAAAAATGCATACGAATTAAGATGTACTTTCTAAAATAATTAAAATTTCGACAAAAGAGGATGAACTAGGTATAATATTATAATCAGTATAAAATGAACTGCTATAAATACACAGATGAAAATGATAAATACAAAGCGAATGAATTCAAGACCTAATATTTGATTCACGTGCACAACCGCAACATGATACCTATTACATGGATCTCACAACTTTTTACGGTAGAAGAACTGAGTTGCGAGATTTGGTTATTAACAAGAAATGTTTTTGATGGGCAGAGTCGGCCACGGTGCAACAAATTACTCAGCCAGGGACGTACCTAATTGACGTTGTGCAATTTTGTTACCATAGGTACCTATTTTTATTTTTATTGTTTTTGTGGTCAACAAATATGTACAGGGTTATTCATAATTAGCTCCAAATACTCAGGAATTAGGTTCAACAAATAAAATAAAAAATATTTATGAAATGATTTTTTTTAAGTTTTGTTATGAAAATCCCGAGAAAATCGACAAAGAATATCCTTTGGAATCATTGGCGCCTGACCTATTTTGACCTTTGATCCGCGCCCGCGCGCCGTGAGCGACACTCTGCGTTCAGTCACCGCCTGGGTGGGTCACCGTCCTGTTCTCCGTGGCAATCATTAAGCAATAGCCGTAAAAAAAATAATAAAAATAAAATTTTGATACAAAAACTTAAATCAAAATTAAAAAAAAATAATTACATATATATTTTTTATTTTATTTGTTGAACCTAATTCCTGAGTATTTGCAGCTAATTATGAATAACCCTGTATATTTTATTTCTATCTTCTTTTCTTTTTTTGTACCAAAACATAGACAAAATAATGTTGCATGGATCTCACCACTTTTTACGGTAGAATAACTGAGTTTGGAGTTTGGAGACTTGGTTAACAAGTTATTATTTTAATGGCCTAGTCGATTTACTCGTACCAAAAACATAGTTAAAATAATGTCCAACTAAAAACGTCTCAATTTGCCGTTAACCGTATAATTATGATATACTGCTAAGCCTAACATAACGTGTTGGTGCAACTGGCCCTCTAATGGCGACCGAGATGTAAAAAGTTTCCTAAGATATTTATTAACACCATTAATTAAACATAGACTAAAGGAAGCCATTTTGTTGGAAGTTTATTTTGGAAATTAGGTCTCAGTACACTAAAAAAGGGTTTTTAGTTAAATTACTAGAATCACTTTGAAACTTCCCTACAAAAGCTGATGGAACAAGAAGTGCTAGCCATCGCCTATAACAAAGGCCTCGTAGGTCACGCATGTCAGGAACGTGCCCTACGATGCACTTCCCTGCGTCCATCAACTTGAGGCATACAGATGTTCAGCCTCACGTACCAGTAACCACACCCTTCAAACCTGTACACAGCGATGTTGCTTCACGTCAGGAATAGGCATGGTGGTAGTACGCACCCCCACGAGACACACACAAAGAGCTCTACTACTACTAAAACAAACTACTAACAGTAGTCACTACCACAAGATCTGTCTGGCTCTGGTTTTGAGTCTGTGTGAGTGCTCACCAGTGTATCATACTGTGTGTTTTATTTAATCAACACTAACACAGACTCAAAACCATAGCCAATAACAGAGCCAAACAGAGCTTCTGGTAGGCGTACAGTACGCGTATCAGATCTTTATCCCCATAAAGTTAGGCACTAGATACGATTGCGTTTATATTATTTTGTACGGATGTCAAAAGATTGTCCGAATAAAAAAATCTGTTGTCTGTAAAGTCGGTTTACTGTCGATAGTTGAACGTGCCAACGTCATACAGCTGTCCACGCGGACGCATCGCTCACTCAAGTAGGAGAGAGACAAATGTCGAACGCTGCCGAATGCGGAGGCCGTGCGTGCCTCTTTGTCGCTCGTTCCGCGCTCTCGCTTGCACTTCAAGCCTTCAATTTAACGCCTCAGATCGAGGTAACGCCGCATGATTCATGATTTTCGTGCGTGCAGCCGGCTCCATCGAATTATAAGTCGTTGTCACGTCAAAAAGAATCACGCACCTACTAGCTGCTAACTTCAAAGTTGAGACCCGGTGCGCGTACTCTAGCTATAAGCTACTTCGTGTGTTCGCATACGAACGTGAGTAATTACTGAAGGCGAGAAAATAACTGTAGATATACGCTCGGGTAAAAAATAACTAAGTTTTTGATAAAGTTCGTTGAGCTAGCTATAAGGTTTACACCATGTTATGTTAGCTACTAATCAATGGAGAGCGCTGGTGGTCTAGTGGTAGCGGCCCCGCCTTCCGATCCTAAGGTCGTGGGTTCAAATCCAGTCGTGTACCAATGTGTTTTTCTGCCCAAAAATTAATGTTCACTATGCCAGTGCTCTCAAACGGTGCAGACATTGGGAGAAAGACAGGATAATCCATTCTTCTTCCTGTCGTGTCACTGATTCTTTCGAACCAAGTGTGGTGAAAGGATTTTAAGTGCGCCTCGAAGAGGCTCCTTTCGTGCACTTGACACATATTTTCTGATTTCTGTTCTACGATATGCCGGTTTCCTCACGATGCAACGGTTTCATTTGAAAGCACTGACCGTGTACATAAATTTTAGAAATAAAAACTCATTGGTATTGAACCCATGACCTTAGGATCAGAAGGCGGGGCCGCTACCACTAGACCTCCAGCGCTCTTAAATAGGTAATAAAGTCCTACGTAGTATACAGGGTGGTTTTTTAAAAAGGGCGGTGATGACCAAGTCCGAAACCACGAGAGTTAGGAAAAGTCATGGAAGAAGTCATGCTCTCGATTTATAAGAAAACAGTAACTGCATATTTATCTCTTTCAAAATCGTGTTACTTTTGACGGAAATGGACCTGAATGATTTTTTAAACAAAATTATACCCTGTATTAATATAAATAGATATTAATAGATTCTGTTGCTGATAAGTAATAGGCCTACCACAAGCTCTGTCTGGCTCTGCCTCTGGCTTTGGTTTTGAGTCTGTATGAGTGTTGACGAAATAAATCCTACGTCGAAGTCGAAATTTTTTTCAAATCGGTTCATAAATGACAAAGTTATGCGATAACAAACACAAAGAAATACAACCGAATTGAGCACCTCTTCCTTTTTTATTTGAAGTCGGCTAAAAAGTAATCTAGATCCAGTCACAGAATAAGTAACAGTGAGTAGCACTCGACAGGTTTAAGAATACGCATGTCTAGCTCACGAAATGCATATTTTTAATCCTAAATTATTACCAATGTGGGATGATATGGAGTTGCAAACACCCCTAAAAAATATTAAGACTCGAATTTATAAAGTTTAGTAAGAAATACATTTATTTACACTTAGAAACTTACAAATAAATAAATATTTACACAATGTACAAAATATAGAAGAAACAGTAGTTGAGCTATCTGCATACCGTTACAAACGATCTAGAGATAGCTCAACTGATCCTAATCAGTATTAGACAGAAGTGCCCCCAAGACGCTTGCAAAGTTTTAGTTCGGTTTTCAGTAATTGGTTCATATATTTGTTTGTACTGTGTACATCTGAGTGCTGTTTAATGATTGTTTTAAAAAATAGTGGTTCAAACTTTCTTATCCTAAGGTCGCGGATTCAAATCTGGTGGTCCACATAAGGACTTTTATACACTACACGCTAGTTCTTTCGACATGAAACGACAAGAAATAGATCAATTTACCATTCATTTAGAAAACGGAAGAAAATTTATAAATTAAATTAAAACTTATTTTATTCAGATTTTTTGTAGGTAGAAGAAAAAATCGTTCTTCCATACCAGTAGGAATACTTACTAAGGATATGTGGAACTGAAAGCGAAAAAAAACCAAAAATCTGAAAAGTTTTTTCAAACTAGATTTTTACAACTTTGATTTTATTCGCGGTGGTAGTATCCACTCTGTAGACTCGACAGTGCTAAGTAAATGCCCAGTGAGGCACTTGGGCCGCAATATCGCTGGATTTGTGTGAGAATGTCGCGGTCGCAGTTAAACTGTTGAAACGGACACTTTGATAAACATAAACTTTCCTAAAAGTTTCTAAAGACTCGCTAAAAGTCTTTCGTCACTGTCTCTCTTATGCCAACTAATAGAGATGGCAACAGATTTATCAGCATAATAAGCTAAATGACGATTATAAGACTAATATGAAGAGAGTTTATCAATACTAGAAGATATTTAATCAATTGAAAAAATATGGTGTTATTTCTCATATTTTTTTCAAACTATACTTACTGTGATACATATTTACTTAAAAGTACTACACAAGTATTTATAAATTTGAAAATACAGTGAGCTTATAATGTATAGGTCTTAGGTTTAAACACGATAACTTAAAGTTATACTATAAAACTTGATACTTATGATACTTATAAACTTTTAACCCCGCACTTTTTCTAGTTTTCCGTATATCGTAGCTGTTGAGGCTTCTACGATGAGGTCGTCGATGAATTACTCAAGGAAATCATCCATTCTCTCTTCGAAAACAAGCAATAAAATAAAATTGCAAAATGATCCGAGATGAGCCGAGAATTAGGCTCCTGAGTACAAGCACTCTAGTAATATTCCCAAGTGTTCTAAGTCCCCACTTGTACTGCAGCATATCTCTTAATACCGCGTGATCCGGGCATTATTGAAAATGCACTTTCTGATATCCGTCTGCAAACAATTTGATTGCAATTCCTTATTCAAACTAGACACAATGGATATTCGCTGTATTCATATTTTCACAGCAACAATAGATTCACAAGTTTCAATAAATGTTTCAATGCTCTCAAACGGTGAAGGAAAACATCGCGGAACCTGTCTTTTTCTTGTCGAGTCCCTAGTTTTTTCGACTAGTACCTAAGGTATGGTTAAATAGTCCACGGGTTGGACTATTTCGCACGAAGAGACTGTCTTTCCTTTCGATTAGGGTTAAAGTGCTAGATAGCCGACCACAACCGGTTCACGACCACTTTTTCGTAAAACCATTATAAATAGCCAAACTGAGTGATGCGCGAGTCCGTTTGGTTTTTGAACGAAACATCAGTCTATTCCTTCCCCCCGCGACACTGTTTTTTGCCCTATGATACGTGATTTCCCTCAGTGAGCGTCGAAACTAGAGCCGTAGTGGATGCGTCAAAATTTGTTGTGCAACAATACAAAAAAAATAGTGAGAGGACACATTTTCAAACGTAAGTATAACTAGTTTTTATTGAGATTTGCACGTCGAAATGTGGCTTGGGATGTTAAATAATACTTTTATTTATCTCGAAAGCATTATTTGATTTTAAAATTTGTGTTTTTACCTAAAATAATGGGTGTTCGGCAAACTAACCTACTAAAATTACGCTTTCATCGTTTCTCGACCGCATGGTCGGCAAATGACTGATTCTAGCCAATTTTCTTTAAAAAAATTCTAATTTATGCTGCATGATCCGGCATGATGTATTTTGCCATTTTGATCTTTAGAGTATGGTTTATTCACACGTTAGATTGCGACCAGCAAAATGTGTTCATAAATCTAAAACACAGACACTAAAAAGTAAGCATTTTTAGGTGGTCGGGAATCGGCCACATAACGACCATGTTTCATTATCACATACAAAAAGCTTGAAAAAATCTCATATTTGGTGGTCGTAAACTAACTAGTTTACGAACATGCAATTTTTCAATGCTAAGAGCAGCAAAAGATTATTGGTCGTGAGCTAACCATTTTTCGTCCATATTCTTTCTTCCGAGTTGTAAGAATAAAATTCTGGACGTGAATTGCCTATTTCTCGTCCACTAGAAACTGGTCAGGAGTAGGTAGGTACTACTAGGTACTTAAGTACCTATCTTAGGTTTCTTATGTTGCTTTAGGGTGCTAAAGCTGGTTTTGGTAATGGTGTTGCATTGCATGTTTTTTTACAGATGGCTCCTCATACGCAAAAAAAAGGAAGAGACAAGCATAAATTGGTACCTACATAACTTTATTAACACAATAACATAATTAGTAATTATTAATAAACATAAATAATAAAAATGTAACTTACGAGTACCTTTTATGTACTTACCTACTAGAAAATATCTACCTACTTAGGTGCACCATATTTCAAAAAAATACTTTTTACAGGTGGGGGTAGCAAAGAAAAAGACCGGCAGACGTATGTTTGATTACGGAGAAGAAGATCTCAATAAAGCTATAGAAGAAATTAGAAATAAAAACATGGGTATAAGAGAAGCCTGTCGAGTTTACGGCGTGCCGAAAACTACCGTCCATGATCGACTCTCGGGGAAAGTTTCTGTCAACAAAAAACCAAAAGTAGGCCCAGATCCCGTTTTAGGTAATGAAGGTGAGAAGAAACTCAAAAACTGGGTACTGGATATGGCAAGATGTGGATTTCCTATATATAAGAAAGATCTACTTGAGAGCGTATCTAAAATAATTCGTGATAGTGGAATCAAAAACCCTTTCAAGGATGGAATACCCGGAGACACCTGGTATTACGCGTTTTTAAGGCGACACCCTGATGTCAGTCTTCGTGTACCAGAAGGGATCAATAATGCCAGAGCAGCAGTCACTGAGACTCGTATAAGATGTTGGTTTAATGACTTGAGGGAATATATAAAATCAATAGATGCCTTAGATATATTTGAAGACCCAGTTAGGATTTTCAACGGTGACGAGACAGGATTTTCTTTGTGCCCAAAAAGTGGTAAAGTTTTGGGGCCTAAAGGTTACAAGAATTTATATATGATTAAAAAAAATAACGAAAAAGAAAATATTACCGTATTGGTGGTGTTTACCGCAAATGGGAAGATTTGTCCTCCTTTAGTGGTTTTTCCTTATATAAGACCACCTAAAGCTCTAGTGGATAGTATGCCAGAGTCTTGGGTACTTGGCAGATCAGAGAGTGGTTGGATGAGAAGCGATGTTTTTTACGAGTATGTCTGCAATAGCTTTAACTCTTGGGTAACACAACAAGGCATTAAAAGACCTGTCATTCTATTCATTGACGGACATAAATCACATATGACTTTATCCCTGAGTCAATTTTGTGAAGAAAATGGAATAATCCTGTATGCGTTACCAGCAAACACCACGCATATCCTACAGCCAGCTGATGTGAGTGTTTTTAAGCCACTGAAGCAGGAATGGAAGAAAACGATTAGGAACTGGCAGGCAGACAATATAAACCAAACCGTAACGAAAGTAAACTTTTGCAAAATATTAAAGGAAACTTTGACAATGGACCTGGAAGATGCAATAATAAACGGTTTCCGAAAATGTGGATTATATCCTTTGAATGAAGAAGCTGTGGATTACACGAAATGTGTTAAAGACACTTTACGGAAAGTTCGTAATTCAAACCAGAACAAAAAACCACCATCTGCGAAGGACTATGACACTGCCGCAAATGTTATAACGTTCTTGCGGGAGAGTATATCAAAACACAACATCGACACGAGCGTCATTTTCAGTGAAATAGATAAAGCGAAAGCTAAATTCCTTGAAAATCGCCGTTCTAAATCCAGGACGCCGCGGAATTCTGCATCGTCTAACCTGAGCAACAGTATACTTGCTGAAGAAATTGCAATTGAAGACCACACTGCTGGTACCGCGGTCACACCAGAACATTTAAGTTTCGAGGAGCCTCTAACCTTGCCACAAATTTCTGATATCCCTTCCTGTCAGAACTTCGATATCTTGACTGCAGATCTAACAACCGATGCAACGCTGCAACAATTTATAGCTGAAGAAAATATTGAGGATATAAGTTTTGCTGAGGCTGGTTCGTTTATATCACTGAACAATATCTCAATAGTGCCGCTTGAAGAAATCGAAATTTGTCAGAAAAGCCCGCTCAGTGATCCTTCTGAACCTGATAATCAACGTCGTTCTTTCACAGTTTCAGCTGATATACATAATCAACCAATCCCTGTGCTTCAAGACATCACTCCGACCTGTTCATTTGATGATGCTTTCGCGAGACACTTGCAATTTCCCGAACCCCCAGCACCAAAAGAGAAGAAGAAAGGTCCTAAATTGCCGAGTGCTATATCTTCAAGCTCGTGGAGAAAGTATTATGAAAAGAAGGATGAAGAGAAAGAAAACCTCGCTAAAGAAAAGAATCAGAGACAACTGTTAAGAGCCGAGGTAAAAGAAAGAAAGGCTAAAGAGAAGACAAGTAAAATACCTAGAAAGAAGAAAGCAGTAAAGAAGAGCACGTCTAAAAAGTCGGCTTTACAATGTAGCCAATGTTACGAAGATTTAATAAGCGATGTAGAAGACGAATTGGAGAAAAATATCGGCTGTGACAAATGTGTGCGTTGGTACCACCTAAAGTGTACTATTTTTAAAGATTTGGCTTATGTAGAAGCGGCGTCAAATGATTATACGTGTCAGTTTTGTGATAACACCAAATAAATATTATCCTTTAATGTATGTTTTTATTTTCGACCTTAAGGTTATTAGTGTAACGCTCTTTTTTCAACAGTGGTGAGTGGACGCCAACTGACGAAAATGTCGGGCGTAAACTGGCCGCAAGTGGTCGAGAACTGAGAAAACAACCTTTTTTTATAAATTCATAATTATTTAATACAAATAATCATCAAATATATTAAAACTTGCGATAATACTATTATTTGATGTTTTTTCAATCACTTCCAATTATTGTTTAAAATAAAACAACTTATTTTGTAGAAATTATGTTACTTCAAAGATTACAAGTCCACTAAGTGGTCGTGAACTGGCCAAGTCACCCTATGCCTGCGACCCAAATATTCTATCCCATCTCTTCACGAAAATCTTGAGGTGCACCTAAAATCCTTTACCACACTGGGTTTGAATAAAGAACCAGTAATTTATTGGTTTGAAAAAGAAAAATCGCTCTCGGTTTTCCCAACAGAAATTAGTAATTTGTTTATGTGACAATTTATTTAGCAGTAAAATATGTGAACTAAGAACGGGCTTATTCGGTCCCACGACGAGAAACGAACTTGCACCTTTTTCGACTCGATTGGATACTCCACCCGTGACTAGGTGTTCAAAACTATGCTACTTGTGAATACTGCCATCTATGTGAGAAAGACAAAACTATTTTTTGTCTGAATATGAGCATTTTTTAGTTTTGCTACTCGACACTAGATGGCAGGAGATAATTGTGCGCAGCGTTATCTATTGGAAAGCTTTGGCACTTATTGGGCTCATTATGCTACTACGTAGGAATCAAGTCATAATAGTTTTTGGGTATCCTTCTTTGGAACTGGAATGGTAGCAGCCCTTATATTCTCCTCAAAGAATAATTATTTTCATAGTGATCATAAATAAATTAAATTATATTTTGGCACAAAAAAATACCTACATTATAGTACACTGGTAAGTGTTATTCTAAGTATCTTTTGTACGAAAACCAGTACAACTTAGTTCAATTGTTACTTAACAGATGGCGCTAGGTTGGCAAAATATCATTATATATCTATAAAAAATGCTAATAACAATCGAATTAGATGCAAAAAGTTTAATTTTATACATTTTCAAATAATCTGGAATAATGAAGTATTAGATGGTTACCTAAAAAAATTGAAAACATGATAGTTTTTTGAGTTATTCGTAAAAATTCTCGATCGCGCTTACGAAGTTTTGTGCAGTTTGTAGGATGTATACAACTCTGTTGTAAATACTATTGTACTTGCTTCGGCAGTACATATACTAAAATTGGAACGATACAGAGAAGATTAGCATGGCCCCTGCGCAAGGATGACACGCAAAATCGTGAAGCGTTCCACATTTTTTGGAGAATTTGGGATATGAAGAGCTTTTTATAGCTTAAAAAAATACATTTTTTTATAAATAAGTACATACCTACTTTGAATTCAATACACCACTATTTTGTAATTACCAAAAAAAAATGCCGATATTGACTGCTGACATCCACGAAAAAAAAAATATTTAAGTCACAAAAAAAAATATTTTTAATCCACAATTTTTAGTCAAATATTGAGAAATGATTCAACAAGCAAAAATGATTTCATTCATAAACGCTAAATACCAAGCGGAACCGAACAGCGTACATTTTTTTCTCTCTAGTACTATTGTAACTAATATGTCCATAATTTTATGCAGGACTAGCGGCCGCCCACGGCTTCGCTCGCCCAGTTGCCGTTGCACCCCGTTGATTTTTTTTTTTTTAAGTTTTTCCTCTTTTTCTTTGCTTAGGGAAATAATTTTCCAATTTCCTTTCTTAGTGCACCCCTATGCTATAAAAGGAACATACCCTCTAAGTTTCATGCTTCTAGGACTTACGGTTTAGGCTGAGCGTTGATTGTCAGTCAGTCAGTCAGTAACGTAAGAGTTTTATATATTTAGAAGATTTCTGAAAATTTTAACATTTAATAACTTTGACATTTTATCGAAACTAAAAATTGTGATTGCACATTCATAATATTCTACCCCTACCTTACCCTATTTTTTTTTTGGTAGTTACAAAAGAGTGGTGTATACCCAGACAGAGAACAAACATCTGTATTCACTACACAAATATTTGTTCTCGGTGGGGATCAAACCTTACTGCGCAGAAGGCTACTACCAAGTGAGCTGAGAGGCAAGTCAAAGGCTATAAGGGAGTATTCTACTTTGCATGTAGAAAAACAAAGTTTCCTTTATTCTGAAGGCGTATTTATTTATTGCTTTTAGGTGTTTCAGCGAATTTTAATAATGTAGAAAGTATTTTATTTGGGTTCACTTAGAAAGTGGTCATACTTATACATATACATCTATCTTTTAATAGTAAGGCTCTTTGTGTGGCTCGTCCGGGGAAGTACTACCACCATGCCTATTTCTGCCGTGAAGCACAGTTCTATTGAATATATGTAGGTAGATGAGAGATCTTAGACAGTTTCTGGCCTCTAGCTCAGTTGGTAGTAGCTCTGCCTTCTGCGCCGTAGGTCGTGGGTTCGATCCCCACCGAGAACAAATATTTGTGTGGTTAACATAAATGTTTGTTCTCCGTCTGGGTGTTATATTGTATTCTAAGTATGTATTTACAAAAAATAAATGTATTCAAGTATTATATCAGCTATCCGGTTCCCATATTACAAGCTCTGCTTAGTTTGGGGCTAGGTAGTGTTGTGTGAATTGTCCACAATTTTTTTTTTTTTTTTAGGATAATTTGTCTAAGGTAAAGATTTTTTTTATTCAATTCGCTGATTGAACAAGAATATGGCCCTGATGTTAAGTAGTAACCATCGCCTATAACAAAGCATTGCCTCGTAGGTCACGCACGTCACGTGCCCTACGATGCCCTGCCCTGCGTCCATCAATTTGAGGCATACAGATGTTCAGCCTCACGTGTCAGTAATTGTCACCCACACCCTTCAAACTGCACAGCGATGTTGCTTCACGGCAGCAATAGGCATGGTGGTAGTACGCACCCCCACGAGACACACACAAAGAGCTCTACTACTACTTAGAGGCGCACTTAAAATCTCGGACGAACCAGAGTGGTGACGACAAGAAGAAGTCTTATCAAAATAAAAAAATTTCAAAAAAAAAATGAGAAATCGATGAACATACATAAAAAAAATACATACAGCCGAACATAGAACCTCCTCCTTTTTGGAAGTCGGTTAATTAAAGATATTTGAACCTGAAGGCCTACCACAAGCTCTGCCTGGCTCTGTCTCTGATCTGGTTTTGAGTCTGTGTGAGGGCTGACTAAATAAATCCAACGTCAAAACGACACACACAGGATAATGCACTGGAGCACTCAAGACTCAAAACCAGGGGCCTAATTCTCGGGTCGATCTCGATCAGTTTGCAATTTTATTTTATTGCTTCTTTTCGAAGAGAGAATGGATGATTTCCTTGAGTAATTCATCAACGACCTCATCGTAGAAGCCTCGACAGCTACGATATACGGAAAACGTAGAAAAAGTGCGGGGTTGTGCAATGCCAATGCGTATTTATAAGACATTGAAATCTCGGTCGGCCCGAGAATTAGGGGCCAGAGTCAGAGACAGAGCCAGACAGAGCTTGTGGTAGGCCCACTGATGATAGCGTTATTTAAAATTGGTATGGAGGGGTTCATGTGAAAATAGCATTCAGTTCAATAGTAGATAATTTAGAAAAGTCATTGTTGGTTTAAAGGTAGTACAGTCGGCGATATAAGTTTTATTATCAAATCAAACCAAATCAAGAGTTGTTTATTTAACGTCAATAGTTTAAACAAGTGTTAACAGTAAAAAGGAACAAAGACATTAAAATTGGCTGTCACTCAGCATAATGATTCTCTGAGTTCAACAAATAAATTAATTCAGCGTCAGTTTATACTCATTTTTTATACTCATTGACTGGCCTCTAGCTCAGTTGGTAGTAGCTCTGCCTTCTGCGCCGTAGGTCGTGGGTTCGATCCCCACCGAGAACAAATATTTGTGTGGTGAACATAAATGTTTGTTCTCTGTCTGGGTGTTATATTGTATTCTAAGTATGTATTTACAAAAAAAAATGTATTCAAGTATTATATCAGCTATCTGGTTCCCATATTACAAGCTCTGCTTAGTTTGGGGCTGGGTAGTGTTGTGTGAATTGTCCACAATATTTATTATTATTATTATTATTATTATTTAAGGCTCAAGTGTTTGTATTTAGGTCATAATATGATATTATTTATCAAAAATTTATTTTAATTTATTTGATTAAAAAAATATAAAATAGATTTTATATTTTTTGCTTTTGTGTAATGGTTCTCGAATGGCGACCACGAACCGGAAGACGAAGCGGAGGGCGCCCACCCACCAGATGGACCGACGACATTGTTAAGATCGCGGGAAGTCGGTGGATGGACAGGGCTCAGAATCGTTCTTCCTGGAAATGTGTAGGGGAGGCCTATGTCCAGCAGTGGACTTCTTCAGGCTGATGATGATGTTGAAATTTTTTTAATATTTGATGAAATATGTTTACTCACCTGTCAAGGGTTATTAACCCTTGACCTTTCAAACATTTTTTTGATAGTGATGTGATGTTACTTTTTTTTTTTAAAGAAATCGAAATTCGATCATTCTTGGTAAGTATACATTTAATTTTTATAACACAGCTTTCATTTTCCCAAGCCGACTGTACCCCAAATGTCAACGATTCATAGAGATTTAAGCCAAACACTCCACAGTACAAACAGACAGGCTACTTGACGTGTGTATATAATATAGTACCTTCCTACCAGATGAAGTTCAACGCACTTTAGTTTCGTCACAAACCTAATTAGTTGTTAGTTTGATTGTATCTGACCGATGACAATCGCGGACTTTTGGATGGGTGACCGCTATGCTGGTGGCATTAACGATAAGAAACTTTAAAAATGATGAAATTACAGGCTTTATCGGCAGGCCTACCACAAGCTCTGTTTGGCTCTGTCTCTGTCTCTGGTTTTGAGTCTGTGTGAGTGTTGACTAAATAAATCCTACGTCGAAACGTCACAAACACAGTGTAATACACTGGTAAGCACTCACGCAGACTCAAAACCAGAGCCAGAGACAGAGCCAGATAGAGCATGTGGTAGGCCTACTGATCGAAAACAGAGTTCATTATTAAATTTTCTAGTTAATTTTTCTTAGAAAATGTTTTTTTTTTATTATATTCATTTAATGTTATTATAATCATAGTTTTTGTAAATAATGCATATTTACTCTGGTTTAAATCTATACCTACTAATATTATAAATCTGAAGAGTTTAATTGTTTGTTTGGTTGAAAACGGGAAAATTTATTCCTTTTACCCGTGCGAAGCTGGGGCGGATCGCTAGTAATTAATAAAAAGCGGCCAAGTGCGAGTCGGACTCGCCCATAAGGGTTCCGTAGCATCAAGTAACATAATTTGAAGGTTCTTGTAGTTCGTCGAAAGGTAAATTGCGGTTGACGATTTATGATTTATAAAAAAAAACTACTGACTAGATCTCGTTCAAACCAAATATCGTTAAAAGTTTGCATAGTAATGTACAACATATATTTTTTTTAGTTTTATCATTCTCTTATTTAAGAAGTTAGAGGGGGGGGGACCAACTTTTTTCCACTTTGGAAGTGTCTCTCGTGCAAACTATTCAGTTTAGAAAAAAACTATATTAGAAACCTCATCATCATTTTCGAAGACCTATTCATAGAACCCCACACGTATGGGTTTGATGAAAAAAAATTTTTGAGTTTCAGTTTCAAGTATGGGGACCCCCGAAATTTATAGTTTTTTTTTATCTTTATGTAAAAATCTTAATGCGGTTCACAGAATACATCTACTCGTCAAGTTTCATCAGTCTAGCTCTTACGGTTTCGGAGAAAAGTGGCTGTGACATACGGACGGACAGACAGTTTCAGTTTCAGTTTCAGTTTCATTTATTTATCTTTCCACATACACCATGTTCTTAGATACGTCATACAAATTATAATAATATATTTTTTAACAGGCAACAAAAAAAATAAACATCCAAGAATACAATTGCATAGGTATACATACCTAAATTAGAAAATGTCATACAGTCATATCACAAAATATAAATTTATCAGCCAAGGCCTCGTCAATGCTATAGTAACTATGATCTAACAAATGTTTTTTTACATATCCGAAAAATTCCACGTCAGGCTTATTTCTAATGTCAATAGGAATTTTATTATATAGTTTTATGGAGACGCAAATGAAACTTTTTGAGGTTTTTGATAACCTATTACGGGATGTCACAATATTTTCCTTATTTCTAGTATTACGGCTATGAGACTCGTATTTAAAAGTCATATGTGTTATATTCTCTCGTACATAAACAATATTTTGGTAAATATACTCACCAGTCAGGGTCATGATGCTTAATTCTCTAAACTTATCTCTACACGAGTCTCTATATTTTAAACCTAAGATATATCTGACTGAACGCTTTTGCAGTATGAAGGCTGAGCTACTACCAACTGTGCTGAGAGACCAGTCCATGGTATAAGAAGTATAGGTATGTAGTTCCGCTGTATAAAGTTATAATCATCATTATAATCATTTAGAGATATAATTTAATGTAGGTAAGAAATTGAAAAAGTACTATTTTTTAGGGTTCCGTAGCCAAATGGCAAAAACGGAACCCTTATAGATTCGTCATGTCTGTCTGTCTGTCTGTCTGTCTGTCTGTCTGTCTGTCTGTCCGTCCGTATGTCACAGCCATTTTTCTCCGAAACCGTAAGAGCTAGACTGATGGAACTTGGCGAGTAGATGTATTCTGTGAACTTAAATTAAGAATATAATATAAAGATTTTTACATAAAAATAAAAAATAAACTATAAATTTCGGGGGTCCCCATACTTGAAACTGAAACTCAAAATTTTTTTTTTCATCCAACCCATACGTGTGGGGTATCTATGAATAGGTCTTCAAAAATGATGTTGAGGTTTCTAATATAGTTTTTTTCTAAACTGAGTAGTTTGCGCGAGAGACGCTTCCAAAGTGGAAAAAAGTTGGTCCCCCCCCCTCTAACTTCTAAAGTAAGGGAATGATAATACTAAAAAAAATATATGTTGTACATTACTATGCAAACTTCCAGCGATATTTGGTTTGAACGAGATCTAGTCAGTAGTTTTTTTTTTTACACGTCATAAACCGTAAACCGCAATTTACCTTTCGACGAACTACAAGAACCTTATTATGATACAGCAAGTAACATAATATAAAGGTTCTTGTAGTTCGTCGTGCTACGGAACCCTTCATGGGCGAGTCCGACTCGCACTTGGCTGCCTTTTTATATATTACTAGCAGCCCGTCCCGGCTTCGCACGGGGTAGACAATATTGTTGTGCATTATTTTGTTCTATCGCTAATAGTTTCAGCTGCGCATTCGACGAAAGACATTTTAAGACTCATTTTTCTACACCTTCGGTTACATTAATCAAATTTTACCAAGGATCCCTATTTTTTTTCAAAATGAAATGTAGCCTATGTCAAATTGGAAGAATGTAGCATTCTATTGGTGAAAGAATTTTTTAAATCGGCCCAGTACTTTTTGAGCCTATTCATTACAAACATACAAACATACAAAAATAGGTACAAATCTGTCCTCTTTATAATATTATTAGTATAGAAGAAGATTTACCATAGACTAAGAGTGCCAGTAATAGGTAGATATTAAGAAGTAAAGTAGTCTTTAGATGAAGGTACCTACTCTAAGTACCTATAGGTGCGTGTTCAAACATTTCACTGCTAACTTCTATCGATGTCGTAAGATGCCTCTGTGACCGGTGAAAGAATTGTAGAGCGGGAGCACGTCGCCGTTTTATTTTGTGATATAAATACATAGGTATATCTGAACAGCTCAGTTGGTAGTAAGTAGCTCTGCCTTCTGGCGCCTAATTCTTGGGCCGAGCGAGATTTTCAATGTCCCCTAAAAACACATTGGCATTGCACAACCCCGCACTTTTCTACGTTTTCCGTATATCGTAGCTGTCGAGGCTTCTACTATGAGGTCGTCGATGAATTACTCAAGGAGATCAGCCATTCTCTCTTCGAAAAGAAGCAATAAAATAAAATTGCAAAATGATCGCAGATGAGCCGAGAATTCGGCTGGCTGAACTGGCGGGCGTGAGTTCAATCAACACCAAGACATCTGTGTTCACCACACAAATATTTGTTCTCTGTCTGGGTGTTCTATTGTATTCTAAGTATGTATTTACAAAACAAATATGTATAAACAAATAAATGAGACTAAGTGTTGTGTGGATTGTACGCAATATTTATGGCCTAGTCGTTAGCCCCGATTTTGTATGGAGAAACGATGAGCGCCCCTGGCGGGATTACGAGAACTAATTGTCGTAAGCAATAGAATCAGAATATAAAAAAAAGGTTATCTGTAACGTCGGTTTACTGACGATAGTTGAACGTGACAACGTCATATTGCTGTCCACGCGGACGCATCTCTCACTCAAGTAGGAGAGAGACAGATGTCGAACGCTGCCGAACGCGGAGGCCGTGCGTGCCTCTTTGTCAGTCGTTCCGCACTCTCGCTTGCACTTCAAGCCGCGCAATGGAACGCCTCAGAATGAAATAACGCCGCATGAGTCATGTTTTTTCGTGCGTGCAGCTGGCTCCATCGAATTATAAGACGTTGTCACGTCGAAAAAACTAAGGATATACTAAAGAAAAGATCCAAGCAAAAAATAATTAAAAGTTGGTAGCAAAGATCTTCACCGCTTAAGTCAGGCAACGCCATCTTTATTTTTATTTCAAGCAGATGACTGGTCCAGTTTTGTCTTGAAGTCAGGGTCTCGTATTAACGGTATTCCCGCAAGTCGATTACGTTGTATTTATTTAAATGACTCGTTTTATAGTTAATTTAAACGGGATAAGCGAACACTCGTAAGATGTTTCAGATTATAAGATGTTTGGAATTATAAACACCGTCTAATGACTTCTCGCTTGCACATGTCAACGTTTTTGTAATCATATTTCGTAATAACATTTCGAGCATTAAATTATAGTTGAGTTTTGAAAACCCTTTGGGATATTATAATGTTTGATAAAGCGTGTTGATTTGAACGTTTTCATTTAGAAATTTTTAAACGAAAGTGAACAGATTGATTTGGCATCTAGAGATTCTAATTTCATAGAGTTTCTCAATTCGGTTGTATTTTTTTTAGTTTTTATCGCATTACATCGTCATTTTTGAGGCGATTTGAAGTATGTTTATCGGGAAGGTTCTGGAAATTTCAATTTCAATTGATTTATTCAAGAACAATAATATATCGTATTAGAATGTCTTATAATTTACTTAAAAATAATACACTGACAAATAATAATATAACAAACACAATATGATAAAAAAAAAACAAATTTACATAGACACTTAATAATAATAAAATGTCAGGCCGATTGGTGATTATGGAGTGGAAAGGGGTTCAAGAAGGGGGAAGGAGGTTCGGGAAGGCTTCCACATCGGTCCCATGGAAATTTCATCAAAATCGGTTCAGCTGTTATGCCATGAAGTCGGTTTCTCCAGTTATTAAAAATCACTTGTATTATTTTTATATTTTCTAACGTGGTGGTTATAACCACTGTCTCCCGCGCTACTAGCGGTCATTGCCAAGGCTGGCTATATAAGGCAGCGAGTTATATAATTATACTATTTCCGCCCCGGACTCCTGCAGTCTCACACGTATGTACCTATTTATTATTATAATTAATATTATATTATTAGCGGTGTTTTTCTAAGCGCTATCCGTCATGAAAATATATGCGTCTTTAAAGATTCTTATAAGATTTTTATAATGCCAAAATTTCTTTGTGATTTTCTTATGTGTAGTAAACACTGTAAAATCAATAAAAGTCTTTGTTTCTAGCAATTCTACTGTTTTTTTTTCTTATAGATCGCGAAAATAATTGATATCCTTCTCACTTGCAATTTTTTGACTCTTTGAAGGAAATAAAATCACTGAACTTTTTTTATTAAAAATCTCTTAGTATAGGACCCCGCTATAGAAGGACCTTCACCGAGCTGGTTATTTAATGAAACGTATTTTATATTTAATTAAACATGCCAATAAATATATTCTACATAATTATATGGGTTGCCTATCAAATTTCAGTCCAGGATATGGTTAATTAATAATTTAAAAAAATAATTGTTTTTTTAACTTTCCACCGGTTTGTTTATTAAACAAATTCTATACCAATCGAAAGTATAGACCCCTTAGAATATGCAAAAGTTAGGTTGCCTATTTTTTTCCGGTCACAACTCTCGGGTATAGCCAGGTATAAACAGATAAATCGATACTAGCATTTTGCACCGGTATGTTTATTGAATAAAAATACTGGGGTCTATACTTTCGATTGGTATAGAATTCGATTCGGTGACAAACCAGTGGAAAGTTTAATTTTTTTTTTTTAATTATTAATTGATCATAATTATCCTGGACTGAAATTTGATAGGCAACCCATATAGAATATATTTATTGGCATGTTTAATTATATATAAAATACGTTTCATTAAATAACCAGCTCGGTGAAGGTCCTTCTATAGCGGGATCTTAGACTATCTAGTATTTATTTATCTTGCGTCCAATCCAACAGCATACACTATAATTGCATGGACAAAATACCTAGCTAATACATGGCAAGACATAGCTTATTATCTAATAAGTTATAGTTTCCTTTTTATGTTACCTGTATATTGTATGTCATCCTTTATGTAATTTTATTGAATTCTTACGTGTACCTACAATTTGTGACCTAATAAATATTTGTATTCGTATTTGTTGTATTTGTACTATACAGTTTAAAAACAAATATTTTTTATAAAAAAATAATAATTAAAATATGGCAAATTAAATTATTTTAGTCTTTGCAACCTTTTCACTGAGGGCCTTGGGGCGGGTGCTTTGAACATACCGAGCCTATAACTTTTCACCAATTTTTTTTGTATTTCTATTTGTATTTATTGTTTTACTTTAATTATGACGGTTAATACCAATTACAATAATTAAAGACATAATAGGCAGACAGAAAATGAAAATAAATAAAGTATAAGTAAACAGTTTTGGTCAAATTTAAATACAATGTCAAAAATAAAAATAGTATAATATTTCTTATGTTTATTTTTGAACGAAAACTAATTAGTCAAACTTTTAAGTAGGAAAACGTGCTATAATCAAAATGACTTATTTGCTAAATTATGTGAAAATTGCACACAAGATAGTTGCTCGCCATTTTTAGGGTTCCGTAGCCAAATGGCAAAAACGGAACCCTTATAGATTCGTCATGTCTGTCTGTCTGTCTGTCTGTCCGTCCGTATGTCACAGCCATTTTTCTCCGAAACCGTAAAAGCTAGACTGATGAAACTTGGCGAGTAGATGTATTCTGTGAACCGCATTAAGATTTTTACATAAAAATAAAAAAAAAACTATAAATTTCGGGGGTCCCCATACTTGAAACTGAAACTCAAAAATTTTTTTTTCATCAAACCCATATGTGTGGGGTATTTATGAATAGGTCTTTAAAAATGATGTTGAGGTTTCTAATATAGTTTTTTCCTAAACTTAATAGTTTGCGCGAAAGACACTTCCAAAGTGGAAAAAAGTTGGTCCCCCCCCTCTAACTTCTAAAGTAAGAGAATGATAATACTAAAAAAAATATATGTTGTACATTACTATGTAAACTTCCAACGATATTTGGTTTGAACGAGATCTAGTCAGTAGTTTTTTTTTTATACGTCATAAACCGTGTACCGCAATTTACCTTTCGACGAACTACAAGAACCTAATTATGTTACATCAAGTAACATAATATAAAGGTTCTTGTAGTTCGTCGTGCTACGGAACCCTTCATGGGCGAGTCCGACTCGCACTTGGCTGCTTTTTTTATAAATAAATTCAGTAATTTTATATTTTTCGATGTTAAGGTGTGCGAGCGAGAAGTCGTTTCAAGGTATTCATCGTCTTAATTACAATGTGGTTTTTTTAACAAATCTTACAAAAGTGTATTTTAAAAATTAAGTGTGTTACTGATATTATAGAATCGCTGTTGGTCGGATCTTTCGATGAGATTTTCTTTTTACTTTTTGACGTGACAACGTCTTATAATTCGATGAAGCCGGCTGCACGCACGAAAAAACATGACACTACGGCGTTACCTCGCTCTGAGGCGTTCCATTTAAGGCTTGAAGTGCAAGCGAGAGCGCGGAACGAGCGACAAAGAGGCACGCACGGCCTCCGCGTTCGGCAGCGTTCGACATCTGTCTCTCTCCTACTTGAGTGAGCGATGCGTCCGCGTGGACCTTAGACAAAGGCGTGGACAGCTGTATGACGTTGGCACGTTCAACTATCGTCAGTAAACCGACTTTACAGACAACCGATTTTTGTTAAGTAGCAATAAAATGCCTTTCTTTCTTTCTTTCATAAGGTGTGGTCTTGACACCTTTTCGTCAATACTTCGCTGTAAATTATAGCTACCTGTTTTTATGGCTACCGTTATGTTTGAACACAATTAACAATTTGTATGTACACCTCGGTGTTGCCGCAATGGAACTTTACAACTTCTCAGCTTTGTTTATAAACAACTTCAAACAAAAAGAAGGTTCTCAATTCAGTAGGCCAACCATGAACTCCGTCTGGCTCTGTCTCTGAATATGGTTTTGAGTCTGTGTGTATGCTCACCATCAGTGTATTATACTGTGCGTGTGACGTTTCGACGTAGACTCAAAACCAGAACCAGAGACAGAGCCAGACAGAGCTCATGTTAGGCCTACTGAAATGAATGATAGGGAAGAATTAGTGCATTATAATATAAATATTATAGACAATCCGCATAACACTATCTAGCCCCAAACTAAGCAGAGCTCGTACTATGGGAACCAGATACTTTGTGTTGTTTTGACGTAGGATTTATTTAGTCAACACTCACACAGACTCAAAACCAGAGCCAGAGACAGAGCCAGACAGAGCTCATGGTAGGCCCACATTTATAAAAGGTCTTCAGGTCACACGCAGTCTATAAATCAATTAGTATAGGTTAGTTTATGACTGTTTAGAACCGTTAAAAGATAACTCCTAAATCGTTCGTTCAACTCAACTGGTTTAACCGTTGGACTCTTGTGTAACTTAGAACTGACGTGTAAGTGCGATTGATATCTTAACCACAATTCTGCCGCTATAAGATGTGTTATAACTTAAGTGTACACACACGAGCCTCCGGCCACAACCACAAAACGCCGTCACAAGCGTATTTTCTGTAGTTTTCATACATTTTAAATAGCGTTTTGTACCGCTATCTAAAATGTATGAAACAAAACACTATTTAAACACATCAAAATAAAAAAAATCCAAAAGTTAAGAGTCGAGCGGGATTTGAACCCGCGACCTTCCCCTTGGTACGGGGCTGCGCTGACCGCTGCGCCATCGGATCCTAATCACACTCGAAGAATAACTCATAAGGTCTGTTCGGCACTAATGCGACCGTGGTTCTACAGAGTACCTACAGAGTCCTTATGTGTAGTAAACACTATATGTATAATATCAGTAAAACAATTCTGAAACATTATAATGATCTACATCAAATATCACTAACCCATAATTTAGGTCATTTAAATATGAAAACTTCTTCTTCTTAAATATGACATCTGTCTATTTCGGATAAATTTTTCACCCATTCTGGAAGGCAAAGGGAACTATACCCATACAGCCAAGTCTTCAGTAGATTTTTTTATTGATATGAATTGAAAATGAAATTGAATGAGATGAAATGAAATGAAACCTAACATAACTAATTCAATCAAATCATTAAATCTGTTAATGAAACAAATTAGTAATAGCTTCTTTTTAGAAATATACGTATTTGCATGAATCATAAAAACTTCGATGAATTTTTTTAGTAAAAACTTCATGGTTGGTTTTTCTTTTTAGACATTATTTTGACAGTTGGAAAAGAAAAAGCACTAGGGCGGGAAAGGTAAAAAAAAAAGCACGAGTGTGTAATAGCCCACATCCCGAACGCTATACGTCCCTGCAATACGCCACTTTTTAAGCAACTGTATTAAAAATATTATTACATAAATAAAATAGTTTTTAGTCAAGTCAAGTCAGTCTATAAACAAGTCGGCCGTAATTTTTTTCGAAAACAAAATTGGTGATCGTTATTTTTAAAAACCATCTGGGGCGTCATTCTCGCGCCGACCGGGATTATTTTACGGTGGAGATGTCGTCATAGGTCGGTCAAAAAGTCTTGACAACCATCTTGGCGTATTCTCACGATTTCTTCCTTCAATTTTCTCGGTCGAAGTTCATGCGAGACACAACGTCTAGTCAATTGTAGTAACAAATTGAAATATCATTTGATAAATAATTGAACAAAACACTAGGATAATAGTAAATGACCGATCGATTAATCGTTCGATTATTGGATAAGCGTGTAACGTAACGCATCTCGTGTTGAAAAATATGCCATCAACAGAGATAGATGTCATATTTCACTGAGAATTGGCTTTTTGAGTATAGACAGACATTTTTCACTCGGGATAGCTTATGTTTGTCAGAGATCAATAGGCCGAGATCTTTTAGGGACATTGAAAATCCCGGTCAGCCCGAGAATTATCCCCCTTTGAAACATTTTTGATCAAATCTATCACATAATACACTTTAATTCCAATTGCTAACACTTTGAGCTAAGACCTCAAGTAATGTTGGTTAAAATACGAGGCTTGACGGGTGGTCTGAAAACAGGTGCCAGAGAGGTTAATTTATATAATTATGAATAAATATTTTCTAAGCACTTACCTCTAGCGGCGATTAGCGGTAAACTCTAACTGTAATACATTATTGCAATTAAATAATATTGACGTAAAGATGATTGAATACCCATCTAAGTACCGTTATCATAACTTGTATGGTACTTACATCTGGTAGTTAGATGAGCATGGTGAAATAGGATAGGTACCGTAAGCTTTTGATCACATAACGTACTTCTAATGTACCATCGGCGATAAAACATCATGCAGCCTTTCTTTAGAAGTTTGCCTGGCCTCTAGCTCAGTTGGTAGTAGCTCTGCCTTCTGCGCCGTAGGTCGTGGGTTCGATCCCCACCGAGAACAAATATTTGTGTGGTTAACATAAATGTTTGTTCTCTGTCTGGGTGTTATATTGTATTCTAAGTATGTATTTACAAAAAAAAAAAAATGCAAGTATTATATCAGCTATCCGGTTCCCATATTACAAGCTCTGCTTAGTTTTGGGCTGGGTAGTGTTGTGTGAATTGTCCACAATATTTATTTATTTATTTAACTTATCATTTATCATTTTATTTATTGCATACATGTTACATTTCTATTAGCTTAGGTATTATTGAGCTAAGGTGGACATGTACCCTGTAAGGGCGCAGCAATGTACCTACATAAGTTGAGGTTGTGTTTTAAATAATGAATGTCATGCACGTTCGAAGGGGGTTCGATTTCCATACAAACTTAATTTACACAACTATGGGCGAATAAAGTATTAATGTACACTGAAATAGCTGCAATAGGCTTTTACAGTGGTCCTTATTACCGGCCGGTAAGTTGGAGTGGTAGCCGTCGGTCGTGGCAGTCGGGGCTTCAGAAAAAGAACTAACAGACTTTTACGACTATTTTGAGACATATGTTTTAAGCTCATTCACGTATTCAATGCCGAGTACCCGTTAGAAAGAATGACGAAAAAATTACTTTTTTGGTTTTTTATTAATATTTCTGTTATCCTACAGTTTTCTCCAACTTTATATAACTGGCCGGCAATAAAGACCACTGTAAAATTCTATTACAGCTATTTCAGTGTACTTTGTTTGCCCATAGTTGTGTAAATTCAGTTTGTATCGGAATCGAACAACCTTAAGGTTAATTATAATAACAAGCATACAATTTGAAATGTCAATATTAAATTCTAAACTAAATGATACAGTATAGTACGCTTTCTTTATTAGATTATTCTTAATAAAATAAAGAATTTTGATAGAACATTGTTGAAATTATCACAACTTACCATGGTTTTTGTTTCAGAATAAAAAAAAATGGCGGTTCAAATGTTTGGCAGATTGTTTTTACTGTTCCTCGCAGCACACTGCTGTGCAGCTTCAGACCTGCTTCTAAGAAGTAAGTAGAATGTTGTAGAATAAAAAGCTAGATGGCGCCACTCGACACATCAGCCAAGGAGGTTGGAAACCCATTACAATGGAGACGAATGTCAGGTCAGACTGGTGTTTTTGCATGCCGAATTTAATCTGTGGCACAGAATACATAGATCCTTACGGATCTGTGGTGTTGGTAAAAATGTATGGAAAAGTTGTCCCTGGCTGAAACTTTCTGTCAAATCTCATCGGCTTTTGACAGAAAGTTCCAGCATGCGCGGTATACTCATACTCCATTACTACATCATGTATACTACATGGAGAGCGCTGGTGGCCTAGTGGTAGCCACCCCGCCCCGCCTTCCAATCCTATGGTCGAGGGTTCAAAACCAGTCATGTACCTACCAATGAGTTTTTCTGCCCAAAAATGTATGTACACTAAGCCAGTGCTCTCAAACGGTGAAGAAAAACATCGTGAGGAAACAGGCATGTCGTACGACCTAAAAAGTTCGAAAATATGTGCCAAGTGCACGAAAGAAGCCTCATTGAGGTGCAATAAAATTCCTTTCACCGCACTGGGCTTTAAAGAACCAATGACACGATAAGAAGAAGAAGACAACATGTATAAACTGCGCAGCAAGGAGTTTCCTTAGCCTATACGTCACCCAGACAAGCACTTTTACTGTTCAGAAGTGTCAAAACGCCCCAATCGTACCTCTATTGTGAAACACAAAACTAGATGGCACCACTTGTTTCAGCCCCCAGACAAGCACCGGGCAGTATATTCACCATCGGCAATGGTGAACAGTGCCTCGGCTCTGACAGATCTACCGGCGGCGTGTGCCTGTCAAGGAACCAGTGCAACACGCAGGGAGGGAAGGCTATTGGCTTCTGTGGAGTTTTTGCTACTTGCTGTTCATGTAAGTATGCCTGCAAAGGTATAAACCGCCACTGAAGCACCTACAAAACCGCGGTTTTATAAGTACTCCATTGGCGGTTTATACATTTAGCTCGCAGGCTCGTCGGTTTTGGCTCCCCAATGGATCGCCCACTTTACTGTGTTGCACAAGATAAGTTACTATATTTACCCAAGCGCAGTTTACTGGACCCTATTCCTATAATACACTCGCCGGAGAAGTTCCAACGGCGTTTTGCTAATTAAAAAGCAAAAATAACGTGTTAATTATCTTTAGTTTGTAAATCGAAACTGCAGGGCGGTATTCTCAACTATAGTAAGTGTGAAATGTGATTTGTTGACAGGCAATACCTTATATCAAGTCAAGGAATAACGCTATTCGTGGAATAAAGGATAAAAGAATATTCCTAGTAGTAGGTAGTCCATAGTCCATTGTTTTTGACAAGCCTAAAAATTCGATTTTATATTTATCTGATGGATAAATTTATCTGTGATAGAAAAAACTGCCATGTGATTGTACAATTAATGAAATGTACTGTCCTGTTTATGCGTATGGTGTGAACAACAAGCCCTCGCTTTTTGAGTATACACATTAAAAAAATGACGATATGCTAAATATTGTTCTGTATTACAGTTGGACGTTTTGCTTCATGGACATTTTGCTAATTAGGCTTACTGTTTATTAAATCTTTCGCTCTGTTGGACACTTAGACCTTCTGATCAGGAGGGCTCTTTAGTTTGCAAATCAAAACTAGATGGCGCTATTCTCAATTCCAGTGAATGCGTGTGACATCAGAACGAACACCAAAGTGGCTGTATTCATCAATCCCCCGCTGAGCCGCGAGTCTTCAGGACTGGAGTGTTCGTACAACATCGAAGTCAACAACAACAACGTCTGTCAGCTGCGGATTGACTTTGAAACATTCAATTTAGCGCCACCCACAACTGTGAGTGGAAACTAATATTGATTAAGAGTAGTTTTGTTTCGTGGATGACATGGAAATGTTGGTTGCTCAGGGTATAGGATTCAAACAAAAAAAAACGCATTTATTGCTATTTATTACATATTTATGTCATCTTTGCTGGAATAATCGAACATATTCATTCATAATCTTTTTATTGCGAATATAGGTGGGTAATACAGATGTCAGGTATGTCTTAGGATCAACCATAATCAACTATACAAAAAATGCAATAATAAAGATACACAATTTAAATAATAAAAAGTGATATTGTCAAACAAAAGAAAGCTTTAATTTCCAGTACGTACAACGCCATCTAGGAATCTATCGGGAAACAGTTGCTTAATTTTATGAACACAGGCAGAGAAATTCAGGTGCATTGTGCATACATGTTCGGTTTCGTTCGCCAACCCCTAGATGGCGTGCATCCAAATGAAATTATTATTTTAAAGGTTGAACCTGTGGAAAACGTGACACAACGTCCAGGCTACACCTGCAGAAATGATATCTTCCAAGTAACGAATCTTCAAGCCAATTCGGACCTCCTGCCACCCCTCTGTGGAGATAACAATGGACAACATTGTAAGTATAAGGCTTTTATAGTGAATTTTAGGGTAAAAACTTACACTCTGGAACTCATAGGGGTAAAACTGGGGTAATATTTAATGACTAAACGAACTTCAACAAGTGAAGTTTATTTTAATTTTGATTTCAGACAGATATAAACAGATTTTCTTCTATCTTATGGTATTTTTCAAATAATTTCAGTTGAATCTAAATTTGTCTGAGGATAATTTGACTTACTACCAATTTGAATCCGATCTATAATATTTTATTTTATTAATTTTCTATTATGTATGCTCCGTCCATGCTCATGCAATTGTTCTTTCCATCTAAAGGTTGTCTGGAAAAGATCACTCTTAGCGATAAGACCGCCCATTGTTTTATAATTCATATTCTGTTATTTGTAATCTTACATTTTGGTGTACAATAAAGTTATATTCTTCTATTGTATGTGGAATTTATTATATCAACAGGTTGACAATTTGATAATTTGTAATAGCGCCATCCATTTCTCGTTTTTATAACGCTTTTATTAGCTTCACCTGCATGTAAGTTTGTTTGCTTGCTTGTATGTAACCGACCCCTTTGAGCTCGATTTTGTCCTAGTTTGAACAATCAGATTTGATTCAAACTTTGCACACCTGTCACAAGGTCGATGACAATGCAATAATATGAAAAAAAAACTAAAAAGAAAAAAAAAATATAGTTAAAAAAACACGCTTTTATAACTAATTGAACTAAAAAGTTAAAAATAAAACAGTAATAATCAATTGAAAAATGTATATTATTGAACTTTTTGGCGTGTGTTAACTTTTTAGTTCAATTAGTTATAAAAGCGTGTTTTTTTCGTTTTTTAAACTATAATTTATTTCTCAGTGTATGTAAGAGTGAATGCATCGACCAATAGCCGCTCGATACGCATGAACTTCAAGATCGCTGACCGGAACACCCAGCCCAACTTACCCCAAGCCACCTGGAAGGTTAAGGTTACCCAGCTCGAGTGTTTCAATACTTTGGGGTAAGTTTTCAGTAAAATGTGAAATTGTACCCCTTAATTGAATGTTATATATTGCCCCTAATACCTGTCACCTTAAATTAATTGCGTTTTTTTTTTGATTTTGTAATTTTTTTGTTATCTATTTTAATCTTAGTTTTTGTATTAATTAGTTTAAATGGTCGAAATGTAAACCGCTCTAATTAATTTAATAAATAAATAAATTGCATAATTTTTACATAAATACAAAGATATCCCCTATGTTGCAATTTTTAAATTTAGGAATTATTTTCTTGGGTGGGTCTAATACATCGTTATATTGTTTTAGCAAATACCGTGATGGAATTTTAGAAGCGATCACCTCTTCTCTTCCTTCCACACCCTTCATGTCATCAGCTGACAGAGACGAATACTTGATCGGTAAGTATTTTATCAATAAGAGTGTATCGGAGTGTGTCATCATGATGTTAAAATTATTTTCCCACAGAGTCACCCGTCGACTAGCCACAAACGAATCAACAGGCTCGTCTTCAACATATTTATATTTATGTAAAAGTGCACCGCTGGACATAGGTCTCACGTGCTTACGCTTATTATTTGTAGTTTTCTAGTTTTATTTAAATTTGTCTACAAAAAAGATTAAGTATACTAATCTGGAATTTAATGAATTGAATTTGTTTTTCTAGCTCCCCCTGGCTGTTTGCAATACTTCCCTGACCGATCAGGGTCCTTTGAGTCATTTAATTACAACCGCGGGGCTGGCCCGTACATAGCTAACCTGGCATACGCAACCTGCTTTAAAAGGACGCCTGACGTTTGTGGAATCAAGTGAGTCCAATTTTGCAAATGCCACATTCTTCTTCATCTTCTTCTTATTTAAAAGCAACGCTCTTGTCAGCGTAATGCATGCATTATTCTCTTTTCAAGGCAACCTTCTTGACCTCTTTATGCTCCACACTAGCTGATTATAATACCTATTTTTATACAAAAAAACATTAATTTAATAAAAAATAGAATTAGTTCAAGTATTTACAAAATTATATGAATCACCTAAACAGGTATTTCGCAATTACCTTTTTTATATTTTCTGATGTTAAATCTATATAATTATCCATAATGATCGCGTTAATTTAAATGAAGTTTTTACAAGTATTTGCAAGTTCTTACAAACATTTACAGGAATTTGCAACAATTTACAAGTACTTAATCACTTCTTTTTAAATAATTAAGTACTTTAAATAAATATATTATAACACCCAGAAAGAAAGCAATACCTTCCAAACCTGAGAGTCAATTTATTTATTTTTCGATCAAATGTTTACCTCCTTTCACTTTAGATTCACATCAGCCAGTTTCGATATGGCTTTCCGTACCGAAGACAACCTGTACCTGGACACTGACTGCCAGATAAACCCAGTGACCCAGGGTGTTCCACAATCTGAGGATTACCTGTTCATCCCCGAAGCGGAGACCGCTGATGGACTGAGGGGCTCCAAGTTCTGCGGGATTAGTGCCGCAAACCAGATCATTGCTTGTAAGTCATGTCAGCGAATTTATGAATTTATGTTGGATGTATTATTTTAGAGAGCGCTGGTGGCGTAGTGGTAGTGGCCCCACCTTCCAATCCTAAGATTTAATGTTGACCGTAATAAACGTGAAATAGCGAATAGGAACTTCACGTTCTAAAACTAGCATGACAACTGATAGATAGCAGTTAAATAATGATGCATGGCAACAAGAAACGTGATCGCTGCTCCCTAAGGCCTAAAACATACACAAGCGACGTAAGGCAGCAGACGTGGCCGCGTGGCGCAGGCGTGCGCCGCTTCAAAACGATTTCATACAAAATGTATGCAGGCGACGTTTTTGAATTATACTAAAGCGACGCGGCGCAGGCAACGAAATGGCGTGTCTGCGGTCTGCGCCGCGTCGCTTCAGTATACTCGTAATTCAAAAACGTTGCCTGCATACATTTTGTATGAAATCGTTTTGAAGCGGCGCACGCCTGCGCCACGCCTGTTCCACGCCTGCTGCCTTACGTCGCTTGTGTATGAAAAATATTGTAGACATTCCACTTAACATTATCTAGCCTCAAACAAAGCAAAGCTTTTACGTATGGGAACCAGATAGCTGATGCAATACTTATTCATTATTTTATTAAGTATATCGTGGATGTAGCTGATCACGATGATGTGTGCCGGTGCTTTTCACATAATGGTTAAACAATCAGCTCACCATCGCAGTTCACAGCTGTTCGACTGGACCGGTCAAGATCGTGTAGAGTAGCGGGATCGGGGGAGGCCTTTGCCCAATGGGACGATTCGGGCTAATAGCTAATATATATCAAAATCGGTTCATCAGCTTGGCCATGAAGTCGGTTTCTCAAGTTTTTAAAACTTCACTTATTATAGATGTAACTTAATATTTTTCATCACTTACTCATTATGATTTTTTTTTTCAGCCACACCACCAGGCCCGCTCTACGTTCACTTCCACAGTGACAACTTAGTGACGGACTCTACACCAGAATCAGGATACCGATTCAATTACAACGTGCTGAACAACTGCTACACTAAAACGAGGAACGGAATGTAAGAAGTATTTATGTACTTTAAAGTTTCCGATAAAGCAGCTTTTAGACAACTTTGTCGGGTGTCATAGCGCACCATGACTGACCCTGACACAGAAGTGTAAAGCCAGCCTAATTCCTTTGCATTTTATAATAGGCATGACGACTAATTTTCAAATCTCTTCTATCATATTCAGACGTATCTATTATGTTTAAAATATATCATATTTCTGTAGAAAATTAAAGTTTTTGTGCAGTAAAAGTACATTTAAATTTAAATTTTCAAATTCATGCCAAAGCGCTCGCTGGTGTCATGGCGTCTGTTATTACGTCACGGGTCAGTATATCAACAGTAAACATTGGTGCTTTTGTAATAAATCAGAATGATGAATGGTGTTTAAGCTATCATGGCGGATTGTTGTATTTTGTAGATTTATTTTAACAAATAAATTATTAATCTTGACATTAATAGGAGAATAAATACATTTTTCAAAATCTTTCGAATCCTTTTTCATTAGATCAGATAAATATTTTGGCGATACTTGATTACTGTCTTCATGCCTATTATGTTTACTTACTTAAATGGGAAAATAAAATATTTTTATAACATCCTAGACTAGGCTGAAAGGGGCAAGCAACCTACACTCATCTAAACACGTCCCAGGCACTACAGCGTTTCGTAAGTGGGGTAAAATGAATTGCACCCAGCACCGTATAAATAAATATTGGCACAGCACCATCTAGCACCAAACTAAGCAAAGCTTGCACGTAATGATTATTACATCATAATTATTTGCTTAGAATCTAACGGCTATTAAAACAATACTAATAATCAGTTGATTCCAAAACTTTAGAGTAGGGATTTGCATCCACTAAATTGTGTCACAAGAGGCAGTTTCATCAGAAGGCAGTTCCTATAAAAAAATATACTGCGTCCACTTACCTAAAGCCTAATTCTCGGGCCAACCGAGATTTTTAATGTCCCTTAATTACACAACCCCGCACTTTTTCTACGTTTTCCGTAAATCGTAGCTGTCGAGGCTTCTACAATGAGGTTGTAACGATGAATTACTCAAGGACATCATCCATTCTGGATGATGTCCTTGAGTAATTCATCGTTCTCTTCGAAAAGAAGCAATAAAATAACATTGCTAAATGATCCAAGATGAGCCGAGAATTAGGCTAGTGTTCAGAAAAGGGGTGCCACAAAAAAATTTGAAAACACGATTTAAAATGTCATGTCTTCCAGAAAATGGGTGGCTGCATGAATTTCCCCCAAAAAACTAATACCGAAAAATCTTCGCAGAGAAGTGACAGAGCTATAGGCTTTCTAACAAATAAAGCAATTTTTCATTTTTATTTTTTTTGTTGTATAGTGTTCACTACACTTCAAAGGCTTTTGTAATGCCCCAAATGTATGTCCAGCTTGGCTCTTAACTTTTGGGACATTATAAAAACCTTTGTGAAAGCAACTTTGCGGTCCAGTGTTATAACGATAATAACTGGCCACCAAGTAAAATGACGATATTAGTTCTTTTATGGTCAACTGAACAGATGAGTTGGTACTTTAAACTGATGAGCATAGGTTTTTGACAAAATTACTTTATTTATAAGCACCGCAGCTTGCATTTGCTTGAAAAAAAACGGGGTTTTTGTACCCAATTTCACACCAACTTTTCTTCCAGATCTACGCAGTGAGTTGGCGTTGTGAAGAAAGACATCTGCAGGGATTCACAATAAGCCAAGCGTCTGGAGGGAATAAATAAACTATTTAGCTGAGGATATGTCCATATCATCGCATAACGTCAGCTTCCTCTCAAATTCTATTGATATTTTTTCCAATTTTTAATACAACTATTTAATGTAACAAGCATATAGCCCTAACCTAATGTTAAGTGGTAACCATTGCCTATAACAAAGCATTGCCTCGTAAGTCACGCACTTCAAGAACGTGCTCTACGATGCCCTGCCCTGCGTTAACCTACATCAACTGGAGGCATAAATATGTTCAGCCTCACATGTCAGTAATTTCAAAGTAATAGTGCCAGTAATTGTAAAAATAAAAACGAATTTCAAAGTTTGTAATTATTGTAATTTTGTGGTTAGATTTTCACACCTTTGATTGTTTAAAGTTTTATTTCTAAAGAAAATAAAATAATAATTTATAAACTTGACATCATTAACTTTTGGAAACTTGACATCATTAACTTTTGACGCTGACTGACACTGACACTCGCCTGTAATAGAATTACACTTAATTAGTACCTTTTGAATATTAAGTTTTGACTGGCCTCTAGCTCAGTTGGTAGTAGCTCTGCCTTCTGCGCCGTAGGTCGTGGGTTCGATCCCCACCGAGAACAAATATTTGTGTGGTGAACATAAATGTTTGTTCTCTGTCTGGGTGTTATATTGTATTCCAAGTATGTATTTACAAAAAAAAATGTATTCAAGTATTATATCAGCTATCCGGTTCCCATATTACAAGCTCTGCTTAGTTTGGGGCTGGGTAGTGTTGTGTGAATTGTCCACAATAATTATTTATTTATTTATTTATTTAAGTAACTCATTAGTTGATATTACTACAAATCATAACTATGCCGTATCGAAAGGTTTATCTGTTAAAACAGATATTTAATTATCCTCACGATAAAACCCCTAATAGAATGAATATCCCTCCCTCCCTAATAGTTGAAATATATTTAACTCATGAGAGTAATGTATTCCTGTAGTTGTATCCTCACGAATTGAAAACAAAATATGTAACTCATGAGAGTAATTTGTTCCGGCAGTTGTATTCTCAAACATAATTTTAACTCATGAGGGTATTCTTGCAGTTGTATCCTCACGAGTTGAAAACAAAATTTTAACTCATGAGGATAATGTTTTCCTGCAGTTGTCTGATCTTTTGGTTTGTTTTGATTTTAAGTACTTATTTAATTTTGAGGCCAGTGCCCTTAGTTTAATTTATTAAAGTATTTATGTTATTGCATTTAATTAAGTATGTGTGAAAATATATTTTACTTAAATATATTATTTATTAAATAACTCAGTGTATGATTGTAATTGTAGCAATAATGTATTTATGGAAATAAAAAATTAAAATTATGGTTTAAATATTTTATTTTAAAATCCTTTTCTTATAAAAATCATTATAGATGATAAATGCCAAAAGGTTACAACTAAGTACATTAATTTTAAATAACTTAATCAAAGCAAGTATCGTTGTGTAAAAGATATGTTTTTATTTAATAACAATTGAAATAAGTTATACATTTCAAACTGACTAAAATCGTGATAAATTAAGCAACAAAATAAAAATTAAAAGATTATTTCGTGCTTTTTATATGGATTTAAAATTACTTACCTAAATTGTGTTGTGTTCATAAATATTTACACTAGCTTAATTTACTTACATTATTAATAATATTATTATAAAAATTCTTAAAACAAATCACATTATTAAAGTTATAAATCGTTGTAAGCAGTCTTATAATACATTTTATACATATTTTTACATATACCCTGACCGATTTTTAAATCTTAGAGGTATTGAAGGCTGTTTTTATCATCTAAGAATATGCGTCAAATAAGAATTTATCCAATTTTTTCTATAAGTATAATTTTTTGTAAAATCTTACAAAAAGATCTTACAATAATTTAAATATGTTAAGTACATTTTTTTTTAATACAAAAGATTTGTTTATTCATGTTTGAGGAAAAAAATCATAGCTATTTTTTCTTGAATATATTTTATCTTAAGTACTACAAAATCAGAATTATCGAAAAATTAAAACGGACCATAAAAAGTTAGACTACAGATTGTATTTGACAAATCAAAGTAAAATAGACAACCAAGTATCATAAATTAATACATTTTAAATCGATTTTTATTCAAAATAACTAGTTTTTTTTTAATTTATTACATAATAAAGGTTATAAAACTTAAACCTTAGAGGTATTGAAGGCTGTTTTATGATTGAAATGAAATGAAATGTATTTATTCACTTTAATACATTTTACAATATCTGTCAAATAAGAATTTATGACTCGTTCTCCAAGAATAATTTATTGTAAAATCTTACAAAAAGATGTTACAATAAATAAATTTATACAAAATAACTAGCGTTTATTAGCCTTTTATAATAAAGGTTATTAGACTAGTTATATCCTATCTACCTATAGAAAGGCGGACCTCTGCTAACAGTGTAGGTGGAAAGAGGTATTCCTTTAGACCCGTAGATAGGTTCCGCGTTTTCATAGTCCACGTCGTAGTAGATGCCATTTTGATTCTGAAATAGATAGAAAATCGTGAGGATATCATCATGACATCATGACTGTAATTTTTATGTAAGAATATCCTCACGAATGTAATATTTATGCATAAAATTACAGCCATGATGATTTTATTTCCCTTTCAGTGAGGATATTGATAAATTTAAATTTACAGTCATGAGGATATTCAGTTATTTCGAACCAGTGTGATGAGAGGATTGCAGCTCAAAGAAGTAATTGATACAATTACCATGGTGATTGCAGTCATGAAGATATTTTTCGTGAGGATTTATTACAGTCATGAGGATATAGATAGATTAAAATTTACAGTCATCAGGATATTTTTCGTGAGGATTTATTACAGTCGTGAGGATATTGATAGATTAAAATTTACAGTCATCAGGATATTTTTCGTGAGGATTTATTACAGTCGTGAGGATATAGATAGATTAAAATTTACAGTCATCAGGATATTTTTCGTGAGGATTTATTACAGTCGTGAGGATATTGATAGATTAAAATTTACAGTCATGAGGATATTTTTTGACATGTTTAATGTATAGCACAGCAACACTTACGTGCATACTCCGCGCCCGAGACTTAGGTCGAGGCACAAGTAAGTCCGCCCTCTCCTGTACATGACTCGACGCTTCAGATGACGTTGATTCTGTGGCCATGTGGTTTGTGTATCCTAGAAAACATACAAAGTAATGAAGTGCATCGTAGGGCACGTTCAGAACGTGCGTGACCTACGAGGCTATGCTGTTATAGAGATTCTGTGGCCATGAGATTTGTGTATCTTAGAAGAAAAGTGCATGGTAGGGAACGACACAACATGCGTGCCCTACTCTTATGCTGTTAAAGATAATTTGTGACCATGTGATTTGTGTATCCTAGAAGTGTATGGTAGGGCACGACACAACATGCGTGCCCTACTAGCCTATGCTGTCATAGAGATTCTGTGGCCATGTGATTTGTGTATCCTAGGATTGCATGGTAGGGCACGACACAACATGCGTGCCCTACGAGCCTATGCTGTTATAGATAATCTGTGACCATGTGGTTTGTGTATCCTAGAAGAAAACATACATAAATAAAAAAGTGCATTGTAGGGCACGTTCAGAACTTGCGTGACCTGCGAGGCAATGCTTTTATAGGTGATGGTTACCATTACCACTTAGCATCAGGTGGACAATAAAGACAATTCATAATTTATTTTGATGGACACTCCACACACCACTATCTAGCCCCAAACTAAGCAAAGCTTGTACTATGGAAATCAAATAGATGTTAACACTTATGCTGATGATGATGTGACGGGTAGCAAGCCTATCGCCGCTACCAGATTGCAAACAATTTTTTCTCTAACAGAAACTCATAGGACCGGATTCGAACCCACGACCCTAGGATCCTTAGGCGTACTTACCATACATGTTATGATGTGATGTAGATGTATTGACTCTGGAAGCTACTGTGTTTAGAGTTCCATTGTGATGTCCATGTAGACCCATTCTGTAATAAGTAGAACAGGTGGTTCAACGAGGTACTTAGCCAAAGGGACTCAACACTATCTAGGACCAAACTAAGCAGAGCTTGTACTATGGGAACCAAATAGCTGATATAATACTTATATAATTATATTTTTTTGTAAATACATACTTGTAATACAATATAACACCCAGTAGAGAACAAAGATCGGTGTTCACCACACAAATATTTGTTCTCGGTGGGGATCGAACCCACGACCTACGGCGTAGAAGGCAGAGCTGAGTACCAACTGAGTTAGAGGCCAGTCAAAGTGTGGTGAAAGGATTTTAAGTGCGCCTCAAAGAGGCTCCTTTCTTGCACTTGACAATATTTTCGAACTTTTTAGGTTCTACGACACGCCGGTTTCCTCTCACGATGTTTTCCTCCACAGTTTGAGAGCACTGGCAGTGAACATAAATTTTTGGCCAGAAAAACTCATTGGTACACGACTGGATTTGAACCCACGACCTTAGGATCGGAAGGCGGGGCCGCTACTACTAGGCCACCAGCGCACAAGACTTCTTAGAAGAGATATTCAAAACTTATTAGAAAAGATATTCAAGACTTGTTAGAAGAGATATTCAAAGCTTGTTAGAAGAGATATTCAAGACTTGTTAGAAGAGATATTCAAGACTTATTAGAAGAGATATTCAAGACTTATTATAAGAGATATTCAAGACTTATAAGAAGAGATATTCAAGGCTTATTAAACACGTACCTGGGCACAGCAGCGGGAAAAAGAAATATTTAATCAAAGGGATATTGATTATTTTAAGAGAGATATTGAAACACAACTTATTAAGTAAGATATTTATAATTATAGTGGATATAGATGGATGGAGAACGAGAGATTCAACGAGTTACTTAATAGAGATATTGGTATTTATTAGAAGAGATATTCAAGACTTATTAGAAGAGATATTCAAGACTTGTTAGAAAATATATTCAAAACTTATTAGAAGAGATATTCAAGACGTATTAGAAGAGATATTCAAGACTTATTAAGTGAGATATTCACTAACCTGGGCAGTGGAATAGGAGGTAGTGATGGGTATCCTCCAAACATGGCCGACGATGGCCTGGTCGCCATGGTCTGTTGTTCAGGCTGAAAGAAACTTTTTTATCACACAAATGTTTCATAAATGACAAAGTTATGCTATAATAAACATAAAAAAAACAGTTGTCTGTAAAGGTTTACTGTCGATAGTTGAAGGTGCCAACGTCATGCAGCTGTCCACGCGGACGCATCGCTCACTCAAGTAGGAGAGAGACAGATGTCGAACGCTGCCGAACGCGGAGGCCGTGCGTGCCTCTTTGTCGCTCGTTCCGCGCTCTCGCTTGCACTTCAAGCCGCGCAATGGAACGTCTCAGAACGAGGTAACGCTGCATGACGTCATGTTTTATCGTACGTGAAAAAATACATCCGAATTAAGAAACTCTCTTTTCATTTGTAAACGGTTAATATAGCAGTGAAGTTCCAGTGTGGTGCCAACTAAGTGAGACGTAGGCAATAATATAAAAACAAAAGTTTCAAAGACGCTTCAAAATCATTATACTTACAGCGTAGTGATTAGCTACCATTGCTTCTGCTATTTGCGCCCATCTCATTCTCTCTTCCATTGTTACCTGGAATAACCAAAACGAAATTAAATTAGGACAATCTTCATTGCAATAAATATTGCACATCGGCTTTTCAGCTTTGTAGAGCGCTATTCAAAGTCAAAGTCAAAGTCAATAATTTTTTATTCAGTACGATGCAAGAATCACTTTGAAACGTCTTAAAGCTAGGTGAGTCTAGGTGCCAGTTCCACGCGACCAAGCGTAGAAGAACAGGCAACAAACTACGTCTCGGTTCCTACTGTTTTTTTATAATTATGATCCTTTTACAAATCAAAAATAGTCTAAAATAATAGCAGTGAAGTTCCAGTGTGGTGCCACTTCACTTAGTCAGACGTATGCAATGCAATAATACAAAAGCAAAAGTTTCAAAGACAGCACACGCTACGCTTCAAAGTTCTACTATAGTATCTACACTGCTTATATAAAAATAAGATACGAAATAGTAGGTACAGACATTGCAAATTGACATGTTAGCTTCCTATGGGTAGAGTGACCGGGACTATCTCTTTCTGTCGCACACTACGCTCTATGAAGCCGAAATTAGCCAATGTGCAATATTTGTTGCCTACAACCATAAGTAGGTAGCAAAAGGTGGTGGTTAGGGAAGAAGAGGTCGACCATAGAAAAGATGGATGGACTGCGTCAAAGATGACATGAGCAAGAAAGAAGTGAACACTGAGATGACGAATGATAGAGGGGAGTGGAAGAAGAAAACCTGTAGTGCCGACCACATGCAGCGTGGGATAAGGGTAGGAAAATGATGATGAAGTTGGTGACAAAAGGTATAAGAAGATCTACGTAGCAAGAAGAATGAAGCTAAAGATACCTATACTAATATTATAAAGAGGAAAGATTTGTACCTATTTTTGTATGTTTGTAATGAATACGCTCAAAAAGTACTGGGCCGATTTAAAAAATTTGAACAATGTAACCGAAGGTGTAGAAAAATGAGTCTTAAAATGTCTTTCGTCGAATGCGCTGCCGAAACTATTAGCGATAGAACAACATAATGTACAACAATATTGTCTACCCCGTGCGAAGCCGGGACGGGCTGCTAGTAAATTATAAAGAGGAGAAAAAAAGATAAGGGCCCACAAGAAGATAAAGAAGAGATTAGGAGAACGGAAAAAGATAATAGAGAGGTCAGAGTGTAAAGAGAGTTAATTCGCAAAGATAACTATGCAACTGAGAAAGTTAGGAAAAAGAAGTGAAGGGAAGATAAAAGAACAAAAACGAGAAGGTAAGAAAAATTTAAAGCAGAGCTTAGAAGTAAAGAGAGAATAAAAATTAAAATGCCTTGATCTTAGCTAGCGGTAGTCCAAGGTGTATCTCCCTAGTTTTAGGTAAGAAAACAGCAAAGGAGAAGAAAGAACGGGAAAAGAGAAGCGAGAGGAAGAAAAAGGAAAATAAAGGAAGATGAGAGAAAGGAATGAAAAAATGAATGACGCAAAAAGATGAGTATGTTTTTACCTGATAAGGTGGTTGCCCGACCGGTGGTGTTTTGATGGTATTAGCAGCCATGTAGTTGAACACAGGGGATCCCATGCCGGCAGCTTTTTGTTCACGTGACCATTTACGACTGAAACAATAAGATGATTAGTTTAGATTATTGTTAACTTTCTCTTCGATAAGAAAGAAGAGAATATAGAGAAAACTACTAACGAAAGAAGGGTACATGCGGCAAAGATGCGAATGTTTAGATGGATGTGTGGGGTGACGAGAATGGATAAGATACGGAATGAGTATATCAGGAAAAGTCTGGCAGCATCGGTGACAGAAAAATTGAGGAGGAACAGGCTAGCGTGGTACGGGTATGTTATGAGGAGGGATGAAAGTCATGTGACTAGGAGAGTGATGAGTATGGATGTGGATGGATATATAGGTAGAGAGAAAAGATGGACAGTGTGAAAGGTGACATGGATAAGAAAGAAGTGAACGCAGAGATGACGGCTGATAGAGGAGAACATGTTGTGCCAACCCCACATAAAGTGTGGATAAAGGAAGGAAATCAAGAATAATTCTTGGGTAGGTTTTTGTAGCAATAATATAAGTTTAACAAAATTGAGGAACCGACTTCATGGTCAAACTATTAAACCGATTTTGATACAACTATGGGACCAATCTGGAAGTATAAGCTTCCAGATCCAAAATCGTCATCTCCGCATTCACTCCTTTCTTATACATGTCATCTGAACACAGTTCATCCATCTTTTCTTTAGTCTACCTCTGCTCACATATCCATCCACATCCATACTCATCACTCTCCTAGTCACGTGACTTTCATCCCTCCTCATGACATGCCCGTACCACGCCAGCCTATTGCTCCTCAATTTTTCTGTCACCGGTGCTACTTTCAGACTTCCCCTGATATACTCATTCCGTATTCCGTTTCTTGTAATACTATTGCATATACAGGGCTATTACTTATTAGCTGCAAATACTCAGGAATTAGGTTCAACAAATAAAATAAAAACTATTTATGAAATGATTTTTTTAAGTTTTGTTATGAAAATCCCGAGAAAATCGATAAAGAATATCCTTTGGAATCATTGGCACCTGACCTATTTTGACCTTTGATCCGCGCCCGCGCGCCGCGAGTGACACTGCGTTCAGTCACCGCCTGGGTGGGTCATCGTCCTGTTCTCCATGGCAATCATTATGCAATAGCCGTAAAAAAAATAATAAAAATAAAATTTTGATACAAAAACTTAAATCAAAACTTTAACAAAATCATTTCATAAATACTTTTTATTTTCTTTGTTGAACCTAATTCCTGAGTATTTGCAGCTAATAATGAATAACCCTGTATAAGTATTATATCAGCTATCTGGTTCCCATAGTACAAGCTCTGCTTAGTTTGGGGCTAGATAGTGTTGTGTGAATTGTCTATAATATTAATATGTTAATATAACCTCCAAGATAACAATGCGGCTAATGTCAATGCGATGACCAATGCTGCTGCTAAAGACGCCCCAACAGCAACTCCGACCACTTCGCCATCGACCTCGCATCGGCTGCCATAGTAGCCAGATGTACAACTGTTGACAGAGAAAATACATATTCATATTCATATTCATTTATTCATTGTTTCATGTGTATTATAGGTCTTAGGGGGTAATAACGTCCAGAACATGAGCCCCGCTGCAGAGACGTCTCTAGCCCATGTAGCGCCCGTGTGCAAACATTACCCAAGCGCCCCCTAGTAAGTGCGCGTTCAAAATGGAATGGATACAAGGTACAAGTAACAGCACATCAAGTTACAACAAACTGTCAAATTTCCCCAATGGGTAATTAACTCTATTGCTTGGAGATTTTTAAGAAGAAATTCAGTTTGGTTACCACAATGTCCTGTTGACTATATTTAGAATTATTATGCAAGGTGTTCTGGTGTTTACCCTAACAAGCCAAAACTTATCCATGATTATGATGTTGACATGACTGTCTTCTGCTTCTTTTTTCTTCTAAATATATAAATCTCTTACGTTACTGACTGACTGACTGACAATCAACGGATAGCCTAAACCGTTAGTCCTAGAAGCATGAAACTTGGAGGGTGTGTTTCTTTTATAGCGTAGAGGTGCACTAAGAAAGGAAATTTGAAAAATCTCTCCTTATGACGAGAAAAAGGGGGAAAATGGTTTAAAAAAAATAAACGCACAGTCTAAACCGTAAGTTCTAGAAGCATGAAACTTGGAGGGTGTGTTTCTTTTATAGCTTAGAAATGCATTTAGAAAGAAAATTTTAAAATTCTTTCTTTATGAGGAGAAAAAAGGGGGGGGGGAGGGCGCCGAGTGCCAGCGGCGCTCGTCGGACAATAACAAAGTGTCGTCATCATAAATAGAGACAGTAAGAAAAGTGTTAGTGGACACATCTTAGTTGTAGTTTACTATAGAAATTTAGGTCAATGAAAAATTACTTATTAGCCGGAATTTGGCTAGATTGTAATATTAGTAGAGTAGGATATGAAACATAGCGTACACTAATTCTAAAAATAAAAAAACAAATATTAGAAGAGCCAAGAGCTCAAGATGCTATACAAAATCTTTGCAGAGCCACAGATAAGATAATACTATACGCAGAGCGAAGTTTTTTTTACGTTGGTCATTGAAAGTGTGGCGCCCGGCCAACGCGCCCGCCAAGTTGAGCTCCGTAGCGGTCCTAAGGGGCGCCGAACGCAGAGCGGAGCGCTATTTACGTTGGTCATTGAAAGTGCGGCGCCCGGCCAACGCGCCCGCCAAGTTAAGCTCCGTAGTGGTCCTAGGGGGCGCCGAACGCAGAGCGGAGCTCTTTTTACGTTGGTAATTGAAAGTGCGGCGTCCGGCCAACGCGCCTGCTGAGTGGCCGAGCGCCGCCGCGGCGCTCGGCGCCCCCTAGGAACGCTGCGCCCGTGTGCACCGCACACCCTGCACAATAGGTAAAGACGCCGCTGCCCCGCTGGGGCATTACAATGGCCTGACATGGCATATATTGTGTGCAATAAAGAATTAAGAACTTATTTAAATTTAATCATTGCTTAAATTTAGCCCTCTCACTGTTTGTCATTACCCAGTGGTAAGAGATGGCAATAGCTTAAGCACTGTTTATCTTTTGACATATTTTTATAAGTAAGGCCATAAGTTAATAGAAGTATTGAAGTCAATTCTAGGGACTAAGTTAAACCATAGCAGCCGGATGTTCAACTGTTGACAGAGAAAATACATTATTACTTCCTATTCATAAAACGTTTATTAACACGGTCAATCTTAGTGACCCAGTTAGTTATAGTAAATAAGTTAATAGAAGTATCTAAGTCAATTCTAGTGACTAAGTTAAACCATAGTAGCCGGATGTATGTACAACTGTTGACAGAGAAAATACATTACATTACATTATTATTTCCTATTCATAAAACTCTTATTAACACGGTTAATCTTAGTGACCCAGTTAGTTAGAGGTGGTTATAGTAACTAAGTTAATAGAAATATCTAAGTCAATTCTAGTGACTAAGTTAAGCCGTAGTAGCCGGATGTACAACTGTTGACAGAGAAAATACATTACTACTTCCTGTTCATGAAACGCTTACTAACACGGTTAATCTTAGTGACCCAGTTAGTTATAGTAACTAAGTTAATAGAAATATCTAAGTCAATTCTAGTGACTGGGCCTTAAGCCGTAGTAGCCAGATGTTTAACTGTTGACAGATAAAATAAATAGCTACTAATGCCTGTAAATAATAACTTATTAATACGGTTAATCTTAGTAACAAAGTTAATTATAGTAACTTAGTTAATCCTACTATTTTTATTAACAACGGGATATTTACCATGCTTTAATTTTGTGAGTGTTGACTCACGATATTTCGGCACATAACGAACTTAGTTAATCTTAGTTAGATAGTTTGCCCTGCCTTCAAGCCAGTGTGTTCAATGATGTGTCTAATGGTAGCTAGCTAGTTAGTCCAAGTGAGATTGTTAGTGAATTAAAGAGTTAGCTAGTGAATTAGTGGTTTAGTTAGTGAGTCAGTTAGCGTTTTAGTTTGGTAGTCGCGGGAAAGGCTATGCAGTCGCGCCGTGCTTTCAAGCCAGTGCAGTGTGTCCAATGATGTGTCTAATGGTAGCTAGCTAGTTATTCCTAGTGAGTTGGTGAGTGAGTTCATTAGTGTGTTTAGTTAATGAATAAGTTAGAGAGTTAGTGTGTTTAGTTAGTAAATTAGTTAGAGGGTTTGTTGGTGAGTTAGTTATTGAGTTAGTTAGTGAATTAATTAGCGAGCTAGTGAGTTAGATAGTGAGTGAGTTAGTTAGTTAATGTGTAAGTTAGTTAGATAATTAGTTAGTGAGTTAGTTAGTGAGTTATTTAGTGAGTTAGTTAGCGAGTTAGTTAGTGAGTTAGTTACCTGCAGTAGGGTTGTCCGTTGGCATATCGACAAGTCCCCCTATCGCTGCAATGTGTGGCGGGACAAGCTTTGCACTCGCGGCCTGCCTTAGAGCCAGTGTTGGGGTCCAATGTTGTCTCTGGACAAGTACATCTGAAAATTATATAGGTATTAGAATAAAACAGAAAGAATACTTAAATTAGAGATAAAATGGGCAGTCTTATGGCTTACACAATAGTCATTCAAAAAGATATTAAAATAGGACACTCTTTACTCCAAATTGGATGTGGAATGTTTGTAAGCAAACATCAAGCAAATAATTATATTTTCGATATCAGGCTTTAGAAATAATGTCAGGCTTTAGAAATAATGGGTGTTGGGTGGTTGTTGCTTAGTACACGTTGGGTCACAAACATTCTACATTGGATTTGGCTGGATTATAAATCCAAATTCTCTTTCTAATATTGCGTCTAAATATAAATGCTTGTTTAAAAAATCGATGAAAAGAAAGTCATTTTTTCAGTAAGTAGGTACCTGTACGAATAAGTTTATTGTTAAACATTCTACATCTTTGGCTGGAGTAAAGGTCCGTCTCAAAGTGATCCAAGTGAACGAATGATTTGAACTTAACTTAATGTATACTTACTTGAATCCTCCCCAAGTATTAATGCAATAAGCCAGTTGGTGGCAATCGTTCAGATCTGGAGACGAGCACTCGTCGACATCTGTAACAAAAAACTTAATCAAATAGCAGGAATAAAACCACGTAAAGGTAAACCCAGATCCCAAAAGGACAAACGACTCAACGTTGTAAGGACGTCGCTATAACGTTAGAGATGTTATACTTCCCCCCTTTTCTAAAAAGCTTGTAAAAATGTCAAATAAAGACCACTGACCACGTAAGGGACGCACAAGACTCAAATGACAGATGACTCAACGTTGCAAGGACGTCGTTAAAGTGTTAGGGATGTTATATCTCCCTCTTTATTTAAAAAGCTTGTATAGTCGTCAAAAAAGACTACTAACTATGTGAAAGAAGGATCATCTATCCAGATGATTCAACGATGTAAGGACGTTGTAAAAGTGTTATGGATGTTATAATCCCCTATTTTTCTAAAACTAACTACGTGAAGGAAGTACAGAGCTCAAAGGACAGATGACTCAACGTTGTAAGGACGTCTTAAAAGTTTTAAGGATGTTATATCTCCCCCTTTTTATGAAAAAGCTTGTACAACTTGTAAATAAAGACAGCTAACTAACTACGTAAGGAAGCACAGAATTCAAAGGACAGACGACCCAACGTTGTAAAGACGTCGTTATAATGTTAAATGCCCTTCTATTCATAAAAAGCTTGTAAATACGTCAATTAAAGATCATTAACAACGTGAAGGAAGTACAGAACTCAAGGGTCAGATGACTCAATGTTGTAAGAACGTCGTTAAAGTGTTAAGAATGTTATATCTTCCTCTTTTAATGAAAAGCTTGTATAAACGTTGATTAAAATTAAAGTTGATTAAAGAATAACCCAACGATGTAACGACGTCATCTTACTAATGTTAATGTGTTTATGTGCTTCTTATTTTCCTAAAAAGCTTATATAAACATCTAGGCCAAAAAGCTTGTAAATACGTCAAATAAGGACCACTTACTACGTGAAGGCAGCACAGAAAAAAAAGGCCAGATGACCCAACGTTGTAAAAACGTCATCTTACAATGTAAATGTGTTCATGTGCTCCTTAAAACCTTGTAAAAACGTCTAGACCACTTACCACGTAAAGGAAGCACAGATCCGGCGACCGAGTCAACCCAAAGAGCGGACGCACCAACGTTGTTAGAACGTCTTCTTATAACTCCGAGGATGTGTTTCTGTATCTCTGTGCCTATTTGTGTTGATAGCGTCTCTCCTGTTTCTTGCATCTATAACAAAATCATACATTATTCTTCTTCTTCCTGCCCTTATCTTATCTTATCTTATCTTATATCTTATCTTATACCTTTAAATGAGAAAATTTTGTATTATATTTAGGATCTCGAAAACTGCGCCAACGATTTTCACGAAATTTTATATACAGAGGGTTTCAGGGGCGATAAATTGATCTAGCTAGGATTCATTTTAAGAAAATGATTATTTCTTTCCGAGTTCAATAATTAAACATAAACTGAATATGTGACTGCTCCTGCCATCTATTGACGATTGTGAGCAACTAACTGCAAGTATATCCAGCAGATGGCGTTGTTCAGTAAGAATAAGCCAATAAAGATAATATGACTCTTAGAATTTTAAAAAAAATACAAATTAACAATAAAAAATACCGAGCTTCGCTCGGTCACCATCTGCTAGTTTCACCTTATGTGTGGTCAACACAATCATATCTTCCTCCTCCATTCCTTGACGAGACAACTAAAGAAACTAAACTAAAGGACGAGAGACCTTGCTGATTTTATAGTCAGCGGCGTCTTTACCTATTGTGCAGGGTGTGCGGTGCACACGGGCGCAGCGGTCCTAGGGGGCGCCGAGCGCCGTGGCTGGCGCTCGGCGCCCTCTAGGTTCACTACGGAGCCCTACTTGGCGGGCGCTTTGGCCGGGCGCCGCACTTTCATGACCAACGTAAAAAGAGCTCCGGTCTGCATAGATTTTGCATAGCATCTTGAGCTCTTCTAATATTTGATGAATAACATCGTAGAGGCGCCGTGCCCCGGGTGCGCTCGGCGCCCCCCCCCTTTTTTTTCCTCATAAGGAAAGAATTTTCCAATTTTCTTTCTAAATGCCTTTTGCAATGAAATTTGACAGTTTGTGGTAACTTGATATGCTGTTACTTGTACTTTGTATCCATTCCGTTTTGAACGCGCGCTTACTAGGGGGCGCTTGGGTAATGTTTGCACACGGGCGCTACATGGGCTAGAGACGCCTCTGTTTATAGTGTCTACACTTAAGTCCTGCGCACACCTAGGTCGCTGGCGATAGCGATCATTGAAACGCTGTCAAATATAGCTGACAAATTTGACAGCGTTTCACTGATCGCCGACGCCAGCGACCTAGGTGTACGCAAAAGATCGGATCCCGCTCGGCTTTTAACTTTTGGGACATTATAAAAATCATACATTATTCTTCTTCTTCTTCCTGCCCTTATCCCACTTCATGTGTGGTCGGCACCACATGTCTTCCTCCTCCATTCCCCTCTGTCAGCCGTCATCTCTGCATTCACTCCTCTCTTATCCATGTCATCTGAACACAGTTCATCCATGTTTTCTTTGGTCTACCTCTGCTCACATATCCATCCACATCCATACTCATCACTGTCCTAGTCTTCTTCTTATTGTGTCACTGATTCTTTGGAACCAAGTGTGGTGAAAGGATATTAAGTGCGCCTCAAAGAAGCTCCTTTCGTGCACTTGATACATATATTCGAACTTTTTAGGTTCTGCTATATGCCGATTTGCTCACGATGTTTTCCTTCACCGTTTGAGAGCACTGGCATACTGTACTCATATGTACTTTCCTAGTCACATGACTAGTCCAGAGTAAAACTTCTTCAAGCTGATGAAGTAGGCATACTATGAGCTCTGTCTGGCTCTGGTTTTGAGTCTATGTGAGTGCTCACCAGTGCAATAAACTGTGTGTGACGTTTTGACGTAGTATTTATTTAGTCAACACTCACACACACTCAAAACCAGAACCAGAGACAGAGCCAGACAGAGCTCATGGTACTTTTTTGGTTCTTCTGGCTGGTTCTTTTTTGGGCACTATTAAGACTTACCAATACAGTATAGTTGACGTAGACTCCTCTATTATGCTCATCGCCTCTATGGACCATGTTTACGGAACTGCTGACGAAGTCATCGGAGAATGGAGTCATTGAAAACGCCGAGTCTATCTGGAAATAAAAACTTATATCTTATATCTTATCTTATACCTTCAAACGAGAAAATCTTGTATATCTTATATTTATAAAAGAAAGTCGTGTTAGTTACACTATTTATAACTCAAGAACGGCGGCTATGTGACTGCTCCAGCCATCTATTGACGATTGTGAGCAACTAACTGCAAGCATGTCCAGCAGATGGCGTTCTTCAGTAAGAATAAACCAGTAAAGATGATGATATGACTCTTATGATTTCTTATAAATACAAATTACGAAAAAAATTCGGTTACCAACTGCTAGTTATAATATAATTTGACCGCGACCTCTGTACCGCGTCTGTAGTAGCGAGCGGCAAGACGGGGGGGAACCGGACTGTCCATCTCAGACGTACAAGAGATACATACCCAAAGATGGGACGAGCGTTCTCTCGGGATGTCAAAACCGTTATTTTTAAAGTGGCCGAATATTGTTTGTGGAAGACGAAACGTAGGGCGCCCACCCACCAGATGGACCGACGACATTGTTAAGGTCGCGGGAAGTCGGTGGATGGAGAGCGCTCAGAATCGTTCTTTCTGGAAATGTGTGGGGAGGCCTATGTCCAGCAGTGGACTTCTTCAGGCTGATGATGATGATAAGGGGGCGTCCATAAATTACGTGAGGTGTTTTTTTAATTTTCTGTCCCTCCCTCCCCCCCCTGGTGAGATGTCGTGAGATTTTATTCAACCCCCTCCCCCATCCCCCAATCTCACGTGAGATTTTTCAAAATGTGGGTTTCTTACGGAAACGCGCTGGATTGTTTTGTATAAAGAAAAAAAAAATGCATCGTGCTTTTATTTACGACTAGTTAAGACAGTGGCGCTAAAACAAATGACGGGCTTAAAACGGTATTAAAATAGCATGATTTTTTTTTGTTTCAATCAGAAAAAAAATTGCGTGATATTTACCGATACCCCCCCTCTCCCCAACGTAAGATTAGATGAGATTTGACTCGACCCCCTCCCCCCCTTAAACATCTCACGTAATTTATGGACGCCCCCTAATGATGATGATGAGTGTGAAATACTCACAGCTCGAACAGCTTCGTAGCTCAGCTGCTGGAATGGTTCAGAGTCTCTGTCAGCAAGCTTGGAATCCCACGCGACCTGTACATAAAATCATAGGAATTTGCATCTACTATGAGGAAATTATTTATTTACACAAAGAAACTTACAATTAGACAAAATATGTACAAAATACACAAGAAACATTTGAGCTATCTGCAGATCGTTACAAACGATCTAGAGATAGACCAAGAGCTGGTGGGCATCTGGCGCAGCGTATAAGTATTGCTATTCAGCGTGGCAATGCCGCCAGCGTCTTGGGGACGCTTCCGTCTGGCACTGATTTGGATCAGTTGAGCTATCTCTAGATCGTTAGCATCTACTCACAAAAATAATTTAATATTTAGACGAACATCCTCACTAACCCCCATAAAGAAGATAGATAAATAAAAATAAAAATATGGACAATCAAATTTTTGCTTGGAGTTTCAGTTTCAAGTACGGGGACCCCCAAAATTTATTGTTTTTTTTTTTCTATTTTTGTGTTTTCTTAATGCGGTTCACAGAATACATCTACTCATCAAGTTTCATCAGTCCAGCTCTTACAGTTTCGGAGAATAATGGCTGTGACATACGGACGGACAGACAGACAGACAGACAGACATTACGAATCTATAAGGGTTCCGTAGCCAAATGGCAAAAACACACTTTTGATTACAATAAAACACTTTACACTTTTGATTTTTAAATCAAAAGTGTATTTATTCAGATCTGGCACTGATTTGGATCAATTGAGCTATCTCTAGATCGTTTGTAACGATCTGCGGATAGCTCAACTGTTTCTTGTGTATTTTGTACATTTTGAAAATATTTGTTTAATTGTAAGTTTCTTTGTGTAAATAAATATTTATTCAGTAGGATCGCAAGGATCACTTTGAAACGTCTAAAAGCTAGTTGAGTCTAGGTGCCAGTTCCACGTGATCAAGCCTAAGAAGAACAGTAGGCCTACCACAAGCTCTGTCTGGCTCTGTCTCTGGCTCTAGTTTTGAGTCTGTGTTAGTGTTGACTATATAAATCCTACGTCGAAATGTCACACACAGTATAATACACTGGTGAGCACTCGCCCAGACTCAAAAACCAGAGACCAGAGCTCTGTCTTTGGCTCTGGTTTTGAGTCTGCGTAAGAGCGAGAGCCAGAAACAGAGCCAGACAGAGCTCTTCGTACGTCTACATATCTAACATCCCCATCCAAATTTAAATTACACCACTGGATAGCTAAATAATCAGTGGGGATCGAACCCACGACATATGGCGCAGAAGGCAGAGCTACTACCAACTAAGCTGCAGGGCTACCACGAGCTCCATATGGTTATGGCTATGGCGCTCAAATTGTGTATAGATAGGCTGTCCCACACATGCATTTTCTTCTTGGGTTTGAATGTGTTGACACTGTTGACACAGTTTTGACAGCCATAACCATAACCATATGAAGCTCATGGTAGGCCAGCTGAGGGCTGTGACTAACCTTTCTATCATAGAGTCTGTCAACCCTCAGATTGAGGAGTAAGGAGACCACTCGTCTGCAAGGGTCCCTGTGACTTCTTCTGGCGAATCCTGGTCGGCATTGACAGCTTGATATTCCTAAAACAACATGACATTTCATCATAATCCTGTAGCAAAGATTTAACGTCCCAAAAGTTAAGAGTCCACGACCTTTAGACCTACCAAAAGCTCTATCTGCCTCTGTGTCTGGCTCTGGTTTTACGTCAAAACGTCACACATACAGCATAACGCACTGGTGAGCACTCACATAGACTCAAAACCAGAGCCAGACAGAGCTCATGGTAGGCCTACTGGAGCGATGATGATAGAATTACCTGCTTCAGTTCTGCATTTCTCGTTCTGTGCTTGGTCACACGTGGAGTCATCGCCCACAATACACGTGTCGATTCTGGAGAAAAATGCATATGTTAGGGTTATGAATATTAACTGTAAAATATTGTTATTAATTCATAATAGTTTTAGTGTTTGTTTGAATTTTGTATTGATAAATATAATGCTTCACTTCCTGCGGAAGTGTCTTGGTTTTTACCATGCTAAAAACCAACACGACACTGGCTCGTAAGGCGGGTAGGGTAGGGATAGTTGGCGACGGGGGCGTCAAGCGTCATCGCCATTCGAGTACTAGCTTTCGATCTGAGCGGTTGTGTTGTTGAATACCCTAATTTTATGTAAAAGTGACGTACTAAAGAGCTAGTGATTGTGACATTGGTGTTTTGGACATTATTATCGGACCATCCCTTAAACATAGAAAAACAGTTTTTATAAACACTTAGAAGATGGTTTGTTTGGTGGTATCCTGACGGATTGGGCAGGCGTAGCCCAGGATCGCGATGTCTGGAAGGAATGGGGGGAGGCCTTTGCCCAGCAGTGGGACCCGGAGAGCACATAATAATCTTATCTTATCTTATACCTTTAAACGAGAAAATCTTGTATAATATATTTAGGATCTCGGAAACTGCGCCAACGATTTTCATGAAATTATGTATACAGAGGGTTTCGGGGGCGATAAATCGATCTAGCTAGGATTCATTTTCAGAAAATGAGTCTGTTCGTTAAAAAAAAACTAAAAACATAAACTGAATATGTGACTGCTCCTGCCATCTATTGACGATTGTGAGCATGAACTGCAAGCATGACCAGCAGATGGCGTTGTTCAGTAAGAATAAACCAGTAAAGATAATAATATGACTCATAAGATTTCTTAAAAATACAAATTAACGAAAAAAATTCCGAGCGAAGCTCGGTTACCAACTGCTAGTTATAATAAACACCTAATAGGGGTGAGCATCTGAATTTGGATGGCTATGTTGGTTGAGTTAGCCTAAAAAAGGATGGATAAACTGTGTGAAAGATGACTTCTTCCTATCCTTATCCCACTTTACGTGAGGTCGGCACATGTTTTCCTTCTCCCCACATCCATTCCCCTCTGTCAGCCGTCATCTTTGCATTCACTCCTCTCTTATCCATGTCATCTGAACACAGTTCATCCATTTTCTTTGGTCTACCTCTGCTCACATATCCATCCACATCCATACTCATCACTCTCCTAGTCACATGACTTTCATCTCTCCTCATGACATGTCCGTACCACGGTAGCCCGTTGCTCCTCAATAAGGGTAGGAAAGAGATGAGGTCAGTTATTAAACCTATGAGAATTATGGAAACATTGGCCTAAAAATAAAGAACTTGTGAATAAATAAATAAATAATAATAAATAAATATTGTGGACAATTCACACAACACTACCCAGCCCCAAACTAAGCAGAGCTTGTAATATGGGAACCAGATAGCTGATATAATACTTGTTTTTTTTTTTTTTGTAAATACATACTTAGATTACAATATACTCGTAACACCCAGACAGAGGAAAACATTTATGTTCACCACACAAATATTTGTTCTCGGTGGGGATCGAACCCACGACCTATGGCGCAGAAGGCAGAGCTACTACCAACTGAGCTAGAGGCCAGTCAGTGAAGGTCTTCTGTAGGGCACAAGCTCTGTCTGGCACTGTCTCTAAGTCTGAGTGTTGACCAGAGCCAGAGACAGAGCCAGACAGAGCTCATGGTCTACTGGTCTTCTGACTCAAGATTCAAGATTCAATAAGCGTTTATTCAATACGATACAAGAATCACTTTGAAACGTCTTAAAGCTAGGTGAGTCTAGGTGCCAGTTCCACGCGACCTATACGCGACTATGATACTAACCTGACAGTTGGCTGTGGTCTCTTAAACGTTTGCTGTGGTCTATGGGTTCCTTGGTTATGACTGTGAGGCAGCGTGTGCCCATGGGATCCATGGCCTTGGGAGCCATGACTTTGGGAGCCATGACTTTGAGATCCATGGCCTTGGGAGCCATGGCTTTGGGAACCATGGGTTAGTATATGCGGGTTCTGTGGTCGTCTGATCGGTGGGGGTTGGGGAACGTCGTCTGCTGGTATGGCCACCCCTTGGCCGATAGGACCTTGAGGAGGCAAGGGTTGCGGAGGTGCTGGAAGAAAAAACATTATGTTAGAAACTGGTATTTGTAATTTTCTGCAAGAAATTGTGTAGATTGTTGTTGATTTGATTTTGAGTAGCTGCCTCTGTTTTTAATGTAGGCACTACAGCCTTCTTCTTATTGTGTCACTTGTACCAGTGTGGTGAAAGGATTTAAAGTACACCTCAAAGAGGTTCCTTTCGAACTTTTTTAGGTTCATGAAGATGCTGGCTTCCTCAAGATGTTTCCCTTCACCGTTTGACAGTACTGGCATAGTGTACATACATTTTTCATCAGAATAACTCATTGGTACACGTCTGGATTTGAACCCATGACCCAAGAAAGTGATTGCATTATACTGTCTGTGTGACGTTTTGACGTAGGATTTATTTAGTCAAAACACACACAGACTCAAAACCAGAACCAGAGACAAAGCCAGACAGAGCTCATGGTAGACCCATAAAATCGTCTAAATTACTCCGATTTCCAGAAAACTTACCAGATTTCTGCGGCAGAGTCTGAACCCTGGTAGGAGCGATGGTAGGTGTTGGAGTAGCAGTATCAAACAGGTTGAGGTAGGTTCTCTTCCCGTCTATGGACACGAATCCTTGGTCGCCTGACGCGGAGACTATGATGTCTTGATCGTGGCCAACGTTCACGTTTTCGATGTGCACTGAAAATGCATTAAAAAAATCGGTTGTCTGTAAAGTCGGTTTACTGCCGATAGTTGAACGTGCCAACGTCATACAGCTGTCCACGCGGACGCATCGCTCACTCAAGTAGGAGAGAGACAGATGTCGAACGCTGCCGAACGCGGAGGCCGTGCGTGCCTCTTTGTCACTCGTTCCGCGCTCTCGCTTGCACTTCAAGCCTTCAATGGAACGCCTCAGAGCGAGGTAACGGCGCATGTTTCATGTTTTACGTGCGTGCAGCCGGTTCCATCGAATTATAAGACGTTGTCACGTCAAAAAGAAAAATATGTTGCCAGTGATGACATACGGAACTGAGACGTGATCGCTAACTATTGGCCTCGTACACAAGCTCAAAGTCGCGCAACGAGCTATGGAGAGAGCTATGCTGGGAGTTTCACTACGTGATAGAATCAGAAATGAGGATATCCGTAGAAGAACCAAGGTCACCGACATAGCTCTTAGGATTAGTAAGTTGAAGTGGCAATGGGCAGGTCATATAGCTCGAAAAACCGACAACCGTTGGGGAATAAAGGTTCTCGAATGGCAAACACGCACCGGAAGACGAAAAGTAGGGCGCCCACCTACCAGATGGATCGACGACATTGTAAAGATCGCGGGAAGCCGGTGGATGGAAAGGGCTCAGAATCGTTCTTCCTGGAAATGTGTAGGGGAGGCCTATGTTATGATTTCTTGTGTAGCCGTAATTTTCCTCAATGTTCTTCTCTTTCTGTTGTTTCATTTTCTTTAAAAGCTGTGTTTTTTGACCCAAATAAAAAAGTTATCTATCTATCTATGTCCAGCAGTAGACTCCTACAAGCTGATGATGATGATGATGATGATGATGATGATGATGATGATGAAAATTAAAAAAGTACTTTTTTTTATATGTCTTGGATATTTTATACATGGTTTTTCGCTAATTCTCTTACCTGAAGCTCCTTTTTCTCCAGGGCCCTGTATAGCGGACACAGTGACGTCAAAGATCTCCCCATACCCCGGGAGGTGTTCAGGGGGTAAGGCTGTGATCACCGACGCCTCAGGTCTGTACCGACTGCCTTTAGGCTTGAAGTCAGGGTCGTCCAGGACTATGCCGGGGCGAGGTCTGTATGGCTGGTAGGGGATACCCTGGGATGCTGGAAAGATGAAGGTCCACATAAAAAAGCGGTAGGAACCGAGCCATAGTTTGTTGCCGGTTCTTCTAGGCTTGGTCGCGTGGAACTGGCACCTAGACTCACCTAGCTTTAACACGTTTCAAAGTGATTCTTGTAATTCAACTGATTAAAGACTATTTTGATTTTGAGTTCAGTTTTGTTTTAGTTTGACTGGCCTCTCAGCTCAGTTGGTGGTCTGCCTTCTGAGTCGTAGATCGTGGGTTCGATCCCCACCGAGAACAAATATGTGTGTGGTGAACACAGATGTTTATTCTCTGACTGGGTGTTATATTGTATTGTATGTATGTATTTACAAAATAAATGTATAAGTATTTATCAGCCATCTGGTTTTCATAGTACAAGCTCTGCTTAGTTTGGGGCTAGATAGTGTTGTGTAGATTGTTACGCTAGGCGCCTCTGAATAAACCGATGACAAGACAATACCTACTTACCGCGCACCTTGAACTGCAGCTTGCGTCAGCGCAATCAACGCGACGCACGACACAGTTACAGAATCACCTAGTTTTAAGATTTTGGAAATGTACTCATTCTGTTCTCACACTTAGAGACTCAATCATTGGCAAAATTAATTATAGATTTAAATTAAAAATCTTCTTTCCTTTAAACCCGGTCGGCAGCCTACGTATTTGGCGCAGGCGGTAGGATATTTTAATTTACTAAAATTAAGAAAAAGAACCTACTAGTGCTGTTGTTCCGGGTGGTGATAGTGGAATCAAGAAATCGATTCTGCTGAGCAGCTGACGACGACGACAAGAAAAATGCAGTAAGTCCTTGAATCTTTCAAGTCCTTGCTTAATCCTACCTAAACTATAGTCCTTCCTTTAGTGTATCCCATATTTTTTTATAACGTTAGTAATTAACTTCCAAGATTTTTCATCCAAGAAAGTCGAGGAATATTAGGTTAGGTAGTAGGTTAAATAGTAGGCTCAGTGTAATAGACGAGCATAGAGATATAGAAGAAAGCATGGCTCAGCCTCCAGTTTCCGCCGGCAGTAACCCGATTGATATAATTTTTAAGTCCTTAAGACTTGTGCCAGATTTCGATGGAAATCCGCACGTATTAACGAGATTTATAAATCTCTGCGACCAGTTGGTCCTGGCTCACTTTAACCCAGAACCAGGCAACGATTTGACCAATCTAGCGCTTGTGAACGGAATTTTAAATAAAGTCTCGGGTTCCGCCGCTAGATTAATAAACTCGAACGGGATACCAGATAACTGGTTAGGTATAAGGAACGCTTTAGTGAACAATTTTGCGGATCACCGTGACGAGACCGCTCTTTACAGTGATTTATCCTTAGAGACCCAAGGTTCGAGTACCCCGCAAGAATTTTATGAACGATGCCAAAACTTATTCAGTACCATAATGACGTATGTTTCACTTCACGAGAACTTGAAAAGCACCATCGACGCAAAACGCGATTTATACCAAAAACTAACCCTTCAGGCCTATTTAAGAGGACTCAAGGACCCACTTGGATCCAGGGTACGTTGCATGCGACCCGCTTCGATGGAAAAAGCTTTAGAATTTGTTCAGGAGGAGCTCAATACTCTCTACATGCAAGAGCGCAGTAGTGGTTCAGCTAGTAAGAAGGATTGGCAGCAGCCAAACTTAAATGCAGCCAAGTTCAATCTCCCTATTCCCAACTATGTCCCCAGACTGACTGACGGATTCGGACCAATTAAACAACCCATTTTTACCATGTCTGGTCCATCTAGGCCTAACCCCATTCAAGCTTCACCTAGTCAGGGTTGGAGGCCTACATTTCAACCGCAACCACTACGTGGTCCTACTCGCACGCAACAGATGTTCCGCGCCCCTCCACAAAATTACAACCCGCAAAATAACGCTTTTAGGATGCCTTACAGACCCCCACAGAAACCAGATAATTTTGGTAATACTTCGCGTCCTATTCCAATGAGTGGTGTTAGTAGCTATGTAGAAAGACGTCCACCAATGACGGGAATGACAGGACATGACTGGAGGAAACACGGGAATCCACCCCCGACTAACTACTTCAAAACTCGCGAAATTAACTTCAATGAGTTTGACGAAAATGACTATTACCCCGAGTATCAAGACTATTATTCGTGGGAGCAATGCCCCGATTATTACTACTATGACCAAGACCAGTATTATAACTCCGAGACCCCAGTAGTAGAGGAAGTTTTAGATCAGGCCTCTAATGAAAATTTTCAGAAGGAGTCGAAATCCGAAAAACCAAGATAGAAGTCAATTTCCACATTCAAAGGCAACTAGGTTACATCCAGATAGCAAATCCACCTTTAAAGTTCCTAATCGACACAGGTGCTAACCAATCGTTTATAAGCCCTGATGCCGTCGAGAAATACTTTCGTCACGTTCCTTTGAAATATGATCCATTTGAAGTGACGAACGTGCACGCGACTAGTATAAACAATTATTCTGTAACAATGCCTTGCTTCCAGGAATTTAATGACTCGAATGATATAACTTTGTACGTCTACAAGTTTCATAATTACTTTGACGGACTTTTAGGCTTTGATTTACTTGACGTATGGGACTCTAACATTGATTTAAAAAATAGGTTACTGAAAACTCGCTATACACAGATACCTATTCAGATGTATGATTCTAGAAACGCTAACTTGTACGAGGAAATTATTCCAGCCAATTCGACTAAAGTAGTTAGATTACCAGTTAATACACATGACGGAGAAGTATTAGTAGGCAACCAAACGATTTGTAATTGCCTTATTTCAGACTGCTTAACGACGGTTCAGAATAATAGGGGCTGGGTAGAAATAACTAACCCTACGTCTAACGATGTAATATTTTCTATGGATCGTCCTATTGAAGCTGAAATATTTAATATTGAATGTGACAGTACTGAAACTTTATCAGACCGCGCTAAAGATGTTTTATCTCGTCTACGAACCGATCATCTTAATTCGGAAGAACTCGCCAATTTACAGCGTTTGTGTTCTAACTACGCGGATGTGTTTTATCTTGAGGGCGAATCACTTTCGTTCACCAACAAGATCAAACATAAGATTAGGACTTATGACGAAATTCCAGTACATACCAAGAGCTATCGCTATCCTTACGTTCACAGGCAGGAGGTCAGAGATCAAATAAATAAGATGCTTGATCAAAATATTATAAGGCCATCAGAATCTGCTTGGAGCTCTCCCATCTGGATTGTACCAAAAAAAGCAGATGCCTCCGGTAAAGTTAAATGGCGTCTTGTCGTGGATTTCAGGAAAGTTAACGAGAAAACGATTGATGACAAATACCCTATACCTAATATAACAGATGTATTGGACAAATTAGGTAAATGCCAGTACTTTACGACCCTTGATTTGGCCAGTGGATTTTATCAGGTTGAGATGGACCCCTCCGATGTTCATAAGACAGGGTTCAATGTAGAAAACGGGCATTACGAGTTTTTAAGAATGCCCATGGGGTTGAAAAACTCACCCTCTACCTTCCAACGGGTTATGGACAATGTCCTCAGGGGCTTACAAAATGAAATTTGTCTAGTATACCTTGATGACATCATCATTTTCAGTACTTCGCTTCAGGAGCACATAGTTAACCTCGACAAGGTATTTAAACGATTGAGAGAATCCAACTTCAAAATTCAAATGGATAAATCCGAATTCTTGAAGCTGGAAACTGAGTTTTTAGGTCATGTTATCTGTAAAGAAGGCGTTAAACCAAACCCGAATAAAATTAAAGCTATTGAAAATTACCCCATTCCTAAGACTACCACTGAAATCAAACGTTTTCTCGGCTTGCTCGGATATTATAGGAAATTTATTCCAGACTTCGCTCGTATCACTAAACCACTAACCCAATGTTTAAAAAAAGGTTCAAAAATCACGTTGGACAACAAGTACACCAGCTGTTTTGAGCATTGCAAGACACTCTTAACTAATGATCCAATCTTACAGTACCCGGATTTTACACGTGATTTTATATTAACGACTGATGCATCCAACGTAGCTATAGGTGCTATCTTATCACAAGGCACTAAGGCCTCCAATAAACCGATTGCATATGCATCGCGGACTCTTAACAGCAGCGAGTTGAATTACAGCACCATCGAAAAAGAACTTCTAGCTATCGTTTGGGCAACTAAGTACTTTAGACCGTATCTCTATGGCCGTAAATTTCTAATTCTCACGGATCATAGGCCTTTACAATGGGTAGTGAATTTAAAAGATCCTAGTTCAAGGCTTACAAGATGGCGCTTGAAGCTAAGTGAGTATGACTATAAGGTCGACTACCTACAGGGAAAGTGCAATACTAACGCCGACGCGCTATCGCGAATAGAAATTAATAATGAGGAGCTCATGTCGATAGCAGTTAATCCATCGGAAACTGACCCTGAGTTAGATGAATCTCGAACTTTAACTGCTACAGAAACTGAAGCTGGTTCGAGATCTGCCACTGTTCATACAAATAGCGAAAGCCCCATTTTAGAGGTCCCAATTTCAGATGACCCCCTAAATAGATTCACGAAGCAATTAATTTTCAACGTTGTAGGTGACATTAAGAGTAGACCAGTAGTCACTAAGCCGTTTGACACGCACACACGAACATCTGTTCAAATATCTGCATCTAATATAGAGGAAGATATCATAAATGCGATCAAGGAGTACGTCCACCCTAAGATAAAAACCGGACTTTTAATAAATCCTTATTCGGCTATGTACACTATCGTACCTATTATACAAAAAACGTTCAAAAATTCGGCAATGAATTTTACACTAACTAAAACAGAATTAGAGAACGTTAGGGAATATTTAAAGCAGCAGGAAATAATTAATAAATATCATGATGGGAAGACCAATCATCGCGGCATCAATGAATGTTACTTAGCGTTATCCAATAAATATTACTGGCCTAAAATGCGAGAACACATTACTAAATTAATAAACCAATGCACTATCTGCGGCCAAGCGAAATATGATCGCAGTCCGACAAAGCAACAGTTTAAGGTGGTACCACCCGCTGGCCGGCCCTTTGAATTAGTTCACTTAGATCTTTTGACTATTCAAAGTGAAAAATTCTTAACCATTGTAGATGCATTCTCTAAATATGCACAAGCCTATCATATAAGAGACGGCACGGCTGTTAGTGTGGTTCAAGCCCTATTGAATTACTGTACTCATCATGGTATACCTATCACTATAGTAACTGATAACGGAACCGAGTTCACAAATCAGCTGGTTGCGGAATTTGTGAAGATGCATAAAATTCAGCATCATAGAGTGGCTCCTCATTCCCCGAATGAGAATGGTATTGTTGAAAGGTTCCACTCCACGGTACTTGAACATCTCCGTATTCTAAAATTAGGACAGAAATCTGAATCAGTAATTAATCTTATGCCATATGCCCTTCTGGCTTACAACAGTAGCATCCATAGTTTCACAAAATGTAAACCATTAGAGGTAGTAACGGGACACTATGACCCTCGCGATCCCTTTGACGTAGACCTGTCCGCCCATTTAATCCAACAGTACATGACTAATCATAAGAATAAGATGACTAAAGCCTATAACACGATTCACGACATGTGTAGTACGACTCGTAAAGACCTGACAGACCACCGAAATAGAGAACGGGAACCAGAGGTTGAGTACTCTCCTGAACAACAGGTTTTCGTGAAAAATCCGTTTGCTTCCCGACAGAAGTTAGCTCCCCGTTATACACATGACGTCGTAATGGCAGACCTCCCTATTCATATTTATACTAAGAAAAAACGAGGTCTTATTGCCAAATCTAGGCTAAAGCGTCTCCCTAAAAATGCCCAATTGTTACAAGACCCTCGTGATAATTCACTTGCTCCTGGTACCAGCTTTGATATTTAACAGAGAAAAAGTGTTCAATTTAGACATTGGAGAATATTTTGATATAATTAAGTTAGGTTCATATTATGTAGAAAATAAAATAGTTATAGTTTTAAATTCCCAATAGTGCTTTCATCGTTGTATGTTATGTATAAATTATCAATTATACCTAACAAACACCATGAGATCCTTACTCCTCCTTTCCCATACCTAGCTATCCATGAGAAAGATTTCAAGCACATTGAGGCTGAATGCCCGAAGACCAGTAAATGGTACCTCTGCGAGGAGAAGAAAAACCAGCAGAATCGATCACCAGACGACTGCATCCAGCATCTCATCTCAACGCAGCAGCGGAACGACGCATGCAGCCCTACCACTATCACCCAGTCCAAGCCAGCATACGAAGAACTCGATGAGAAACACTACACCATCAGTTTCCCTATCTTAACAAAAGTACACCTATCCTGTGGACAAAATCTCTACCAAACCCTACAAGGCAGTTTCCTCGCTATAATTCCCAAGCAGTGCTACTTAGAAACACCAGAATTTACGATATCCAACACCAATGATCGGTTGAAGGGTCAGGTATTGAAGATAATGGACTTGCCCAAGAACAATGTCGTAACCCCATCTTCAACTCCTTCATTCAAACTAAACTCTATCAACCTGGACCAGCTTCACGCCACTAATAGGAAAATAGCGCTACAGTCCCCACTTCACCTGCAGAAAGACACCGAATATACCCTATACCACACAGCGATCCCTATGTATGTGGTTCTATCCAGTGCATGTGCACTTGCTAGCGTCCTTTTATACAGAAAGTATAAACTTAAAAATAATTCACATAAAGTACAGAAAGCAAGTGAAAGCCAAGCTGAACCTGATCACCAAGCAATCTATTCCCTACCATCTACAGGAAGGGTTGACCGCACTCCAACCCCAATCCCAGCTCAATTTACAGAAAGCTTCAATACTCGCTGTTCTTCGGGGAGAGGTGTTACGCTAGGCGCCTCTGAATAAACCGATGACAAGACAATACCTACTTACCGCGCACCTTGAACTGCAGCTTGCGTCAGCGCAATCAACGCGACGCACGACACAGTTACAGAATCACCTAGTTTTAAGATTTTGGAAATGTACTCATTCTGTTCTCACACTTAGAGACTCAATCATTGGCAAAATTAATTATAGATTTAAATTAAAAATCTTCTTTCCTTTAAACCCGGTCGGCAGCCTACGTATTTAGATTGTCTACAATATTTATTTATTTATTTTATTTTATTTGGTTTGTCACGTTGTCTCTGTGCAACTGGTTTTGTGGACTACTTTTAAATTTGTTTTCTTGTTTATTTTTTTTTAAACATTCTCATAATCGTGTCACAGTGACTAGTTGGATGCTAATGGTATTAACTTCTGTAGGCCTACGATGAGCTCTGTCTGGCACTGTCTCTGGCTCTGGTTTTGAGTCTGTGTGAGTGCTCACCACTGCATTATACTGTGTGTGTGACATTTTGACGTAGGATTTATTTAGTCAACACTCACACAGACTCAAAACCAGAACCAGAGACGGAACCAGAGAGAGCTCATGGCAGGCCTTCTGATTTCTACAAGAGTTTTTACGTCACAATTTATAAAAAATATTCCTCATTTTTCAGCATTTGTCTCATCTCAATTTTAGTTTAAACATTTAACTAGATCATTCCTTAGTTTTGAGCTGTTTTCATTTTAATTTATTCTCCCATAGCAACTACTTATTTAAGAGAGGTATGAGTAAATTACTTCTTCTTCTTAGGGTGCCTCTCCACTACTGAAGGTTGGCAGTCATCCTTTTAAACTTTATTTTATCGAGGGCAAGCCTAAATAGGTCTTCTACTTTCGTTTTTTTTTTTTTTTTTGTGTGTAGTAAATTACTTAATATTGTTAAAACCTAGCTACTTACATGTTGGTTGTGTGTTGATAGACGAGGCTTCAACCTTCACTTCTGATTCCACCACTGGAACTTGAGCCAAGAGCCCCTCAGTTGGCGTTGGAACAAATGAAGATTGCACCGTAACACTGGGCTCTGGTGAAGATGGTTCTATAATCTGTTCTACCAATGTTTTGTTCGGTATTATGTTTGCTATTTCGTTTTGAGGTAGTTTTGCAACTTCTGGTTCGTTAGTTTGAGTTTCTACTTTAATTTCTGGAGGATTAGTTGCTTCTGTGATTTTCTCAACTGCTTTCTCTGTAGTGATTTCTACTTTAGGGACTTGTGTAGTTTTTTCTTCTTTGAATTTATCTTTGGGTTTTTCTTTTTCAATAACAGGCGTCTCTTTTTTCTTCTCCTTTTCTATTTTCACTGGTTTCTCAGTCTTAGTAGCTTCTGTAGTAGTTGTTGGTTTCTGAGTAGTAGTTCGTTCAGTTGTTGTTTTCGGAGTGGTAGCTTGCTCAGTCGTAGTTGTAGAAGTTGTAGAAGTCTCTGTAGTCGTAGTGGTCTCAGCTGCTTCTGTTTCTGTTATAGCTTCAGGAGTCGGAGACACTTCATCATGATGGATATTGTTCTCTAAATGGACAGTTTCGTTCTCGACTGCGGAAACCTCATCAGGTTTCTCATCATCAATCTCGGGTATATCATAAGGTATGATAGAAAGATTAGGTTTATACATAGGTAGACCAGGGTTCGGTCTTCGATTCGGCGGTCTGTTTGGAGGTCTAGGTCTTTTCCATGGAGGCATAGGTCTGTGAAGACCTGGTCTTGGAGCTAAAGGAGGTACTATCTGTTCAGGCAAGTTCACGTGTACAGGTGGCCTGTCGAATGGATATGGTGGTGGAGTTTTCGTTGGTAAAAATAAGTGCGGAGGTAAAGGTGCCAGTGGTTTATCAAAATCTGGTAAAGGTGGAACATCAGATATCCGAGGAGGTCCTCGATTATTGATTCTCGAAGCCATGGGTCGTGGTGGACGTCCTAACAGTTGAGTATTAGCTTGTACGTTAACATTTCCGTTCAAAAGCTTCACAATCCCTGTTATAATGTTTTGGATTTCTGTGTTCTGTCTACCCTCATCCCTAGGGGTTGCTGTCGCGAATATCGGTTGCACTGCAGAAGGTCTGATCCTGGGTCCCATGCTCAGTGCACGGCCGTATGGAACCCTTTTCCCTTCCCCCGGAAACCTAAATTCCAGCTTATCCCCATAACTTGAAGATAAGATCATATCATCATTGCTGTGGAAGAATTCTCTTGTTCTCGTTGGATGTATATCGTAGTATTTTCTCTTATTGTGTAGTTCTAATTCGTTGTCTATCTCGTTGTTTGATGACGGGATTTCATCTATGTTTATAGATCTAGATTCTCTGACTATAGAATCGAACGGGGCAGCAGATCTAGCTACGATATAGTGTTTGTCTTCTCTCGTCTCTTCAGACTCTTCGATAATGTCTTCTACAAGGTTAGGTTCTTCGAATAAGACGCTAGGTTCTATCCTAAATGCCAAGTTCTCTGTTTGACTGGTTATGAGGACTGCGTCTTCTGGTATTTTGTAGATGATGTCAGATTTTGGTGACAGTTGTGATATGCTGTTTTCTTCATAACCTGGAATTAAAAAAAAATACCTGTTAGACCTATGAATATTTATATTTAATTTGTTATAGTGTTTAAGAGTTGATCGTTGAGTGTGATTAGAATCCGATGGTGCAGCGGTCAGCGTAGCCCCGTACCAAGGGGAAGGTTGCGGGGTTCAAATCCCACTCGGCTCTTAACTTTTGGGACATTATAATTTTTTTGTGATTGCCTATTTGTGACCCAATCGCCGCTGCTGGCATTATTAGGCTTATTTCCTGATGATGTTTTCCTTCACCGTTCGACTCGTAAAGTTGTAAGATTCACCGCATCATGCTTCTGATTACCTAACCAGTGCCTGAGTGAAAGCGTCTACATGTCTGTCTATTCAATCACCTATTGTTCGGTGCAATATTATTATACTACATTGTTATGTCATATTATTATGTGACAACCAATTATTCATTCATTAAATTACTGGCACGTGAGGCTGAACATCTGTATGCCTCAAGTTAGACGCAGGGCAGTACATCGTAGGGCACGTCCCTAATGTGTGTGACCTACGAGAAAAGGTATTCGGAAAAACAGATGCCGGCAACGAATTCCACTCCAGTAGGCCTATCACAAGCTCTGTCTGACTCTGTTTCTGGCTTTGGTTTTGAGTATGTGTGAGTGCTCACCAGTGCATTATACTGTGTGTCTGACGTTTCGACGTAGGATTTATTTAGTCAACACTCACATAGACTCAAAACCAGAGCCTGCGACAGAGCCATACAGAGCTCATGGTAGGCCTACTGGTTCCCATAGTACAAGATCTGCTTAGTTTGGGGCTAGATAGTGTCGAGTGGATTGTCCAAAATATTTATTTACTTATTAGGTTGTCTGGAAGAAATCGCTATTAGCGATAAGACCGCCCATTGTACCTCTAGTTTTGACGTGATAACGTCTTATAAATCGATGGAGCCGGCTGCACGCACGAAAAAACATGACTCATGCGTCGTTACGTCGTTTCGTCGTTCCATTTACCTGAGCCCGAGCCCGGGTCGGGTAATAGGTAGGTAAGGGTAAATGAGGGTAAGGGTAAATGAGGGTAAGGGTAAGGGTTCGGTCGGGTTCCGGGTCCGGGTCCGAGAGTTCGAGTCCGAGTCCGCGAGTCCGCGAGTATTTTCTTATGACGTTATCACGTTCAACTATCGTCAGTAAACCGACTTTACAGACAACCGATTTTTTTTTTAAGTATTATTTTAGACCATGTTTACTTGTTGATTTATGGTGTACAATAAAGTTATATATTTTTTTTTTTTTTATGTGAAAGATAGACAAACGAGCTTACGGCCCACCTGATGGTAAGCGGTCACCGTCGCCCATAGACACCAACAACACCAAGGGTGCTGTCGTTGCGTTGCCTACCCTGGAGGATTTTTTTAACGTTTTTCTTGAAGCTATTCATGTTGTAATTAAGAGGGAACAACATTAAATACCTAATTAAAAAGAAAAAATAAAAATTACATTTTATAAGAAACTAGAAAATTTTATATGAACTCTGTTTTCCACCTGTAGGTATTACAGGTAGAAAACAGAGTTCAGATCACCGACCGCAGGCAATGTGCCCAAAAGGCTGGCAACGTTACCTCTTTGAATAGCTAAGCTAATTCTTTGCCCTAGGTAAGCGCCAGCCCTTTGGTCACCAGTCTCAGAGGGAACACCTCTGGTGGTAGCTCATTCCACAGTTTATGGGTATGAGGATGGTGTACGAGAAACCCATGGATCCAGAATGTGTGGATGAGCACGGTCTCTATGTCGAGAAGAGCGGTGGTAGAATCTCGACGCGGGGATGATGTCAAATAGCTCATCAGAGCATTCTCCATTGTAAAGGCGGTAAAACACGCAGAGAGAGCCAATTTCACGGCGCAGGCTGAGTGAGTGAGGGAGTGAGGGAGTGAGTGATATTCTATTCTATTCTATTCTATTCTATACCACTGAATAAAGACATTTTGAATTTGAATTCTTTCTATCAGTGGACGCACGGTCACCCATCGAAACACATAGCACTGAACTTAGCTATTTGCCCGTTGAACGCGTAACTTACCAGCATTACCGTATAGATACGGTAACTGATTCGCGCTACAGTACAATGACTTGTTTCTGTTTGATTTCAGTCACGCTACACTGACTGTATGGGCCTAATGAAGTGGGTTCGATCCCCGCCAAGAACAAATATTTGTGTGGTGAACGCAGGTGTTTGTTCTCTGGTTGGGTGTTTTAATGTATTATAAGTATGTATTTACAAAAATAAAACTATTTAAGTATTATATCAGCTATCCAGTTACTATAGTACAAGCTCTGCTTAATTTGGGGCTAGATAGTGTTGTATGGATTGTCCAGAACATTTATTTGGTTTATTTATTATTATTTTATAGTTGTTGGTTACCATTTATCATCAAGTAGGTTGTTCCACGCTTGTACCATCAGCCATTTGTATAAAAAATAGTGTTCATTCATTGAATAGCTCAGAAAATAGAGCTAGTAAACTGAGCTGTGCTGTGTACATCAGCATATATATATGTATGTATAGACGGCACATCTCTAACAGGCATAGTGGAACACAGCGGGTAAGCCAACTGGCGTACTCTCACTCACACGAAGCTAGGCACTCGATGTGACAACATGCGCTTTCGTCAGTAAATCTTATACCTATAAACGAGAAAATCTTGTATATATATATATTAAGATCTCGGAAACTGAGCCAACGATTTTCATGAAATTAAGTATACAGGGGTTTTCGGGGACAATAAAACGATCTAGCTAGGATTCATTATTAGAAAATGTCCCCTTAATTCTAAGTAAATAATCAACTTTATCATAAAATCATAACTCCTAGCGCCATCTGTTGGTTAAGTCTTGAGTTAGTGGGACAGAGAACGCCATCTATTGACGAGTAGTGGAGTTTATTATTATGTCGGTAAGATCGAAAAATATTAATATTTAATCAGTATGTAAGTAACTCGTATTTAAATATAATTCACAACAACAGTTTACCAAAAACAAATACCGAGCGAAGCTCGGGCACCAACTGCTAGTACTTGAGTAAAACGAAAGCACATTTGAAGCTAAATTGCTTCAAATGTGCTTTCGTTTTAATCAAGTTTTTGCATTGGATAATTGCAAGGTGGTTAGACGATCTAACCACGTAAAGCGCTGTATCAAACGTGTGTTAAACTTGTTAATACTCAATACATTTATTGCATAAACATGGTTTAGTTTAGGTACATACATAGTTCTTAGGTGTAAGTCAGTATCACACGGACCCTGTTTATAGGGTAAAGCAACATGGAGGTAGGCCGAGGTTTATACACAGTAGTTGGTACGTATATATTATTATAAATTGAGAATTTCCAGGCATTATAATGTAGATAGTTTGTTACTTTATTTTAAATTAATAAGCTTGGTAGAAAAGATTAAACGATAATGTCAAGATGGTCTTAAAGTTAGGTCTTGAAAGTAGTCAAAGTTAGGTTTAGTGCGTAGTTAAAATAGAAATAACTTTTGTTCCGAATAGCTTGTCTAGTACCATAGACTAATTCCTTAGTCTATGCTAGTACGCAGTACATAATAACTCGATGGCTGTGTAGGGATTGCCACGGGTATCAATCACCACTAGTATTGCTACAGTTATTCTTCCCGTTAATAGTGGTTCATCGTATGTAATCATGGGATATGGATGGTAACTACAATTACTAATTTTTTATTTATTTATTTATTTTATTTATTTATTTACAACCATTGCCCTATCTTTACAGGTGCACCCTAATACGATAGCGCAGCCTTTCTCATACAATTAAAGATTATACTAAGTATACTAATACTAATCAATAATAAAAACTAATCACAGGTTTTATTTACAACAAAATACACATTATTTAATCGATATAATTAAAAAAAAAGATTACAAAAGAACAAAGGCCTAGAAAATTTAATAATGAACTCTGTTTTCCACCTGTAGGCATTACAGTAGGTTTACCATGAGCTCTGTCTGGCTCTATCTCTGGCTCGGGTTTTGAGCCTGTGTGAGTGCTCACCAGTGCTGTGTGTGTGACGTTTCGACATAGGAATTATTTAGACAACACAAGCACAAAGAAAAATAATACAAACAATACATTGATACTGGAGAAGTACACGACGCACTTCTCCAGTATCGATGTATTGTTTGTTCTCTGTGTGCTACAGCAGCAAAAGGGCCTTGACTCAGCATAATGCCTAGCTACTGTGAGGAAGCTTGCGCTGGTATTACCATTGACACGATCATCATCATCATCATCAGCCCGTTTGCACCCACTGCTGAGTATATATAGGCCTCCTCTTTATTGCACCATTCTCTCCGGTCCCTCGCGAGTCTCATCCACTCATTCCCAGCACTTGCAGCAATGTCGTTCGACCAACGGGCGGGTGGTCTGCCTCTAGGTCTTTGAGCACCCCTTGGCCACCATTCTGTAGCCGCCTTCGTCCATCTCCCGTCGTCCCTTCTTGCCAAGTGCCCTGCCCATCTCCATTGACACGATAGAAGAAGAATATGAATGATAAAACTGCGTGGCCCGATGTCCCGGTCACTCTACCCATAGGAAGCTAACATGTCAATTTGCAATGTCTGTACCTACTATTTCGTATCTTATTTTTATATAAGCAGTGTAGATACTATAGTAGAACTTTGAAGCGTAGCGTGTGCTGTCTTTTAAACTTTTGCTTTTGTATTGCATTGCATACGTCTGACTAAACTCAAACTCAAACTCAATAATTTTTTATTCATTACGATGCAAGAATCACTTTGAAACGTCTTATAGCTAGGTGAGTCTAGGTGCCAGTTCCACGCGACCAAGCGTAGAAGAACAGGCAACAAACTACGTCTTGGTTCCTACTGTTTTTTTATATGATCCTTTTACAAATCAAAAATAGTCTAAAATAATAGCAGTGAAGTTCCAGTGTGGTGCCACTTCACTTAGTCAGACGTATGCAATGCAATAATACAAAAGCAAAAGTTTCAAAGACAGCACACGCTACGCTTCAAAGTTATACTATAGTATCTACACAGCTTATATAAAAATAAGATACGAAATAGTAGGTACAGACATTGCAAATCGACATGTTAGCTTCCTATGGGTAGAGTGACCGGGACATTGGGCCACGCAGTTTTATCATTCATATAGCTATCTAGAGTATAGTACGCTTTCTTTATTAAATTATTCTTAACATAGGCTTTAAACTTCCGAATAGGAAGCTTAGTTGCATTTTCCGGAAGTTTATTATAAAAGCGTACAGTGTTCCCCATAAAAGACCCATTTACCTTCTGCAGGCGAAATTTGGGAATATAAAGTTTATTTTTATTTCTAGTGTTAATATTATGTGAATCACAATTTTTCTGAAAGCTACAGATGTGTTTGTGAGTGTACAATAAGTTTTCATATATATATTGTGAAATTACTGTGAGGATATTAATTTCCTTAAATCGCTCTCTCAATGAGTCTCGAGATTTCATTTTATATATGGCACGTATGGCCCTTTTTTGTAAAACAAATATAGTTTGAATATCAGCTGCTTTCCCCCAGAGAAGGATACCGTAAGACATAACACTATGGAAGTAGCTGAAATAAACTAGCCTAGCTGTAGCTTCATCAGTAAGCCATCTTATAGTCCGAACTGCATATGCAGCCGAACTTAGTCTAGCTGCAAGTGCTTTGATTTGTGGCCCCCACTGCAATTTTTTGTCAATATTAAGTCCTAAGAAAATAGTAGAATCTACAAGGTTAAGTGTCTCTCCATTAAGTATAATATTAGTTGGCCGGAGAGTCACATTTGGTAAGATAAATTTAATACACTTGGTTTTCTTGGCATTCAGTAAAAGATTATTAACGTTAAACCAGTTAAGTATTTGCGACAGAGATGCGTTAACGTCATCGTAATTAGTCTTCAATCTATCGACTTTAAAAATTAATGAGGTATCGTCAGCAAATAGTACTATTTCACATAGTTTTTTAACCAAAAAAGGGAGGTCATTTACGTACACTAGAAACAAGAAAGGACCTAATATCGAACCTTGTGGCACCCCCATGTCAATAATAGACCCAGAAGATCTCTCACCGCCCACATCAACTTTAAGGACTCTATCAGTCAAGTATGATTGTATTAGGTCAATAGAGCGATTTAGAATGCCGTAATGTTTAAGTTTAGATATTAATGTAGCATGATTTACACAGTCAAAAGCTTTGGAAAGATCGCAGAATACCCCAATCGCGTCTTGCGAGTTTTCCCAGGCATCATATATGTGCTTTAAGAGTAGAATACCGGCATCAGTCGTTGATCGACCTTTCGTAAATCCAAACTGGTGGCTATGAAGTATCCCATTTAGGTTAAAATGTGATAACAACTGAGTAAGAATAACTTTCTCAAAGATTTTACTTAGCGTGGGCAATACTGAGATAGGTCTATAGTTAGCAGGGTCACTTGCATTTCCAGATTTGAACAGGGGAATGAGCTTACTAGGTTTCATTAAATCAGGAAAAACACCCTCATCAACACACCTATTAAAAATATACGCTAGGCATGGTGCAATATCAGTTATAATAGCGCTGAGTAATTTTGTAGACATTCCCCATAAATCTTCAGTATTTTTAATGTTTAATGATTTAAATGTCTTCACGATTTTGTCAGCATTAATGTATTTAAAACTAAAGATATTATTACATTTTTTAACACTAGACTCTAACAATGCCATCGCACCAGATGCCGAGGAATTTAAAGATGATGTCACTACTTTAGGGATACTGGAAAAGAAACTATCAAACGCGTTGGCTACTTCAAAATTATTTGTCAAAAGATTATTGTTTACTTTCAAATGAATTTTTTTATTACGGAGTTTTGATTTGCCAGTCTCATTATTGACTATTTTCCAGGTAGCTTTAATTTTATTTGTGGATTTTTCAATTTTTCTTTTGATATGCAATGATTTTGCTGCGTGACAAGCTCTTTTAAATGCTTTAGAGTAGTTTTTAATATGTAAAATAAATGCTGGGTCATTAAGCATTGATTCCCTAGCAGCATATAGCTCATATAATGTATTCCTACTTTTGTAAATACCTGGGGTGGCCCAGTCAGCGAACGCGACACTAATACTAGCTTTACATGTTTTAAGTTTAAAGGTATCCTTATGTTCTTCATTGATTAAATTTGACAAGTTGGTGAAAAGGTCATTCGGGTCAGTCAGACAAGGCATGAGGGACACTTTCAGTTCAATATTGGTTTGAAACTTTTTAATACGGCTCTCTGTGATAGGCCGGTGGGTGAAAATCTCGTGTTTATCTATAATTTTATAAGCAAATCTAGCGCTATGACCGTAGTGATCTGAACTAAAATGCCTAACTACCGATTTACTAACTGGCTCATGACTGCTAAAAATATTGTCAAGACAGGTGGCTGTTGTTAGTGTCACCCTTGTTGGATCTTGAAACAAGCAGTGTAGGTCAAAACATTTAAACAAATTTAACAGCCTCTCAGAAAGAGGGTGAACCGGGATATCTACTAAGTGAAGTGGCACCACACTGGAACTTCACTGCTATTATTTTAGACTATTTTTGATTTGTAATAGGATCATATAAAAAAACGGTAGGAACCGAGACGTAGTTTCTTGCCTGTTCTTCTAGGCTTGGTCGCGTGGAACTGGCATCTAGACTCACCTAGCTTTAAGACGTTTCAAAGTGATTCTTGCATCGTACTGAATCCAAAAATATTGACTTTGACTTTGAAGAAGAAGGACTGAAAAGCGGGGTGTACTACCAGTGACTTATATTGATTGTTGATGTTGCTTTACCCTATTCACAGGGTCCATGTGATACTGACTTACACCTAAGAACTATGTATGTACCTAAACTAAACCATGTTTATGCAATAAAAATAAATAAATAATAAATGTATTGAGTATTGAGTGACTACCAAACCTCAATAATAATAAATCTTGTTTGTAAACGGAGCGAGATAAGCCCAAAAATGAAAGTACCCTGGCGCAGTGAAAGTCCCGAATCAACCAATGATACCCAGCTGTTAGAGTTACGTCTTATTTACTAACGGCTGCACGCGACTTCAGTTGATTGATATCATTTTTAGGGTGCAGCAGCCTTGTTGTCTAATAGTCCAGTAGGGCAGACATTTAAATAGAAAAAAATCCGAGGAGTGATTTTTTTTAAACGTCGGGGGGTGTGGTTGGAAGTATAAATCTCGATTTTCTAACTAATCTCGGTATATATCGCTTTACTTATAAAAATATGTCAAAACATAAACAGTGCTTAAACTATTGCCATCTCTTACCACTGGGTAATGACAAACAGTGACAGGGCTTTAAGCAATGATTAAATTTTAATTGCGTTTATAAGTATGGATGTAATAGTCCAGTAGGGGCACACATTTAAATAGAAAAAAATCCTATAAAAGTTATAAGTATAAATCTCAATTGTCTAACTAATCCCGGTAGAGGGTTCGTTCTAGTTTTAAAGTTAAATATTTACGTTTTTCTGAAATAACTAGTTAATTTTCAACTTTAGAGCAAAAATGGCAGTATCTAAAGTTGTTGGAAATTTAATTTCTCACAAGTTTGGTGATAAACATTTTTTCGCTAGGATCTTATACAGGGTGGAATTTTGTAATGCCACCTGGAGGGAAAGTACTCTTAATACTGCAGATAGAAAATTTTACTCAAAGGAAACATTCCTTTATTTTTGAATAGAAAGCAATTTCTAAAATAAAAAATATATTTTTTTTTTTATTTTTTTTTTTTTGAACGGAAGAAATTTATTCTTATAAAGAAATGAATTCGTTAAAAGAATAAATTTGTGTATCCAAGAGAATAGAGCCCATTTCAAGCATCTAATTAGTTAGTTAACCATTTTTTGTAAATAATTAAATTAATTTAAGATTTCCTGGTTATTCTTTCATTTAATTTATCATGTTTGTTAGAAATATTTCATCCTTATAATTGACCCTAACGATCGATGCAATAAAAGTACAAGGTATAATTTTTCAGATTTTAGCCGGTTCGATTCCCGGGTGTGGGAGAAGAGAATTTTCGAAAATCTTTGAATGCAGTTTGCTTTCTATTCAAAAATAAAGGAATGTTTCCTTTGAGTAAAATTTTCTATCTGCAGTATTAAGAGTACTTTCCCTCCAGGTGGCATTACAAAATTCCACCCTGTATACCTACTATCAAGTTTATCAAAAAAATCGTAATGTTATTTTCTTCAACTTTGGTTGAAGTTTGCTATCCTGGTCACGCGCATTAGAAACGTACCCTACGTCATTTGGGGGGCCTATTACAAAATCTCGTGAAATCATTCAAATAAAACGACCATGATTGGTCACGCATGACCATAGTAGATTCCAAAACTGCCTCATCACAGGCAAATGACCCGTGGACCTTGGACGAGGTCGTTCTCTCTGCCAAGGTCCTCATTTCTCAACTGGTTTGGATAATTATCTAAATATTTATAGGGTAATCTAACCAGGTAAATGCATCTATTGTAGATGATTTAAACAGCTTCAAGAAACTTTCTTAATCATGCCTTCTCGGGACGTACTAAAGCTCTTTGTGAAGGGCTCGTCAGGAGAAGTTTCTACATGCCTATTTCTGCCGTGAAGCAGCATTGCTGTGTTTCGGTTTGAAGGGTGTGGGTGCCGGTGAAATTACTGGCACGTGAGGCTGAACATCTGAATACCTCAAGTTGATGGACGCAGGGCAGTGCATCGTAGGGCACGTTCCTGACGTGCGTGACCTACGAGGCAATGCTTTGTTATAGGCGATGCAGAAGTTTTAGAGAAAAGCCAGGTCAGGAGTACCCTAAACCGACGAGCATGTATGAATAATGTGAGTGATGCGAGAGAGGTATGTCAGGATCGTAGCAAGTGGAAATCCGTGATCTCTGTCTACCCCCATGGGAATGAGGCGTGATTTTATGTAAGTACTAGCGGCCGCCCGTGGCTTCGCTCGCCCCCTTCCCGTTACTTACACCCATTCTCCGTTACAATATCTTTTTAAAAAGTAGCCTATGTGTTATTCGGATGTTTAAGCTTTATTACTGTAAAGTTTCGTTAAAATCCATTCAGTAGATTTTACGTGAAATAGTAACAAACATTCATCCATCCATCCATACTTACAAACTTTCACGTTTATAATATTATAATGTAAAATACCAAAACTGTAAGCTTACCATTTACAATTTGTATAAATATCGCTGAAAGCAACGCGCCAAAGCGCCAGGCGCGCCATTTTGTGACGGCGGCCATTTTGTGGACGTTGATACACTTCCCTACATTAGTGTTCACATAGCTGGCACTCAGGTTGGATGCAATGGAGTCATTGGGTTGAGTATTTACCTGGAAAAGAGAGACAATCTTAAGACCTTAGGCATCATTAAAAATAATCGGTTGTCTGTAAAGTCGGTTTACTGACGATAGTTGAAGGTGACAACGTCATACAGCTGTCCACGCGGACGCATCGCTCACTCAAGTAGGAGAGAGACAGATGTCGAACGCTGCCGAACGCGGAGGCCGTGCGTGCCTCTTTGTCGCTCGTTCCGCGCTCTCGCTTGCACTTCAAGCCTTAAATGGAACGCCTTAGAGCGAGGTAACTCCGCATGACGTCATGTTTTTTCGTGCGTGCAGCCGGCTCCATCGAATTATAAGACGTTGTCACGTCAAAATATAGCTGTGGTTATTTTATAGTAGTAGTCTGTCCACAACATAACATTTCTGTAATGGGAAGTAGGACAGCATACGGACACGCGTTGAATACTGAACACGTAACGTATTGATTTGTTATGTATGTGGCACAACGGTGGAATGCACGACAAAGATATGCTATGCTATCGTGACACTTGTGCTTTTTTGATCACTGTAGGCTGATAGTAACACCTCTATGCTCCAAGTTGGTGAACGTAGGCTCACCTCGTAGGGCACTTTGCTACGCTAAACAACAGAAATGTCACAAAGATTTTTATAATGTCCCAAAAGTTAAGAGCCGAGCGGGATTTGAACCCGCGACCTTCCCCTCGGTACGGGGCTGCGCTGACCACTGCGCCATCGGATCCTAATCACACTCGACGAATAACTCTTCTTTTTTTTTCTTCTTTTCCTTAAGTGTAGTAAACACTATAAAATTAATAAACAATTAACAGAAATGTCATTTTTTTACGTAAAAATGTCATTTTTTTACGCTACTAGCTAATGGAACAGTATATTGCACGAAAGGAGCCTCATTGAGGCGCACTGAAAACCCTTTCACCACACTTGGTTCGAAAGAATCAGTGACACGATAAGAAGATGGAACAAGCATATACTTGATGTTAAGTGGTAACCATATTAGTTTATAACAAAGCACTACCTCGTAGGTCACGCAAATCAGGAACATGCCATAAGATTCGTCAGGCGTCACATCTCTGTTGGTAGTAACCCTTTTTAATGCGCCGTAGGGCGTGGGTTCGATCCCCACCCAGAACTAGTATTTGTGTAGTGAACACAGATGTTTATTCTCTGTCTGGATGTCTTATTGTACTCGAAGTAACATAATGACAAAAAAAAGTATTATATCAGCTATCTGGTTCCCATCAAACAAGCTCTGCTTAGTTTGGGCTAGTTAGTGGCTATGTTTTTTGGTCTCGGAAGGGTTTAAGATGTAGGTGTCCACTCTTCTTCTCATCGTGTCTCTGGTTCCATTGTGTATTAGTAGGGCTCGTCCGGGGAAGTACTACCACCATGCCTATTCATACCGTGAAGCAACATTGCTGTGTTTCGGTTCGAAGGGTGCTGGTGTAATTACTGGCACGTGAGGCTGAACATCTGTATGCCTCAAGTTGATGGACGCAGGGAAGTGCATTGTTAGGACGCGTTCCTGGCGTGCGTGATCTACGAGGTAATGCTTTGTATAGGCGATGGTTACCACTCAACATCAGGTGGGCTATATAAGCATATAGCCATCAAATATTTGTACAAAAACAACCATTGTGTTGAAAGGATTTTAAGTGCGCCTCAAACTAATACGGATGGTATACGTGTTGACTTTCAGCCTACTTTACGAGTAACCATCATTGCCATTCAGAAGATGTGTTGACAGTTTTAGCAATGGTGACCTAGCTGGTACCGTTTGCCAAGTGTGCTGATTTGGAACTGGATTTTAAATGATCGCGGTGGTCTTGGTTTAGACTAGAATCCTTCACTTTGTAGAATTTCCAATCCAATAGGCATGACGACTAATTTTCACAATCTCTTCTATCATATTCAGAAGTATCTATTATGTCTAAAATATATCATATTTCTGTAGAAAATTAAGGTTTTTGTGCAATAAAAGTACATTTAAAATTTAAATTTTCAAATGCACGCCAAAACGCTCGCTGGTGTCATGGCGTCTGTTATTACGTCACGGTTAAGTATATCAACAGTAAACACGGGTGCTTTTGTACTAAATCGGAATGACGCTTACCTAAACGTGACGTAATTCGTTCTGACCGGTGTTTGAGCCATCATGGCGGATTGTTGTATTTTGTAGATTTATTTTAACAAATAAATTATTAATCTCGACATTAATAAGAGAATAAATACATATTTCAAAATCTTTGAATCCTTTTTCATTAGATCAGATAAATATTTTGGCGATACTTGATTACTGTCTTCATGCCTATTCAATCTCTTCCAAAGTGGATCTTAAGATCTAAAAATACATGATGCCTTTAGGGCACATTGCTTGTGGTAAATATTTACTAGTACGTGACGCTGTTGTTCGAACTTTTTTTAGGTTCTTCGACACGCTGGTTTTCTCACAATGTTTTCCTTCACCGTTTGGGAATACCGGCATAGTGCACTTAAATTTTTCGACAGAAAAACTCACGACTGGATTTGTACCCACGACCTTAGGATTGGAAGGCAGAGCCGTTAGACTTTCAGTGCTCTTCTACTCTTCTACTGTACTGTTTGGCTGGCCTCTAGCTCAGTTGGTAGTAGCTCTGCCTTCTGCGCCGTAGGTCGTGGGTTCGATCCCCACCGAGAACAAATATGTGTGGTGAACATAAATGTTTGTTCTCTGTCTGGGTGTTATATTGTATTCTAAGTATGTATTTACAAAAAAAAATGTATTCAAGTATTATATCAGCTATCTGGTTTCCATATTACAAGCTCTGCTTAGTTTGGGGCTGGGTAGTGTTGTGTGAATTGTCCACAATATTTATTTATTTATACTTACATATATGATGCCTTTAGGGCACATTGCCTGCGGTTGGTGATATCGTAGACCCTCGTCGAGTCTCCCGTGGACCTTTGAGGATCTACCTGGACTATGTACCATCAGTGCTCTTCTACTGTTAGCTATAAATCATACAATTTTGTCGTGTAACAATTGATTGTAAGACGTTATTACCCAAACAACGAGTAACATCTAGTCCGAGTGACTCATGCCGGATGTCTTCAGGCTTACGTTGCGCAAGCTGTGTGTCAGTGGGGTATTTCGCGAATGTGTCGCTGTTTTGCAACACTTAATGGTGATGGCAACATAAGAAGATTTGTCACAAGCTTATCACTATAACGATAGAATCAGAAATGAGGGTATCCATAGAAGAACCAAGGTCACCGACTTGATCTTTGAATTAGTAAGTTGAAGCAATGGGCAGGTCATATAGCTCGAAGAACTGACAAGCATTGGGTAATAAAGATTTTCGAATGGCGACCACGAACCGAAAAACGATAAGTACTATTGAATAAACGCTTATTGAATCATGAATCTTGAATCTTGAACCCACCAGATGGACCGACGACATTGTTTCTATTGTTAAGAACACGGGAAGTCGGTGGATGGAAAGAGCTCAGAATCGTCCTTCCTGGAAATGTGTAGGAGAGGTCTATGTCCAGCTGTTACATACACTATAACACTTTAGTAGTAGAGCTCTTTGTGTGTGTCTCGTGGGGGTGCGTACTACCACCATGCCTATTCCTGCCGTGTAGCAACGGTTTGAAGGGTGTTGGTGCCGGTGAAATTCCTGGCACGTAAGGCTGAACATCTGTAGGCCTACCACAAGCTCTGTCTGGCTCTGTCTCTGGTTTTGAGACTATGTGAGTGTTGACTAAATAAATCTTACGTCGAGACGTCATACACACAATTTAATGTGTCTCTGTCTCTGGTTTTGAGACTTGTGAGTGTTGACTAAATAAATCTTACGTCGAGACGTCATACCTACACACAGTATAATGTGTCTCTGTCTCTGGTTTTGAGACTATGTGAGTGTTGACTAAATAAATCTTACGTCAAAACGTCACACACACAGTATAATACACTGATGAGCACTCACACTGACTCAACACCAGAGCCAGAGCCAGAGCCAGGCAGAGCTCATGGTAGGCCTACTGTTTACTTTACAGCGTTCTTGGCACCATGCCTCATGGACACCCACTTTTGCTAGATTTTTAAGGTTTAGTTTTAATTACTCAGTTTTAGTTTTTTATGATTGTTTTGTTGTTTAAGTTATTGTTATATAGTTATAGTTCAATAAAAGTTTAGTTATTTAACTTTATTTATTTAATTAATTCGACTTCTTGGACCTTAAACACGTCAAAATCAATCATGTTCTATTAATGTAATAGCAGCGGCACTGTTTGTATACATCCGCGAGCCGTCACATAACGGTGAGCTCACGGAGCAGGTGGGGTCGCGTGACCTACATAACTTGCAGCTTGATTGACGATTCAGTTTCTTGTGACTAGCTTCTGTCTGTCGCTTCTCTTGCCCCTTAAAGCAGTGTTGCCAGTCAAATATAACATGAGACAGTTCAAAAAGTAACATTTTACGAGAAAGGAACAAAAAAATGTGGAAAACAAAACTAAAAAAAAACTCCTGCCTATTTTTAGGGTTCCGTATTTAAACTCGGAATCATTAAATCGATTATTATTAAACAAAAACTTTTCACAATATTTTTTGTTTGCTGATTTTTATTTTTTTTATTTTAGTCGGTTGTTACATGGAGGTAACATGAGAGGGTCAAAAGTAACGTAAAATTTTACAAAAATAACATTCTGGCAAATTTATATACCACAAAGCCGTAAATTAGATTCCCAACGAGTGTTTAAAATAGATGCAAAACCCTATTTATTTAATTTTCCATCGGAATTCGGAAAAAATAACCGTTTTAAATACTGGTTCTTTTGATGTCAAAGTCGTTAACCGGTATAGCACAGATTATACACGTTGGTTATAAATTACCACTTTTAAAAGTCAGTGGTAACTGTCCTACCACAAACTCTGTCTGTTTCTGGCTCTGGCTTTGAGTCTATGTGAGTTTTGACTAAATAAATCCTTTAAATCCGTTGAAATACAAGCTCTGTCTGGCTCTGGCTCTGGTTTTGAGTCTGTGTGAGAGGAGACTATGTAATAAATCCTATACTTCAAAACGTCACACACACAGTATAATACACTGGTGAGCACTCACACAGACTGAAAACCAGAGCCATAGACAGAGCCAGACAGAGCTTGTGGTAGGCCTGTGGCTTGTGGTCGTCGAACTAGTTAATTCTATAACAAGTAAGTGGGTTCAAATCCAGTTGTAGTAGCTAAAAAGTTCGAAAACACTATTTTTATGAAACAACGGGATATTAACCATGAACAACTCAAAATTTAATCATGGTGAATATACCTTTGTTTCATAAAAATCGTTTTAAAAGCCAATGATAGTTTCCAAAATTGTGTGAAAGGTCTGTTTTTTTTTCAGATTATTCCAATAAAAATTTCATCAAAATCAGTTTAACCGTTTGGTTATGTCGGTTTTTTAAGTTTTGTTAACTTTTTTTTTTTGGAAAGTATTTTTTGTTAACTTATTACAAGCCAAATGAAAACTGGAAACTAGGCCCACAATTTAACGACGTGACCAGCGTATGATAAAGCGTGGTACTAGACTACGCGCAAGATAGCTCTGCGCACGACAGATGGCGAAAAATATTGACAAAATATACAGCACCATGTTATTATCTTCCGATAAAAAAATTGATGGCGATATCGAACTTGTATTGCGTTTAATAACGATTTAAACGAAGATTTCATCATCATCATCATTATCAAGTCCACAAATTCTGAAGTCCACTGCTGGACATAGGCCTCCCCTACACATTTCCACAGGAAGAACGATTCTGAGCCCTTTCCATCCATCGACTTCCCGCGATCTTAACAATGTCGTCGGTCCATCTGGTGGGTGGGGCACCCTACGCTTCGTCTTCCGGTTCGTGGTCGCCATTCGAGAACCTTTATTCCCCAACGGTTGTCAGTTCTTCGAGCTATATGGCCTGCCCATTTCCACTTCAACTTACTAACGAACATGGTATTTTCAGTTATTTTTTCATGTTTTCCGCGTTTAGTCACGTGCAGAGTTATCTTGCGCGGGGTCTATCAGAACCCGCATACTGTCATCACATGACAGTGACAACAATGTATTATGAAAAGTAAAATCGTATTGCAACAACTCAAAATAATGATAGGCGTAAAGGCCAACTTAGATAACAAAATTTGTTATCTATTTAATAGATAATAGATTCGTTTTCTGTCATTTCGGGAAGTTACATAGATTTTTGATTTTAATTGTTTTTCTGGTGTTATTTTGAGTTCTGTTGTGTAATTTCGGTGGTATTTTAACCAACATTACTTGAGGTCTTAGCTCAAAGTGTTAGCAGTTGGAATTAAAGTGTATTATGTGATATTCTGGTTTGATCGAAAATGTTTCAGATGGTTTTGGGAAAAAACGGCCATCTTTCTTCCTATGCCAAGTAGGGCCGACTTTGACAGAAGACTGACGACTTGACGGAAAAGTATTTTATCTATGTAATATATCATCATCATTCTCATTATACTACTCGACACTGGCAAAATTGATCCGAAAAGGACAGATGCCATTCATTAAGAAGAAGAAGATAACAAATAAGAAGTAGGAAGTTTCTAAAACTATTTGCGTGAGGGAGAGAAGCGAGCTATGATTTTTTTTATGGAGTTTGACGATGTTGGCTTTCAAACAGGTTATTCTTTAAAATACTACAATTTTTGGTATAGGGTGTCAAAATAACACCCAGATAGAGAACAAACATCTGCGTTCACTACACAAATATTTGTTCTAGATAGAGATCGAACCCACGGTCTACGGTGCAGAAGACACAATATTAAGTAAATTATTAACATAGATATTTTGTTCTCTCAAAAAACTATTAAGTAGTGTAAGAAGTCTCCCTCCTCGACTATGTAGCACTAATTAAAACTCTTCGGATAGTATGTAGAACAGTAGAACCTCATAATTATATTCTTTCACATTACACATCACCCTAGATCCATAACCTCTCTGACGTCTATCAATTTCCCGCCAAAGCCGGCCTCTAACTGTCACTCGTTGACATTATGCTGTGCATGACAGGTGACATAACAGAAGTAAGGTGATTCTATCTATATCATATAGCTTGTAAATAACGCTGCGTTACAGTCGGCCATCCTACTTGGGACGGGTCCCTTCGTCCAGTACGAAGTAACAGAGTGGTCGTCAGTTATGACCACACAAAATAGTTGGTATTCCGAACTAAACTATTGAGTATTTCTAGCGATTATATTAATCCAATAACCATGTGTTCGCCTACTATATCAACTATTTCGTTCACATTATGTTTACATGTTTTTCCACTTTGGAAAAGCTTTAAGCTTCACAGCCTGGTGTTACAATCCTAAATCTAGACATTATACCAATATAATTGGTTCTTAAAGTTATTACAACAAGTATTAATGTTATTAGTCTCTAATTATCAATGAGTGTTTTACTGCTTGAGTATGCATAACTAATCTTAATTTATCCAAAATCTAGATATTATACCAATATAATTGATTACAAAAGTTCTTACAATTTTAATGGTATTAGTCTTTAATTACCACTTTGTGTTTTGCTACTTGAGTATGCTTATCTAATCAAAGTTTATTCAAAATCTAGATATTATACCCATATAATTGGTTCCAAAAGTTCTTACCTACAATATTAGTCTCTAATTATCACTTTGTGTTTTACTACTTGAGTATTTAAAACTAATCTTAGTTTATTCATTTACTTTTGACAAAACATTCATTTAAGTTTAGCAATAAGACTAATAACCAAGTAGGCTACAGATTCGTATTGTAAAACGTCGTTTCTTGATTGGGACACAACTATGAAACACTCGTTCACCATTGATAACATCGCAACCATTATAATATTCCACCAACCAAAACACCGCTAGCTATACAACTATATCTAGGTTGTCTGGAAAAGATCGCTCTTCAGCGATAAGACCGCCCATTGTACATTTGTATGTTTTCAATTATTGTTACTTGTTTTTCCACTGTTAGTTTTAAGGTGTGCAATAAAGAATTTTTCATCCCACCAGCTCTGAAAGTGTGTTTTTGCTGTTTAATTTCTGACTGGAAAAGCCATTTTTATCCGCTAGAGGATAAAGTAAATTTGAATTTAGAATATCGTGTTCAATAATTTTGTGAATACACAACCTATTTACTTCTACCTCCATGGTGCCGAACTTATCTTATCATACAACCTTTTTTATTTTGTTGAAAACTCGCACTCGTAACCTTCTTGCTGTATTTGTGAATTCAAAACACCATTAAACCTATTTACTTCTACCTGCATGGTGCCGAATTTATAATACAACCTTTTTAAATTTGTTAATAACTCATACTCGGAACCTTCTTGGTGTGTTACTTTTAGTCGCGCCATGTTCTTTTTATTTTTTTTTGCATTTAGTCATTTCCTCGAAGGTGAGATGAAAAGTTACGTGTTGCACTCGAGTGCCAAGATTGGTTAAACTTTAGAATCCTGCGCTTGCTCAGTCATCAAAATTGAGCACGCGGTTAAAAGCAGCTTTGCACTCTTGTATAACAAATAACTATTCTTTTCTATTCTATTGTTTTTATCCTTCTCTTCCTGGATCCATGCGCGCGAAACACTTTGACACCTATAAATGACAGCGACAGATTGACAACCTACGTTAAGATCATAGTAAAGCCATAGCTTTTAGAATGGCATCGTTACAGTCGGCCATCCTAAAAGAACAAGTCCCTTCGTTCAATATAGTCAGTTAGTCTCATCTACACAAAATAGTTTGTTGGTACACAAGAATTTCAGCTAAGTTTTTAATATACCTACCTACATTCCTTTCAACACATCTAACGGTTCTGGCAGAGTAACGGCGCTGAGCTGCCGCTGGTGGTGAAGCTTAATGCTGAGCCAGAGCCGATTTGCTGCAGTAGCATACTCTAGCTCATACAACCTCTTTCGCTGTTAATATTTGTAATTATATCTTTCTTTATGATTTTGATAATATACAATATTAGTCTTTAATGTTTTCTTAATGTGCAAATAAATACCTGTCTGTGTCTGTATGTCGTCTATAATACATCGCATCATCATACTCATCAATAATATCATCAATAACTTAGCTAACATTATGTGAGCCTGAAAAGTCAATCGGACGGAACTAGATCAGGACCCAGACAAGTGCTTTGCTCGTAACTTAAAACTGAAGCCTCATCAATTTACAGTAGTACCTACTCAAATAACTTTTATCTAGTCTTGGCGTACCAACATCTTACTTTAACAATTCCAATATTATTATTTTTATCATCAATGTCCATTAAGTTTTGTATAATATTTTCGTCAATCGCGAAGTATCACAATGATAGTCCTATTTATAGTAGGTATCACGAGTATCAGGAATAGTGAGATTTAACTATCAGTCATGTTCAGATTTTCATGCACCTACTTACCTACTAGTCGCTAAGTGGCAATATTTTATTCTTTGGTCTATGTAATCATCTTAGTCAAAACATGACCGATGCTTCTACGTTTAACAATCCTTATTCACCGAGAACCCATTGTATTGAAACAGGAATAACTTCCTTCACGTTGTGACTTACACACACATTTACAACTGTTTTTTTTTTTTTTATTATTATTATTTTTTTTTTTTTTTTTTTTTATTCCCATTGACTGGTGTCTTACTAAATCCAATATTAATGGCATCACAACCTTCAGATCCGTCATCCACATAAATTTAAAGCAATAGAGGCCCCGAAGAATTAACTTTATAAATAAAAAATCATTGTTTCTCCAAATACTCTGAGCATTACTATCAGCTACTTCAGAAAGGTCACCAAAGTTATACTTAATGGTACCTTATAGAATGTCATGGTTAAGCCCAGCATAATCTTGTTCGTTTACTTACAACTTTTTTTTTTTTTTTTTTTTTTTTTTTTTGTTCTTATTCTCAAAATTTCCATTTTTAACTAAATGTGTACTATCTCAACTCTATGTTTTTGAGGTAGGTACATGATGTCCCAACGGTTTACTTCAGTTAATTCATCACAGATGTTTTCATTACTAATTATTTTCCAGTCCCATATCATTTTATGTATGTTTACCGCGTATTCTCCATACACATTCAATATAGTAAGTTTTTTATTTTTTTATTTACTAACTCGAAAGTTAACTGCTTAAGTCGAATTGTCGCAAGGAGTCTTCAAGGCATATAATTCAAGTAACCAAAAGTCATGGCCTAAGCTATAACCATAAGTACAAATTCACAAAAATATTTAGGATCAATATTTGGGCTTGTCTCTGTAATTTAACAGGCTGAATCTCGATTATGCCATTCTCAAATTTTGCTTTATAACAAGGTATAGTCAGAACATAAAGCTAAGCATTTAATATATAGGTATTTTAAATCTTGTTATTGTTGTCAACCTGTTAATTTAATTTTTGCTGGTTTTATAGTTTCCAATCAATCTTAGTTTTACGTTCATAGATTGAACAAAATTATCAGATCTCACTCAAGGAGTCTCGCAACATAATTTGTTTCGCATGAATCTGTAACAAAAAAAAAAGTTTCCAAGCCATCGAGATATAAGTCCAGCCACAATAATCGTACCCGTAATTCCAGTATACACATATGGTTGCTGTTTCAGCAAGAAGCAATCCATCAGATCAGTTTTTATCACCTTTTTTTTTTTCTCAGTGCTATCAATTTATTTAACCCTTAGGCAAAGTCAAATCAAATGGCAGATCCGCCTCTGTATATAACCACTTTATTTGCCTCTAAGTCATCTATATGTGTTCAGTAAAGAATAAATAAACTGTTGCATGCCACTAAAATAATGGCACTTGGTTTTTTGACGCATTCATTTATGTTTAACATTAACTAATCATAAGATTATTAATCCGCCTGCAATCACAATTGGACGGCAAAATCATGCATCCGTCGTTCCTTCACATAATTACAATTTTAGGCGGCAAGGTCGCAAGTCAAGCTTTGCTATCCAACTACAAGTTGGATAGCAAAGTCGTATGCCATGTTTCACATAATTACTTGGGCTGCAATATCGTTTGTCAGTTGTCTTTACTCGTTCACCAATAAGGCGGCCACTCCTTATTGTATAGCCAGGTCACATGTCATGTTCTCATTAAATAATGAATTGGGTGGCAACGTCGTATGCCGGTCATGGTCTCTATTGATAATCAATTGGCAAAGTCGAATGCCATTATTACCCTCATTCAGTCAAGCATTAAGCGGCGGCAAAGTCATATGATAATTGCCCTTCCTTAGTTATCAACTAGCAAGGTCGTATGCCATCCTTATTTTATTAAGTTATATATTGGTCGGCGGCAAAGTCGTATGCCAGTCAAGTCAAATGCCAATCAGATTCTTATTCAGTTAACATTGGACGGTGGCAAAGTCATATGCCAATCATGCCGTCAAATGTTTATCAATTGGCAAAGTCATACCAGTAACACATAAACAAATATATAATAAGTAACAAATAAACAAATAAATATTGAGCGGCGGCAAAGTCGTATGTCATGCCACTCTCTGAGTTATCAATTGGCAATGTCGTATGCCAGTCAGGTCCTCTCTGGGTTATCAACTGGCAATGTCGTAAGCCAGTCAAGCCCTCTCTTAATCATAACTGAGCAACAAGGTCGTATGCTGGTCATGTCTTTACTCGATCAGGTATTGGGCGGCAATATCGTATGCCTGTCTTGCCCTCACGATCACGTATTGGGCGGCAATGTCGTATGCCTGTCTTGCCCTCATGATCACGTATTGGGCGGCAATATCGTATGGCTGTCATGCCCTCACTTAATCATTACTGACCAGCAAGGTCGTATGCTGGTCATGTCTTTACTCGATCACGTATTGGGCGGCAATGTCGTATGCCTGTCTTGCCCTCACGGCGGCTCCTTCAGCCAGCGCTCCCTGTGTCGCGCCCTCAGCACCGCATGTACCTGTCGCGCCGTCGGCCGGCGCCAGGCGGGCCAGCACCTCGCGCGCCACCTCGCGGTACAGCTGCAGCGCGCGCTCCGCGAAGTAGGCGGGCACCAGGTAGCGCGGCTCGTGCTCCACGCGGCTCGCGATGTAGTCGGCGAGCCAGTCGCCGGTGCGCAGGTTCTCACACAGCAGGTGCGCCAGCTCGTCGCGCGGCATCACCTCCGCCAGCAGCGAGGCGACACCCTGCAGGCCGCAGTACACGAGCGGCCCATGGCCCGGCACGTCGTAGGCGGGCGGCATCAGTCTCTCTCTGGCTCAATCAGTTGTCACCCATGTTCTAGAACTTAAAATATTAACTGAATACATCATTCTGGTCTTTATGTTTTTAGTTCCATTCAGATATAAATGGCATCCATCAAGATAATATAACTTCAGTATACATAGGAGGCCATACAAAAAATCATCATTAGTAAAGTACCTAGCTAAGTCTGTACCAGCTTCTTCCATTAATTCTTCACACTAATGAAACACTTCACAACGAATGGTGTCACAAGGTAAGCAATATCTCATAAATAACATATTCATGAATGCGGGAAGTAGCACTTCAATATAATCATTCAAAGGTTCATCGTTCAATCGGTTTGATTATTTCAGCTAGTTTCAATAATAATTAATATTTGAACAATCACCGCAAAGCCCCAATGATTCAAATAATAGTAACTTACAGGTAGATAGTATTTTTATCACGAGTACTCTTATTTTAATGGTGGACGGAAGGGCGGGTTGAAGGAATCAACTCGAGTCACAAGATCCCAAAGATTTAAACACTTGTTAGAGCCCAAAACTCGGAGAGGTCAGAACTCATACTCTACTAGAGTAAATAAATTATACCATTATTTATTATTAGGAACACCCCATTTGTCATGGCTGTTTGAACATTCAATTTTGTCCTGAAGCTCGCTTGGAATTCAGATAACTTGTGGCCTCAGACCAATTCTCAACAGACTTACTTATCCATAACTTGCTATTAGTCCCACAAAATTATTTATTTATTCATTTAAAACTTCCACACAAACTATTTAGTGATATGAAGACTTAATGCTAATAGCATTGTCTACCAGTCTAAATCTCTGGGTCTAAAATTAATATTTGCTCGGATATTCTCCGACTCACAAAATTCAGTTTCTCAAGTCAACTTCAATATATAATAATATCAAATCTTTGCAATTGTTATTAATGAAATACTATATTTACCAATTTCCATCAATGCCATTTTGTCTTACCACACCAGGTCTATTTGCTTGCTGAGATGAGTTCCAACTTTATGCTCCATAATATTGTGTAACTCAGCACAACATTTTTTTTTTGTCCATTTTATCATTCAAAACAATTCAGTAACCAAGCTTCACGTTTCCAGGTTTGTAACTCTGCTCAGGCTCTGTGTATTTTGTTACTAACGTTGTCACATTTTACTGTTTTATTTCTTGTCGTGTACAGCTTGTTTTTCATTCTTTCTTTCTAACAACATTGTATCTCGATGGTTCGTAATTGTTGTTGAAAATTGTTGGATATCTTTATCATAAATTATCACGGCACGAACGGCTTGTAGGCCCGTTGGTTCATCCTATCTTCTGACTTGTAAGAAGTCTCCCTCCTCGACTATGTAGCACTAATTAAAACTCTTCGGATAGTATGTAGAACAGTAGAACCTCATAATTATATTCTTTCACATTACACATCACCCTAGATCCATAACCTCTCTGACGTCTATCAATTTCCCGCCAAAGCCGGCCTCTAACTGTCACTCGTTGACATTATGCTGTGCATGACAGGTGACATAACAGAAGTAAGGTGATTCTATCTATATCATATAGCTTGTAAATAACGCTGCGTTACAGTAGGTATTATATCTATACTTGTAATGAATAGGCTCAAAAAGTACTGGGCCGATTTAAAAAATTCTTTCACCAATAGAATGCTACATTCTTCCAATTTGACATAGGCTACATTTCATTTTGAAAAAAATTAGGGATCCTTGGTAAAATTTGAACAATGTAACCGAAGGTGTAGAAAAATGAGTCTTAAAATGTCTTTCGTCGAATGCGCTGCCGAAACTATTAGCGATAGAACAAAATAATGTACAACAATATTGTCTACCCCGTGCGAAGCCGGGACGGGCTGCTAGTCAGCTATATGTAGGCCTACCACAAGGTATGCGTGGCTCTGTCTCCGTGAGTGTTGACTAAATAAATACTACGTCGAAACGTCACACATACAGCATAATACACTGGAGCACTCACACTGACTCAAAACCAGAGCCAGACAGAGCTTGTGGCAGGCCTACTGGTTCCCTTAGTACAAGCTTTGCTTAGTTTGGGACCGTGTTGTGGATTCTAAATAATATTTATTTATTTACTTATTTATTTGTAACAAAACTATTGCATCAGGCGAGTGTGAATGGAACTGCTGGAAGGGGAAGACCTAGGCGCATGTATCTCGAGCAGAGCGCAGACGTTTTAGAGAAAGACCAGGTTAGGAGTACCCTAAACCGACGAGCATGTATGAAGAATGTTATTAGAGTGAATGAAGCGAAAGAGGTGTGTCAGGATCGTAGCAAGTTGAAATCCGTGATCTCTGCCTACACCCATGGGACTAAGGCCTGATTTTATGTATGTATGTATTTGTTCGCGGTATAGGGATCGAACCCACGGTCAGATCAGATCATATAAAAAAACGGTAGGAACCGAGCCGTAGTTTGTTGCCTGTTCTTCTAGGCTTGGTCGCGTGGAACTGGCACCTAGACTCACCTAGCTTTAAGACGTTTCAAAGTGATTCTTGTATCGTATTGAATAAACGCTTATTGAATCTTGAATCTGGTCTACGGCGCAGAAGACACAATATTTATTTTTATAATCACGTCAAATTCCACAGGCTCCTAAGCACGCTGGCCTCATAAAAACAAGACGAGTAAAAAGTAAAGGTAAGGGCACTAGTAACCCAAATAGGAACAACCGGTTAGGTAGGTGCGGTCAGACGGACGCGTGTTAAGGCCAAGTGAATTTATTTGTTTTTATAAAGATTTTATAAATAATCTGCTGTTTCTCATCTTAATAGAAGTGCGAGTATTTAATATTATAACATTTTTAGGGTTCCGTAGCCAAATGGCAAAAACGGAACCCTTATAGATTCGTCATGTATGTCTGTCCGTCCGTATGTCACAGCCATTTTTCTCCGAAACTATAAAAGCTAGACTGATGAAACTTTGCGAGTAGATGTATTCTGTGAACCGCATTAAGATTTTTGCACAATAGTAGAAAAAAATCAAAAAATTTGGGGGGTCCCCATGTGTGTCACCCTCCCCCCCCCCCCCAATCTTCTAAAATTACCAGTTTTGTCATACTAGTTTTGTCATACATTGATGTGCAATGTACTACATCTTGTAACTTGAACAAAGACAGCTTCCTTTTCACAGAGTTCTTCACACCATTGAACATTCGGAACCGACAAGAGCTGTGTGAACTGCATTTACCCATCTTAACATGACAATTGAGAGTCTAGGTATAATGGGCAGGCGTGGTGTGAGAAATAGGTTAATTGCGGGTAGTTGAACTAGAAACTACGACCTTCAACTAATCTTGGATAACTTTGAAACTTCTTAAAGCTAGGTATGTCTATCTCATTGATTCCCAACGTGGTCCAGGTGGACCCCCAGAGGTCGACGGGGGACTACGATGGCGTGACAAAAAAAAAGCAGCAACGTGCGAGTCGGACTCGCCCATGAAGGGTTCCGTAGCATCATGTAACATAATATAAAGGTTCTTGTAGTTCGTCGAAGGGTAAATTGCGGTTTACGATTTATGACGTCTATAAAAAAAACTACTGACTAGATCTCGTTCAAACCAAATACCGTTGAAAGTTTGCATAGTAATGTACAACATATATTTTTTCTAGTTTTATCATTCTCTTATTTTAGAAGTTAGAGGAGGGGGGGGGGCAACTTTTTTCCACTTTGGAAGTGTCTCTCGCGCAAACTATTTAGTTTAGAAAAAAAACCATATAAGAAACCTCAACATCATTTTTAAAGACCTATTCATAGATACCCCACACGTATGGGTTTGATGAAACAAAGTTTTTTGAATTTCAGTTCTAAGTATGGGGACCCCCAAAATTTATTGTTTTTTTTTATATGTTTGTGAGAAAATCTTAATGCGGTTCACAAAATACATCTACTTACCAAGTTTCATCAGTGTAGCTTTTATAGTTTCGGAGAAAAGTGGTTGTGACACGGACGGACAGACAGACGGACGGACAGACAGACAGACAGACAGACATGACGAATCTATAAGGGTTCCGTTTTTGCCATTTGGCTATGGAACCCTAAAAATGGGGGTTCACAATTCGCAAGCGGGGGTCCACGAAAATGTATCTGGTTTCGATAGTGAAGAACTAAAATGTTGGCTTCGCCTATCAATTAATTAATTAACCTATCTATTCTTACTATTAATTCGTGGTAGAAACTCAGCCGCAACACAAATGTTCATAATTAGATCTAATCTCCATATTTTTGTGGTCGACTAGAAATGTAAAAATTTAGGTCCACCGGAACCAGCAAAACGAAATATGGGAAAAAAAGATTGGGAGCCTCTGGTCTATGTGCTAGATCCACGCGACTAAGTTCGGAAGACCTACTCAAAGTAAAAGATTCAAGAAGTATAAATCTACCATTTGTAAGTATTAGGCATCTTTTATTTTCGCTCCTCGAAGCCCCTCAACCGGAAGTACCAAATTCAGTGTTCCGGTCTGCCGGTTATGACATCACGACGATCTTTCATCATAAATGAAAAAATCGGTTGTCTGTAAAGTCGGTTTACTGTCGATAGTTGAACGTGACGTCATACAGCTGTCCACGCGGACGCATCGCTCACTCAAGTAGGAGAGACAGATGTCGAACGCTGCCGAACGCGGAGGCCGTGCGTGCCTCTTTGTCGCTCGTTCCGCGCTCTCGCTTGCACTTCAAGCCTTCAATTTAACGCCTCAGATCGAGGTAACGCCGCATGACGTCATGTTTTTTCGTGCGTGCAGCCGGCTCCATTATATTATAAGACGTTGTCACGTCAAAAAGAATCACGCACCTACTAGCTGCTAACTTCAAAGTTGAGACCCGGTGCGCGTACTGTAGCTATAAGCTACTTCGTGTGTTCGCATACGAACGTGAGTAATTACTAGAGGCGAGAAAATAACTGTAGATATACGCTCGGGTAAAAAATAACTAAATTTTTAATAAAGTTCGTTGAGCTACTATGGGTTAGATTAGATAGATAGATATATGTATATATTATATTATAGACAATTCACACAACACTATCTAAGTAGAGCTTGTACTATGGGAACCAGATAACTGATATAATATTTTTTTAATGTAAATGCATACTTGGAATACTATATAACACCCAGACAAAGAACAAACATCTGTGTTCACCACACAAATATTTGTTCTCAGTGGGGATCGAACCCACGACCTACGGCTCGTTATTGATAACTCTTTATTGATTACCATGACAAATAGAATTAGTATTTAGCTTAAAAATAAACAGTCACAGTAAAACAATGAGCGGCCTTATCGCTAACGGCGATCTCTACCAGGCAACCTTGGGACGGGCAGAACCGAACATGAACAAGGGAGGGGGGGAGTTACACCATGTTTTAATGTATTATCTTCCAACCTCTGTACCTACCTACTTTTTTCGTATATTTTTTATACAGGGTGTTTTTTTGAAAAGGATGGTGGTGGCCAAGTTTGAAATCACGAGAGTTAGGGAAAAGTCGTGAAAAGAGTCATGTCCTCCATTCATAAGAAAAACATAACTGCATATTTATCTCTTTCAAAAACGTTTTACTTTTGACGGAAATGGACCTGAACGATTATTTAAACAAAATGACACCATCTGAGTTTTGTTGTTGATAAGTAGGCTAACCACAAGCTATGTCTGGCTCTGGTTTTGAGTCTGTGTGAGTGTTGACGAAATAAATCCTACGTCGAAGTCGAAGAATTTTTCAAATCGGTTCATAAATTACGAAGTTATGCGTTATCAAACTTACAAAGAAACTGAATTGAGAACCTCTTCCTTTTTATTTGAAGTCGGCTAAAAAGTAATCTAGATTCTGTCACAGAATAAGTAACAGTGAGTAGCACTAGCACTCGACAGGTTTAAGAATACGCATGTCTAGCTCGCGAAATGCATATTTTTAATCCTAAATTATTACCAATGTGGGATGATATGGAGCTGAGAACACCCCTAAATAGTATATTATTATGTACCAAGGGGTTAAGAGTGTTTTATGTAGCGGGCACCGTATTGAATCCCGAGCAAAACGAAGGATTCGAGCGTTAACTCCCGAGCAAAGCGAGGCAGTTAATACAAGAATCCTGAGTGCAGCGTGGGATTCAAGGTCGCCCAAGACTACCTTTATCTCCGAGGAGAAAACTCTACTCTTCCCACTATCTACGAGATTATAAAAAGCAAAAGTACCTACTAGAAAAAAATATTTATTAAAATTATAATTATTTAAATAATAAAATAAAAAAAAAACAAAACAAATAATTTATCAATAGGTATTATTTTAATTATTTTAATTAGTTATTCACACAGACTATAAACCAGAACCAGAGACAGAGCCAGACAGACTTCATCGTAGGCCTAAAATTTTGTTCAGCCCGAGAATTAGGCTCCATAAAGATAGATTAGCAGAGATATGTGGAACTAGCGAAAAAAACCCAAAAATCAGAAAAGTTGAAACTAGATTTTTAAAACTTGTGTTTTTATTCGCGGTGGTAGTATCCACTCTTTAGACTCGACAGTGCTAAGTTAATGCCCAGTGAGGCACTTGGGCCGCAATATCGCTGGATTTGTGTGAGAATGTCGCGGTCGCAGTGAAACTGTTGAAACGGACACTTTGATAAACATAAACTTTCCTAAACGTTTCTAAAGACTCGCTAAAAGTCTTTCGTCACTGTCACTTTTATGCCAACTAATAGAGATGGCAACAGATTTATCAGCATAATAAGCTAAATGACGATTAAAAGACTAATATGAAGAGAGTTTATCAATACTAGAAGATATTTAATCAATTGAAAAAAATATGGTTTAAGATTATTTATTTCTCATATTTTTTTCAAACTATACTTACTGTGAAACATATTTGCTTGAAATTGCTACACAAGTATTTATAAATTTGAAAATACAGTGAGCTTATATATGTATAGGTCTTAGGTTTAAACACGATAACTTAAAGTTATACTATAAAACTTGATACTTATGATACTTAAAAACTTTTAACCCCGCACTTTTTCTAGATTTCCGTATATCGTAGCTGTCGAGGCTTCCACGATGAGGTCGTCGATGAATTACTCAAGGAAATCATCCATTCTCTCTTCAAAGACAAGCAATAAAATAAAATTGCAAAATGATCCGAGATGAGCCGAGAATTAGGCTCCTGAGTACAAGCATTCTAGTAATATTCCCAAGTGTTCTAGGTCCCCACTTGTACTGCAACATATCTCTTAATACCGCGTGATCCGGGCATTATTGAAAATGCACTTTCTGATATCCGTCTGCAAACAATTTGATTGCAATTCCTTATTCAAACTAGACACAATGGATATCCACTGTATTCATATTTTCACAGCAACAATAGATTCACAAGTTTCAATAAATGTTTCAATGCTCTCAAACGGTGAAGGAAAACAGTGCGAGAATCCGTCTTTTTCTTGTCGAGTCTCTAGTTTTTTCGAGTAGTATCTAAGTATGGTTAAATAGTCCACGGGTTGGACTATTTCGCACGAAGAGACTGTCTTTTATATGCCGATCCAAATATTCAATCCTATCTCTTCACGAAAATCTTCGCGACGCACTCATAATAAAAAGAAAAGGATAAAATATACCTTCTTCTTCTTCTTGGATTATTCAAACCAAGTCTTGGTTTGAATAAAGAACCAGTAATTTATTGGTTTGAAAAAGAAAAATTGCTCTCTTGGTTTTCCCAACTGAAATTAGAAATTTTGTTTATCCGACTATTTATTTAGTAGTAAATTATGTGAATAAAGAACGGCTATATTAGTCCCACAGCGAGAAGCGAACTTGCACCTCTTTCGACTCGATTGGATACTCTGCCCGTGATTAGGTGTTCAAAACTATATTAATTATGAATACTGCCATCTATGTGAGAAAGACAGAACTATTTTTTGTCTGAATATGAGCATTTTTTAGTTTTGCTACTCGACACTAGATGGCAGGAGCTAATTGTGTACAGCGTTATCTATTGGAAAGCTTTGGCACTTAGTGCTGACCATGCTACAACGTAGGAATCAAGCCTTAGGTTTTGGATATTCTTATTTGGAACTGGACTATTTAATGTGTGACTATTTAATTTCAATTTCAATTTCAATTTCAATTTATTCACTTAAAAAATAACATTACAGATATTAATCCAATGCGTTATTCTAAGTCTTTGGATATTAAAAATGAACGAATACTACTAATAATCTAATATACCTACTAAAAATATCTTACAAGCTAACTAAACCACTATAAACTATACATTATATAAAACAACAATAAAAAAATATATGTACTTATAAACTAGAATGAGATCATTTTTTTTATTAAATAAGTAACCACAATTTACAGGTTTTATACTGATCACCACGGTGTTAGAGAGCTGGGTTCCTCAGAGTAACCCAAGCACAGTTTTTCCACTACAGCCCACCTGTCTGCAAACAAGTCTAATTGTGGGTTGGCCAAGAGCAGGGCGTTGAGGTGGCGTTGTGCGCGGCAGACGGGGGATTGTTGGCGCGCTACGGTGCGCACGGCCCTCGGTGAAAGCAGTGGAACTCGCCCAGGGCGGAATCTAGCGCGATTGTCCGGGACACAGAGTCTACTTACCTCCGCTAAAAGATCAGGGCAATTTAGCAATCCACGCATAATGCGACATAGTGTTAATAATTGATCGCAGAGTCTTCGCGTTTCGAGTGAGTGGAATCCTAGCGTACCCTGGAGATATTTCGTAGGGTACATGAAGGGATAGTAACCATATACTTTTTTGTACAAAAAACGCAAAAACCTTTTTTGCACTTTTTCCACCATCAATGCATATGTTACTTCATGAGGATTCCACACGCACGAGCTTGACTCTAGTTTTGACCTTATAAGTGATGTGTATAAAAGTTTAATTGCGCCTATATTAGTGAAATCCCGGCAATTTCTGGTTACGAATCCCAGTTTTTTAAAGCTATCGATTACAAGTTTTCTGTGGTGGTTATGAAAGGTGAGCTCGGGATCAAATACTACGCCCAGGTCCTTCGCAGTTAGTGGTCTCATGAGGACTTCTCCGTTTAAATTATAGGGCATGGTAATAGGGTTCCCTGATCTAGTGAAACTCATTACTTGACATTTAAAGACGTTTAGGTGTAACCTGTTTTCCCAACTCCAGGCCTGTACAGCATCTAAGTCCCGTTGCAGTGCGTGGCTGTCTTCTTTAGATCTTATTGGATAATAGAGTTTTAAGTCATCTGCGTAAAGCAGGCACTTCGCATTTTTAAGCGTTTTAGCTAAATCGTCTACCATCAACGTAAATAGCAATGGACCCAAGGATGACCCCTGACTAATTCCCGATCTGGTGTGATACGGCGCGGAGTCATAGCACCCCAGTCTCACGAATTGTCTCCGATCACTAAGATAGTCAGCGAACAGTCTCAAAAGCTTAGGTGTAAATCCGAATATACTAAGTTTATTCAAGAGAATATCATTGTCCACATGATCAAAGGCTTTTTGGAAATCTAGATATACGACATCTACTTGAGTGTTAGTATCTAGTTGGTATGAGATGTCGTCAACGAGTGTCAGCAGATTCGTATTTACCGAGCGGCCCTTTCTGAATGCATGTTGGGCGTCATTTAGGAAAGGTTCTATTTGTCTATACAGTTTAGTATGTATACCACTCTCAAATAATTTCGCTAGGGCTGATAGAATGGCGATCGGTCTATAGTTATTAGTTAATTTTTTATCACCTGTCTTAAAAACAGGAACAACTCGCGATTGTTTCCATGTATCGGGATAAACACCGTTTCTAAGTGAAAGATTAAAAATATGGGCAATTGGGGCTGCTAGTTGTGTTTTGAAGGCTTTGATTATGTATGGTGGAATATTGTCTGGACCTATTGAACTTTTAGGCTTAAGTTTTTGTATTAAGTGTTCTATTTCTACTTCTGTAAAATCGACGATATTTATGGAGGAATGACTATGTGTTGATGATAAACGATCTGCGTCAAGGCTCGGTATTTGGGGCAGGAAAACACTGCTAAAGTAATCTGCAAAGGCTGTGGCTGCCGCCTTTCCTGAGTGTTGTTTACCTTCATGAGTTATGCAGGGATCAAAACCACCTTTCGTTCTTAAGCTTTTTACATAGTTCCAAAAAGCTTGTGGGTTGGAAATTAAGTTGTTTTGAATGTTTGCTATGTACTTATTATGCGCTAATGTAACTTCATGTTTAATATAGACTCTAATGGCAGCAAAGAAACTATATATGTAGAGATTTTTACTAGCCTTCCAAATTTTGTGTAAGTTCCACTTTAATTTAATATTGGCAACTATTTCTTTAGTGAACCAGGTGGGGTATCTACGAGTGGGTTTACTATTTCTTATTTTTTTAGGAACACTTTGGATAAAACTATCATTGAATTTGGAATAAAATAATCTAACAGCGCTATTGACATCATGTTCGGCCAAAACATCACTCCAGCTTGTGCCGCTAATGAGTTCATAGAGCAACGGAAAATCCGCTTTATGAAAATTCCAGTCTGTGCTAATGTCAATGTTGCTAGCCTCCAAAAGTGCATCCCGTCCTGTGGCCACGATAGTGAGCGATATATCTAAAGGTGGATGGTATTTGTCAGCTTTATCTACAAGTCCGCAGTCTGCCTCACACACGCTTACCTCGTTTACTTTGTTGTTTGTAAGTACTACATCTAACTTACTCCCAGTTTTGTTTATCACGCTATTAGAGTCTGCAAATTCACAAAAGTTTAAAAAATAGTGCATATAGTTGTTTATGCTCCAAGAGGCACTGTTCATATTTAAGTCACCTACTATAACGACACTAGAGTTCTGTAATTTTGATGACATATTTTCCTCTACTTTGCAGTACCAAGACATAATATAATCTTCATCATTAGCTGAAGGCTTTATGTATACAACACACACATACACTAACCGGTTTTTGAGGGAAAAAGAGGCCCATAGGTCTTCACCGTTTCCTGTCTCCAGGTGTTGCTGACGAGAAAGATCAAGGCCTGGCCTAGCAGCAAGCAGTATTCCACCTCTATTGGAACCTCTATCTCTCCTAACCATACTCCATCCGTGCGGTGTAACTTCAGCGTCAGTTATTGAATCATCCAGATCCATTGGAATGGGAGCAGCCCTTATATTCTCCTCAAGGAATAATTATTTTCAAAGTGATGAAGTGATAAATTAATCATTTTGGCACAAAAAAAATGCCTACATTAAAGAACACCGGTAAGTGTATTCTAAGTATTTTTTGTACGAAAACCAGTGCAACTTAGTTCAGTCTTACTTAACAGATGGCGCCAGGTTGGCAAAATTTCGTATTTTTTCCATAAAAAATGCTAATAACAATCGATTTAGATGCAAAAAGTTTAATTTTATACATTTTCAAATAATCTGGAATAATGAAGTATTAGATGGTTACCTAAAAAAATTGAAAACATGATATCTTTTTGAGTTATTCGCAAAAGTTCTCGATCGCGCTTACGAAGTTTTGTGCAGTTTGTAGCATGTATACAACTCTGTTGAATTTACTGATGTACTTGCTTCGGCAGTACATATACTAAAATTGGAACGATACAGAGAAGATTAGCATGGCCCCTGCGCAAGGATGACACGCAAAATCGTGAAGCGTTCCACATTTTTTGGAGATTTCTGTTATGAATGAAAACTTATGGCAATATTAGACCAGGGGGCTAATTCTCGGGCCGATCTCGATCATTTTGAAATTTTATTTTATTGCTTCTATTCACAACCCCGCACTTTTTCTACGTTTTCCGTATATCGTAGCTGTCGAGGCTTTTACGATGAGGTCGTTGATGAATTTCTCAAGGAAATCATCCATTCTCTCTTCAAAAAGAAGCAATAAAATAAAATTGCAAAATGATCGAGATCGGCCCGAGAATTAGCCCCCAGATAGCTGATTAATAAGATACAAAGATACATTTATTTTTAAAAAATACATACTCTGGCCCGTATTCTGACTTCCTTCACAGCTCAGTTGGTAGTAGCTCTGCCTTCTGCGCTGGAGGGCGTGGGTTCGATCTCCACCGTGAACAAATATTTGTGTGGTGAACACAGATGTTTGTTCTCTGTCTGGGTGTTATATTGTATTATAAGTACCTATGTATTTACAAAAAAATATACATGTATTAGGTATATCAGCTATCTGTAGGTCTACCATGAGCTCTATCTGGCTCTGTCTCTGGCTCTGGTTTTGAGTCTGTGTGAGTTGACTAAATACATCCTACGTCGAAACGTCACACGCACAATATTAATGCACTGGTGAGCACTCACACAGACTAGAGACAGAGCCAGACAGAGCTCATGGTAGGCCTAATGGTTTCCATAGTGCTAGCTCTACTTAGTTTGGGGCTAGATAGTGTTGTGTGGATTGTCCGCATTACATGTTTGTTTTATTTATTATTCAGAAATTATGCTTGAGTCTGAGTCGAGTCTCAAGCATACATTTTTGTCATTTTTAAATGAAGAACTGTCAAAAAATAATCTATGCTTGAGAGTGTTTGGATGGACTTACACTCGAGCAATGTTTCTGAAAACGGGCCTTTTAATACAATTTATCACCCAGACAGAGACAGAGAACAAACATCTGTGTTCACTAAACAAATATTTGTTCTCGGTGGGGATCAAACCATACTGCGCAGAAGGCAGAGCTACTACCAACTGTGCTGAGAGGCCAGTCAAAGGTACTCTGCATGTAGAAAAACAAAGTTTCCTTTATTCTGAAGGCGTATTTATTTATTGCTTTTAGGTGTTTCAACGAATTTTAATAATGTAGAAAGTATTTTATTTGGGTTCACTTAGAAAGTGGTCATGCCTATACATAATATACATCTATCTTTTAATAGTAAGGCTCTTTGTGTGGCTCGTCCGGGGAAGTACTACCACCATGCCTATTGCTGCCGTGAAGCACAGTTCTATTGAATTTATGTAGATGAGAGATCTTAGACAGTTTCTGGCCTCTAGCTCAGTTGGTAGTAGCTCTGCCTTCTGCGCCGTAGGTCGTGCGTTCGATCCCCACCGAGAACAAATATTTGTGTGGTTAACATAAATGTTTGTTCTCTGTCTGGGTGTTATATTGTATTCTAAGTATGTATTTACAAAAAATAAATGTATTCAAGTATTATATCAGCTATCCGGTTCCCATATTACAAGCTCTGCTTAGTTTGGGGCTAGGTAGTGTTGTGTGAATTGTCCACATTTTTTTTTTTTTTTTAGGATAATTTGTCTAAGGTAAAGATTTTTTTTATTCAATTCGCTGATTGAACAAGAATATGGCCCTGATGTTAAGTGGTAACCATCGCCTATAACAAAGCATTGCCTCGTAGGTCACGCACGTCACGTGCCCTAAGATGCACTGCCCTGCGTCCATCAACTGGAGGCATACAGATGTTCAGCCTCACGTGTCAGTAATTGTCACCCACACCCTTCGAACCGGTACACAGCGATGTTGCTTCACGGCAGGAATATGCATGGTGGTAGTACGCACCCCCACGAGACACAACTACTACTTAGGTCCAATTTCACCGTTAAACGCGTTTAACTAAACTCGTTTATATGTACGTACACAAAAGAAATGCAACGACATTGACAGGTCTTTAAGCGCGTTTAGAGAAAAATGTACCAACTGAATGCTTAAGCGAGTTTAAACGTCAGTAGAACGCGTTCAATTTCAACGGTGAAATTGGACCTTATAGGTGCACTTAAAATCTCGGACGAACCAGAGTGGTGACGACAAGAAGAAGACTTATCAAAATTAAAGATATTTGAACCTGGCCTAGGCCTACCACAGGCTCTGCCTGGCTCTGTCTCTGATCTGGTTTTGAGCCTGTGTGAGGGCTGACTAAATAAATCCTACGTCAAAACGACACACACACAGTATAATGCAATGGAGCACTCAAGACTCAAAACCAGGGGCCTAATTCTCGGGTCGACCGAGATGTCTCAATGTCCCTTAAATAAATAAATAAAAATAATTAAATAAATCGCCGTTTTCGCACGTTTTCTACGTTTTCCGTATATCGTAGCTGTCAAGGCTTCTAAGAGGCAAAATGATCGAGATCGGCCCGAGAATAATGCCCCAGGGGCCTAATTCTCGGGCCGATCTCGATCATTTTGCAATTTTATTTTATTGCTTTTTTTCGAAGAGAGAATGGCAGATTTCCTTGAGTAATTCATCAACGACCTCATCGTAGAAGCCTCGACAGCTACGATATACGGAAAACGTAGAAAAAGTGCGGGGTTGTGCAATGCCAATGCGTATTTATAAGACATTGAAATCTCGGTCGGCCCGAGAATTAGGGGCCAGAGTCAGAGACAGAGCCAGACAGAGCGTGTGGTAGGCCCACTGATGATAGCGTTATTTAAAATTGGTATGGAAAGGTTCATGTGAAAATAGTATTGAGTTCAATAGTAGATAATTTAGAAAAGTCATTGTTGGTTTAAAGGTAGTACAGTCGGCGATATAAGTTTTATTATCAAACAAAACCAAATCAAGAGTTGTTTATTTAACGTCAATAGTTTAAACAAGTGTTAACAGTAAAAAGGAACAAAGACATTAAAATTGGCTGTCACTCAGCATAATGATTCTCTGAGTTCAACAAATAAATTAATTCAGCGTCAGTTTATACTCATTTAAGGCTCAAGTGTTTGTATTTAATAGAATGTCTTTTTACAGATTAGACAAATATAATGTATATTTATGTCTGTTATCTTTCAATGACCGTACATCCATTTACGCTAACTATAATATTTATTATCTAAAAATGTTAATTTGTTAGGCTAGTGCTTTTGTTCCACTTTCCCTGTTTTTGGGGTAAGGGAAACGGTCTGCACATTATGAATAAATATAGTACCTATGTTGATCATTCTAGAACTATTTCATCTCAAAGAACTTCGTTGATTGAAAATGAATTTTATTCCATTGAAATAGGGCTTATAGTATAAATTATTGAATAAAAACGGAATTTGGGGTAAGGGAAACATACTATGTAGAGGCAGGGGTGGTAAACTGAAAGATTTTTTTTTCATACCATGTATTAAACATTATAAATTATTCACACCTACTGAATATTAAAAGAATTAAAAGACATTTTAAAAGTAACTTGGCCTCTTCGACCAATTGCAGGTGTGGGCAATTTCGTGACAATGTCCTCCCTGTGTTTAAGTTCCGAGATGTCGTCCACCACAGGGAAAGCAAAAATAGTTGCTGTTTCTGCTTTTGATTTCCTTCTTGTATATTTAATTACAGGAGAACCGTCATCATTTATATTAATAACTACTCCTACGTAATGTTTGAGTGACTTTTTTGTGCAAAATTTAACCAGCACCCAATCATTTTTACCCACTGCATTAACATCGTTTTCCTTGTCATCGTCGAGTTCTATATCTTCTGCTTTGTCTTCATCACTACCATGCTGTATATTTTCCCAAAAATCATAATCGTCGCTATCTTCGTCGTACTTAATTTCAGTGTCAGTGTCACTTGAAGACGAATATTTTAGTTTTTTTCTATTATTGTTTATCGCTTTTCTTTTTTTCACTGTTTTTGGGTTTTGTCCTTTTTGTTCATTTTTTTTTGGCTTCCCTTTAATTCCACGTATGTCTTTTTGAATGTTTACTTCTCCTATCGTTTTTGAGTTTTGTCCTCTTTGTTGATTTTGTTCTGTAATATTTTTCTGTTCATTATTTTGTGGGTTCTCTTTAATTTCACGTATGTCTTTTTCAATGTTTTTCTCTGCTATTGCTTTTGAGTTTTGTCCTTTTTGTTGATTTTGTTCTGGTATAGTTTCTTTTCTTCGTTTTGCGTCGTGTTTAGTTTCCTGTACGTGGTTTTTAATTTTTTGCTCTGCTTTTGCTTTTTCTTGTAGCTTTGTCTGACTTTTTTTTTCCTGCTCTGTTTTCTCCAAATTTATTAATACATCGTCACGGGTTATTACTTCAGCTCCAGTTGCCATACGCTTTCTTTTAGTTTTGTAGCTGGTACCTGCTTTTATTCTCAATAATAGTAGATCTTCGAAGCTGATAATCCTGTTTTCTAGAATTTGAACTGTGGGCTTCCTGATGTTCACTGAGCTAGTTGATTCATAACTGAGCTGGTTGAAAGAGTTACGATCACTGCTATATTCTTTTGTCGAATTTTGTGGGAAATCCGAAAATGTAGGATGACGAATATTTCGAGTCAAGTCGATGCTTTTTAAAGAGAGAGCTAGCAACGAGTCCGGGTTGTATTTAGGTGGCTCAGTACACAGCGGCACATCATTCAGGGGTTCATTAGTAGGGTCTTCGATAATATTCGTAGCATCACATGTTGCTTTATGTTTCCATTCTTCTAGAAGAACTTGGTTGAACTTATCTTCTGAGATAGCATTTTTATTGAGGGGATATATTCCCGCTTTTCGGAAACCAGCTGCACATATAGCCGGGTCCAATCCACCCCAAATTTGTCCAAGCATTTTCGCAAAATCTTTTTTTGGCAACGACTTTCCGATATTTAACCTCTGCCACTTTACAAGGGCAACGTCCCATTTATCTTTTAAAGATTTATTTACCGCTAAATCTAGTGGCTGTAAAAGATGGCTGGTGTGTGGAGGTATTTTTAAAATTGTAATATTAGCTTTTCTAGCTTTTTTAATGAGGTTTATACCAACATGTGTTGCGTGTCCGTCATATATCAAAAGGATGGGTCGTTTTGGTCCTACTGTTTTTAAAAACACTTTTTCGAAAAAGTTTTCGAAAACCGCTGTCTCCATCCAGCCATTACTGGTTGCAGCATATGCTGTCCCAGGATACCCGTCGTCTGTTGTCCATTCGTCCCACACATTTTTCCCCTTGAATACGATTACCGGTGGAGTTTTTTCTCCAAGAGCGTTACAGCCTAATAGGACGGTGGTATTGTCCTTTCCAGGAGAAGCGATTGTTCTCGTCGAAGTAAATCCTTTAATTCCAACTACTTTTGACTTAGAAGGATCTTTTGAAAAGCTGGTTTCGTCAACATTCCAAATATGAGATGGTCTGTCTAGTAATTTGAGTTCTGTGAGTGTTTGTTGTAGTAAATCAAAGTAGGGATATATAATATATGGGCTACATGCCTGTTTTCTAGCATATTCTACCGGCTGTGGCTTCTTAATTGATAGATTATGCCTTTTTTTAAATGAAAGAAACCAATCTTCCCCGGGCACGCCATTTTTAAACGGATTTTTGATGTCATTTTCCGACACATACTGGCCCACTGTCTCTAATATTTCTTTCCTTGTCAGTCCAAATCCATGCTTCTCCATGTCACGCAGGTTTTTTACAAGATCTTCTTCTACTTCCCGAGATAAGATAGTGGCTCGTCCCAAAGTATTTGATTTGAGGCCTTTACGATCATATACCTGAAAATAATAGTACATTACTGACGAGGTCTGTAATTAATGACATAGTTTGCAGCCGGTCATGATGGCCAAGAGCGCAACGTAGTGCAGGATCAGGCCATCACAACTCGGTCAGCATTGTAGCCAGCTCTTGATGAATTGGAGATCAAGTCCATCATAAGTTGGCTGCAATGCTGACCGCGCTGTGATGGCGTAGACATTTGAAAATAATAATTTGGCGTGTTTTAAAAAACGATTCTAATTTAAATTCTAGCCTAATATAGTGGTTGGTCCATAATTGGCGGTGAAATACATAAGCAACGACAAACATACATTAAAAAATGCAGTTGAACATATAATCTCCTTCTTTTTTGAAATTTTGAAGTCAGTTAAAAATACAAATAAAAAAATCGAAATAGGTGCAAAAAAGCCAAACAAGTCTACATAATACCAATTAAGTCTAAAGCAAAACTAGGCCTAAAAAGTCAACAGAGGTAACTTACTCGATTTATTATGGTAGGTCTGGGTATTCCATAATGCTTAGAGGCCTCATACCCCGACAGTTTCCCACTTTTCACTGCTCTAACAGCCTCTAATAATTTTTCACGTGGGTATGACGCAATATTCGTTTTCCGCACATAATTTCTGGGCATTTTGTATGTGTCTGTAATCAAAATCATGAATGAATATACCTTATACAATTAAATTATTAATATAACTCGTACCTACTAGTTTCTGCCCGCGGCTTCGCCGGTTTATTTTCAGTACCTACCTAAAGAAACATAAAAAATACACTTTTCACAAACTTTCGGCTTTACAATAATATTAGGTAGTAGGATTATATTTTCATTTGAGTATTTTGTCGCAGCAAGACATTTAGACATTAGTGATTATTTATTCATTATTAGTGTAGCAAGAACGAAAATTTACATTCATTTAAAATGTTTGTGACTTCTGATATCGGGAAAGAGAAACACATGTTCCCCTTTCCCGGCAACGGCAGTTCCTCTTTCCCCACTTAGTGATTTTTTGGTTATGTTTCTAAGCACATGATTTTTTCATATTAATAGTTATTATTCTAAACTTTTCTATGCAAAATATCAAAAATTAGGTATAAAACAACACTTACCCTCATTGGCAGCTTTCTTTAACGTGTTTTTCGATAGTAAATCACCACTCACAAAATATGCCTCGCACTCGTGTTTTCGTAGAGTGACAACAAAGTTTTTGTTGGTGTCATGACCGCGCGACCGTGCGGCTTAGCGACATCTGTGTTTTTTTTTTGTAATCAATGCATTGTTCTGTTTTACCGACAGAGTAACCGTAGAGCTACAGTCTATTGTTTTTGATTTACAACTACCTGTTTCTCTTCCCCCATAGTTCCTCTAACCCCACCTAACATTTTAAAATAGATTTTATATTTTTTGCTTTTGTGTAAGGGTTCTCGAATGGCGACCACGAACCGGAAGACGAAGCGTTGGGCGCCCACCCACCAGATGGACCGACGACATTGTTAAGATCGCGGGAAGTCGATGGATGGAAAGGGCTCAGAATCGTTCTTCCTGGAAATGTGTAGGGGAGGCCTGTGTCCAGCAGTGGACTTCTTCAGGCTGATGATGATGTTGAAATTTTTTTAATATTTGATGAAATATGTTTACTCACCTGTCAAGGGTTATTAACCCTTGACCTTTCAAACATTTTTTTGATAGTGATGTGATGTTACTTTTTTTTTTTAAAGAAATCGAAATTCGATCATTCTTGGTAAGTATACATTTAATTTTTATAACACAGCTTTCATTTTCCCAAGCCGACTGTACCCCAAATGTCAACGATTCATAGAGATTTAAGCCAAACACTCCACAGTACAAACAGACAGGCTACTTGACGTGTGTATATAATATAGTACCTTCCTACCAGATGAAGTTCAACGCACTTTAGTTTCGTCACAAACCTAATTAGTTGTTAGTTTGATTGTATCTGACCGATGACAATCGCGGACTTTTGGATGGGTGACCGCTATGCTGGTGGCATTAACGATAAGAAACTTTAAAAATGATGAAATTACAGGCTTTATCGGCAGGCCTACCACAAGCTCTGTTTGGCTCTGTCTCTGTCTCTGGTTTTGAGTCTGTGTGAGTGTTGACTAAATAAATCCTACGTCGAAACGTCACAAACACAGTGTAATACACTGGTAAGCACTCACGCAGACTCAAAACCAGAGCCAGAGACAGAGCCAGATAGAGCATGTGGTAGGCCTACTGATCGAAAACAGAGTTCATTATTAAATTTTCTAGTTAATTTTTCTTAGAAAATGTTTTTTTTTTATTATATTCATTTAATGTTATTATAATCATAGTTTTTGTAAATAATGCATATTTACTCTGGTTTAAATCTATACCTACTAATATTATAAATCTGAAGAGTTTAATTGTTTGTTTGGTTGAAAACGGGAAAATTTATTCCTTTTACCCGTGCGAAGCTGGGGCGGATCGCTAGTAATTAATAAAAAGCGGCCAAGTGCGAGTCGGACTCGCCCATAAGGGTTCCGTAGCATCAAGTAACATAATTTGAAGGTTCTTGTAGTTCGTCGAAAGGTAAATTGCGGTTGACGATTTATGATTTATAAAAAAAAACTACTGACTAGATCTCGTTCAAACCAAATATCGTTAAAAGTTTGCATAGTAATGTACAACATATATTTTTTTTAGTTTTATCATTCTCTTATTTAAGAAGTTAGAGGGGGGGGGACCAACTTTTTTCCACTTTGGAAGTGTCTCTCGTGCAAACTATTCAGTTTAGAAAAAAACTATATTAGAAACCTCATCATCATTTTCGAAGACCTATTCATAGAACCCCACACGTATGGGTTTGATGAAAAAAAATTTTTGAGTTTCAGTTTCAAGTATGGGGACCCCCGAAATTTATAGTTTTTTTTTATCTTTATGTAAAAATCTTAATGCGGTTCACAGAATACATCTACTCGTCAAGTTTCATCAGTCTAGCTCTTACGGTTTCGGAGAAAAGTGGCTGTGACATACGGACGGACAGACAGTTTCAGTTTCAGTTTCAGTTTCATTTATTTATCTTTCCACATACACCATGTTCTTAGATACGTCATACAAATTATAATAATATATTTTTTAACAGGCAACAAAAAAAATAAACATCCAAGAATACAATTGCATAGGTATACATACCTAAATTAGAAAATGTCATACAGTCATATCACAAAATATAAATTTATCAGCCAAGGCCTCGTCAATGCTATAGTAACTATGATCTAACAAATGTTTTTTTACATATCCGAAAAATTCCACGTCAGGCTTATTTCTAATGTCAATAGGAATTTTATTATATAGTTTTATGGAGACGCAAATGAAACTTTTTGAGGTTTTTGATAACCTATTACGGGATGTCACAATATTTTCCTTATTTCTAGTATTACGGCTATGAGACTCGTATTTAAAAGTCATATGTGTTATATTCTCTCGTACATAAACAATATTTTGGTAAATATACTCACCAGTCAGGGTCATGATGCTTAATTCTCTAAACTTATCTCTACACGAGTCTCTATATTTTAAACCTAAGATATATCTGACTGAACGCTTTTGCAGTATGAAGGCTGAGCTACTACCAACTGTGCTGAGAGACCAGTCCATGGTATAAGAAGTATAGGTATGTAGTTCCGCTGTATAAAGTTATAATCATCATTATAATCATTTAGAGATATAATTTAATGTAGGTAAGAAATTGAAAAAGTACTATTTTTTAGGGTTCCGTAGCCAAATGGCAAAAACGGAACCCTTATAGATTCGTCATGTCTGTCTGTCTGTCTGTCTGTCTGTCTGTCTGTCTGTCTGTCCGTCCGTATGTCACAGCCATTTTTCTCCGAAACCGTAAGAGCTAGACTGATGGAACTTGGCGAGTAGATGTATTCTGTGAACTTAAATTAAGAATATAATATAAAGATTTTTACATAAAAATAAAAAATAAACTATAAATTTCGGGGGTCCCCATACTTGAAACTGAAACTCAAAATTTTTTTTTTCATCCAACCCATACGTGTGGGGTATCTATGAATAGGTCTTCAAAAATGATGTTGAGGTTTCTAATATAGTTTTTTTCTAAACTGAGTAGTTTGCGCGAGAGACGCTTCCAAAGTGGAAAAAAGTTGGTCCCCCCCCCTCTAACTTCTAAAGTAAGGGAATGATAATACTAAAAAAAATATATGTTGTACATTACTATGCAAACTTCCAGCGATATTTGGTTTGAACGAGATCTAGTCAGTAGTTTTTTTTTTTACACGTCATAAACCGTAAACCGCAATTTACCTTTCGACGAACTACAAGAACCTTATTATGATACAGCAAGTAACATAATATAAAGGTTCTTGTAGTTCGTCGTGCTACGGAACCCTTCATGGGCGAGTCCGACTCGCACTTGGCTGCCTTTTTATATATTACTAGCAGCCCGTCCCGGCTTCGCACGGGGTAGACAATATTGTTGTGCATTATTTTGTTCTATCGCTAATAGTTTCAGCTGCGCATTCGACGAAAGACATTTTAAGACTCATTTTTCTACACCTTCGGTTACATTAATCAAATTTTACCAAGGATCCCTATTTTTTTTCAAAATGAAATGTAGCCTATGTCAAATTGGAAGAATGTAGCATTCTATTGGTGAAAGAATTTTTTAAATCGGCCCAGTACTTTTTGAGCCTATTCATTACAAACATACAAACATACAAAAATAGGTACAAATCTGTCCTCTTTATAATATTATTAGTATAGAAGAAGATTTACCATAGACTAAGAGTGCCAGTAATAGGTAGATATTAAGAAGTAAAGTAGTCTTTAGATGAAGGTACCTACTCTAAGTACCTATAGGTGCGTGTTCAAACATTTCACTGCTAACTTCTATCGATGTCGTAAGATGCCTCTGTGACCGGTGAAAGAATTGTAGAGCGGGAGCACGTCGCCGTTTTATTTTGTGATATAAATACATAGGTATATCTGAACAGCTCAGTTGGTAGTAAGTAGCTCTGCCTTCTGGCGCCTAATTCTTGGGCCGAGCGAGATTTTCAATGTCCCCTAAAAACACATTGGCATTGCACAACCCCGCACTTTTCTACGTTTTCCGTATATCGTAGCTGTCGAGGCTTCTACTATGAGGTCGTCGATGAATTACTCAAGGAGATCAGCCATTCTCTCTTCGAAAAGAAGCAATAAAATAAAATTGCAAAATGATCGCAGATGAGCCGAGAATTCGGCTGGCTGAACTGGCGGGCGTGAGTTCAATCAACACCAAGACATCTGTGTTCACCACACAAATATTTGTTCTCTGTCTGGGTGTTCTATTGTATTCTAAGTATGTATTTACAAAACAAATATGTATAAACAAATAAATGAGACTAAGTGTTGTGTGGATTGTACGCAATATTTATGGCCTAGTCGTTAGCCCCGATTTTGTATGGAGAAACGATGAGCGCCCCTGGCGGGATTACGAGAACTAATTGTCGTAAGCAATAGAATCAGAATATAAAAAAAAGGTTATCTGTAACGTCGGTTTACTGACGATAGTTGAACGTGACAACGTCATATTGCTGTCCACGCGGACGCATCTCTCACTCAAGTAGGAGAGAGACAGATGTCGAACGCTGCCGAACGCGGAGGCCGTGCGTGCCTCTTTGTCAGTCGTTCCGCACTCTCGCTTGCACTTCAAGCCGCGCAATGGAACGCCTCAGAATGAAATAACGCCGCATGAGTCATGTTTTTTCGTGCGTGCAGCTGGCTCCATCGAATTATAAGACGTTGTCACGTCGAAAAAACTAAGGATATACTAAAGAAAAGATCCAAGCAAAAAATAATTAAAAGTTGGTAGCAAAGATCTTCACCGCTTAAGTCAGGCAACGCCATCTTTATTTTTATTTCAAGCAGATGACTGGTCCAGTTTTGTCTTGAAGTCAGGGTCTCGTATTAACGGTATTCCCGCAAGTCGATTACGTTGTATTTATTTAAATGACTCGTTTTATAGTTAATTTAAACGGGATAAGCGAACACTCGTAAGATGTTTCAGATTATAAGATGTTTGGAATTATAAACACCGTCTAATGACTTCTCGCTTGCACATGTCAACGTTTTTGTAATCATATTTCGTAATAACATTTCGAGCATTAAATTATAGTTGAGTTTTGAAAACCCTTTGGGATATTATAATGTTTGATAAAGCGTGTTGATTTGAACGTTTTCATTTAGAAATTTTTAAACGAAAGTGAACAGATTGATTTGGCATCTAGAGATTCTAATTTCATAGAGTTTCTCAATTCGGTTGTATTTTTTTTAGTTTTTATCGCATTACATCGTCATTTTTGAGGCGATTTGAAGTATGTTTATCGGGAAGGTTCTGGAAATTTCAATTTCAATTGATTTATTCAAGAACAATAATATATCGTATTAGAATGTCTTATAATTTACTTAAAAATAATACACTGACAAATAATAATATAACAAACACAATATGATAAAAAAAAAACAAATTTACATAGACACTTAATAATAATAAAATGTCAGGCCGATTGGTGATTATGGAGTGGAAAGGGGTTCAAGAAGGGGGAAGGAGGTTCGGGAAGGCTTCCACATCGGTCCCATGGAAATTTCATCAAAATCGGTTCAGCTGTTATGCCATGAAGTCGGTTTCTCCAGTTATTAAAAATCACTTGTATTATTTTTATATTTTCTAACGTGGTGGTTATAACCACTGTCTCCCGCGCTACTAGCGGTCATTGCCAAGGCTGGCTATATAAGGCAGCGAGTTATATAATTATACTATTTCCGCCCCGGACTCCTGCAGTCTCACACGTATGTACCTATTTATTATTATAATTAATATTATATTATTAGCGGTGTTTTTCTAAGCGCTATCCGTCATGAAAATATATGCGTCTTTAAAGATTCTTATAAGATTTTTATAATGCCAAAATTTCTTTGTGATTTTCTTATGTGTAGTAAACACTGTAAAATCAATAAAAGTCTTTGTTTCTAGCAATTCTACTGTTTTTTTTTCTTATAGATCGCGAAAATAATTGATATCCTTCTCACTTGCAATTTTTTGACTCTTTGAAGGAAATAAAATCACTGAACTTTTTTTATTAAAAATCTCTTAGTATAGGACCCCGCTATAGAAGGACCTTCACCGAGCTGGTTATTTAATGAAACGTATTTTATATTTAATTAAACATGCCAATAAATATATTCTACATAATTATATGGGTTGCCTATCAAATTTCAGTCCAGGATATGGTTAATTAATAATTTAAAAAAATAATTGTTTTTTTAACTTTCCACCGGTTTGTTTATTAAACAAATTCTATACCAATCGAAAGTATAGACCCCTTAGAATATGCAAAAGTTAGGTTGCCTATTTTTTTCCGGTCACAACTCTCGGGTATAGCCAGGTATAAACAGATAAATCGATACTAGCATTTTGCACCGGTATGTTTATTGAATAAAAATACTGGGGTCTATACTTTCGATTGGTATAGAATTCGATTCGGTGACAAACCAGTGGAAAGTTTAATTTTTTTTTTTTAATTATTAATTGATCATAATTATCCTGGACTGAAATTTGATAGGCAACCCATATAGAATATATTTATTGGCATGTTTAATTATATATAAAATACGTTTCATTAAATAACCAGCTCGGTGAAGGTCCTTCTATAGCGGGATCTTAGACTATCTAGTATTTATTTATCTTGCGTCCAATCCAACAGCATACACTATAATTGCATGGACAAAATACCTAGCTAATACATGGCAAGACATAGCTTATTATCTAATAAGTTATAGTTTCCTTTTTATGTTACCTGTATATTGTATGTCATCCTTTATGTAATTTTATTGAATTCTTACGTGTACCTACAATTTGTGACCTAATAAATATTTGTATTCGTATTTGTTGTATTTGTACTATACAGTTTAAAAACAAATATTTTTTATAAAAAAATAATAATTAAAATATGGCAAATTAAATTATTTTAGTCTTTGCAACCTTTTCACTGAGGGCCTTGGGGCGGGTGCTTTGAACATACCGAGCCTATAACTTTTCACCAATTTTTTTTGTATTTCTATTTGTATTTATTGTTTTACTTTAATTATGACGGTTAATACCAATTACAATAATTAAAGACATAATAGGCAGACAGAAAATGAAAATAAATAAAGTATAAGTAAACAGTTTTGGTCAAATTTAAATACAATGTCAAAAATAAAAATAGTATAATATTTCTTATGTTTATTTTTGAACGAAAACTAATTAGTCAAACTTTTAAGTAGGAAAACGTGCTATAATCAAAATGACTTATTTGCTAAATTATGTGAAAATTGCACACAAGATAGTTGCTCGCCATTTTTAGGGTTCCGTAGCCAAATGGCAAAAACGGAACCCTTATAGATTCGTCATGTCTGTCTGTCTGTCTGTCTGTCCGTCCGTATGTCACAGCCATTTTTCTCCGAAACCGTAAAAGCTAGACTGATGAAACTTGGCGAGTAGATGTATTCTGTGAACCGCATTAAGATTTTTACATAAAAATAAAAAAAAAACTATAAATTTCGGGGGTCCCCATACTTGAAACTGAAACTCAAAAATTTTTTTTTCATCAAACCCATATGTGTGGGGTATTTATGAATAGGTCTTTAAAAATGATGTTGAGGTTTCTAATATAGTTTTTTCCTAAACTTAATAGTTTGCGCGAAAGACACTTCCAAAGTGGAAAAAAGTTGGTCCCCCCCCTCTAACTTCTAAAGTAAGAGAATGATAATACTAAAAAAAATATATGTTGTACATTACTATGTAAACTTCCAACGATATTTGGTTTGAACGAGATCTAGTCAGTAGTTTTTTTTTTATACGTCATAAACCGTGTACCGCAATTTACCTTTCGACGAACTACAAGAACCTAATTATGTTACATCAAGTAACATAATATAAAGGTTCTTGTAGTTCGTCGTGCTACGGAACCCTTCATGGGCGAGTCCGACTCGCACTTGGCTGCTTTTTTTATAAATAAATTCAGTAATTTTATATTTTTCGATGTTAAGGTGTGCGAGCGAGAAGTCGTTTCAAGGTATTCATCGTCTTAATTACAATGTGGTTTTTTTAACAAATCTTACAACAGTGTATTTTAAAAATTAAGTGTGTTACTGATATTATAGAATCGCTGTTGGTCGGATCTTTCGATGAGATTTTCTTTTTACTTTTTGACGTGACAACGTCTTATAATTCGATGAAGCCGGCTGCACGCACGAAAAAACATGACACTACGGCGTTACCTCGCTCTGAGGCGTTCCATTTAAGGCTTGAAGTGCAAGCGAGAGCGCGGAACGAGCGACAAAGAGGCACGCACGGCCTCCGCGTTCGGCAGCGTTCGACATCTGTCTCTCTCCTACTTGAGTGAGCGATGCGTCCGCGTGGACCTTAGACAAAGGCGTGGACAGCTGTATGACGTTGGCACGTTCAACTATCGTCAGTAAACCGACTTTACAGACAACCGATTTTTGTTAAGTAGCAATAAAATGCCTTTCTTTCTTTCTTTCATAAGGTGTGGTCTTGACACCTTTTCGTCAATACTTCGCTGTAAATTATAGCTACCTGTTTTTATGGCTACCGTTATGTTTGAACACAATTAACAATTTGTATGTACACCTCGGTGTTGCCGCAATGGAACTTTACAACTTCTCAGCTTTGTTTATAAACAACTTCAAACAAAAAGAAGGTTCTCAATTCAGTAGGCCAACCATGAACTCCGTCTGGCTCTGTCTCTGAATATGGTTTTGAGTCTGTGTGTATGCTCACCATCAGTGTATTATACTGTGCGTGTGACGTTTCGACGTAGACTCAAAACCAGAACCAGAGACAGAGCCAGACAGAGCTCATGTTAGGCCTACTGAAATGAATGATAGGGAAGAATTAGTGCATTATAATATAAATATTATAGACAATCCGCATAACACTATCTAGCCCCAAACTAAGCAGAGCTCGTACTATGGGAACCAGATACTTTGTGTTGTTTTGACGTAGGATTTATTTAGTCAACACTCACACAGACTCAAAACCAGAGCCAGAGACAGAGCCAGACAGAGCTCATGGTAGGCCCACATTTATAAAAGGTCTTCAGGTCACACGCAGTCTATAAATCAATTAGTATAGGTTAGTTTATGACTGTTTAGAACCGTTAAAAGATAACTCCTAAATCGTTCGTTCAACTCAACTGGTTTAACCGTTGGACTCTTGTGTAACTTAGAACTGACGTGTAAGTGCGATTGATATCTTAACCACAATTCTGCCGCTATAAGATGTGTTATAACTTAAGTGTACACACACGAGCCTCCGGCCACAACCACAAAACGCCGTCACAAGCGTATTTTCTGTAGTTTTCATACATTTTAAATAGCGTTTTGTACCGCTATCTAAAATGTATGAAACAAAACACTATTTAAACACATCAAAATAAAAAAAATCCAAAAGTTAAGAGTCGAGCGGGATTTGAACCCGCGACCTTCCCCTTGGTACGGGGCTGCGCTGACCGCTGCGCCATCGGATCCTAATCACACTCGAAGAATAACTCATAAGGTCTGTTCGGCACTAATGCGACCGTGGTTCTACAGAGTACCTACAGAGTCCTTATGTGTAGTAAACACTATATGTATAATATCAGTAAAACAATTCTGAAACATTATAATGATCTACATCAAATATCACTAACCCATAATTTAGGTCATTTAAATATGAAAACTTCTTCTTCTTAAATATGACATCTGTCTATTTCGGATAAATTTTTCACCCATTCTGGAAGGCAAAGGGAACTATACCCATACAGCCAAGTCTTCAGTAGATTTTTTTATTGATATGAATTGAAAATGAAATTGAATGAGATGAAATGAAATGAAACCTAACATAACTAATTCAATCAAATCATTAAATCTGTTAATGAAACAAATTAGTAATAGCTTCTTTTTAGAAATATACGTATTTGCATGAATCATAAAAACTTCGATGAATTTTTTTAGTAAAAACTTCATGGTTGGTTTTTCTTTTTAGACATTATTTTGACAGTTGGAAAAGAAAAAGCACTAGGGCGGGAAAGGTAAAAAAAAAAGCACGAGTGTGTAATAGCCCACATCCCGAACGCTATACGTCCCTGCAATACGCCACTTTTTAAGCAACTGTATTAAAAATATTATTACATAAATAAAATAGTTTTTAGTCAAGTCAAGTCAGTCTATAAACAAGTCGGCCGTAATTTTTTTCGAAAACAAAATTGGTGATCGTTATTTTTAAAAACCATCTGGGGCGTCATTCTCGCGCCGACCGGGATTATTTTACGGTGGAGATGTCGTCATAGGTCGGTCAAAAAGTCTTGACAACCATCTTGGCGTATTCTCACGATTTCTTCCTTCAATTTTCTCGGTCGAAGTTCATGCGAGACACAACGTCTAGTCAATTGTAGTAACAAATTGAAATATCATTTGATAAATAATTGAACAAAACACTAGGATAATAGTAAATGACCGATCGATTAATCGTTCGATTATTGGATAAGCGTGTAACGTAACGCATCTCGTGTTGAAAAATATGCCATCAACAGAGATAGATGTCATATTTCACTGAGAATTGGCTTTTTGAGTATAGACAGACATTTTTCACTCGGGATAGCTTATGTTTGTCAGAGATCAATAGGCCGAGATCTTTTAGGGACATTGAAAATCCCGGTCAGCCCGAGAATTATCCCCCTTTGAAACATTTTTGATCAAATCTATCACATAATACACTTTAATTCCAATTGCTAACACTTTGAGCTAAGACCTCAAGTAATGTTGGTTAAAATACGAGGCTTGACGGGTGGTCTGAAAACAGGTGCCAGAGAGGTTAATTTATATAATTATGAATAAATATTTTCTAAGCACTTACCTCTAGCGGCGATTAGCGGTAAACTCTAACTGTAATACATTATTGCAATTAAATAATATTGACGTAAAGATGATTGAATACCCATCTAAGTACCGTTATCATAACTTGTATGGTACTTACATCTGGTAGTTAGATGAGCATGGTGAAATAGGATAGGTACCGTAAGCTTTTGATCACATAACGTACTTCTAATGTACCATCGGCGATAAAACATCATGCAGCCTTTCTTTAGAAGTTTGCCTGGCCTCTAGCTCAGTTGGTAGTAGCTCTGCCTTCTGCGCCGTAGGTCGTGGGTTCGATCCCCACCGAGAACAAATATTTGTGTGGTTAACATAAATGTTTGTTCTCTGTCTGGGTGTTATATTGTATTCTAAGTATGTATTTACAAAAAAAAAAAAATGCAAGTATTATATCAGCTATCCGGTTCCCATATTACAAGCTCTGCTTAGTTTTGGGCTGGGTAGTGTTGTGTGAATTGTCCACAATATTTATTTATTTATTTAACTTATCATTTATCATTTTATTTATTGCATACATGTTACATTTCTATTAGCTTAGGTATTATTGAGCTAAGGTGGACATGTACCCTGTAAGGGCGCAGCAATGTACCTACATAAGTTGAGGTTGTGTTTTAAATAATGAATGTCATGCACGTTCGAAGGGGGTTCGATTTCCATACAAACTTAATTTACACAACTATGGGCGAATAAAGTATTAATGTACACTGAAATAGCTGCAATAGGCTTTTACAGTGGTCCTTATTACCGGCCGGTAAGTTGGAGTGGTAGCCGTCGGTCGTGGCAGTCGGGGCTTCAGAAAAAGAACTAACAGACTTTTACGACTATTTTGAGACATATGTTTTAAGCTCATTCACGTATTCAATGCCGAGTACCCGTTAGAAAGAATGACGAAAAAATTACTTTTTTGGTTTTTTATTAATATTTCTGTTATCCTACAGTTTTCTCCAACTTTATATAACTGGCCGGCAATAAAGACCACTGTAAAATTCTATTACAGCTATTTCAGTGTACTTTGTTTGCCCATAGTTGTGTAAATTCAGTTTGTATCGGAATCGAACAACCTTAAGGTTAATTATAATAACAAGCATACAATTTGAAATGTCAATATTAAATTCTAAACTAAATGATACAGTATAGTACGCTTTCTTTATTAGATTATTCTTAATAAAATAAAGAATTTTGATAGAACATTGTTGAAATTATCACAACTTACCATGGTTTTTGTTTCAGAATAAAAAAAAATGGCGGTTCAAATGTTTGGCAGATTGTTTTTACTGTTCCTCGCAGCACACTGCTGTGCAGCTTCAGACCTGCTTCTAAGAAGTAAGTAGAATGTTGTAGAATAAAAAGCTAGATGGCGCCACTCGACACATCAGCCAAGGAGGTTGGAAACCCATTACAATGGAGACGAATGTCAGGTCAGACTGGTGTTTTTGCATGCCGAATTTAATCTGTGGCACAGAATACATAGATCCTTACGGATCTGTGGTGTTGGTAAAAATGTATGGAAAAGTTGTCCCTGGCTGAAACTTTCTGTCAAATCTCATCGGCTTTTGACAGAAAGTTCCAGCATGCGCGGTATACTCATACTCCATTACTACATCATGTATACTACATGGAGAGCGCTGGTGGCCTAGTGGTAGCCACCCCGCCCCGCCTTCCAATCCTATGGTCGAGGGTTCAAAACCAGTCATGTACCTACCAATGAGTTTTTCTGCCCAAAAATGTATGTACACTAAGCCAGTGCTCTCAAACGGTGAAGAAAAACATCGTGAGGAAACAGGCATGTCGTACGACCTAAAAAGTTCGAAAATATGTGCCAAGTGCACGAAAGAAGCCTCATTGAGGTGCAATAAAATTCCTTTCACCGCACTGGGCTTTAAAGAACCAATGACACGATAAGAAGAAGAAGACAACATGTATAAACTGCGCAGCAAGGAGTTTCCTTAGCCTATACGTCACCCAGACAAGCACTTTTACTGTTCAGAAGTGTCAAAACGCCCCAATCGTACCTCTATTGTGAAACACAAAACTAGATGGCACCACTTGTTTCAGCCCCCAGACAAGCACCGGGCAGTATATTCACCATCGGCAATGGTGAACAGTGCCTCGGCTCTGACAGATCTACCGGCGGCGTGTGCCTGTCAAGGAACCAGTGCAACACGCAGGGAGGGAAGGCTATTGGCTTCTGTGGAGTTTTTGCTACTTGCTGTTCATGTAAGTATGCCTGCAAAGGTATAAACCGCCACTGAAGCACCTACAAAACCGCGGTTTTATAAGTACTCCATTGGCGGTTTATACATTTAGCTCGCAGGCTCGTCGGTTTTGGCTCCCCAATGGATCGCCCACTTTACTGTGTTGCACAAGATAAGTTACTATATTTACCCAAGCGCAGTTTACTGGACCCTATTCCTATAATACACTCGCCGGAGAAGTTCCAACGGCGTTTTGCTAATTAAAAAGCAAAAATAACGTGTTAATTATCTTTAGTTTGTAAATCGAAACTGCAGGGCGGTATTCTCAACTATAGTAAGTGTGAAATGTGATTTGTTGACAGGCAATACCTTATATCAAGTCAAGGAATAACGCTATTCGTGGAATAAAGGATAAAAGAATATTCCTAGTAGTAGGTAGTCCATAGTCCATTGTTTTTGACAAGCCTAAAAATTCGATTTTATATTTATCTGATGGATAAATTTATCTGTGATAGAAAAAACTGCCATGTGATTGTACAATTAATGAAATGTACTGTCCTGTTTATGCGTATGGTGTGAACAACAAGCCCTCGCTTTTTGAGTATACACATTAAAAAAATGACGATATGCTAAATATTGTTCTGTATTACAGTTGGACGTTTTGCTTCATGGACATTTTGCTAATTAGGCTTACTGTTTATTAAATCTTTCGCTCTGTTGGACACTTAGACCTTCTGATCAGGAGGGCTCTTTAGTTTGCAAATCAAAACTAGATGGCGCTATTCTCAATTCCAGTGAATGCGTGTGACATCAGAACGAACACCAAAGTGGCTGTATTCATCAATCCCCCGCTGAGCCGCGAGTCTTCAGGACTGGAGTGTTCGTACAACATCGAAGTCAACAACAACAACGTCTGTCAGCTGCGGATTGACTTTGAAACATTCAATTTAGCGCCACCCACAACTGTGAGTGGAAACTAATATTGATTAAGAGTAGTTTTGTTTCGTGGATGACATGGAAATGTTGGTTGCTCAGGGTATAGGATTCAAACAAAAAAAAACGCATTTATTGCTATTTATTACATATTTATGTCATCTTTGCTGGAATAATCGAACATATTCATTCATAATCTTTTTATTGCGAATATAGGTGGGTAATACAGATGTCAGGTATGTCTTAGGATCAACCATAATCAACTATACAAAAAATGCAATAATAAAGATACACAATTTAAATAATAAAAAGTGATATTGTCAAACAAAAGAAAGCTTTAATTTCCAGTACGTACAACGCCATCTAGGAATCTATCGGGAAACAGTTGCTTAATTTTATGAACACAGGCAGAGAAATTCAGGTGCATTGTGCATACATGTTCGGTTTCGTTCGCCAACCCCTAGATGGCGTGCATCCAAATGAAATTATTATTTTAAAGGTTGAACCTGTGGAAAACGTGACACAACGTCCAGGCTACACCTGCAGAAATGATATCTTCCAAGTAACGAATCTTCAAGCCAATTCGGACCTCCTGCCACCCCTCTGTGGAGATAACAATGGACAACATTGTAAGTATAAGGCTTTTATAGTGAATTTTAGGGTAAAAACTTACACTCTGGAACTCATAGGGGTAAAACTGGGGTAATATTTAATGACTAAACGAACTTCAACAAGTGAAGTTTATTTTAATTTTGATTTCAGACAGATATAAACAGATTTTCTTCTATCTTATGGTATTTTTCAAATAATTTCAGTTGAATCTAAATTTGTCTGAGGATAATTTGACTTACTACCAATTTGAATCCGATCTATAATATTTTATTTTATTAATTTTCTATTATGTATGCTCCGTCCATGCTCATGCAATTGTTCTTTCCATCTAAAGGTTGTCTGGAAAAGATCACTCTTAGCGATAAGACCGCCCATTGTTTTATAATTCATATTCTGTTATTTGTAATCTTACATTTTGGTGTACAATAAAGTTATATTCTTCTATTGTATGTGGAATTTATTATATCAACAGGTTGACAATTTGATAATTTGTAATAGCGCCATCCATTTCTCGTTTTTATAACGCTTTTATTAGCTTCACCTGCATGTAAGTTTGTTTGCTTGCTTGTATGTAACCGACCCCTTTGAGCTCGATTTTGTCCTAGTTTGAACAATCAGATTTGATTCAAACTTTGCACACCTGTCACAAGGTCGATGACAATGCAATAATATGAAAAAAAAACTAAAAAGAAAAAAAAAATATAGTTAAAAAAACACGCTTTTATAACTAATTGAACTAAAAAGTTAAAAATAAAACAGTAATAATCAATTGAAAAATGTATATTATTGAACTTTTTGGCGTGTGTTAACTTTTTAGTTCAATTAGTTATAAAAGCGTGTTTTTTTCGTTTTTTAAACTATAATTTATTTCTCAGTGTATGTAAGAGTGAATGCATCGACCAATAGCCGCTCGATACGCATGAACTTCAAGATCGCTGACCGGAACACCCAGCCCAACTTACCCCAAGCCACCTGGAAGGTTAAGGTTACCCAGCTCGAGTGTTTCAATACTTTGGGGTAAGTTTTCAGTAAAATGTGAAATTGTACCCCTTAATTGAATGTTATATATTGCCCCTAATACCTGTCACCTTAAATTAATTGCGTTTTTTTTTTGATTTTGTAATTTTTTTGTTATCTATTTTAATCTTAGTTTTTGTATTAATTAGTTTAAATGGTCGAAATGTAAACCGCTCTAATTAATTTAATAAATAAATAAATTGCATAATTTTTACATAAATACAAAGATATCCCCTATGTTGCAATTTTTAAATTTAGGAATTATTTTCTTGGGTGGGTCTAATACATCGTTATATTGTTTTAGCAAATACCGTGATGGAATTTTAGAAGCGATCACCTCTTCTCTTCCTTCCACACCCTTCATGTCATCAGCTGACAGAGACGAATACTTGATCGGTAAGTATTTTATCAATAAGAGTGTATCGGAGTGTGTCATCATGATGTTAAAATTATTTTCCCACAGAGTCACCCGTCGACTAGCCACAAACGAATCAACAGGCTCGTCTTCAACATATTTATATTTATGTAAAAGTGCACCGCTGGACATAGGTCTCACGTGCTTACGCTTATTATTTGTAGTTTTCTAGTTTTATTTAAATTTGTCTACAAAAAAGATTAAGTATACTAATCTGGAATTTAATGAATTGAATTTGTTTTTCTAGCTCCCCCTGGCTGTTTGCAATACTTCCCTGACCGATCAGGGTCCTTTGAGTCATTTAATTACAACCGCGGGGCTGGCCCGTACATAGCTAACCTGGCATACGCAACCTGCTTTAAAAGGACGCCTGACGTTTGTGGAATCAAGTGAGTCCAATTTTGCAAATGCCACATTCTTCTTCATCTTCTTCTTATTTAAAAGCAACGCTCTTGTCAGCGTAATGCATGCATTATTCTCTTTTCAAGGCAACCTTCTTGACCTCTTTATGCTCCACACTAGCTGATTATAATACCTATTTTTATACAAAAAAACATTAATTTAATAAAAAATAGAATTAGTTCAAGTATTTACAAAATTATATGAATCACCTAAACAGGTATTTCGCAATTACCTTTTTTATATTTTCTGATGTTAAATCTATATAATTATCCATAATGATCGCGTTAATTTAAATGAAGTTTTTACAAGTATTTGCAAGTTCTTACAAACATTTACAGGAATTTGCAACAATTTACAAGTACTTAATCACTTCTTTTTAAATAATTAAGTACTTTAAATAAATATATTATAACACCCAGAAAGAAAGCAATACCTTCCAAACCTGAGAGTCAATTTATTTATTTTTCGATCAAATGTTTACCTCCTTTCACTTTAGATTCACATCAGCCAGTTTCGATATGGCTTTCCGTACCGAAGACAACCTGTACCTGGACACTGACTGCCAGATAAACCCAGTGACCCAGGGTGTTCCACAATCTGAGGATTACCTGTTCATCCCCGAAGCGGAGACCGCTGATGGACTGAGGGGCTCCAAGTTCTGCGGGATTAGTGCCGCAAACCAGATCATTGCTTGTAAGTCATGTCAGCGAATTTATGAATTTATGTTGGATGTATTATTTTAGAGAGCGCTGGTGGCGTAGTGGTAGTGGCCCCACCTTCCAATCCTAAGATTTAATGTTGACCGTAATAAACGTGAAATAGCGAATAGGAACTTCACGTTCTAAAACTAGCATGACAACTGATAGATAGCAGTTAAATAATGATGCATGGCAACAAGAAACGTGATCGCTGCTCCCTAAGGCCTAAAACATACACAAGCGACGTAAGGCAGCAGACGTGGCCGCGTGGCGCAGGCGTGCGCCGCTTCAAAACGATTTCATACAAAATGTATGCAGGCGACGTTTTTGAATTATACTAAAGCGACGCGGCGCAGGCAACGAAATGGCGTGTCTGCGGTCTGCGCCGCGTCGCTTCAGTATACTCGTAATTCAAAAACGTTGCCTGCATACATTTTGTATGAAATCGTTTTGAAGCGGCGCACGCCTGCGCCACGCCTGTTCCACGCCTGCTGCCTTACGTCGCTTGTGTATGAAAAATATTGTAGACATTCCACTTAACATTATCTAGCCTCAAACAAAGCAAAGCTTTTACGTATGGGAACCAGATAGCTGATGCAATACTTATTCATTATTTTATTAAGTATATCGTGGATGTAGCTGATCACGATGATGTGTGCCGGTGCTTTTCACATAATGGTTAAACAATCAGCTCACCATCGCAGTTCACAGCTGTTCGACTGGACCGGTCAAGATCGTGTAGAGTAGCGGGATCGGGGGAAGCCTTTGCCCTACAATGAGATGATTCGGGCTAATAGTAGTAAATACTTCCAGATTGGTTCCATAGAAATTTTATCAAAATCGGTTCAGGCAGCTTGGCCATGAAGTCGGTTTCTCAAGTTTTTAAAACTTCACTTATTATAGATGTAACTTAATATTTTTCATCACTTACACATTAGATTTTTTTTTTCAGCCACACCACCAGGCCCGCTCTACGTTCACTTCCACAGTGACAACTTAGTGACGGACTCTACACCAGAATCAGGATACCGATTCAATTACAACGTGCTGAACAACTGCTACACTAAAACGAGGAACGGAATGTAAGAAGTATTTATGTACTTTAAAGTTTCCGATAAAGCAGCTTTTAGACAACTTTGTCGGGTGTCATAGCGCACCATGACCATGACTGACCCTGACACAGAAGTGTAAAGCCAGCCTAATTCCTTTGCATTTTATTATAGGCATGATGACTAATTTTCAAATCTCTTCTATCATATTCAGACGTATCTATTATGTTTAAAATATATCATATTTCTGTAGAAAATTAAGGTTTTTGTGCAATAAGAGTACATTTAAATTAAAACTTTCAAATTCATGCCAAAATGCTCGCTGGTGTTGCTCGTCTGTTATTACGTCACGGCACAGTTTAACAACAGTAAACATTGGTGCTTTTGTACTAAATCAGAATGACGTTTACTGTGACGTGACGTAATTCGCTCTGACCGGTGTTTAAGCTATCATGGCGGATTGTTGTATTTTGTAGAATTATTTTAACAAATAAATTATTAATCTCGACATTAATAGGAGAATAAATACATTTTTCAAAATCTTTGAATCCATTTTTCATTAGATCAGATAAACATTTTGGCGATACTTGATTACTGTCTTCATGCCTATTATGTTTACTTACTTAAATGGGAAAATAAAATATTTTTATAACATCCTAGACTAGGCTGAAAGGGGCAAGCAACCTACACTCATCTAAACACGTCCCAGGCACTACAGCGTTTCGTAAGTGGGGTAAAATGAATTGCACCCAGCACCGTATAAATAAATATTGGCACAGCACCATCTAGCACCAAACTAAGCAAAGCTTGCACTGTAATGATTACTACATCATAATCATTTGCTTAGCATCTAACGGCTATTTAAACAATACTAATAATCAGTTGATTCCAAAACTTCTGAGTAGGAATTTATACCTACTAAATTGTGCCATGAGAGTCGTTGTTTCATCAGAAAGCAGTACCTATAAAAAATATGTTACGTCAACATGTTCAGAAAAAGGATTAACACGATTTACTTTGTTAAATATCATGTCTTTAAGAAAATGGGTGGCTGCATGGATTTCTCCCAAATACTAATACCGAAAAATATTCGCAGAGAAGTGACAGAGCTATAAGCTTTCTAACAAATAAAGCAATTTTTCATTTTTATTTTTTTTGTTGTATAGTGTTCAAAGATTTTTGTAATGCCCCAAATGTATGTCCCGCTTGGCTCTTAACTTTTGGGACATTATAAAAATCTTTGTGAAAGCAACTATGCGGTCCAGTGTTATAACGATAATAACTGGCCACCAAGTAAAATGACGATATTAGTTCTTTTATGGTCAACTGAACAGATAAGTTGGTACTTTAAACTGATGAGCATAGGTTTTTGACAAAATTACTTTATTAATTAGCACCGCAGCTTGCATTTGCTTGCAAAAAAAAACGAGGTTTTTAAACCCAATTTCAAACAAACTTTTCTTCCAGATCTACGCAGTGAGTTGGCGTTGTAAAGGAGAAAGACATCTGCAGGGATCCACAATAAACCAAGTCTGGAGGGAATTAATAAACTATTTAGTTGAGGATATGTCCCTAAAGTCAGCTTCCTCTCAAATTCTATTGATATTTTTTCCAATTTTTAATACAACTATTTAATGTAACAAGCAAATGATCCACCTGATGTTTAGTGGTAACCATTGCCTATAACAAAGCATTGCCTCGTAGGTCACGCACTTCAGGAACGTGCTCTATGATGCACTGCCCTGCGTCCATCAGCCCTAGGCATACAGATTTTTAGCCTCACTTGCCAGTAATTTCAAAGAAGTTGTGCCAGTAATTGTAAAAAAACGAATTTCAAAGTTTGTAATTATTGTAATTTTGTGGTTTGCTCAATGTTTTATTTCTAAAGATAAAAATATGTACATATATTATTTATCAACTCTTTTGGAACCTTGACATCATTAACTTTTGACGCTGACTGACACTGACACTCGCCTACAATAGAATTACACTTATTTAGAACTCAATAGTAACTCATTATTAGATATTACTACAAATCATAACCGGTAACGAAAAGATAATCTGTTAAAACAGATATTTAATTATCCTCACGATAAAAACCCAAATAGAATGAATATCCCTCCCTCCCTAATAGTTGAAATATATTTAACTCATGAGAGTAATGTATTCCTGTAGTTGTATCCTCACGAATTGAAAACAAAATATGTAACTCATGAGAGTAATTTGTTCCGGCAGTTGTATTCTCAAACATAATTTTAACTCATGAGGGTAATAATAATCTTGCAATTGTATCCTCACGAGTTGAAAACAAAATTTTAACTCATGAGGATAATGTATTCCTGCAGTAGTCTGTTCTTTTTATTTTTTTAAGTATTTGAGGCCAGTGCCCTTATTTTAATTTATTTAAGCATTTATATTATTGCATTTAATTAAGTATGTGTGAAAATATATTTTACTTAAATATATTATTTATTAAATAACTCAGTGTATGATTGTAATTGTAGCAATAATTATGAATTTATGGAAATAAAAAAATTTAATTATGGTTTAAATATTTTATTTTAAAATCCTTTTCTTATAAAAATAATTGTAGATGATAAATGCCAAAAGGTTACAACTAAGTACATTAATTTTAAATAACTTATTCAAAGCAAATATCGTTGTGTAAAGGATATATTTTTATTTAATAACAATTGAAATAAGTTATACATTTCAAACTGACTAAAATCGTGATAAATTAAGCAACAAAATAAAAATTAAAAGATTATTTCGTGCTTTTTATATGGATTTAAAAATACTTACCTAAATTGTGTTGTGTTCATAAATATTTACACTAGCTTAATTTACTTACATTATTAATAATATTATTATAAAAATCCTTAAAACAAATCACATTATTAAAGTTATAAATCGTTGTAAGCAGTCTTATAATACATTTTATACATATTTTTACATATACCCTGACCGATTTTTAAATCTTAGAGATATTGAAGGCTGTTTTATTATCTTAGAATATGCGTCAAATAAGAATTTATCCATAATTTTTCATTAAGAATAATTTATTGTAAAATCTTACAAAAAGATCTTACAATAATTTAAATATTTTATGACAAATATTTTAAGAACATATTTATTTGCAAAAGATTTGTTTGTTCATGTTTAAGGAAAAAAAATCGTCCTTAATATTTCTTGGAATATATTTTAAGTACTACAAAATCGATATAAACGGAACATGAAAAGTTAGTCCACAGATATTATTTGATAAATTAAAGTAAAATAGACAACCAAGTACCTTAAATTAATACATTTTAAATCGGTTTTCATATTAAATTACAATTTTTTTTACAAAATAAAGGTTATAAGACTTAAACCTTAGAGGTATTGAAGGCTGTTTTATGATTGAAATGAAATGTATTTATTCACTTTTAATACATTTTACAATATCCGTCAAATAAGAATTTATTAATCGTTCACTAAGAATAATTTATTGTAAAATCTTACAAAAAGATGTTACAATAAATAAATTTATACAAAATAACTAGCGTTTTTTAGCCTTTTACATAATAAAGGTTATTAGACTAGTTATATCCTATCTACCTATAGAAAGGCGGACCTCTGCTAACAGTGTAGGTGGAAAGAGGTATTCCTTTAGACCCGTAGATAGGTTCCGCGTTTTCATAGTCCACGTCGTAGTAGATACCATTTTGATTCTGGAATAGATAGAAAATCGTGAGGATATCATCATGACATCATGACTGTAATTTGTATGTAAGAATATCCTCACGAATGTAATATTTATGCATAAAATTACAGCCATGATGATTTTATTTTCCTTTCAGTGAGGATATTGATAAATTTAAATTTACAGTCATGAGGATATTCAGTTATTTCGAACCAGTGTGATGAGAGGATTGAACCTCAAAGAAGTATTTGGTACAATTACCATGACGATTACATTCGTGAGGATATTTATAGTGAGGATTTATTACAATCGTGAGGATATTGATAAATTTAAATTTACAGTTATGGAGATATTCAGTTATTCCGAACGAGTGTGATGAAAGGATTGAACCTCAAAGAAGTAATTAATACAATGACCATGATGATTACATTCGGGAGGATATTTATAGTGAGGATTTATTGCAGTTGTGAGGATATTGAACGATTAAAATTTACAGTGATGAGGATATTTAGTTATTCCGAACCAGTGTGGTGAGAAGATTGCAGCTCAAAGAAGTAATTAATACAATTACCATGATGATTGCAGTCATGAAGATATTTTTCATGAGGATTTATTACGGTCGTGAGGATATTGATAGATTAAAATTTACAGTCATCAGGATATTTTTCGTGAGGATTTATTACAGTCGTGAGGATATTGATAGATTAAAATTTACATTCATCAGGATATTTTTCGTGAGGATTTATTACAGTCGTGAGGATATTGATAGATTAAAATTTATAGTCATGAGGATATTTTTTGACATGTTTAATGTATAGCACAGCAACACTTACGTGCATACTCCGCGCCCGAGACTTAGGTCGAGGCACAAGTAAGTCCGCCCTCTCCTGTACATGACTTGACGCTTCAGATGACGTTGATTCTGTGGCCATGTGGTTTGTGTATCCTAGAAAACATACAAGTAATGAAGTGCATGGTAGGGCACGACACAACTTGCGTGCCCTACGAGCCTATGTTGTTATAGAGATTCTGTGGCCATGAGATTTGTGTATCTTAGAAGAAAAGTGCATGGTAGGGCACGACACAACATACGTGCCCTACTAGCTTATGTTGTTATAGAGATTCTGTGGCCATGAGATTTGTGTATCTTAGAAGAAAAGTGCATGGTAGGGCACGACACAACTTGCGTGCCCTACGAGCCTATGCTGTTATAGAGTGTGGTCATGAGATTTGTGTATCTTAGAAGAAAAGTGCATGGTAGGGCACGACACAACATGCGTGCCCTACGAGCCTATGCTGTTATAGAGTGTGGTCATGAGATTTGTGTATCTTAGAAGAAAAGTGCATGGTAGGGCACGACACAACATACGTGCCCTACTAGCTTATGTTGTTATAGAGATTCTGTGGCCATGAGATTTGTGTATCTTAGAAGAAAAGTGCATGGTAGGGCACGACACAACTTGCGTGCCCTACGAGCCTATGCTGTTATAGAGTGTGGTCATGAGATTTGTGTATCTTAGAAGAAAAGTGCATGGTAGGGCACGACACAACATGCGTGCCCTACGAGCCTATGCTGTTATAGAGTGTGGTCATGAGATTTGTGTATCTTAGAAGAAAAGTGCATGGTAGGGCACGACACAACATACGTGCCCTACTAGCTTATGTTGTTATAGAGATTCTTTGGCCATGAGATTTGTGTATCTTAGAAGAAAAGTGCATGGTAAGGCACGACACAACATGCGTGCCCTACGAGCCTATGAAATCAAGAAGTGCATTGTAGGGCACGACACAACATGCGTGCCCTAAGAGGCTATGCTGTTATTGAGATTCTTTGGCCATGTGGTTTGTGTATCCTAGAAGAAAACATATATAAATAAAAAAGTGCATTGTAGGGCACGTTCAGAACGTGTGTGACCAGCAAAGCAATACTGTGATGGTAGTTGATTACCACTTAACATCAGGTGGACAATAAAGACAATTCATAATTTATTTTGATGGACACTCCACATACCATTATCTAGCCCCAAACTAAGCAAAGCTTGTACTATGGAAATCAAATAGATGTTAACACTTATGCTGATGATGATGTGACGGGTAGCAAGCCTATCGCCGCTACCAGATTGCAAACAATTTTTTCTCTAACAGAAACTCATAGGACCGGATTCGAACCCACGACCCTAGGATCCTTAGGCGTACTTACCATACATGTTATGATGTGATGTAGATGTATTGACTCTGGAAGCTACTGTGTTTAGAGTTCCATTGTGATGTCCATGTAGACCCATTCTGTAATAAGTAGAACAGGTGGTTCAACGAGGTACTTAGCCAAAGGGACTCAACACTATCTAGGCCCAAACTAAGCAGAGCTTGTAATATGGGAACCAGATAGCTGATATACTACTTACATAATTTTTTTTTATAAATACTTATCTTATAATACAATATAACACCCAGACAGAGAACAAACATCGGTGTTCACCACACAAATATTTGTTTTCGGTGGGGATCGAACCCACGACCTACGGCGTAGAAGGCAGAGCTACTGCCAACTGAGCTAGAGGCCAGTCAAAGCGTGGTGAAAGGATTTTAAGTGCGCCTCAAAGAGGCTCCTTTCTTGCACTTGACAATATTTTCGAACTTTTTAGGTTCTACGACACGCCGGTTTCCTCACGATGTTTTCCTTCACAGTTTGAGAGCACTGGCAGTGAACATAAATTTTTGGCCAGAAAAAACTCATTGGTACATGACTTGATTTGAACCCACGACCTTAGGATCGGAAGGCGGGGCCGCTACTACTAGGCCACCAGCGCACAAGACTTCTTAGAAGAGATATTCAAAACTTATTAGAAAAGATATTCAAGACTTGTTAGAAGAGATATTCAAAGCTTGTTAGAATAGATATTCAAGATTTATTAGAAGAGGAATTCAAGACTTATTAGAAGAAATATTCAAGACTTATTAGAAGAGATATTCAAGGCTTATTAAACACCTGGGCACAGCAGCGGGAAAAAGAAATATTTAATCAAAGGGATATTGATTATTTTAAGAGAGATATTGAAACACAACTTATTAAGTAAGATATTTATAATTATAGTGGATATAGATGGATGGAGAACGAGAGATTCAACGAGTTACTTAATAGAGATATTGGTATTTATTAGAAGAGATATTCAAGACTTATTAGAAGAGATATTCAAGACTTGTTAGAAAATATATTCAAGACGTATTAGAAGAGATATTCAAGACTTATTAAGTGAGATATTCACTAACCTGGGTAGTGGAATAGGAGGTAGTGATGGGTATCCTCCAAACATGGCCGACGATGGCCTGGTCGCCATGGTCTGTTGTTCAGGCTGAAAGAAACTTTTTTATCACACAAATGTTTCATAAATGACAAAGTTATGCTATAATAAACATAAAAAAAAACAGTTGTCTGTAAAGGTTTACTGCCAATAGTTGAACGTGCCAACGTCATACAGCTGTCCACGCGGACGCATCGCTCACTCAAGTAGGAGAGAGACAGATGTCGAACGCTGCCGAACGCGGAGGCCGTGCGTGCCTCTTTGTCGCTCGTTCCGCGCTCTCGCTTGCACTTCAAGCCTAATGGAACGCCTCAGAGCGAGGTAACGCCGCATGACGTCATGTTTTATCCTGCGTGCAGCCGGTTCCATCGAATTATAAGACGTAATCACGTCAAAAAAATACATCCGAATTAAGAACCTCCCTTTTTATTTGTAAACGGTTAATATAGCAGTGAAGTTCCAGTGTGGTGCCAACTAAGAGGGGATTTCACCGTTAGACGCGTTTAACTAAACTCGTTTGGACCTAAGTGAGACGTTGGCAATAATACAAAAGTATAATTATTAGTTTAAAAAACTAGAGAAACCGACTTCATGCCAAACTAAATTTCAAATACGATTAATTAATTGTGACTGAATAAATAAATGAAATGAAATGAAACGGCTAAACCGATTTTAATGAAATTTGTTTGGGACAATCTGGACGTAAAATTAACCTTCCAAATAAAAACATAATTTTCTAAATCGGTTCATAAATGACGGCGGCATGCAGTTACAAACATTAAAAAAATTATTTAAAAAAAATGGCCACACCGATTTTAATAAAATTATAATGGGACCAATCTGGAAGCAGTACCTTTCAGATAAATAAAAATATTTTAAAAAAATATTTTTATTAATCTGAAAAAATTTTTTTTTGAAAATTGAAAAATATTTTTTCAAATTGGCTCACAAATGACGAAGTTATGCGGTAACAAACATTTTAAAAAAAATACAACCGAATTGTAAACCTCCTCCTCTTTGATTATACTCATACTCGTACTCATACTCATATTATTTATTGCAATTATTATGTTACATGGTGAGGTCTTAAAGTAAAAAATGGTGAACACATAATAGGCCCTTATCTTTAGGGCATAGCAATATTTGGAGTGGAAGCGTATAAGTCGGTTAAAAAGAAAAAGTTTCAAAGACGCTTCAAAAAGATTATACTTACAGCGTAATGATTAGCTACCATAGCCTCTGCTATTTGCGCCCATCTCATTCTTTCTTCCATTGTCACCTGGAAATACAAAAACAAAATTAAATAAGTAGGCCTACCACAAGCTCTGTCTGACTCTGTCTCTGGCTCTGGTTTTGAGTCTGCGTGAGAGCTTACCAGTTTATTATACTGAGCGTGTGGCGTTTCGATGTAGGATTTATTTAATCAACACTCACAGACTCAAAACCAGAGTCAGAGATCTGTCTCTCTAGACTCCCTGTTCTTTAGACCTAACACAGAAACTAAAGAACTGTCTAATAACTTAAGAGCGGGTCGTGCGAAAATTTGAGATTTAAAAAAAAAACTCATAACTAAATAACTAAGTGACATTTTAAAAATCGCAAAAGGACTAATTGTAGACTATACATTTGAGATTAATTCGAATTTAAGTGTGTTAAAAAAATACGAGGGCCGCCTTTTAAGTTCTGTCGTTTGAAATAAGTATAAACAATCTAATAGATTATTGCCATTTGTTGTTTTTCAAAGTATTCTCCACGATATTTAAAACACTTTTGCATGCGTTCGAATCAATTTTTAAAACATTTATTCCACTCCGAAGTGGGGGTCGTCGCTAAGCCAATGGGGTATCCAACGAGAGATCAACTTTTTTGCGCCGAGTTCTTCATGCAAGATTTTCAGGATGGTATTCCCTGAAATGCCCACAGCTGTCTCTATGTCACGGTATGCCACATGACTATCTTCGACGATTAGCTGCCGCACGGCATCGATATTCTCTTGCGTAATGGCGGTTTTTGGACGACCTTCACGTGGCTTGTCACTGAAGCTAGAATGCCCACGTTGAAATTCTAAATACCAGCGTTTTACATTCCTATGACATGGTGCTGCATCACTAAACACAGAAGTAATCTCCTCAAAGCACTGAAGTCGCGTGAATCCCCTTTGAAAGTTGTAGAAAATTATCGCCTGCATATTTTCCTTTGATATTTCCATTTTTACAACTGACTGGTCAGTTTTGAATAAACGCTACAAAAAAAGTATTCGACTGATCCAAAAGATTTTTTTTGTTTTCGAATTATAAATTTAAAAAGATGAAAATACCATATGTTTTTTTTTTTAATAATTTCGGGAAGTTTGCAAACGACAGAACTTAAAAGGCAGACTACGTATACTATTTAACATAACATTCTATTTAACGCTGACATACGATTTTCATTAGCGTTAAATAGAATGTCATGTTAAATAGTATATTTTTTTAACACACTTAAATTCGAATTAATCTCAAATGTATAGTCTACAATTAGTCCTTTTGCGATTTTTAAAAAGTCACTTAGTTATTTAGTTATGATATTTTTTTTTAAATCTCAAATTTTCGCACGACCCGCTCTTAAGAAATCAAATATTTAAGTTGGTAGCAAAAGGTCTGCTATAAGATAAAATGTAAAGAGGAGAAAATAGAAGATACAATAGAACATAGGAAGATAAAGAAGAATTTAAGAGAGTGATCTGCAAGAGGAATAAAGATACAAAATATTAAGAGATAAGAGAATAAAGGAAGATCAAGAAGAGATTACGAGAACGGAAAAAGATAAAACGGAGGTCAAAGTCATAACACATAAAAAAATGATAAAAAGTGAAAGGGTAAAAGTAAATTCACAATGATAACACACTTAGAAACTGAAGAATTAAGGTAGGGAAAAGGGGTAAACAAAATTTTTAATGAAGATTAAATTCCGAGTACTGTGTCTGGCTAATTTTAGGTAAGAAAACAGCAAATGAGAAGAAAGAACGGGAAAAGAGAAGGAAGAAGATAAAGAAGGAAAATAAAGGAATATGAGAGAAAATAATTTCATTTTATTCAGTAAAAATTAATTAATCGTATTTGAAATGTATAAACTGAAATTAAAAAAGAAATATTATATTAAATAGATCATTAGAATAGATGAATAGAGATAGAAAGAAAGAAAGAAAGAGACGCAAAAGATGAGTATGTATTTACCTGATAAGGTGGTTGCCCGACCGGTGGTGTTTTGATGGTATTAGCAGCCATGTAATTGAACACAGGGGATCCCATGCCGGCTGCTTTTTGTTCACGTGACCATTTCCGACTGAAACAATAAGATGAAGATTAGTTGAGATTATTGTTAACTTTCTTTATCGATAAGAAAGAAGTAACATTTATTTACACAAAGAAACTTACAATTAAACAAATATTTACAAAATGTACATAATACACAAGAAACAGTTGAGCTATCTGCAGATCGTTACAAACGATCTAGAGATAGCTCAACTGATCCAAATCAGTAATAAGAAAGAAGTGAATATAGACAAAATTACTAACGAAAGAAGGGTACATGCGGCAAAGATGCGAATGTTTAGATGGATGTGTGGAGTGACGAGAATTGATAAGATACGGAATGAGTATATCAGGAAAAGTCTGGCAGCATCGTTGACAGAAAAATTGAAGAGGAACAGGCTAGCGTGGTAAGGGCATGTTATGAGGAGGGATGAAAGTCATGTGACTAGGAGAGTGATGAGTATGGATGTGGATGGATATGTAGGTAGAGAGAAAAGATGGACAGTGTGAAAGATGACATGGATAAGAAAGAAGTGAACGCAGAGATGACGGCTGATAGAGGAGAACATGTTGTGCCAACCCCACATAAAGTGTGGATAAAGGAAGGAAATCAAGAATAATTCTTGGGTAGGTTTTTGTAGCAATAATATAAGTTTAACAAACTTGAGAAACCTACTTCATTGCCAAACTATTAAACCGATTTTGATAAAACTATGGGACCAATCTGGAAGTATAAGCTTCCAGATCCAAAATCGTCATCTCTGCATTCACTCCTTTCTTATCCATGTCATCTGAACACAGTTCATCCATCTTTTCTTTAGTCTACCTCTGCTCACATATCCATCTACATCCATACTCATCGCTCTCCTAGTCACGTGACTTTCATCCCTCCTCATGACATGCCCGTACCACGCCAGCCTATTGCTCCTCAATTTTTCTGTCACCGGTGCTTTTTCAGACTTCCCCTGATATACCCATTCCGTATTCCGTTTCTTGTAATACTATTGCATATACAGGGTTATTACTTATTAGCTGCAAATACTCAGGAATTAGGTTCAACAAATAAAATAAAAACTATTTATGAAATGTTTTTTTTTAAGTTTTGTTATGAAAACCCCGAGAAAATCGATAAAGAATATCCTTTGGAATCATTGGCGCCTAACCTATTTTGACCTTTGATCCTTGCCGCGCGTCGTGAGCGACACTCTGCGTTCAGTCACCGCCTGGAGGGTCATCGTCCTGTTCTCCGTGGCAATCATTATGCAATAGACTTAAAGAAATTAATAAAAATAAAATTTTGATACAAAAACTTAAATCAGTTTAAAATTGATTCGGCCAAACAAATATTGACGACCCAAAAATTAGGCCCTGTTGTTTGTGTAGCTAATAATGAATAACCCTGTATATTTGATTAAGATTTTCACATGAATATATTGACCTCCAAGATAACAGTGCAGCTAGTGTCAATGCGATGACCAATGCTGCTGCTAAAGATGCCCCAACAGCAACTCCGACCACTTCGCCGTCGACCTCGCATCGGCTGCCATAGTAACCAGATGTACAACTGTTGACAGAGAAAATACATTATTACTTCTTATTCGTAAAACGCTTATTAACACGGTTAATCTTAGTGACCCAGTTAGTTATAGTAACTAAGTTAATAGAAGTATCTGAGTCAATTCTAGTGACTAAGTTAAACCATAGTAGCCGGATGTATGTACAACTGTTGACAGAGAAAATACATTACATCACATTATTACTTCCTATTCATAAAACTCTTATTAACACGGTTAATCTTAGTGACCCAGTTAGTTAGAGGTGGTTATAGTAACTAAGTTAATAGAAATATCTAAGTCAATTCTAGTGACTAAGTTAAGCCGTAGTAGCCGGATGTACAACTGTTGACAGAGAAAATACATTACTACTTCCTGTTCATGAAACGCTTACTAACACGGTTAATCTTAGTGACCCAGTTAGTTATAGTAATAGAAATATCTAAGTCAATTCTAGTGACTAGGCCTTAAGCCGTAGTAGCCAGATGTTTAACTGTTGACAGATAAAATAAATAGCTACTAACTCCTGTGAAAGTAACTTATTAATACGGTTAATCTTAGTAACAAAGTTAATTATAGTAACTTAGTTAAATCCTACTATTTTTATTAACAACGGGATATTTACCATGATTTAATTTGTGAGTTTTGACTCACGATATTTCGGCACATAACGAACTGAGTTAATCTTAGTTAGATAGTTTGCCCTGCCTTCAGGCCAGTGTGTTCAATGATGTGTCTAATGGTAGCTAGCTAGTTAGTCCAAGTGAGTTTGTTAGTGAGTTAGTTAGTGAATTAAAGAGTTAGCTAGTGAATTAGAGGTTTAGTTAGTGAGTCAGTTAGCGTTTTAGTTTGGTAGTCGCGGGAAAGGCTATGCAGTTGCACCGTGCTTTCAAGCCAGTGCAGTGTGTCCAATGATGTGTCTAATGGTAGCTAGCTAGTTATTCCTAGTGAGTTGGTGAGTGAGTTCATTAGTGTGTTTAGTTAATGAATAAGTTAGAGAGTTAGCTAGTGTGTTTAGTTAGTAAATTAGTTAGAGAGTTAGTTGGTGAGTTCATTATTGAGTTAGTTAGTGGATTAATTAGCGAGCTAGTGAGTTAGATAGTGAGCTAGTTAGTGAGTTAGTTAGTTAATGTGTAAATTAGTTAGTGAGTTAGTTAGTGAGTTATTTAGTGAGTTAGTTAGCGAGTTAGTTAGTGAGTTAGTTAGCGAGTTAGCTAGTGAGTTAGTTACCTGCAGTAAGGTTGTGCGTTGGCATATCGACAAGTCCCCCTATCGCTGCAATGTGTGGCGGGACAAGCTTTGCACTCGCGGCCTGCCTTAGAGCCAGTGTTGGGGTCCAATGTTGTCTCTGGACAGGTGCATCTGGGAATAATATAAATATTAGAATTTTATTTCACTTCTCCAGTATCAATTGTATTGTTTGTATCTTTCTTCTTGTAGTGTCCTTGTATTTTACTGGTTTTTGTGTGCTTACGTAGTAAATAAATAAATGTCTATGTCTTTACTCAAAAACACGCCACACCATCTTTTTGCACGCCCAGGAAGACTGGTAGAAAATGCTGTTAGCATTAAGTCCTCCTAGCACATAAGTTTGTGTTTAAAGTTTTAAATAAATAAATAAATATGTCTTATTTTATTTTATTTTATTAGAAAACCATCAGCAGTTAAGATAAAACAAATTAAACTTAAATAAGAGAAAATAACTAGGCAATTACAGGTTTTCCTAGGTTACAGGCCTATTATACGTAGAATAGAAGAGAAAAAAGACTTTAAAACTAGAGGTAAAATGGGCGGTCTTATCGCTTACACAATAGTCATTCAAAAAGAATATTAAAATAAGAAAATCCAGCCAAATTTGATGTGGAATGTTTGTAAACAAAGCACGCAACCAAAAAAAAATTTATTTTCGATATCAGGCTTTAGAAATAATGGGTGTTGGGTGGTTGTTGCTTATTACACGTTGGGTCACAAACATTCTACATTGGATTTGGCTGGATTATAAATCCAAATTCTCTTTCTAATATTGCGTTTAAGTATAAATGCTTGTTTAAAAAATCGATGAAAAGAAAGGCATTTTTTCAGTAAGGATATGTACGAATAAGTTTGTTGACAAACATTCTACATCTTTGGCTGGAGTAAAGGTCCGTCTCAAAGTGATCCAAGTGAACGAATGATTTGAACTTAACTTAATGTATACTTACTTGAATCCTCCCCAAGTATTAATGCAGTAGGCCAGTTGATGGCAATCGTTCAGATCTGGAGACGAGCACTCATCAACATCTGTAACAAAAAACTTAATCAAATAACTGGAATAAAACCACGTAAAGGTAAGCCCAGAACCCAAAAGGACAAACGACTCAACGTTGTAAGAACGTCGCTATAACTATTACAGATGTTATACTTCCCCCCTTTTCTAAAAAGCTTGTAAAAATGTCAAATAACCACTGACCACGTAAGGATGCCACAAAACTCTAATGACAGATGACTCAACGTTGCAAGGACGTCGTTAAAGTGTTAGGGATGTTATATCTCCCTCTTTATTTAAAAAGCTTGTATAGTCGTCAAAAAAGACTACTAACTATGTGAAAGAAGGATCATCTATCCAGATGATTCAACGATGTAAGGACGTTGTAAAAGTGTTATGGATGTTATAACCCCCTATTTTTCTAAAACTAACTACGTGAAGGAAGTACAGAGCTCAAAGGACAGATGACTCAACGTTGTAAGGACGTCTTAAAAGTTTTAAGGATGTTATATCTCCCCCTTTTTATGAAAAAGCTTGTACAACTTGTAAATAAAGACAGCTAACTAACTACGTAAGGAAGCACAGAATTCAAAGGACAGACGACCCAACGTTGTAAAGACGTCGTTATAATGTTAAATCCCCTTCTATTCATAAAAAGCTTGTAAATACGTCAATTAAAGATCATTAACAACGTGAAGGAAGTACAGAACTCAAGGGACAGATGACTCAATGTTGTAAGAACGTCGTTAAAGTGTTAAGAATGTTATATCTCCCTCTTTTAATGAAAAGCTTGTAAAAACGTTGATTAAAATTAAAGTTGATTAAAGAATAACCCAACGATGTAACGACGTCATCTTACTAATGTTAATGTGTTTATGTGCTTCTTATTTTCCTAAAAAGCTTATATAAACATCTAGGCCAAAAAGCTTGTAAATACGTCAAATAAGGACCACTTACTACGTGAAGGCAGCACAGAAAAAAAAGCAGCCAAGTGCGAGTCGGACTCGCCCATGAAGGGTTCCGTAGCATCAATTAACATAATATAAAGGTTTTTGTAGTTCGTCGAAAGGTAAATTGCGGTTTACGATTTATGACGTATAAAAAAAAAACTACTGACTAGATCTCGTTCAAACCAAATATCGTTGAAAGTTTACATAGTAATGTACAACATATATTTTTTTTGGATTTATTATTCTCTTATTTTAGAAGTTAGAGGGGGGGGACCAACTTTTTTCTACCTTGGAAGTGTCTCTCGCGCAAACTATTCAGTTTAGAAATAAAAGCAGCCAAGTGCGAGTCGGACTCGCCCATGAAGGGTTCCGTAGCACGACGAACTACAAGAACCTTTATATATGTTACTTGATGTAACATAATAAGGTTCTTGTAGTTCGTCGAAAGGTAAATTGCGGTTTACGGTTTATGACGTATAAAAAAAAACTACTGACTAGATCTCGTTCAAACCAAATATCGTTGAAAGTTTACATAGTAATGTACAACATATATTTTTTTTAGTATTATAATTCTCTTACTTTAGAAGTTAGAGGGGGGGGGACCAACTTTTTTTCACTTTGGAAGTGTCTCTCGCGCAAACTATTCAGTTTAGAAAAAAACTATATTAGAAACCTCAACATCATTTTTGAAGACCTATTCATAGATACCCCACACGTATGGGTTTGATGAAAAAAAAAATTTTGAGTTTCAGTTTCAAGTATCGGGACCCCCGAAATTTATAGTTTTTTTTTTATTTTTTTGTAAAAATCTTAATGCGGTTCACAGAATACATCTACTCGCCAAGTTTCATCAGTCTAGCTCTTACGGTTTCGGAGAAAAATGGCTGTGACATACGGACGGACAGACAGACAGACAGACAGACAGACAGACAGACAGACAGACAGACATGACGAATCTATAAGGGTTCCGTTTTTGCCATTTGGCTACGGAACCCTAAAAAACGATATTAGAAACCTCAACATCATTTTTGAAGACCTATCCATAGATACCCCACACGTATGGGTTTGATGAAAAAAAAAAATTTAAGTTTCAGTTTCAGGTATGGGGACCCCCAAATTTATAGTTTTAGAAAAAAACGATATTAGAAACCTCAACATAATTTTTGAAGACCTATCCATAAATACCCCACACATATGGGTGCGATGAAAAAAAATTTTTTGAGTTTCAGTTTCAAGTATGGGGACCCCCAAAATTTATAGTTTTTTTTCTATTTTTGTGTAAAAACCTTAATGCGGTTCACAGAATACATCTACTCACCAAGTTTCATCAGTCCAGCTTTTATGGTTTCGGAGAAAAATGGCTGTGACACGGCCGGACAGACAGACAGACAGACAGACAGACAGACAGACAGACAGACAGACAGACAGACAGACAGACAGACAGACAGACAGACAGACAGACAGACAGACATGACGAATCTATAAGGGTTCCGTTTTTGCCATTTGGCTACGGAACCCTAAAAAGGCCAGATGACCCAACGTTGTAAAAACGTCATCTTACAATGTAAATGTGTTCATGTGCTCCTTAAAACCTTGTAAAAACGTCTAGACCACTTACCACGTAAAGGTAACACAGAACCGGCGACCGAGTCGACCCAAAGAGCGGACGCACCAACATTGTTAGAACGTCTTCTTATAACTCCGAGGATGTGTTTCTGTATCTCTGTGCCTATTTGTGTTGATAGCGTTTCTCCTGTTTCTTGCATCTATAACAAAATTGCTTATATTTAATTATTAAATGTATATTTATTATTATTAATGCTTTAGGGGTCGATAAATGATATAACTAATAAACTTTCTGGAGGATAATGCGACAAACCAACTGTTCTTCCAAATTAGATGGCATTTGTCCATTCAGTCAATTTTGCAGTGTCAAGTGAGGATATTATTACATAGATAAAATAGTTTTTAGTTGGGTCAGTAAATAGACAACCCTGTCATTGGCTTTTAAAAAAAAGGTGGCCGTTTATTTTCAAAACCATTGAAATCTTTTTCGATCAAATCACATATTACACTTTCATTCCAGCTGTTCACACTTTGTGTTGTATGTTGAAACCTCAAGCACAGGATAATACTATACTAGTACCTACCTCAAGTAATGTTGGTTAAAATACCACCGAAATTACACAACAGAACTCAAAATAGCTCATAAAATGAAAAATTTAACTGAAAAAGCCTCAAGTAATGTTGGTTAAAATACCACCGAAATTACACAACAGAACTCAAAATAGCTCATAAAATGAAAAATTTAACTGAAAAAGCTGTTACTTGCAGGTTCTCGAATGACAACCACGAACCGGAAGCTGAAAAGTAGGGCGCCCACCCACTAGATGGACCGACGACGTTGTTAAGATCGCAGGAAGTTGGTGGATGGAAAGGGCTCAGAATCGTTCTTCCTGGAAATGTGTAGGGGAGGCCTATGTCCAGCAGTGGACTTCTTCAGGCTGATGATGATGATGATGATGACTAAGACTTACCAATACAGTATAGTTGACGTAGACTCCTCTATTATGTTCATCGCCCCTATGGACCATGTTTACGGAACTGCTGACGAAGTCATCGGAGAATGGAGTCATTGAAAACGCTGAATCTATCTGGAAATTAAAACTAATATTATTATATCATCTTGTTCCGGAACCAAAAAACAGAGCAAGATAATACAAACGTTTTGGAGAGGCGAAATTACAAGAGAAAAGTTATGAACAAAGTCAAAGGTTTCTCTATTCAGTAGTATGACAAAGATCACTCTGAAACGTCTTAATGCTAGGTGTGTCTAGGTGCCAGTTCCACGCGACCAAGCCGACGCAAGAACAGCCAACAAACAACGGCTTTGTTCCTACCGTTTTTTTGTATAATATTTTTTGTATATGATACAGGGTTATTCCTTATTAGCTGCATATACTTAGGAATTAGGTTCAACAAATAAAATAAAAATATTTCAGAAATTATTTTTTAAAGTTTTGTTATGTAAATATCGATTAAGAATATCCTTTGGAATCATTGGCGCCTGACCTATTTTGACCTTTGATCCGCGCCCGCGCGCCGTGAGCGACACTCTGCGTTCAGTCACCGCCTGGGTGGGTCATCGTCCTGTTCTCCGTGGTAATCATTATGCAATAGCCGTAAAGAAATTAATAAAAATTAAATTTTGATACAAAAACTTAAATCAGTTTAGGAATCAAGTTGATTCGGCCAAACAAATATTCACGACCCAAAAATTAGGCCCTGTCAGTTGTGTGTAGCGAATAATGAATAACCCTGTATAATATCACCAACGGTTTTATAGCTTGTTTTACTCAAGGTGAATGTAGCTTTCCAATGGTGAAAGAATTTTTGAAATCGGCACAGTAGTTTTTGAGTTTATTCATTCCAAACATACAAATCTTTCCTTTTTAAAATATTAGCATAGAAGTACACATAAAATCGAAAGCGGTTGACTTCAAATTGCCTGCACAGAATTCTGAAATACTTTGGCCATATTGCAGAAATACCAGTGCATTGTAAGTCACGTTCTTATAATTCGTGACCTTAAATGCTCTGATATAGTGTAAAATTTCGATAGAAAATTTGTGTAAGTAAGAACACAATGCTAATGCTATCAAACAGTGAAGGAAAACATCGTGAGGAAACCCGCGGCTTAGTCAGCTCCGCACGTATTGACCATGTCTTTCCTGTGGATTAGGCCGACTAAGCTGTCAGGATGGTATAGGTGCTGGGCAAGCTTATTCCAACTAAAATCCTGTCCCAGGCACTATAGCGTCCCGTAAGTAGGGGCATAAGAAATCACCAGTTGCCCCTGACGCTATATAAATCGTCTAAAATAATTGTAGACGATTTCTAATTGAAGCAAATGCCTGTTTTTATGCTGTAAAAAAATACTCACAGCTCGAACAGCTTCGTAGCTCAGCTGCTGGAATGGTTCAGAGTCTCTGTCAGCAAGCTTGGAATCCCACGCGACCTGTACATAAAATCATAGGAATTTTATACAAACCGCACTTGATATTTGAGTCATATAGAAGCAAGGGTAGCAACATCCATGTCTACTAAAATTATGGTAGGCAGTTTTTAAAAACGAATGGCACTGGTGCAAGCGAAAACCGACTCTAAGGTGACGAACATTTTCATACTGGACATACATTTTTGGGCAGAAATTTAACAAATAATGCGGACACAACATCTAGCCTCGAACTAAGCAGAGCTTGTACTACACATCGCGGGGAAGGCAGAATTGAGCTGAGAGCTATGAGTAGACTTACCTTTCTATCATAGAGTCTGTCAACCCTCAGATTGAGGAGTAAGGAGACCACTCGTCTGCATGGGTCCCTATGACTTCTTCTGGCGAATCCAGGTCTGCATTGACAGCTTGATATTCCTAAAACATGACACATTCATAATAATCCTACAGCGCCGAGCGGTATTTGAACCCACGACCTTGGGATCGGAAGGCGGGGCGCTAACACTAGGGTGGCTGGTGGCAGCGCTCTCATGCCTCCATGATCCTGATGAGTTAAAAACCAGTTGAATTGGTGTCAGTTCTTCGCAATCTTGAAAATAAACAAGAAGAAGAACAAGAAGACGGCTTGGTTCCAAGCATTTATTCTCATGCAGTAGGCCTACCATGAGCTCTGTCTGGCTCTGTCTCTGTCTCTGGTTTTGGGTCGTTGAGTGTTGACTAAATAAATCGTATGTCAAAACGTCACAACTACAGCATAACGCACTGGTGAGCACTCACATAGAACCAAAACCAGAACCAGACAGAGCTCATGGTAGGCCTGCAGTTCTTCGCGATCTTAAGCTAGAAGAGTGAACAAGAAGGCGTGGTTCCTAGCATTTGTTCTCATAGCTGGAGTGATGATGATATCATTACCTGCTTCTGTTCTGCATTTCTCGTTCTGTGCCTGGTCGCACGTGGAGTCATCGCCCACAATACACGTGTCGATTCTGAAAAACATTTAGAAGTAGTGAAAAAGTGAGAATGGAACCAATAGTAGTCTAGAAACCAATGAAAGAGGGTAGATCGATTTATCTGCCAATAACATTTCTTTTACTCGTGGACTTCAGTTCAACCGTGATCATGGTGCAACCAACTGTGCCGAAATATCGGAAGTCAACTCAACAAAATTTAATCATGGTAAATATCCCGTTGTTTCCTAAAATAAAATTTTGAAGATTTGTTTTTATAAACACCTTGAGAGTACTGCTCTCTCTCTGATTTGTTTTATAAACCATTTAGGAATAAGTTTGATCTGAATGTAGATGATGGCTATGTTGGTTGAGTTAGGCTAAAAAAGCGGTCAAGTGCGAGTTGGACTCGCCCATGAAGGGTAGCAAAAAGTAACATCATTTTCGAAAACCTATCCTTAGTTATCCAACACGTAAGGGTTTGTTGAAAATAAATATTTTCGATTTAAAGTTTTAAGTATGGGGGACCCCTAAAATTCATGGTTTTTTTTCTATTTTTATGTGATAATCTTAATGCGGTTCACAGAATACATCTACTTACCATGTTTCATCAGTCTAGCCCTTATAGTTTTGGTGAAAAGTGGCTGTAACATACGGACGGACAGACAGACATGACGAATCTATAAGGGTTTTTGCCATTTGGCTACGGAACTCTAAAAGGGATCCGCAGGTAACAGATCGGGGGTCTGTTACCTGCACTGTGAGGGTCTAGAGAAGGAAGGTACCCTAGTGTTCAGGGTGCCTTCAGATGACGAGGAAAGGGCTTCAGCCCTTCCTTAAGTTGGGTCCGCAAGGATAAGCGCTGACGGGGTTGTGGAACGAAAAGAACCCTAATCTTGTCCACCCAGCTAATGTAGAGGAACACCCCAGGGGTTTTAGTCAGTAGCAAGAGTCTGACATAACCCACTAGTTCCTCCGGCTAGTGGGTATCCTTAGAGGATATCCCTGGGCAAAAAATTGGCTAAAAAAGGATGGATAAACTGTGTGAAAGATGACTTTTTTTTCTTCCTATCCTTATCCCACTATATGTGAGGTCGGCACACATTTTCCTTCTCCCTACATCCATTCCCATCTGTCAGCCGTCATCTCTGCATTCACTCCTCTCTTATCCATGTCATCTTTCACACAGTTCATCCATTTTCTTTGTTCTACCTCTGCTCACATATCCATCCACATCCATACTGATCACTTTCCTATTCACGTGACTTTCATCCCTCATCATGACATGCCCGTACCACGCTAGCCTGTTGCTCCTCAATAAGGGCAGGAAAGAGATGAGGTCAGTTTTTATACCTATGAGAATTATGGAAACATTGGCCTAAAAATAAGGAACTTGTGAATAAATAAATAAATAATAATAAATAAATATTGTGGACAATTCACACAACACTACCCAGCCCCAAACTAAGCAGAGCTTGTAATATGGGAACCAGATAGCTGATATAATACTTGTTTTTTTTTTTTTTGTAAATACATACTTAGAATACAATATAACACCCAGACAGAGAACAAACATTTATGTTCACCACACAAATATTTGTTCTCGGTGGGGATCGAACCCACGACCTATGGCGCAGAAGGCAGAGCTACTACCAACTGAGCTAGAGGCCAGTCAGTGAAGGTCTTCTGTAGGGCACAAGCTCCGTCTGGCTCTGTCTCTGAGTCTGTGTGTTGACCAGAGCCAGAGACAGAGCCAGACAGAGCTCATGGTCTACTGGTCTTCTGACTGTGACACTAACCTGACAGTTGGCTGTGGTCTCTTAAACGTTTGCTGTGGCCTATGGGTTCCTTGGTTATGACTGTGTGGCAGCGTGTGCCCATGGGAGCCATGACTTTGGGAGCCATGGCCTTGGGAGCCATGACTTTGAGATCCATGGCCTTGGGAGCCATGACTTTGAGAGCCATGGCTTTGAGAGCCATGGCTTTGGGAACCATGACTTTGGGAACCATGGGTTAGTATATGCGGGTTCTGTGGTCTTCTGATCGGTGGGGGTTGGGGAACGTCGTCTGCTGGTATAGCCACCCCTTGGCCGATGGGGCCTTGTGGGTGTAGGGGTTGCGGAGGTGCTGGAAAGAAAAACATTATGTTAGAAACTGGTATTTGTAATTTTCTGCAAGAAATTGTGTAGATTGTTGTTGATTTGATTTTGAGTAGCTGCCTCTGTTTTTAATGTAGGCACTACAGTCTTCTTCTTATTGTGTCACTTGTACCAGTGTGGTGAAAGGATTTAAAGTACACCTCAAAGAGGTTCCTTTCGAACTTTTTTAGGTTCATGAAGATGCTGGCTTCCTCAAGATGTTTACCTTCACCGTTTGACAGTACTGGCATAGTGTACATACATTTTTCATCAGAATAACTCATTGGTACACGTCTGGATTTGAACCCATGACCCAAGAAAGTGATTGCATTATACTGTCTGTGTGACGTTTTGACGTAGGATTTATTTAGTCAAAACACACACAGACTCAAAACCAGAACCAGAGACAAAGCCAGACAGAGCTCATGGTAGACCCATAAAATCGTCTAAATTACTCCGATTTCCAGAAAACTTACCAGATTTCTGCGGCAGAGTCTGTACCCTGGTAGGAGCGATAGTAGGTGTTGGAGTAGCAGTGTCAAATAGGTTGAGGTAGGTTCTCTTCCCGTCTATGGACACGAATCCTTGGTCGCCTGACGCTGAGACTATGATGTCTTGATCGTGGCCAACGTTCACGTTTTCGATGTGCACTGAAAATGTATTAAAAAATCGGTTGTCTGTAAAGTCGGTTTACTGTCGATAGTTGAACGTGCCAACGTCATACAGCTGTCCACGCGGACGCATCGCTCACTCAAGTAGGAGAGAGACAGATGTCGAACGCTGCCGAACGCGGAGGCCGTGCGTGCCTCTTTGTCACTCGTTCCGCGCTCTCGCTTGCACTTCAAGCCTTAAATGGAACGCCTCAGAGCGAGGTAACGGCGCATGAGTCATGTTTTTTCGTGCGTGCAGCCGGCTCCATCGAATTAAAAGACGTTGTCACGTCAAAAATAAAAATGTGTTGCCAGTGTTGAGATACGGAGCTGAGACGTGGTCGCTAACTATTGGCCTCGTGCACAAGCTCAAACTCGCGCAACGAGCTATGGAGAGAGCTATGCTGGGAGTTTCACTACGTGATAGAATCAGAAATGAGGATATCCGTAAAAGAACCAAGGTCACCGACATAGCACGTAGAGTTAGCAAGTTGAAGTGGCAATGGGCAGGCCATATAGCTCGAAGAACCGACAACCGTTGGGGAATAAAGGTTCTCGAATGGCGACCACGAACCGGAAGACGAAAAGTAGGGCGCCCACCCACCAGATGGACCGACGACATTGTTAAGATCGCGGGAAGCCGGTGGATGGAAAGGGCTCAGAATCGTTCTTCCTGGAAATGTGTAGGGGAGGCCTATGTTATGATTTCTTGTGTAGCCGTAATTTTCCTCAATGTTCTTCTCTTTCTGTTGTTTCATTTTCTATAAAAGCTGTGTTTTTTGAGCCAAATAAAATAAAAAAGTTATCTATCTATCTATGTCCAGCAGTGGACTTCTACAGGCTGATGATGATGATGAAAATTAAAAAAAGTTCTTTTTTATATATGACTTGGATATTTTTATACATGGTTTGTTGGTTCTCTTACCTGAAGCTCCCTTTTCTCCAGGGCCCTGTATAGCAGACACAGTGACGTCAAAGATCTCCCCATACCCCGGGAGGTGTTCAGGGGGTAAGGCTGTGATCACCGACGCCTCAGGTCTGTACCGACTGCCTTTAGGCTTGAAGTCAGGGTCGTCCAGGACTATGCCGGGACGGGGTCTGTATGGCTGGTAGGGGATTCCCTGAGATGCTGGAAAGATGAGTTCAGTTTTGTTTTAGTTTGGTTTGTCGTCTTTGTGCAACTGGTTTTGTGCATGGGCTACTCTGAAGTTTGGTTTTTTGTTTATGTTTAACTTGTATTAAACATTTTCATAATCATAATCATGTGGAGAGTATGCTACATATTTTAATTATATGATTATGTCTACATATTTTTTAGATTCCTAGTTGTTACTATTACTGTTTTTGATTTAATCTTGTGTGGATGCAATTATGTTTTTTCTCTGAAGTAGCGAGTTGGCTGCTATTCTAAAATATGCTTTCATTTAAAGTTTTTATAATGTTTTTTTTAGCATTCGTCTCATCTCAGTTTCTCTCTCATTTCTAAGTTTTGAATTGTTTTGATTTTAATTTATTCTCTCACAGCCACTACTAAGAGAGGCATCAGTAAATTACTAAAAACTGTAAAAATCTAACTACTTACATGTTGGTTGTGTGTTGATAGACGAGGCTTCAACCTTCACTTCTGATTCCACCACTGGAACTTGAGCAACGAGTCCTTCAGTTGGCGTTGGAATAAATGAAGATTGCACCGTAACACTGGGCTCTGGTGAAGATGATTCTATGATCTGTTCTACCAATGTTTTGTTTGGTATTATGTTTGTTATGTTATTTTGAGGTAGTTTTGTGACTTCTGGTTTGTTGGTTTGTGTTTCAATTTCTACTATTGGAGGATTCGTTGCTTCTGTGGTTTTCTCAACTGCTTTCTCTGTAGTGATTTCTACTTTAGGGACTTGTGTAGTTTTTTCCTCTTTGAATTTATCTTTGGGTTTTTCTTTTTCAATAGCCGGCGTCTCTTTTTTCTTCTCTTTTTCTATTTTCATTGGTTTCTCATTCTTGGCAACTTCTGTAGTAGTTGTTGGTTTCTGAGTAGTAGTTCGTTCAGTTGTTTTTGGAGTGGTAGCTTGTTCAGTCGTAGTTGTAGAAGTTGTAGTAGTCTCTGTAGTTGTAGTGGTCTCAGCTGCTTCTGTTTCTGTTATAGCTTCAGGAGTTGGAGACACTTCATCATGATGGATATTGTTCTCTAAATGGACAGTTTCGTTCTCGACTGCGGAAACCTCATCAGGTTTCTCATCATCAATCTCGGGTATATCATAAGGTATGATAGAAAGATTAGGCTTATACATAGGTAGACCAGGGTTCGGTCTTCGATTCGGCGGTCTGTTCGGAGGTCTAGGTCTTTTCCATGGAGGCATAGGCCTGTGGAGACCTGGTCTTTGAGCTAAAGGAGGTACTATCTGTTCAGGCAAGTTCACGTGTACCGGCGGCCTGTCGAATGGATACGGTGGTGGAGTTTTCGTTGGTAAAAATAAGTGCGGAGGTAAAGGTGCCAGTGGTTTATCAAAATCTGGTAGAGGTGGAACATCAGATATCCGAGGAGGTCCTCGATTATTGATTCTCGAAGCCATGGGTCGTGGTGGACGTCCTAACAGCTGAGTATTAGCTTGTACGTTAACATTTCCGTTCAAAAGCTTCACAATCCCTGTTATAATGTTCTGGATTTCAGTGTTCTGTCTACCCTCATCCCTAGGGGTTGCTGTCGCGAATATCGGTTGCACTGCAGAAGGTCTGATCCTGGGTCCCATGCTCAGTGCACGGCCGTATGGAACCCTTTTCCCTTCCCCCGGAAACCTGAATTCCAGCTTATCCCCATAACTTGAAGATAGGATCATATCATCGTTGCTGTGGAAGAATTCTCTTGTTCTCGTTGGATGTATATCGTAGTATTTTCTCTTGTTGTGTAGTTCTAATTCGTTGTCTATCTCGTTGTTTGATGACGGGATTTCATCTATGTTTATAGATCTAGATTCTCTGACTATAGAATCGAACGGGGCAGCAGATCTAGCTACAATAAAGTGTTTGTCTTCTCTCGTCTCTTCAGACTCTTCGATAATGTCTTCTACAAGGTTAGGTTCTTCGAATAAGACGCTAGGTTCTATCCTAAATGCTAAGTTCTCTGTTTGACTGGTTATGAGGACTGCGTCTTCTGGTAATTTGTAGATGATGTCAGATTTTGGTGACAGTTGTGATATGCTGTTTTCTTCATAACCTGGAATTAAAAAAAATACCTGTTAGCATAACCTATTATTCACTTATTTGTTATAGTGTTTAAGGGTTATTGCGTCGAATGTGATTAGGATCCGATGGCGTAGCGGTCAGTGCAGCCCTGTACCAAGGGGAAGGTCGCGGGTTCAAATCCCACTCGGCTCTTAACTTTTGGGACATTATAATTTTTTTGTGATTGCCTATTTGTGACCCAATCGCCGCTGCTGGCATTAGGCTGGTTTCCTGATGATGTTTTCCTTCACCGTTCAACTGGTAAGGATGTAAGATTTACGGCATCATGCTTCTGATTACCTAACCAGTGCCTGAGTGAAAGCGTCTACATGTCTGTCTATTAAATCACCTATTGTTCGGTGCAATATTATTATACTACATTGTTATGTCATATTATTATGTGACAACCAATTATTCATTCATTAAATTACTGGCACGTGAGGCTGAACATCTGTATGCCTCAAGTTAGACGCAGGGCAGTACATCGTAGGGCACGTCCCTAATGTGTGTGACCTACGAGAAAAAGTGTTCGGAAAAACCAGCCAGGAGATGCCAGCAAGGAATTCCACTCCAGTAAGCCTACCACAAGCTCTGTCTGACTCTGTTTCTGGCTTTGGTTTTGAGTCTGTGTGAGTGCTCACCAGTGCATTATACTGTGTGAGTGACGTTTCGACGTAGGATTTATTTAGTCAACACTCACACAGACTCAAAACCAGAGCCTGCGACAGAGCCATACAGAGCTCATGGTAGGCCTACTGGTTCCCATAGTACAAGATCTGCTTAGTTTGGGGCTAGATAGTGTCGTGTGGATTGCCCAAAATATTTATTTATTATACCACTGAATAAAGACATTTTGAATTTGAATTCTTTCTACCAGTAACACGGTCACCCATCGAAATACACGGCGCTGAACATAGCTATTTGTCCGTTGAACGCGTAACTTACTGTAGGCCTACCATGAGATCTGTCTGGCTCTGTCTCTGGCTCTGGTTTTGAGTCTGTGTCAGTGCTCACCAGTGTATTACTGTGTGTGTGACGTTTTGACGTAGGATTTATTTAGTCAACACTCATTTATACTCAAAATCAGAGCCAGAGATAGAGCCATACAGAGCTTGTGGTAGGCCTACTGGTTCCCATAGTACAAGATCTGCTTAGTTTGGGGCTAGATAGTGTCGTGGTGGATTGTCCAAAATATTTATTTACTTATTAGGTTGTCTGGAAGAAATCGCTATTAGCGATAAGAACGCTTATTGTACCTTTAGTTTTTAAGTATTATTTTAGACCATGTTTACCTGTTGATTTATGGTGTACAATAAAGTTATATTTTTTTTTTTTATGTGAAAGATAGACAAACGAGCTTACGGCCCACCTGATGGTAAGCGGTCACCGTCGCCCATAGACACCAACAACACCAAGGGTGCTGTCGTTGCGTTGCCTACCCTGAAGGATTTTTTTAACGTTTTTCTTGAAGCTATTCATGTTGTAATTAAGAGGGAACACCTCTGGTGGTAGCTCATTCCACAGTTTATGGGTATGAGGATGGTGTACGAGAAACCCATGGATTCAGAATGTGTGGATGAGCACGGTCTCTATGTCGAGAAGAGCGGTGGTAGAATCTCGACGCGGGGATGATGTCAAATAGCTCATCTGAGTATTCTCCATTGTAAAGGCGGTAAAACACGCAGAGAGAGCCAATGTCACGGCGCAGGCTGAGTGAGTGAGGGAGTGAGTGATATTCTATTCTATTCTATACCACTGAATAAAGACATTTTGAATTTGAATTCTTTCTATCAGTGGACGCACGGTCACCCATCGAAACACATAGCACTGAACATAGCTATTTGCCCGTTGAACGCGTAACTTACCAGCATTACCGTTTAAATACGGTAACTTATTCGCGTTATAGTGCAATGACTTGTTTCTGTTTGATTTCAGTCACGCTACACTGACTGTCTGGGCCTAATGAAGTGGGTTCGATCCCCGCCAAGAACAAATATTTGTGTGGTGAACGCAGGTGTATGTTCTCTGTTTGGGTGTTTTAATGTATTATAAGTATGTACTAGCAGTTGGTGACCGAGCTTCGCTCGGTATTTTTTTTTTGGTAAACTGTTGTTGTGAATTATATTTAAATACGAATTACTTACGTACTGATCAAATATTCATAATATTTTTCGATCTTACCGACATAATAATAAACTCCACTACTCGTCAATAGATGGCGTTCTCTGTCCCACGAACTCATGACTTAAGCAACAGATGGCGCTAGGAGTTATGATTTTATGATAAAGTTGATTATTTACTACACGAAAAACGCGACATTTTCTAAGAATGAATCCTAGCTAGATCGTGGTATCGTCCCCGAAAACCCCTGTATACAAAATTTCATGAAAATCGTTGGCTCAGTTTCCGAGATCCTAAATATATACAATATATATATAAGATCTTGTATAGATATATATATATATGTATATATATATATATACAAGATTTTCTCGTTTAAAGGTATAAGAATAAATAAAACTATTTAAGTATTATATCAGCTATCCGGTTCCTATAGTACAAGCTCTGCTTAATTTGGGGCTAGATAGTGTTGTATGGATTGTCCAGAACATTTATTAGGTTTATTTATTATTATTTTATAGTTGTTGGTTACCATTTATCATCAGGTAGGTTGTTTCACGCTTGTACCATCAGCCATTTGTATAATAATGAAGCTAATAAAAGCGTTATAAAAAATAGTGTTCATTCATTGAATAGCTCAGAAAATAGAGTTAGTAAACTGAGCTGTATACATCGGCATATATATATGTATGTATAGACGGCACATCTCTAACAGGCATAGTGGAACACAGCGGGTAAGCCAACTGGCGTACTCTCACTCACACGAAGCTAGGCACTCGATGTGACAACACGCGCTTTCGTCAGTAAATCTTATACCTATAAACGAGAAAATCTTGTATATAATATATTTAGGATCTCGGAAACTGAGCCAACGATTTTCATGAAATTAAGTATACAGGGGTTTTCGGGGACAATAAAACGATCTAGCTAGGATTCATTTTTAGAAAATGTCCCCTTAATTGTAAAGTAAATAATCAACTTTATCATAAAATCATAACTCCTAGCGCCATCTGTTGATTAAGTCTTGAGTTAGTGGGACAGAGAACGCCATCTATTGACGAGTAGTGGAGTTTATTATTATGTCGGTAAGATCGAAAAATATTAATATTTAATCAGTATGTAAGTAACTCGTATTTAAATATAATTCACAACAACAGTTTACCAAAAACAAATACCGAGCGAAGCTCGGGCACCAACTGCTAGTACTTGAGTAAAACTCCGCCTCAATCCTCTACTAATTCTGATAACTTAATCACTAGCTTATACATCGATGAATCCAATCTGCTTAAAGAACTCAAACAACTTGACCCTTCAAAGGGAGCTGGTCCTGATGGGTTTCCATCCTCATTCTTTAAATACACGGCAAACAGTATTCAACGACCACTCCTCATTATTTATAATAAGTGTCTAGATCAGGGCGTGTTTCCTAAAGTTTGGAAACGAGCAAATATCACACCTGTACACAAAGGCGGTTCGAAGCAAGACATTGAGCAATATCGGCCCATCTCAATCTTATCAACCTTGTCAAAGCTTTTTGAAAGACTGGTACACAATCAGATCTACCCATTTCTGCATAACTCCATAATACCGGAACAACATGGCTTTGTCAAGCGTAGATCTACTACCTCTAATCTTCTTATCTTTGCGAACTACCTTTTTGAAAACCTTGATAGAGGTGTGCAGGTTGACGCGGTATACACAGACTTCAAAAAAGCCTTTGACAAGGTTGATCATGAAATTCTGCTTAATAAAATTGCTTACAATGGTATACGAGGAAATCTTTTGCGGTGGTTCTCGTCTTACGTACAGAATCGAACTCAGAAGGTAGTCGTTAATGGCTTTCAATCAAATACAATACATGTCACGTCAGGGGTACCACAGGGCTCAATCCTGGGTCCACTTTTGTTTGTCCTGTATATAAACGACATTAACACATGTTTCAGGAATTCAAATTTTGTTATGTACGCGGACGACTTAAAAGCCTTTAAATCAATTAAGACCCTAGAAGACTGCCAGCTTTTTCAAAAGGACCTAGACAGACTGACGACATACTGTGTTGGAAACAAGCTACACTTAAGTTTACCCAAATGTAACTACATACATTTTACAAACAATTTAAATATAATTGACCTTAAATATAAATTATGCGATACTTCGCTAGGAAACTTATCATCTGTGAGGGGTTTGGGAGTGATTCTTGACTCTAAGCTTCATTTAGACCAGCATGTTGAGAAAATAGTGAGCAAGGCATTCCAAATGTATGGGTTTGTGATGAGATCATCAACCGAATTTAAAAGTCCCAATACCTATTTGTACTTATACAAAACACTTATTCGCTCGCAATTAGAATATGCTGTACCTGTCTGGAACCCCTTCTATCAGAAATACACTGACGAGATCGAAAGAGTCCAGCGTAAGTTTCTTCGTTCTGTGCACTATAGGTGTTATGGGACGCGCTTGTCGTATTCGCAATTGTTGGTGAAGTTCAAACTTCTTACCCTAAAGGCAAGGCGTACATATCTGGAATCAACAGTTCTGTACGATATTGTTCACAATAATTTTGACGCTATTAGTCTCACAAGTAAGCTATGCTACGCTGTGCCCCGCACTGTTCATAGACGTGAAGTTCGTGCGGGTACCCTTTTTGCCATAAATACTTGTCGGACTAATTCCGGACTACGTTGCCCCGTGCGTCGAATGGTTGAGTCGTATAATTCAACTTTTATAAATATTGACATTTTCGCATGCTCAAAATGGAAATATAAGAAGTGTGTAATTCAACATTTAATTTTGTCCAATTTTAATGCTAATTCTGTACCTATATAATATAATAATTCAATTTCAATTCTTTATTTCAATGTATTCTAAATTTTTAATGCCTCAAGTGGCGCAATTATAATTAATTTAATCAATTTAACTTGAGGATAACGCAGTGGGCTGCAATATTAAGTATTAGTCAAGTAGGTAGGTAGAATAATACCTACTCTTAAGCTAATTTAATTTATATTTATGTTGTAGCTGTTTGTTGTCCCTGAATAAATAAAATAAATTGTACGGGACATCAAGAATAGAAGAGTAGTTTAATTTGACACACGTTTATTTAATGCTTTACAAAAGGTGTTGATGAGTCGCGGGTTGTTCAAAGACTGACCGCGCCCGCTCGGTTTCCACGCGTTTGCATGAAAAATGCAGTGTAAGCAAAACTGTACGGTATGTGGACCGTACATGTTCCGGGGGGCGCGAGAGAATGAGTATGAAGTGAGATGGTTTCGTTAGTATGCGATTATGGTATCATGATACAAGAGGATGAAACAATATTATGTTAGTAAACGCAGCATGATACCGACATTAATCGCGATCACCTTATAAACCTTATTTTACTGAAAGTCGGCGATGTACCTGAGTCCTTGCTGGACCTTTCGCACTTCACACTGTAAGATTGTACATTACACGCACTTTCACTTTCATCACACACAACACTATTACCGACTACCGATGAGACCGCCGCACGATTCGAGGGTATGGGCTGCGTGCCCACCGGCGGCACGGGCGGAGCGCACGTCCTAGACGTGGCCCGCACCGTGCTGCTGCCCGGAGTGGCGGGGGCACCGCGCGCTCGCCACCAGACGATCGCGGCGCACACCAACGCTGCTGCTGCCACTGTGTAGATAGCGACGTATTGATGAACGTCGTGAGGGGACATCTCGTCGTTTTGTTCAAAGTGATCTGCTGCTTCTTTGATCTCGGCGATTCGTTTGTTGATACTCTCGATCGAGCCTTTAATGTCGTTGTTGCTCTCATTAAAGTGGGTGACCGGTATCGTAATATTTATGATGTTGTTGATGGGTGCAATCTCTATAGAAAGTATGTCTGGCTCTATATTCAAAGTGCTAGCGTGTTGCTTATGTGGCGTTATAGTGAATGACTCGCCCTTGATGACGCAGTCATTTCCTAGTGCGATAATGTTGACACCTGTTAGTTGTTCCTGTGTAACGTGATATCCACAGATAAATCTTGCAGTGCATTGACCGCAACAGGTGATCATGAAATTGTTAACGTTTATAAGCTCTGTCCAGGTAGGTTGACACGTGCTTACGGTAGTTATACATTGAGTGTTGTTATAACCTCTGACGCAAAGATTTTCTCCAGATGCTTTCTGGTACACCGGCTTCTGTAACTCGCATATGTGTAAAGTTTTCTCCAGCTTATAACATCTCTGCAATAATTCGATATCTGAAATCGGTATGTAGGTATCCTTTTCAATGTTGATTGCTAAAAACGTTGCGATCGGTGTTATGCTTACGATGGCGTTTTGTGTTCGCTGAGGGACTGGATACGTTTTATACAATTCGTAATTATCCCTATTGACTAAAGGGATCTGTATTTCGAAGATAAAGTATTGCGAAGACATTCTGGCTCTAACCTTCAGAACTTTGTAGATCTTTGCTAGATCTGTCTGGATGTTATTTATAGGCAACGATAAGTCCTTAGATAATTGTCCAGAAATGATGTTGAGTTCGACACGAAGCTGCATTGGTGTAAGTAGATGGACGTTGAACTCTTTATAGTTCGTGATGGTCTCTAACAAAGTGTCTTGAATGTTTTTGAGGCTGTTTAGTATGTTATTGGCGATCATACTAGACATTATGAACTCGTTGATGTTGTCTATCTTGACGATGGCATCGTTCAGCTTGACTGTTGTCTGCTCCAATTCATTCAAGTGCTTGCTAAATACCTTATGCTGTTCTTCCATTGATGCTTCAACTCTTTTAAGTAGATTATTCTCCGCTTCAATTACCGAGGTCTGATTTTTCCACAACGTTACTAGATGTTTCTGGTCTTGCCTAACTTTGGTAATATCGGCCTCGTATTGCTCCGCAAAGCGGCTGTCTAAAACACCGAACAGACTGTTTGCAATATTTCCCACGCCGTCTATAATTCCTCGTCTCTTGCGCGCGTGCTTATTGCTTTGCTGTAGTATATCGTTATAGTACTGTAGTTCTGAGAATCCGTGACGTAATTGCAGTAGCATGATGTCGCAGTGGGATTCCCTTCCTTCGAACTTTGAGCACAATCCTTCTAAGTGCTTTTTGTATGCAGTTAGTAAATTAGTGCCTTTCCAGTATGGTTTCATGTTATAGTAGACGACAAGTTTCCAGTTGTCTTGAATTATTCGCATGTCTGAAACCTTGTCAAAGTAAATGCTGTTGTTACTTTGCATTGCTGTGATGTTGTATGTGCTTTGGACTGCAGTAGTAGAACATAACATTATCAACATGAAGATCATAGTCATTAAATTGACGCATGACGTAGTGACTGTATTCTTCTTACGTGTTTGCTCTGCTGAGCTGCTCACTTCCTTTGGATGCGTTATTGCTCGCATAATCCAGGCAAGGACGCGCGTCGCTCGTATCAAACTGCTGTGCTTGCTTAGCAAACATTCAACTATACTTAGATTAGTACTTATGTGTGTACTTTCAACTTGTGCTGTGTTGACTGATTGTTTTGATGTCTTTATTTCTAAGTCAGTATCGATTTTTACGCTTTCATCATCTTTTTTGAATGACTTTAACCAGGTAGGTCGATGCATTTTGCATTTGTATGAGACAACATCTTCCTTAGCTTTCCAGAGGAGTCCCAATGTTGTAGTAGACTCTCGATGACGAAAATCGAAGGTGTCGTGAGGTTTTGAGACTGCGTTATCATTGCTTATCAAAGATAGCTCGTTGGAGCACCATTTGCGTAAGTTGAATCCACCTAGCTTTAAAAGTGCAGTAAGTTGAAACTTCAGTTCCTGTGCTGATTGAATTTGGTGGCTTCCACTGATCAGGTCGTCTATGTAGAACTGCTCCTCCAGGACTCTTGCTGCTGCAGGGAATTTATGACCCTCGTCGCTTGCTAGCTGCTTAAGAGTCATCATGGCTTGAAATGGAGCTGCCTTTGTACCATTTGTTGCGGTTTGAAGACAAAAATCCTGAACTGCTTGGCTTTCAGAGTCACGCCAAACCACCTTCTGGTATCGCTGGTGGTCCTTGTGAACCTGAATTTGGCGAAACATTTTTTCAATGTCTGCAACGTATGCATATTTGTACTGTCTCCATTTGAGTACCAAAGAAAGTAGGTCCTTCTGCAAGTTCGGGCCCCTGTACATAACATCATTCAAACTGTACCCACGTGACGTCATTCCTGATGCATTAAATACAACTCTCAACGCAGTTGTAGTCGAGTCAGCGCGGTGCACACTATGATGCGGCATGTTGTTACCGGGTGTTTTGTTACCGTCACCTGTTGATGTGTGCATGTGACCTAATTCTTGGTATTCATGCATGAATGATTTATATGCATTTGAAACGATTTCGCAATTTTTAATTTTTCGTTCTATTTGATAGAACTGTGCCAATGCTTTTGGCCTTGATTTTCCTAACTTCTCATCTGCGTCGGAATGTAATGGTAGTCGAACGATGTATCTACCATCTGCTTCTCGCTCTGTTGTCTGTTTGTACAGCTGTAAGCATTCCAAGTCTTCTGTAGACATTTTGGTTTGATCGGCAATATCTTCGATTGACCAAAATCTGTGTAGGTCATTTTCATCGGTCAAAACCACGTTGCAGTGATACGATTTTGTGACGTTAGCACTGCCGCATAAGATCCAGCCAAAACGCGTCTGTTGAGCTATTGGCATGGATGGATTTTGTCTGATGACGCCACCTAAAATTATTTCCGCGTAGACGTCTGCACCTAGTAGAAGGTCTACGGATCGGCTTCTGAAGAACTCCGGATCTGCTAACTGAATATTCTCCAAATGAGGCCATGATGGTTGTGCGAATGTTTGGTTAGGTAAATTGTTGACTACATGTTTCATGACAAATACTTCAGTGTTGATTTGGTAATCAATGTATAGTGATGATAGAGAAATCCCAATGATCCCTTTGCAGATCATTTGTTTGGCTCCTACTCCAAATATTATTCCTTGGCATTTTTTGCGTTTCATACCTAAAATTTGTGCTGCATTTTCGGTGATCAAGGATGTTTGTGATCCTTGATCGATCAACGCTCGTAAAGTAAGATGGGTGCCGTCAGCCTTGGTGACGTTCACCAACGCTGTTGCTAGAAGGATTTCCCCTGCCTCTCCCTGTAAAACATGGGCATTACCCCTCTGCTGACTTTGCTGGGAATTGTCGGCTTCATATTGTGTTCGCGATGAAATTTGAACTCTGCTTGTCGATGCGTTGTGCAATAGGGTATTGTGTTCTCCTTCGCACTCTTGGCATCTTTTTTTAGAGAAACATTTCTTATTGCTATGTGACATAAGGCAGTTTTTGCAAAGGGATAATTTTTCGACAGTCTTCTGTCTCATGTAGGGCGGCATTTCAAGGAATGTTTCACAATGATATAGCCTGTTATGATCGTTCATGTTACAAACTGCGCATTTCGTAACTTTATTCTGGAAATTATCGTTTGAGTTTTGATAACCTTGATCTTGATTGAATTTATGACTGGTAAAAGATTTGAAAAAATGAGTTTTCTTGTTTGTTGACAACTCTTGCTGCTGAGTTTTTGCTTCGGGCTTGCGCCTAGAAGTTTCTAGAGAAGAAAATTTAAGTTCAAGAAAATCTAATAGATCTGTAAGAGTAGGTAGCTCCTTTGGATTTTTTAATGACTCGACGTAATCTATATGCGTGTCCGCATCCAATTTGTTGGAAATGATGTATACGACGATTGGGTCCCAGGTACTTGTGTCGATTCCTAGGGCCTTTATTGCGTTAAGGCACTCGTTAGTGGTATCATAGATCTTCTTAATGGCTGCTGCCGATTGCTGCTGCAATGTAGGTAAGTTAGTTAAGGTATTCATATGGCTGTTGAATATTAACTTTAAATTATTGTAGCGACGTAGGAGTATATTCCAACTGACTTCATAGTTATCAGAGGTAATTAGTAAATGCTGTACCAATTTTTCTGCTTCGCCCTTGAGCTTGCTCTTGAGGAACTGCATTTTTTGGGCGTTCGATAGAGACATATTATTGTGCACCGCCTCTACGAATAAATCCTTGAAGGACACCCAATGTTGATAGTTCCCGCTGAAGGTAGGTATATCCATCTGTGGCGTTGATGTTTCTCTATGATGCTGAGACCACATTTTTTCATTGAGCGACCTTTTGATGTTATTAAACTGTCGTTCATACCTATTATAGGTTTGCTCATACTCGAAATCATCTTCGTAGAGCTCTCCATCAATTTCCCAATGCAGGGAGTCAATAGCTGACCAACGGTTCTGTACTGACTTTAATGTATCCTCGAACTCCCATTTGCTAGAGAGGTTTTCGATGTTTACTGAATGTAACGTCCTGATGAATGCCTTGAAGTTACTTTGCTGCTTTCTTAGCATTTCATCTAGCTTGCTGCTAGTTCCTTGCCCACTGCTGCTGCGTGGAACTTGGAAACCGGACTCTTGTTGATGCGGTTGCTGCCTGGCATCTTGCGTCTCGGCTCTCGTTTGCCCTCCTGTTGCTAGAGGTGTAGCCGGACGCTGGAATGTTCCTTGCCCGCTGCTGCTGCGTGGCATTTGGAAGCTGGACTCCGGAGGCTGTTGCCTTGCTTCTGGTGTCTCGGCTCTCGTTTGCCCTCCTGTTGCTAGAGGTGTAGCCGGACGCAGAAGGTGTTTATCGTCTGGTCTTGTGTCAGATGACAAATACTTTTGTAAATATGAACGTGTATCAACGTAAAAATCTGAAGTACGCTTATATGCGTCAGTTACAAAGTAATCTCCAGTTTTATCATCAAATTCGCACAATTTGCTGTGGTTGCACTGAAATTCTTGCCAATAAGTTTCTAAAGAGCTCAGCTTTCTATTGCTATGAGATCATCCATCTTGTAGCGATGGTATTGATAGCTTGTAGAGAGTAGCGAAATACTAACTCACCGAAGACTGCTTTCTCACCTACAGAGCAATGCTATGTCCTGTGGTAATCCAGACTGGGCACATAAAACACAAAATGCTTTTCACGTTTTTTGGACCCGCCTTCGGAGGCTCGAAGGACCATTGATGTACGGGACATCAAGAATAGAAGAGTAGTTTAATTTGACACACGTTTATTTAATGCTTTACAAAAGGTGTTGATGAGTCGCGGGTTGTTCAAAGACTGACCGCGCCCGCTCGGTTTCCACGCGTTTGCATGAAAAATGCAGTGTAAGCAAAACTGTACGGTATGTGGACCGTACATAAATAAAGGTACAAATAAAATAAAATAAATAAAACGAAAGCACATTTGAAGCTAGATTGCTTCAAATGTGCTTTCGTTTTACTCAAGTTTTTGCATTGGACAATTGCAAGGTGGTTAGACGATCTAACCACGTAAAGCGCTGTATCAAACGTGTGCTATAACTTGTTAAAATATAAATAACTTTTGTTCCGAATAGCTTGTCTAGTACGCAGTGTATAGTAACTCGATGGCTGTGTAGGGATTGCCACGGGTATCAATCACCACTAGTATTGCTACAGTTATTCTAGGAATACGTTCCCGTTAATAGTGGTTCATCGTATGTAATCATGAGATATGGATAGTAACTACAATTACTAATTTTTTATTTATTTATTTATTTTATTTATTTATTTACAACCATTGCCCTATCTTTACAGGTGCACCCTAATACGATAGCGCAGCCTTTCTCATACAATTAAAGATTATACTAAGTATACTAATACTAATCAATAATAAAAACTAATCACAGGTTTTATTTACAACAAAATACACATTATTTAATCGATATAATTAAAAAAAAAGTTTACAAAAGAACAAAGGCCTAGAAAATTTAATAATGAACTCTGTTTTCCACCTGTAGGTATTACAGTAGGCCTACCATGAGCTCTGTCTGGCTCTGTCTCTGGCTCGGGTTTTGAGCCCGTGTGAGTGCTCACCAGTGCTGCAGTGCCGGACGCGGGGCCTGTAGCAAATTTTGTCAAGGGGCCCTTGGTTTGCTTTAAATAGATTTTCAAGTGAAGCGTATTATAATACTGAATGCACACGTGAGTTGCACACAGCGCTACGTCACGCCAGAAAACAGTATTCGGAGCAATGTCAAAACTACTTTTCTCAAAAATGGCTCACATTCACATCACATCTAAAGTGCTTTTTAAAGTGCTGGTGACAAGAGGGCTGGCTCTTTTTTCGCACAGAGAATAGCTATTGCTATTCAACGTGGGAATGCAGCCAGCGTTCTTGGCACCATGCCTCATGGACACCCACTTTTGTTAGATTTTTAAGGCTTAGTTTTAATTAGTTTTAGTTTTTTTTTTGTTAATATTATGATTTTTTGTGTTGTTGTTATAAATAACTAATAAATAAAAACTTTAATATAACTCTTTTTTTAACTTTTTTAAGCATATTTATAGCCTAAGCGCTTCATGAGCGCTTCGCGTTTAAGGCATGCTAGATATTTTACGCTCGTAGGTAGGCTAAATTGATATTTTATTATTACGGTCAGACAGGCGTTGGCGTTGGAGCTCGGGGCCCCCAAACTTGCGGGGCCCGTAGCATTTGCTACTCTTGCTACGTAGCTAATCCGGCACTGCAGTTTACGTAGTAACTTTATTAATCTGTGCTGCAGTGCTGTGTGTGTGACGTTTCGACGTAGGAATTGTTTAGTCAACACAAGCCCAAAGAAGAATAATACAAACAATACATCGATACAGAGATCGATACAAGAGGGCCTTGACTCAGCATAATGCCTAGCTACTGTGAGGAAGCTTGCGCTGGTATTACCATTGACACGATAGAAGAAGAATATGAATGATAAAACTGCGTGGCCCGATGTCCCGGTCACTCTACCCATAGGAAGCTAACATGTCAATTTGCAATGTCTGTACCTACTATTTCGTATCTTATTTTTATATAAGCAGTGTAGATACTATAGTAGAACTTTGAAGCGTAGCGTGTGCTGTCTTTTAAACTTTTGCTTTTGTATTGCATTGCATACGTCTGACTAAGTGAAGTGGCACCACACTGGAACTTCACTGCTATTATTTTAGACTATTTTTGATTTGTAAAAGGATCATATAAAAAAACGGTAGGAACCGAGACGTAGTTTCTTGCCTGTTCTTCTAGGCTTGGTCGCGTGGAACTGGCACCTAGACTCACCTAGCTTTAAGACGTTTCAAAGTGATTCTTGCATCGTACTGAATCCAAAAATATTGACTTTGACTTTGAAGAAGAAGGACTGAAAAGCGGGGTGTACTACCAGTGACTTATATTGATTGTTGATGTTGCTTAACCCTATTCACAGGGTCCATGTGATACTGACTTACACCTAAGAACTATGTATGTACCTAAACTAAACCATGATTATGCAATAAATGTATTGAGTATTGAGTGACTACCAAACCTCAATAATAATAAATCTTGTTTGTAAACGGAGCGAGATAAGCCCAAAAATGAAAGTACCCCGGCGCAGTGAAAGTCCCGAATCAACCAATGATACCCAGCTGTTAGAGTTACGTCTTATTTACTAACGGCTGCACGCGACTTCAGTTGATTGATATCATTTTTAGGGTGCAGCAGCCTTGTTGTCTAATAGTCCAGTAGGGCAGACATTTAAATAGAAAAAAATCCGTGAAGTATTTTTTTTAAACCTCGGGGGGTGTGGTTGGAAGTATAAATCTCGATTTTCTAACTAACCCCGGTATATATCGCTTTACTTATAAAAATATGTCAAAACATAAACAGTGCTTAAACTATTGCCATCTCTTACCACTGGGTAATGACAAACAGTGACAGGGCTTTAAGCAATGATTAAATTTTAATTGCGTTTATAAGTATGGATGTAATAGTCCAGTAGGGGCACACATTTAAATAGAAAAAAATCCTATAGAACTTATAAGTATACAGGGTTATTCATAATTAGCTGCAAATACTCAGGAATTAGGTTCAACAAATAAAATAAAAAATATTTATGAAACGATTTTTTTTAATTTTTGATTTAAATTTTTGTATCAAAATTTTATTTTTATTAATTTTTTTACGGCTATTGCATAATGATTGCCATGGAGAACAGGACAATGACCCACCCAGGCGGTGACTGAACGCAGAGTGTCGCTCACGGCGCGCGGGCGCGGATCAAAGGTCAAAATAGGTCAGTCCCTAATGATTCCAAAGAATATTCTTTATCGATTTTCTCGGGATTTTCATAACAAAACTTAAAAAAAATCAGTTCATAAATATTTTTTATTTTATTTGTTGAACCTAATTCCTGAGTATTTGCAGCTAATTATGAATAACCCTGTAAATCTCAATTGTCTAACTAATCCCGGTAGAGAGTTCGTTCTTGTTTTAAATATTTACGTTTTTCTGAAATAACTCGTTAATTATCAACTTTAGAGCAAAAATGCCAGTAGGTATCTAAAGTTGTTGGAAATTTCTCACAAGCTTGGTGATAAACATTTTTTCGCTAGGATCATATACAGGGTGGAATTTTGTAATGCCACCTGGTGGGAAAGTACTATTAATACTGCAGATAGAAAATTTTACTCAAACGAAACATTCCTTTATTTTTGAAGAGAAAGCAATTTCTAAAATAAAAAATATATTTTTTTTTTTAATTTTTTTTTTTTTTTGAAAGGAAGAAATTTATTCTTATAAAGAAATGAATTCGTTAAAAGAATAAATTTGTGTATCCAAGAGAATGGAGCCCATTTCAAGCATCTAATTAGTTAGTTAACCATTTTTTTAGGGTTCCGTAGTCAAATGGCAAAAACGGAACCCTTATAGATTCGTCATGTCTGTCTGTCTGTCTGTCTGTCTGTCCGGCCGTGTCACAGCCATTTTTCTCCGAAACCATAAGAGCTAGACTGATGAAACTTGGTGGGTAGATGTATTCTGTGAACCGCATTAAGGTTTTTACACAAATATAGAAAAAAAACTATAAATTTTGGGGGTCCCCATACTTGAAACTGAAACTCAAAAAATTTTTTTTCATCGAACCCATACGTGTGGGGTATCTATGAATAGGTCTTCAAAAATGATGTTGAGGTTTCTAATATCGTTTTTTTCTAAACTGAATAGTTTGCGCGAGAGACACTTCCAAAGTGGAAAAAAGTTGGTCCCCCCCCCTCTAACTTCTAAAATAAGAGAATGATGAAACTAAAAAAAATATATGTTGTACATTACTATGCAAACTTTCAACGATATTTGGTTTGAACGAGATCTAGTCAGTAGTTTTTTTTTTATACGTCATAAATCGTAAACCGCAATTTACCTTTCGACGAACTACAAGAACCTTTATATTATGTAATTCGATGCTACGGAACCCTTCATGGGCGAGTCCGACTCGCACTTGGCTGCTTTTTTGTAAATAATTAAATTAATTTAAGATTTCCTGGTTATTCTTTCATTTAATTTATCATGTTTGTTAGAAATATTTCATCCTTATAATTGACCCTAACGATCGATGCAATAAAAGTACAAGGTATAATTTTTCAGATTTTAGCCGGTTCGATTCCCGGGTGTGGGAGAAGAGAATTTTCGAAAATCTTTGAATGCAGTTTGCTTTCTATTCAAAAATAAAGGAATGTTTCCTTTGAGTAAAATTTTCTATCTGCAGTATTAAGAGTACTTTCCCTCCAGGTGGCATTACAAAATTCCACCCTGTATACCTACTATCAAGTTTATCAAAAAAATCGTAATGTTATTTTCTTCAACTTTGGTTGAAGTTTGCTTTCCCGGTCACGCACATTAGAAACGTACCCTACGTCATTTGGGGGTCTATTACAAAATCTCGTGAAATCATTCAAATAAAACGACCATGATTGGTCACGCATGACCATAGTAGATTCAAAACTGCCTCATCACAGGCAAATGACCCGTGGACCTTGGATGAGGTCGTTCTCTCTGCCAAGGTCCTCATTTCTCAACTGGTTTGGATAATTATCTAAATATTTATAGGGTAATCTAACCAGGTAAATGCATCTATTGTAGATGATCTATATAGCTTCAGGCAACTTTCTTAATCATGAATTCTCGGCTCTTTGTGTGTGGCTCGTCCGGGGAAGTAGGTACTACATGCCTATTTCTGCCGTGAAGCAGCATTGCTGTGTTTCGGTTTGAAGGGTGTGGGTGTCGGTGAAATTACTGGCACGTGAGGCTGAACATCTGTATACCTCAAGTTGATGGACGTAGGGCACGTTCCTGACGTGCGTGACCTACGAGGCAATGCTTTGTTATAGGCGATGCAGAAGTTTTAGAGAAAAGCCAGGTCAGGAGTACCCTAAACCAACGAGCATGTATGAATAATGTTATTAGAGTGAATGATGCGAGAGAGGTATGTCAGGATCGTAGCAAGTGGAAATCCGTGATCTCTGTCTACCCTCATGGGAATGAGGCGTGATTTTATGTATGTACTAGCGGCCGCCCGTGGCTGCGCTCGCCCCCTTCCCGTTACTAACATCCATTCTCCGTTACAATATCTTTTTAAAATGTAGCCTATGTGTTATTCTGATGTTTAAGCTTTATTACTGTAAAGTTTCGTTAAAATCCATTCAGTAGATTTTACGTGAAATAGTAACAAACATTCATCCATCCATCCATACTTACAAACTTTCACGTTTATAATATTATAATGTAAAATACCAAAACTGTAAGCTTACCATTTACAATTTGTATAAATATCGCTGAAAGCAACGCGCCGAAGCGCCAGGCCCGCCATTTTGTGACGGCGGCCATTTTGTGGACGTGGATACACTTCCCTACATTAGTGTTCACATAGCTGGCACTCAGGTTGGATGCAATGGAGTCATTGGGTGGAGTATTTACCTGGAAAAGAAAGACAATCTTAAGACCTTAGGCATCATAAAAAAAATCGGTTGTCTGTAAAGTCGGTTTACTGACGATAGTTGAACGTGCCAACGTCATACAGCTGTCCACGCGGACGCATCGCTCACTCAAGTAGGAGAGAGACAGATGTCGAACGCTGCCGAAAGCGGAGGCCGTGCGTGCCTCTTTGTCGCTCGTTCCGCGCTCTCGCTTGCACTTCAAGTCTTAAATGGAACGTCTCAGAGCAAGGTAACGCCGCATGAGTCATGTTTTTTCGTCCATGCAACCGGCTCCATCGAATTATAAGACGTTGTCACGTCAAAAATATAGCTGTTATTATTTTATAGATAGTAGTCTGTCCACAACATAACATTTCTGTAATGGGAAGTAGGACAGCATACGGACATGCGTTGAATACTGAACACGTAACGTATTGATTTGTTATGTATGTGGCACAACGGTGGAATGCACGCCAAAGATGCTATGCTATCGTGACACTTGTGCTTTTTTGGTCACTATAAAAAAAATGCTGGACAATTCACACAACATTATCTAGCCCCAAGCTAAGCAGAGCTTGTGTTATGGGTGCTAGATAACTGATATATGTAATACAATAATACATACATAGAGAGCACTGGTGGTCTAGTGGTAGTGGCCCCGCCTTCCGATCCGAAGGTCGTGGGTTCAAATCCACTCGTGTACCAATGAGTTTTTCTGTCGAAAAATGTATGTGCACTATGCCAGTACTCTCAAAACGGTGAAGGAAAACATCGTGAGGAAACCGGCGTGTTGTAGAACCTAAAAAATTTCGAGCAACACGTGTCAAGGGTCACGCTAAAAGGGCCCGCCAGCGGCCTACTTGCGGAAAAACCAGCCGCACATCAAGTGCGCATGATAAACTTGCCGAAACTTACATTAATACATTACATGTATAGATATTTTTTATAGAAAACGACCAGAACACCCGGAACAAATACCTGCAGATCGTACAAATATTTGTTCCAAGGCGGGAATCGAGCCCGCAACCTCTTGCGTCGCAGGTGGATTCGCCCACCGCACCACAGAGGTCGTCAAAAAAGTATAAAAAAAGTAAACAGGCTTTTGCATCTATTGTAGATGATTTATATAGCGTCAGGGGCAACTGGTTTACTCATGCCCCTACTTGCGGGACGCTATAGTGCCTGGGACAGGATTTTAGATGAAATAGGCTTGCCCAACACTTAAACTGACTGGCCTCTCAGCTCAGTTGATAGTAGCTCTGCCTTCTGCGCCGTAGCGTAGGTCTTGGGTTCGATCCCCACCGAGAACAAATATTTGTGTGGTGAACACAGATGTTTGTTCTCTGTCTGGGTGTTATATTGTAATATGAGTTTGTATTTACAAAAAAAATGTATACAAGTATTGTATCAGCTATCTGGTTCCCATAGTACAAGCTCTGCTTAATTTGGGGCTAACAAGTGTTGTGTGAATTGGCCACATTACTCATGTTATTTTAGTCTCGGAAGGGTTTTAGATGCAGTAGTCCTACCATGAGCTCTGTCTGGCTCTGTCTCTGGTTCTGGTTTTGAGTCTGAGTGAGTGTTGACTAAATAAATCCTACGTCAAAACGCCACACACATAGTATAATGCACTGGTGAGCACTCACACAGACTCAAAACCATAACCAGAGACAGAGCCAGACAGAGCTCATGGTAGGCCTACAGGCATACTCTTCTTCTTATCGTGTCTCTGGTATCAGTGTGGTGAAAGGTTTGTAAGTGCGCCTTAAACTAATACGGATGGTAGAGTCTGTTCAGAAAGAGAACCGTCGTGGCCAAATTGAGAACTAACGTTTCGATTTTTATATGGCAGCTCATCCCTTTCTTTCTGTCAGTATTTTGCATCATAAAAATTAAATAAAGGAATAGTACACTATATAGTTGTGATAGGATTAAAACGAAAGACGCGCTATTGTATTGCACACTAAACCGGAAATTAATATCCTCACAGTAATTTCACAATATATATATGAAAACTTATTGTACACTCACAAACACATCTGTAGCTTTCAGAAAAATTGTGATTCACATAATATTAACACTAGAAATAAAAATAAACTTTATATTCCCAAATTTCGCCTGCAGAAGGTAAATGGGTCTTTTATGGGGAACACTGTACGCTTTTATAATAAACTTCCGGAAAATGCAACTAAGCTACCTATTCGGAAGTTTAAAGCCTATGTTAAGAATAATTTAATAAAGAAAGCGTACTATACTCTAGATAGCTATATGAATGATAAAACTGCGTGGCCCAATGTCCCGGTCACTCTACCCATAGGAAGCTAACATGTCGATTTGCAATGTCTATACCTACTATTTCGTATCTTATTTTTATATAAGCTGTGTAGATACTATAGTATAACTTTGAAGCGTAGCGTGTGCTGTCTTTGAAACTTTTGCTTTTGTATTATTGCATTGCATACGTCTGACTAAGTGAAGTGGCACCACACTGGAACTTCACTGCTATTATTTTAGACTATTTTTGATTTGTAAAAGGATCATATAAAAAAACAGTAGGAACCGAGACGTAGTTTGTTGCCTGTTCTTCTACGCTTGGTCGCGTGGAACTGGCACCTAGACTCACCTAGCTATAAGACGTTTCAAAGTGATTCTTGCATCGTAATGAATAAAAAATTATTGAGTTTGAGTTTGAGTTTGAAACAAAAAAGGTGATTAAGCACAGCAGCGCCCTCCAATCCCACGACGGTTCTCTTTCTGAACAGACTCTATACGTGTTGACTTTCAGCCTACTTTACGAGTAAAACCATCATTGCCATTCAGAAGATGTCTTGACAGTTTTAGCAATGGTGACCTAGCTGGTACCGTTGGCCAAGTGTGCTGATTTGGAACTGGATTTTAAATGATCGCGGTGGTCTTGGTTTAGACTAGAATCCTTCACTTTGTAGAATTTCCAATCCAATAGGCATGACGACTAATTTTCAAAATCTCTTCTATCATTTTCAGAAGTATCTATTAAGTCTAAAATATATCATATTTCTGTAGAAAATTAAGGTTTTTGTGCAATAAAAGTACATTTAAAATTTAAATTTTCAAATGCACGCCAAAACCCTCGCTGGTGTCATGGCGTCTGTTATTACGTCACGGTTAAGTATATCAACAGTAAACATTGGTGCTTTTGTACTAAATCGGAATGACGCTTACCTAAACGTGACGTAATTCGTTCTGACCGGTGTTTGAGCCATCATGGCGGATTGTTGTATTTTGTAGATTTATTTTAACAAATAAATTATTAATCTCGACATTAATAAGAGAGTAAATACATATTTCAAAATCTTTGAATCCTTTTTCATTAGATCAGATAAATATTTTGGCGATACTTGATTACTGTCTTCATGCCTATTCAATCTCTTCCAAAGTGGATCTTAAGATCTAAAAATACATGATGCCTTTACGGCACATTGCCTGTGGTAAATATTTACTAGTACGTGACGCTGTTGTTCGAACTTTTTTTAGGTTCTTCGACACACTGGTTTTCTCACAATGTTTTTTTTCACCGTTTGGGAGTACCGGCATAGTGCACTTAAATTTTTCGACAGAAAAACTCACGACTGGATTTGTACCCACGACCTTAGGATTGGAAGGCAGAGCCGTTAGACTTTCAGTGCTCTTCTACTCTTCTACTGTACAGTTTGACTGGCCTCTAGCTCAGTTGGTAGTAGCTCTGCCTTCTGCGCCGTAGGTCGTGGGTTCGATCCCCACCGAGAACAAATATGTGTGGTGAACATAAATGTTTGTTCTCTGTCTGGGTGTGTTATATTGTAATCTAAGTATGTATTTACAAAAAAAAAATGTATTCAAGTATTATATCAGCTATCTGGTTTCCATATTACAAGCTCTGCTTAGTTTGGGGCTGGGTAGTGTTGTGTGAATTGTCCACAATATTTATTTATTTATTTATTTATACTTACATATATGATGCCTTTAGGGCACATTGCCTGCGGTTGGTGATATCGTAGACCCTCGTCGAGTCTCCCGTGGACCTTTGAGGATCTACCTGGACTATGTACCATCAGTGCTCTTCTACTGTTAGCTATAAATCATACAATTTTGTCATGTAACAATTGATTGTAAGACGTTATTACCCAAACAACGAGTAACATCTAGTCCGAGTGACTCATGCCGGATGTCTTCAGGCTTACGTTGCGCAAGCTGTGTGTCAGTGGGGTATTTCGCGAATGTGTCGCTGTTTTGCAACACTTAATGGTGATGGCAACACAAGAAGATTTGTCACAAGCTTATCACTATAACGATAGAATCAGAAATGAGGGTATCCATAGAAGAACCGAGGTCACCGACTTGATTTTAGAATTAGTAAGTTGAAGCAATGGGCAGGTCATATAGCTCGAAGAACTGACAAGCATTGGGTAATAAAGATTTTCGAATGGCGACCACGAACCGAAAAACGATAAGTACCCACCAGATGGACCGACGACATTGTTTCTATTGTTAAGAACACGGGAAGTCGGTGGATGGAAAGAGCTCAGAATCGTCCTTCCTGGAAATGTGTAGGAGAGGCCTATGTCCAGCTGTATATATGTATACACTATAACACTTTAGTATGTAGCGCTCTTTGTGTGTGTCTCGTGGGGGTGCGTACTACCACCATGCCTATTCCTGCCGTGAAGCAGCGGTTTGAAGGGTGTTGGTGCCGGTGAAATTCTTGCCACGTAAGGCTGAACATCTGTTGGCCTACCACAAGCTCTGTCTGGCTCTGTCTCTGTCTCTGGTTTTGAGACTATGTGAGTGTTGACTAAATAAATCTTACGTCGAGACGTCATACACACAGCATAATGGTGAGCACTCACACAGACTCAAAACCAGAGCCAGAGACAGAGCCAGACAGAGCTCATGGTAGACCTCTCCACTGTTTACTTTACTTTCGGCAAGTTTTATTATGCGCACTTGATGTGCGGGCAGGTTTTTCCGCAAGTAGGCCGCTGGCGGGGCCTTTTTGCGTGACCCCTGACACGTGTTGCTCGAACTTTTTTAGGTTCTACAACACGCCGGTTTCCTCACGATGTTTCCCTTCGCCGTTTTGAGAGTACTGGCATAGTGCACATAAATTTTTCGACTGAAAAACTCATTGGTAGGTACACGAGTGGATTTGATTGAACCCACGACCTTCGGATCGGATGGCGGGGCCATTACCATTAGACCACCAGCGCTCTTTTGTTTTGTTAAAGGATCACATAATTTACTTTACTTTAACTTTATTTATTTAATTTAATTCGACTTCTTGGACCCTAAACACGTCTATGAAATCAATCATGATATTCTATTACTGTGATGATAACAGTAGCACTGTTTGTATACATCCGCGAGCCGTCACATAACGGTGAGCTCACGGAGCAGGTGGGGTCGCGTGACCTACATAACTTGCAGCTTGATTGACGATTCAGATTCTTGTGACTAGCTTCTGTCTGCCACTTCACTTGCCCCTTAAGAGGGCATCACACTGGCGACTCTCCATACAAACGTAGTCCCCTATTTCCTCCCTAGATAATGCTTTCAGAGTAACCATTTTTTCTCATAAAATCCAGATCTATGTTTGTATGGAGAGTCGCCTGTGTGATGCCTTCTTAAAGCAGTGTTGACAGTAGCAGACAGTCAATTATAACATGAGACAGTTCAAAAAGTAACATTTTCACGAGAAAGAAACAAAAAAATGTGGAAAACAAAACTAAAACACAATTCCTGCCCATTTGTAACCGACTTCCAATACCGCATAACTTCGTCATAAGTGAGCCGATTTGAAACATTATTTTTTTATCTGAAAGGTACTGCTTCCAGATTGGTCCAATTTAAGTTTTATTAAAATCGGTGTTGCCATTTTTTTTTAATAAGTTTTTTAATGTTTGTAACTGTATGCCTCCGTCATTTATGAACCGATATAGAAAACTATTTTTTTATTTGGAAGGTTATTCTTACGTCCAGATTATCCCAAACAAATTTCATTAAAATCGGTTTAGTTTGGCAATGAAGTCGGTTTCTCAAGTTTTTTAAACTTATAATTATTTTAAACTCGGAATCATTAAATCAATTATTATTAAACAAAAACATTTCACAATATTTTTTGTTTACTGATTTTTATTTTTTTTATTTTAGTCGGTTGTTACATGGAGGTAACATGAGAGGGTCAAAAGTAACGTAAAATGTTACAAAAATAACATTCTGGCAAATTTATATACCACAAAGTCGTTTTTCTTGTCAAACTTTGATTCCCAACGAGTGTTTAAAATAGATGAAAAAACCTATTTATTTAATTTTCAATCGGAATTCGGAAAAAATAACCGTTTTAAATACTAGTTCTTTTGATGTCAAAGTCGTTAACCGGTATAGCACAGATTATACACGTTGGTTATAAATTACCACTTTTTAAAAGTCAGTGGTAACTGTAGGCCTACAACGAACTCTGTCTGGCTCTGGCTCTTGTTTTGAGTCTATGTGAGTTTTGACTAAATAAATCCTTTAAATCCGTCGAAATACAAGCTCTGTCTGGCTCTGGCTTTGAGTCTGTGTGAGAGTAGACTATATAAATCATACGTCAAAACGTCACACACACAGTATAATACACTGGTGAGCACTCACACAGACTCAAAACCAGAACCAGAGACGGTTCAAATCCAGTTGTAGAAACCTAAAAGTTCGAAAACACTATTTTTATGAAACAACGGGATATTAACCATGAACAACTCAAAATTTACCTAATCATGGTAAATATACCTTTGTTTCTAAAAAATAGTGTTAAAAGCCAATGATAGTTTCAAAAGTTAAGTTCGAAAACATCTTTTTACCAGTGACGCAATAAAGAGAAAAATAAAAAGTTCATTTATAAACAATTTAAAATCGACCGAGGTGAGGTGACGAAAACGGCATTTTTTTTATGTTTGCTCCATCATTTTAAAACTTATTTAAAAAAAGATTCATTCATCTAAAATGTAATAAAAAAAATTTTTTATTTTTCCAAATTTTAAAAAAAGATTGTTTTAAAGGTCTGTTTTTTTCTGATTATTCTCATATAAATTTCATCAAAATCAGTTCAACCGTTTGGCTATGTCGGTTTTTCAAGTTTTGTTAACTTATTACAAGCAAAATGAAAACTGAAAACTAGGCCCACAATTTAACGACGTGACAGCGTATGATAAAGCGTGGTACTAGACTACGCGCAAGATAGCTCTGCGCACGACAGATGGCGAAAAATATTAACAAAATATGTATACAGCACCTGTTATTATCTTTCGATAAAAAAATTGATGGCGATATCGAACTTGTATTGCGTTTAATAACGATTAAAACAAAGATGTCATCATCATTATCAGCCTGTAGAAGTCCACTGCTGGACATAGGCCTCCCCTATACATTTCCAGGAAGAACGATTCTGAGCCCTTTCCATCCATCGACTTCCCGCGATCTTAACAATGTCGTCGGTCCATCTGGTGGGTGGGCACCCTACTTTTCGTCTTCCGGTTAGTGGTCGCCATTCGAGAACCTTTATTCCCCAACGGTTGTCAGTTCTTCGAGCTATATGGCCTGCCCATTGCCACTTCAACTTACTAACGAAGATGTATTTTCAGTCAATTTTTTTTCCTGTTTTCCACGTTTAGTCACGTGCAGAGCTATCTTGCGCGGGGTCTATCAGAACCCGCATACTGTCATCACATGACAGTGACAACAATGTATTATGAAAAGTAAAATCGTATTGCAACAACTCAAAATAATAGGCGTAAAGGCCAACTTAGATAACAAATAGATAATAGATTCGTTTTCTGTCATTTCGGGAAGTTACATAGCTTTTTGATTTTAATTGTTTTTCTGGTGTTATTTTGAGTTCTGTTGTGTAATTTCGGTGGTATTTTAACCAACATTACTTGAGGTCTTAGCTCAAAGTGTTAGCAGTTGGAATTAAAGTGTATTATGTGATATTCTGATTTGAGCGAAAATGTTTCAGATGGTTTTGGGAAAAAACGGCCATCTTTCTTCCTATGCCAAGTAGGGCCGACTTTGACAGAAGACTGACGATTTGACGGAAAAGTATTTTATCTATGTAATATATCATCATTATTCTCATTAAACTACTCGACACTGGAAAAATTGATCCGAAAAGGACAGATGCCATTCATTAAGAAGAAGAAGATAACAAATAAGAAGTAGGAAGTTTCTAAAATTATTTGCGTGTGGGAGAGAAGCGAGCTATGATTTTTTTATGGAGTTTTACGATATTGGGTTTCAAAACAGGTCATTATTTAAAATACTACAATTTTAGGTATAGGGTGTCAAAATAATACCCAGTAAAGAACAAACATCTGCGTTCACCACACAAATATTTGTTCTCGGTGGGGATCGAACCCACGACCTACAGCGCAGAAGACACAATATTAAGTAAATTATTAACATAGATATTTGTTCTCTCAAAAAATATCAGCTATTATATATGTGAGCCTACCACAAGGTCTGCGTGGCTCTGTCTCCGTGAGTGTTGACTAATAAATACTACGTCGAAACGCCACACACATACAGTATAATACACTGGTGAGCACTCACATGCACTCACTCAAAACCAGAGCCAGACAGAGCTTGTGGCAGGCCTATACTGGTTCCCTTAGTACAAGCTTTGCTTAGTTTGGGACCGTAATGGGTGGATTCTAAATAATATTTATTTATTTACTTATTTATTTGTAACAAAACTATTGCATCAGGCGAGTGTGAATGGAACTGCTGGAAGGGGAAGACCTAGGCGCATGTATCTCGATCAGATCGCAGACGTTTTAGAGAAAGTCCAGGTTAGGAGTATCCTAAACCGACGAGCATGTATGAAGAATGTTATGAGAGTGAATGAAGCGAAAGAGGTGTGTCAGGATCGTAGCAAGTGGAAATCCGTGATCTCTGCCTACTCCCATGGGAATAAGGCGTGATTTTATGTATGTGTGTATGTATGTATTTGTTCTCGGTATAGGGATCGAACCCACGGTCAGATCAGATCATATAAAAAAACGGTAGGAACCGAGCCGTTGTTTGTTGCCTATTCTTCTAGGCTTGGTCGCGTGGAACTGGCACCTAGACTCACCTAGCTTTAAGACGTTTCAAAGTGATTCTTGTATCGTATTGAATAAACGCTTATTGAATCTTGAATCTGGTCTACGGCGCAGAAGACACAATATTTATTTTTATAATCGCGTCAAATTCCACAGACTCCTAAGCACGCTGGCCTCATAAAAACAAGACGAGTAAAAAGTAAAGGCAAGGGCACTAGTAACCTAAATAGGAAACCGGTTAGGTAGGTGCGGTCAGACGGACGCGTGTTAAGGCCAAGTGAATTTATTTGTTTATCTGCTGTTTCTCATCTTAATAGAAGTGCGAGTATTTAATATTATAACATTTTTAGGGTTCCGTAGCCAAATGGCAAAAACGGAACCCTTATAGATTCGTCATGTGTGTCTGTCTGTCTATCCGTCCGTATGTCACAGCCGTTTTTCTCCGAAACCGTAAGAGCTAGACTGATGAAACTTTGCGAATAGATGTATTCTGTGAACCGCATTAAGATTTTTGCACAATAGTAGAAAAAAATAAAAAAAAATGGGGGGTCCCCATACTTAAAACTGAAACTCAAAAATGTTTTTTTCATCAAACCCATACGTGTATGGGTATCTATGAATAGGTCTTCAAAAAGAAATACCTGTTGAATCTACAAAAATGTGTACTATGAAGTGGTCGTTCTTATTCTGATGTTTGCCCTTTTAGACTTAGTTAGGGTGTTGTTTGTATTTGGTTGAGAAGACTGTATAATTTAGATTGTATAATTTATAATTTAGAATGTTAATTTTTGTTAAAACATTTGATTGTTATTCAAATTTAATTTAATTTAATAGAAACTGTTGTGTTTTTGTTTTATAAAGAGACTATTATTATTATTTTAAATTGATATTTCTGTGTGTTATTATTTACTTACTACTTACTATCCCGGCGCATCAACCCCGAAGTGGGTCTTGGCCTCCGACACAATAGAACGCCACCGGTCTCTCTCCTGCGCCACCTCTTGCCAGTTGGAAACTCGAAGAGAGCGGAGATCCTTCTCTACTTCGTCCTTCCACCGGTATCTGGGTCGGCCGACTGGTCGCCGTCCGACTGGCACCCCCAGGAAAGCCCGCTTAACCGCCCGATCCTCCCCCATTCGTATTAGCACGTGGCCGAACCACCGCAGCCGATGTGCTTTTGTTTCGCCGATGATATTTGGTTCAGCCACGAGCTCCGCGACCTCCCGATTCTTCCTTACCCTCCAGGATCCATCTTCGCGTTGGACCGGGCCCAGGATTTTTCGCAGTACCCTTCGCTCTGCGACCAGAAGCTTGTGTTCTTCCTTCTGGGTCAGTGTCCAAGCCTCACATCCATACATCAAGATCGGCCGAATAATGGTCTTGTATATTCGGATCTTGGTCCTCCGGGAAAGAAGCTTGGACACAAGGATTTTGTGTAGTGCCGCACTGCAACGAAGTGTGTTTTGGACCCGTATGTCTATTTCGTCCCCTCTAGTGTTGGTATCCGTTACAGTGCAGCCTAGGTACTTGAATCTATCCACACCTTTGAAGATCGAGTTGCCAACCTTAAGATTTATTATTTAGCGTTTTTTTTTTGTTATTATTTAGCGTTAGTTATTATTTAGCATTATTATTATTTAGCGTTAGTTTTATTATTATTATATTATGGTGCCACTGAAAACCAGCGCTGCAAGGGTTACCATGCCCTTGTAGCATATGCTGAGTGGTCTACCTTTTTTGCCGTCATGTAATCTAAGTTAAATACCTGTACCTTTTATTTTTAAGTTGACGCAAAATAAATTATTTCTATTCTATTCTATTCTAAAAATGATGTTGAGATTTCTAATATCGTTTTTTTCTAAACTGAATAGTTTGCGCGAGAGACACTTCCAAAGTGGTAAAATGTGTGTCACCTTCCCCCCCCCCCCCCCCCTATCTTCTAAAATTACCACGGGAATCCTCTAGTTTTGTCATACATTGATGTGCAATGTAGGTACTACATACTACATCTTGTAACTTGAACAAAGACGGCTTCCTTTACACAGAGTTCTTCACACCATTGAACATTCGGAACCGACAAAAGCTGTGAGAACTGCATTTACCCATCTTAACATGAGAATTGAGAGTCTAGGTATAATGGGCAGGCGTGGTGTGAGAAATAGGTTAATTGCGGGTAGTTGAACTAGAAACTACGACCTTCAACTAATCATAACATGATAACTTTGAAACTTCTTAAAGCTATGTGAGTCTAGGTCATTGATTCCCAACGTGGTCCAGGACCCCCAGAGGTCGACGGGGGACTACGATGGCGTGACAGAAATATAATAATATATTATTATTTCAGACAACTATTAAATGTACATTACAAAAATGAAACACCTTAGGTCCATAGTTAATAAATACCTTAGAGACTAACATACATAAAATAAAATAAAATTATTTATTAAATATTAAATATGGGGGTTTACAATTCGTAAGCGAAAATTTATCTGGTTTCGATAGTGAAGAACTAAAATGTTGGCTTATTAACCTATCTATTCTTACTTTTAATTCGTGGTAGAAACTCAGCTGCAACGCAAATGTTCATAGTTAGATCTAATCTCCATATTTTGTGGGTTTTATATTGTATTCTAAGTATGTATTTACAAAAAAAAATGTATTCAAGTATTAAATCAGCTATCCGGTTCCCATATTACAAGCTCTGCTTAGTTTGGAGCTGGGTAGTGTTGTGTGAATTGACCACAATATTTATTTTTTATTATTTTGTGGTCGACTAGAAATGTAAAAATGTAGGTCCACCGGAACCAGCAAACCTTTGAAAGTGGTCTATGGGAAAAAAAGGTTGGGAGCCTCTGGTCTATGTGCTAGATCCACGCGACTAAGTTCGGAAGACCTACTCAAAGTAAAAGATTCAAGAAGTATAAATCTACCATTTGTAAGTATTAGGCATCTTTTATTTTCGCTCCTCGAAGCCCCTCAACCGGAAGTACCAAATTCAGTGTTCCGGTCTGCCGGTTATGACATCACGACGATCTTTCATCATAAATGAAAAAATCGGTTGTCTGTAAAGTCGGTTTACTGTCGATAGTTGAACGTGACGTCATACAGCTGTCCACGCGGACGCATCGCTCACTCAAGTAGGAGAGAGACAGATGTCGAACGCTGCCGAACGCGGAGGCCGTGCGTGCCTCTTTGTCGCTCGTTCCGCGCTCTCGCTTGCACTTCAAGCCGCGCAATGGAACGCCTCAGAGCGAGGTAACGCCGCATGACGTCACCTCTTTTCGTGCGTGCAGCCGGCTCTATCGAATTATAAGACGTTGTCACGTCAAAAACATGCTCTGTCATTCTACTAAGCTTAGCAACGTTCTCAGTTCATTTGGATGGGTGACTGGTGGTAGCATATCTGAAAGCTTCCGTAAGAGCTTGTTGTCTCGGTGTCGTCCAGTTTTCTTTACGGAGGCTATAAGAAACTTTGAGGAACCCTAATACTGTGCACATAGCAACGTTCTGCGCGGTCGTCATTTGGATGGGTGGCTATTAATAATAATAAATAAATAAATAATAAATATTGTGGACAATTCACACAACACTACCCAGCCCCAAACTAAGCAGAGCTTGTAATATGGGAACCGGATAGCTGATATAATACTTGAATACATTTTTTTTTGTAAATATATACTTAGAATATAATAATATAATATTAGTGGCATAGAAGTTATGTTTCTTTAACTGATAAAGACATCGATAAGTACTGTACCCATAGCAACGTTCTCCCTGGTCATGCATTTAGATGGGTGGCCAGTAGTGGCGCTAAGCGCTTTCGTTCTTCGGAGTTCTCGTTGTCTCATCTATAGCATTCATTTAACAATGACAGAAGTCTAATAAGAGGCCTTAAAACTTCGTTACCGAAACCATAGCAACGATTAGCACCTACCACAAGCTCTGTCAGGCTCTGGTTTTGAGTCTGTGTGAGTGCTCACCAGTGTATTATACTGTGTGTGTGACGTTTCGACGTAGGATTTATTTAGTCAACACTCACACAGACTCAAAACCAGAGCCAGAGACAGAGCCAGACAGAGCCTGCAGGCCTGCTGGGGCCTAATTCTCGGGCCGAACGAGATTTTCTAAGCGGTTATTTTATTTTTGGCATTGCACAGCCCCGCATTTTTTTACGTTTGCCGTATATCGTAGCTGTCGAGGCTTCTACGGGCCCTAATTCTCGGGCCGATCTCGATCATTTTGCAATTTCATTTTATTGCTTCTTTTCGAAGAGAGAATGGCAGATTTCCTTGAGTAATTCATCAACAACCTCATCGTAAAAGCCTCGAAAACTACGTTATAGGGAAAACGGTGAAAAAGTGCGGGGTTGTGAAAAGAAGCAATAAAATAAAATTGCAAAATGATCGAGATTGGCCCGAGAATTAGGCCCCTGTTCAGTCTTCATGTAGATGGGTGACTAACCCCCGAATACTGAAACGAAACTCAGATTTAAGCACGTCTCAAGCGACGAATATTTGACAGATTTTCATTAAAAGTGGCATATTCTGAGCGCTTTTATGCTTCGAAGAGCTTGTTGTCTTGGCTATAGAAGTTAATACGCCACATATGAGGTCCAAAAACTTCGGTAACGTAGGTACTATAATATTGAATAGCTTGTTTAGGTATAACATTTTAATATAAGCATAGCAACTTTGACAATACCTGTGCTTGCTTTGGATTTGACAGTCTTGGAGGGAGCCTTAGGGAGGCCTAACGGCAATAGCGAAAAATGTATAGGCTGCTTAGAATAGACATAGTTTTTTTTACTCAAAGAGACCTTAAAGTCTTGTTAGATTCGCGTAAGGTTTTAATCTAATGATCATAAATCTTAGGTATAAAAATACTTACGTTTTTACTTTACAACAGCTGGGCGGAAAGAAATCAGTATGATTTTGCTAAAAAGTCCACTATTTCTCCTCACACTAGCGACTTTCACATTCTGTCATTAAAATTACACTGATAACACACTTATTTCCACACTCACTAATTCCTTAGAAATTACTGTTATTTTTTTTATTACTTTTTAGATTGTAAACGTCACTAAAATTAGTGTAAAAACCACTTTCTTTTGTTAAATTTCACTCGAAATTTACCGCCATTTTCGAACATGCGCGCGCAGCGACGTTTGTACAAGACTGGCTTCAATAGAACGAATCCACTTGATTTCATATGAGTGAGCGAGAGAGGAAATGGAGATTACGCAAGAAAGAGCGAGACGTGTATGGGGTGTCATGTAGCGGTAATTTTTTTCTCCTTTCTTACGCACGTCGACTTTCTAAACGCCTTGAGGTGTTCGCATGATAGTTTTGATTTTGGAGTTGAAATTAGTTGATTTTTGATGGGCAAAACAGTTATTTTTAATCCTACGAATTCTTGATTTACATACGTAGATATCTGAATCGTGTTTTTACCTTTAAGAGTGTCTACTAATCAAGATAATAATTAATAATTGAGGCCGAACAAAATGAACCAACATCTCGAATAAGTAGCGCGAGTACTTACCTAGCCTAAATAAATTGTGTTCCTGTTTGAAAATGGAACACAAAAATTATATGTTGTGACGTCATTGCTTTAGGCACAATGAGAAATAATATATTAATTTGAACACTGTTACGCAAGGCTCGTTGGTCTAGGGGTATGATTCTCGCTTCGGGTGCGAGAGGTCCCGGGTTCAAATCCCGGACGAGCCCGAGATGTTGTTATCTTTTTGTACTATGATTAGGCTTTTTTTGAAATCTTGCTTCCTATCATGGTCCGTTTCTATTCACAATAATTTTAATATTTGTGATAGTTATAAACTTTTACCTAGGCCGTATTTTGAACAGTTTTGACAGTGGCGTAGCGTGCCTTGTCGGGGCCCCGTATAAAAATTTTTTTGGAGGCCCTTATATGGAGGTAAAGATTTTTCACAAAAGAAAAAAAATATTGTGAGAAGTAATATTTATTTATCACATAATTTACCCATTTTACAAATAAAAATCGAATTTTAAATATTCACTCTCCTTGCCTTTTTATCGGCAAACTGATTTATTAAATCATTTATGGCTGATGATGATTTTAGTTTTTCTAAAGTTTCTGCCTCTATGGACAATAGTGAGATGTCTGACAGCCGTTCTTGTCCCATCGAAGTTCTTAAGTAATTTTTATTAGTTTTAATTTTGAAAAACTTCTTTCTGCCGTTGCGGTTGTAACTGGAAGGGTCAAGAATAAAAAGCATGCTGTGATTACCTCGGGAAAACTGGATGCAAGACTATTGAATTTTACTAGCAATAATTCAATGAGTTCTTTAATGGAATAATTTTTTTTAATTTCAGAATTTAGGCATGTTTTTAGAGCCTTTAATTGGTCACAAAGATTAAGTGAGATGTCTTTACTGTATTTAGCAGACAGTTTTCCGGAAGTTTTTATTCTTTTTCCTTACACACTTTGGGGGCCCCCGTGGCCCGGGGGCCCCGTATAATTGATACGGCAAATACGGCGGTAGCTACGCCCCTGAGTTTTGAACTAGATAAGCTACGTAACGTAGTAAAAAAATTATGGAGGTAGTGATAATATCCATGTACACACGTAGTACGTAGAAGTACGTCTACTAAAATCTAGGCTACATGCCTTGTTCAAGTTGTTCACCTATCATTTCCTTTTTTCCTGTTCGAATTTAACGCCATCTATTGTGTACTGAACTTTATTTTTGCACCAAGTTTTTGCTACTCGACGCTAGATGTCGCAAAAACGTTCAACGCAAGCCGCTGGGATTATACCACTAAACTAAAAAGTCAATACTCTTGTTGGTATTCATTGATGGTATTGGCTTTTTTATTTAGTTTGATAGCCCAGCAGGTGTTGAAGTTCAACGGACTCTCTCAAAACTTGCAAAAGTTGACAAAACAATTTCTGCAGCCTAACTTTTTAGTTATTTTTATGTAAAAAGCCTGTATTGTATGAAATATGTAACGAAATCAATTTAGATTGAGTTTATTGATCGTTTTGGATCATTTAATTGGTGAGAAAGTGAGTTTATACAAGTGAAAAGTAGTCATAAAGTTGTAACAAATGGCTGGAACCAGTGCATCATCACCCCCTATCATGGCATCCATCAATGATGTCAGTGCTCTATTCCAGAATGCGAAGAAATACGAAGAACTCAATGTTATTGGAACAGGTACTTAGTTTTATTTTGCAATCTCTAAAACGTAACCTAATATGTAACCATGTGCGCCGGTTTTAGCTTTTCGCGCAAAAAAAATAAAAAAAAAGATTTAATTGTCAATTTTGCTGATAATGCATACCTCGCTGTACTTGTACCAACAAATTAAATGCAGTTTAATTTTGAGTCCAAACATCAATTAAAATACCCAAGTTCTAAAAATTACTTATGATATTTTTATTCAAAAAATACACACATTTATTCTGTCATAGCTTATAGATTTATCTGAATTTATAATTATGTTTCAAACTCAATAACATTCGTCTCATATCTGCTGTAGGTATGTCAATTAAAATATTTTAGCCGAGCTCATTATCTCTAAGACCCGCTGTGGTAAACATGCCTAATTGTTATATTTTTTGATAATGTTAGTACCTACTAGGTTTGAGTATTTTAATAAATGAATAATAAATATTGGGAACAATCCGAACACATTATTAATTAATATTTAGATATTTATTTGTTTTCTAATTTTTTAAGTTTTTTACAATATATAATTTTATTATTATGATATTTAATTTATTTTCTTAATGTTTAAGTTTTTTACAATATAGGTATAATTATTTAAATAAAAAACATAATTATAAAAAACTTAAAAACTAGTGCGCCACCGACAGCGGGGCCAGGCCCAAGCTACCGGTGGTCAAGGCTGCAGAGAGAGGAACCTCCGGACAATGCGTGCCGTATTTTATTATTATTATTATTATATAAATGAATAATAAATATTGTGAACAATCCACACAATTCTCTCTAGCCCCAAATTAAGCATCCAGAGCTTTTCGTATGGGAACCAGATAGCTGATATAGTACTTAGATATTTTTTGTAAATACATATAATACAATATATCACCCAGACAGAGAATAAATACCTGTATTCACCACACAAATATCTGTTCTTTGTGGGGATTGAACCCACCGACTACTGCGCAGAAGGCAGAGCTACTACCAACTAAGCTTAAAGGCCAGTCAGATACTTCTTATGTGATACTCTTTGTAATAGCATTCCAAATCTGCTTATAATCTGCAATCTGGAGCCTAAGGCCCGTATTCCGAAACAGCGCTTGAGTCTGAGTCGGGCCTCAAGCATAGATTTTTGACACTTTTCAATGGAGAACTGTCATAAAATCTATGCTTGAGGCCCGACTCAGACTCAAGCGCTGTTTCGGAATACGGGCCTAATTCTCGGCTCATCTCGGATCATTTTGCAATTTTATTTTATTGCTTCTTTTCGAAGAGAGAATGGATGATTTCCTTGAGTAATTCATCAACAACCTCATCGTAGAAGCCTCGACAGCTACGATATACGGAAAACGTAGAAAAAGTGCGGGGTTGTGCAATGCCAATGTGTATTTAAGAGACATTGAAAATCTTGGTCGGCCCGAAATTAAACTCCTGATGGATGAACACACAGATTGACAGCATAGCACTTAATCCAACCTTGAACTGTAATTAAATATAATATATTTGCTTCAACATATATTTATTTATTTAAACAGTTAAAAATAAGTCAAATAAATAAATATCACAAAAAAATTATGATACTAATCCATTAAAAAATAAATATTAATGAAAATATAAGTACAAATTTATTTTTGAAACTATTATTAAAATATTTTCTAACACAATTTTTATTCCACAAGCCATAAGAAGCGTTTTGTTTTAAACTGTTTAAGTGGTAGCTGTATAACTTTTGGAATTTTATTATATTCTTCTTATCTCGTTACTTCTTATTGCAGGGGCCTATGGAACAGTGTACAAAGCAAGAGACCTTCACAACGGAGGTCAAATCGTGGCCATGAAGAAGGTCAAGGTCGCTTTGACCGAGGATGGTATACCCCTCTCAACCTTGAGGGAAATAGCACTTCTAAGGCAGCTTGAAGCTTACAGACATCCTAATATTGTGAGGTATGTTAAGAAGACGCTCTTGTTAAAAAAAAAATCTATGCATAAAAATAATAATATGAGTTTTAAAAACTAGGGAACCCGACATGGCCGAACTATTAAACCAATTTGTATGAAATTTAAATGTGGTCCCATTGGAAATATCTTTCAGTTATAAAAATAACTTTTCAAATTGATTCATAATGACGAAGTTATGCACAAAAAATGATAAAAGAAACAATAAAAAGTCTGTTAAAAATAAAAAATTATTTATATTTTACGATAATATATTTTTTCTATTTATCTTTTACGATTATTGTATACTACTTATACTACTTATTAATAATTCCGTTCTTAATTTTTGCGGCTTCACAAGGAATAACTGGTAAGTTTTCTATGAGAAGACCTGAGTCAAAGAGAGAGGAGTGAATGCAGAGATGACGACTGACAGAGGGAATGGAGGAGAGACATGTTGTGCCGACCACTCATACAGTGGGATAAGGGCAGGAAGAAGAGGCTTGAAGATATTTTTATCTCCCTTCCAGATTGCTGGACGTATGTCACGGCGGTCCATCGGTGGAGCGCGAACAGCAGCTCGTTCTGTTCCTGGTGTTTGAGCATGTGGAACAGGATCTGGAGTCATTCCTGAAGCGAGCACCTGGACCGCTCTCTGAGAACCGGATTAGGGTGGGTTTATTATTTCTTTCTTTATTGTAACTCTCTTCTTCTTACTAAGAGCTTAGCTCTTGTCGGTTATTGACGACATTCTGTTTTTGTTTCTAGAGTGTCATACGTCATTCTGTTTTTGTTTACAGAGTATATCATACAACATTCTGTTTTTGTTTCCAGTGTTACTTACGACTTTATTTTTTTCCAAAGTGTCTTATACGACATTTTGTTATCTTTCCAGACTTTGTCATACGACATTATTTTTTCCGTTTCCCATTAGTTACACGACATTACATCCCTTCCAGGGATATCATAAGACATTCTGTTATCATTTCAGAGTATGTCATACGACATTCTATGTTTATTTGCCGAGTGTGGTATACGACATTCTGTTTTTGTTTCCAGAGTATGTCATAAAACATTCTATTTTTGTTACCAGTGTGTTATACGACATTCTATTTTTGTTACCAGTGTGTTATACGACATTCTGTTTTTGTTTCCAGAGTATGTCATACGACATTCTATCAGGCATAGACTTCCTCCACTCCCACAGGATAGTCCATAGAGACTTGAAGCCACATAACCTGCTGGTGACCTCGACAGGACGAGTGAAGCTCGCTGATTTCGGACTGGCCAAGACTTATGATACGGAGATGAAGCTAACTAGTGTGGTGAGTGGTTCATTAACTTCAAATTACTAAAAACAACAGGAAGACGATATATTTTAACAGGAAGACCACATTTTTAAGACATTTTATCAAGTACCAGTGGCCGCCCGCGGCTTCGCTCGCCCATTCCCGTAACACCCCGTTTGCGTTGCTTTTTCGGGATAAAAAGTATCCTATGTCTTTCTCCCGGTTCTAAGCTACCTCCCCACTAATTTTCTGCCAAATCGGTTCCGCAGTTCTTGAGTTATAAATAGTGTAACTAACACGACTTTCTTTTATAAATATAGATTTATAAAATGCTCAAAATGAGAGAAAAAGCTATGCAGTTTAAATTGTGTTTTAAATTCAAATAATGTCCTCTATCAGTAAAACGTTCTATCTATACTATCTATCCTAATATTATAAAGAGGAAAACTTTTGTTTCATTGTAATGAATAGGCTCAAAACAACTAGACTGTTTTTTAAAATTCTTTCACCATTTGAAAACTACATTATCCACGAGTAACATAGGCCAAATTTTATTTTGGAAATAAATAGCGTTCCGTAAAATATTTGGGTTTTTCGGACACAAGGTGTAAAAAATCTACCAGAAAATTTACTTATTTTGCGTATGCTTAGACTATAAAAGATAGAACCATAAAATGTCCTGAATAATTATTGTAGATCTTATATATTTCTACGTGCCATATCCGTAGAACGTATAATTGTGTTGTGTTGATAAAAGTCGTAATGTTTGTTGATTGTGTCCTCAGGTGGTGACACTCTGGTACCGTCCCCCGGAAGTACTCCTCGGCGCGTCGTATAACACGGCGGTGGACGTGTGGTCATGTGCCTGCGTGCTGGCACAAATGCACACTCGCTGCGCTCTGCTGCCGGGGACATCCGACTCCGACCAGCTGCATCGCATCTTCAGGTATGTTATCCAGGTGGGGACACTCTGGTACCGTCCCCGGAGGGCCGTTAAAAAAATCGGTTGTCTGTAAAGTCGGTTTACTGTCGATAGTTGAAGGTGCCAACGTCGTCCAGCTGTCCACGCGGACGCATCGCTCACTCAAGTAGGAGAGAGACAGATGTCGAACGCTGCCGAACGCGGAGGCCGTGCGTGCCTCTTTGTCGCTCGTTCCGCGCTCTCGCTTGCACTTTAAGCCTTAAATGGCCTCAGAGCGAGGTAACGCCGTATGACGTCATGTTTTTTCGTGCGTGCAGCCGGCTCCATCGAATTATAAGACGTTGTCACGTCAAAAAAGTTTAATACTGTTTTTATCAAATTCCAGACTAATAGGTCGACCGCCGCGTCGTGAATGGCCAGACAACGTATCAGTTTTACCGGACAGTTTTCCTGACTACTCTCCGCAGGACCTGGCATACGTCATACCGAAGATACATCCTGACGCTTTGGACCTCATCAAGGTATCATCATCATCAGCCTGAAGAAGTCCACTGCTGGACATAGGTCTCCCCCACACATGACTACCCCCAAACATTGACTGGCCTCTCAGCTCAGTTGGTAGTAGCTCTGCCTTCTGCGCAGCAGGTCGTGGGTTCGATCCCCACCGAGAACAAATATTTGTGTGGTGAACTCAGATGTTTGTTCTCTGTCTGGGTGTTGTATTGTATTCTAAGTATGTATTTACAAAAAAAATGTATGTATGTATTATATCAGCTATCTAGTTCCCATAGTACAAGCTCTGCTTAATTTGGGGCTTATTAGTGTTGTGTGAATTGTCCAATTTTATTTTATTTACACATTTCCAGGAAGAACGATTCTGAGCCCTTTCCATCCACCGACTTCCTGCGATCTTAACAATGTCGTCGGTCCATCTGGTGGGTGGGCGCCCTACGCTTCGTCTTCCGGTTCGTGGTCGCCGTTCGAGAACCTTTATTCCCCAACGGTTGTCGGTTCTTCGAGCTATATGGCCTGCCCATTGGCATTTCAACTTACTAACTCTACGAGCTATGTCGGTGACCTTGGTTCTTCTACGGATATCCTCATTTCTGATTCTATCACGTAGTGAAACTCCCAGCATATAAGGTATTATACAAGGGCAAATTCGGCAAATTTTATCATCCGCACTTGATGTGCAGACTGGTTTCCGGCCCTTTTTGCGTGACCCTTGACACGTGTTGCTCGAACTTTTTTAGGTTCTACAACACGCCGGTTTCCTCACGATGGTTTCCTTCACCGTTTTGAGAGTACTGGCATAGTGCACATACATTTTTCGACAGAAAAAATCATTGGTACACGACTGGATTTGAACCCCGACCTTAGGATGGGAAGGCGGGGCCGCTACCACTAGACCACCAGTGCTCTCTTAAGGACAGGAAGGTGATGTTAAACTATTGTTGTATGTTTCCAGGGTATGCTTATCTTCGATCCAGCAAAACGATTGACAGCATTAGACTGTTTAAACCATCGATACTTCACAGACGAACCACTCACATGATACGGTATATGGGGTTGTAAAGGGTGTTCAGAAATCGAAATCAGAAGTATTTATTCCATAACTGTTGTACAGAGAAGATTCAAGATTCAATAAGCGTTTATTCCATACGATACAAGAATCACTTTGAAACGTCTTAAAGCTAGGTGAGTCTAGGTGCCAGTTCCACGCGACCAAGCCTAGAAGAACAGGCAACAAACTACGGCTCGGTTCCTACCGCTTTTTATATGATCCTTTTACAAATCAAAAATAACCACTGCGTGGGTGCCACTTCACGTAGTCAGACGTATGCAATGCAATAATACAAAAGCAAAAGTTTCAAAGACAGCACACGCTACGCTTCAAAGTTATAAGATCTTAAGGCCTGCGCACACTATCAAATATCGCGCTGTCAAATAACGCTGCAATTTTGACAGCGTTTCATTGATCGCGGTCGCCAGCGGCCTAGGTGTGCGCAGGCCTTTAATGGCTATGGCTATAAACACTTGCACACTAGATCGTTCCGTCACCGACACCGTCGCGTGCCATGCACGGACCGTCAACTATTTGTCTTAGGCAAACGGGTTCAGAACGCTGTCGACCCGCTTCAGTGGGCGAACTACAGCGTACCGGATTGCTTTCCGTGCCCGACACGTTCCTAGCACGGCCATGGTATGCTACGGGATGGTATGAATGAATAAATGAATGATTTATTTATTTTGTGAAACCAGAACCCGAAGTCGGAGTTTTGCTACCACATTTCGTTACCAAATGTTGTTTTCGTTTCGCCTTTTTGTCTCTCTCTATTGCATAGAGAAAATATGAGACGGCAAAAATACGTTACATAGTTAGAGTTGGTGTCTCATCTTTTCTCCATACAATAGACAGAGACAAATAGGCGAAACGAAAACAACATTTGGTAACGAAATGTTGTAAATGCACTGGGACTTTGGGTACAGAACTTACACTATTCATAACAACTAGAATTCTAATTACTAAATTTCTATGTAAGTCTGTGTATCACAAAACTGGACTCTGACTCAGCATAATGCTGGTATGCTCAGCATAGCATGGTATGCTCAGCATAGTGAGTAGAGACCTTTAATGTACACCCCGTTAAAACAAATCCACTTTTATGCACTGTTAAATTGTTGAAGCCGTTGATGTACACTGGTTGCAGTTCAATAATTTATTAATATTTTTTTTATCTAGCGATGTATAATTGACGGGTATACCGCCATTGTAAAAAAATACATTTTCTAGCGCTGCCGCGGCACGCTCGCTTTGCTCGCTCACCTTGTACACTTTGTAAGTGTAAACACTACTAGTGTTTGTAGTGTATGGGTATCGTAGGTGCTATGTATTCCAAAAAATATCATGTGCTTAATATTTTTGGAAGTTTTGAAGAATAATTGTAATTATTGAGCTTTTTGCATTTTTATAGGTGTAGGTAGTTTATATTATTATATTTTCGAAATATTTTTTCTCCCACCAATAATTAGTATATTTTACCTATTAAGAGTTTACAGTATAGGTAGGCAGAAAACTTAGTTAAGCTATCTTAAGATCGGTGAGACGATCTGTTGATATCTCAACTTATCCAGATTCGAATTAAAGGTATCTATTTTTGGATGATTTATTACAAATACCTGATTTGATGGCAGAAAATATAATTAAGTTACTTATAAGTACAATTAAAATTATTTTAAGTTACATAATATACATATTTAAGTTAAGTACAATTAAAATAGTTTTAAGTAACTTTTAAGTTATCAGTTGGGTTTAATTAGTGATAATTTAATTAATATGAATTGTTCCTTTACATAAATGATTATTAATACCAAATAAATATTTTCGTAAATTAATTTGTTTTTGATTTTTAAATTTTTGTTATATAAGTCAAGCTCTAACCAAAATCAAAAATTTATTTATTCAATAGTAATTTTATTCATATTTATTTATTACAAGGATTACTTTGAAACGTGTTAATGCTAAGGTGAGTCTAGGTGCCAACTCCACGCGACCAAGCCGACGCAAGAACAGGCAGCAAACTTAATGATCAAACGAACTTACCCTTACGTGAAGTTCGATCACAATTATGTGAACAGCTTAATTCGATGCGATTTTAATGTTTACTTATTTGTAGTAGTGTTCCCACGCTGCAGCCTTTCACACGTTGTTTAAAGTTATTTTTATTTTATTTTTGATTACTAGCAACCCTGTCTAGTCTCTTTCTTGACTTTTGACTAATGGCCCCCCGCCATTACCTTCTACCTGCGCTTACCTTTATCGTGTCATTTGTTTAAAGTTTGCAAGACACATAAAATTTTACATTATATTAGGGAATGGGAGAATTGTATGGGTGGGTGTGAATAAATCGCATCGAATTAAGCTGTTCACATAATTGTGATCGAACTTCACGTAAGGGTAAGTTCGTTTGATCATTAATTATGTTTCACAGCTTAATTCTATTTTAATGTTTACTTATTTGTAGGATGTTCAGAGCTCTACATTATAATGTGAATTTTTTTGTAGGTTTACGTAACAAACATTGTTAGTTACTATATGCGTATCTAGTAATTGATAATGAAATAATAAGATGTTTTGTAAATCACCGTTTGTTTATTGATATAGGTAAGTAATTAAATAATAAAGTTATTGATTAACACTGCAATTGAGTATCGATCTTACAAATTGATTGGTATTATACACAGTTTCCTTAGTATAAAACCGAGCAAATACACAAGAGTTTTGAATCCGGTTTTTCTTATAACATCAAGAACAACCTAATTTGAAGTATTTCTAGACTTTATTATCGTTTACAATATTACTGCCCAGCAAAATTGACAAAGAAGATCATAGGCATTTACAGTTCCATATTTGGTACCCCTATAAAAAATATCAGATGATAATTGATTAAGTAAAGCTGGCTGGTGTTTGTATGTATTATCAGACAATGAGGACAACATTATTTCTACTGAGCGCGGCGATAGGTGGTGTAGCGCTTGCCAGAAAGTTTTGCGGCAACTAATGTTAGTGACTTGTGTAGGTTGTGAGCCGATCTGAAAGGAGATTTTAGTAGGTTAATGTCTGGATTAAAGAAAATCAAATCTGAAGTCACAAGGTTTTGGAATAAAGGAAACCACGGTTGTGATGCCCAATTAGGAACAACAACGATGCCCTCTGCTTTGTCAGTGACCACTTTTTGCAGCATTTTTAAAATAAGAGAGAATGGTGGAAACGCGTAAAATGACAAATTAGACCATGAGATAGTAAAAGCGTCTATAGCCCATGCATCTGGGTCGTTTTTCCAAGTAACGTAAGTTAAACATTTCGTATTACTTCGACTAGCGAATAGATCTATATCAGGAACGCCCAAGTTACGTTTTATCTTATTAAATGCATAGTCACTTAATTCCCATTCAGTGTCCTGAAATGTTTTGCGTGACAAAGAATCTGCTTCTTGGTTATCTTTTGTGCTTATGTATGATGCAAAAACGAAAATTTTACGGGTTTCACACCATTGCCAAATATCGCGGGATATTTGATTTAAATGTGGGTACTGCACACTACCCATCCTGTTTATACAAGAAATTGCAGTAGTATTATCAATTCTTAATAATATTTCACAATCAAAATAGGTGCTGGCAAACACTTTAAGTGCGAAGAAAGCTGCTTTTAATTCTAGCTCGTTAATATGAAGAGTTCTTTCATTCTCTGTCCAGAATCCATAAGACTGATTGTTATTACAAAAACCTCCCCAACCTGTGTTGGAAGCATCTGAAAATATTTCTATTTGAAATTCATTAAATCTGAAAGGGCAGTAACCCAATGTTATATTTTTAAGCCACCATTCCAGATCATTCTTAACTGTATCAGAGATATTAATATACTGTTCATAGCTTGGGTTTTTTAATAAGTACAGATATTTATGACGTTCTAATAGCTTCGTATAGACCCATGAGTATTGTATTGCCGGACAAGCAGAGACGAGTAAGCCAATCAGTCTAGCAAAATCGCGTAGCTTACATTTTCGTAATTTTATTATATGAGTAATGTTATTTATAATTTTTTCTTTTTTGTTAGCCGGTAGGGATAGAACCATTTCTTCTGAATTAAATATGAAACCTAAAAATTTTGATTGAGTACCTGGAATCAAGCAGCTTTTTTCGTAGTTAATGATAAAGCCTAGGCGTTCTAGCAATGATCTGGTAAAATTTATACTATTTAGGCATGTTGTATATGAATTTCCAATAAGGAAAATATCATCGAGATACTGGACCGAAACAATACCACGAGACCTTAGGTATTTCATAACAGGTTTTAAAACTTTCGTAAATACATATGGTGCCGTACATAGGCCGAAAGGTAGACAATTAAATTGATAAAGATGATCATTATATTCAAAGCGTAAGTATTTTCTTTGTGGTTCATGTATAGGTACCAAAAAATAAGCGTCTTTCAAATCAATAGACCCCATAAAACAATTATTTGTTATGAGTTTTGAAGCTGTACGATAATCTTCCATTTTGAAATGATTAGTCTTGATAAATTTGTTTAGGCATTTAAGATTTAAAATAAATCTTTTATCTCCGTTTGGCTTAGGGACTAAGAAAATACTAGATAAGAACTCTTGCTCTTCATGATAACATTCACAAATAGCACCAATTAACAATAGAGACTGTATGGAGTTATTAAAATCGACAGCGTCCTGGTTAGATCTAACATTAATGGTTTGTGAGTCATTTCGAGATGGAATCGAAGTAAATGGTATGACATAACCTTTAATCCACGCTAAAACTGTTAAGTCTGTTGTGATTTCAGCCCACTTATGAGCAAACCATTGCAGGCGACCGGCGTATCTTACCCCATGTTCAACTATCTCCTGTACGACGACTTCTGGGCTGGCGAACGCATTCGGCCGTACTGGTACGGGTTCTGGTTCTGCAGCCTGCTGTTCCTCGTCGACAGACGCTGGGTTTGTTGAGGCCTGCCTGCTTCTGCTCTCGGCGCCTGACGATGCAGAGGCTTGTAGTTTAAACGATTTTTAGGACCATTATTATTATTATTATTACCATTGTTATTCTTAATAAATTGTTTTTTATTGAATGGTTGTTTTGGTATAGCCTTTAAGCCCTCTCCAGATTTCTGAATATTCTGGGCACATTTTAGTTGATCTGTCAGTTGATCGCCGAACAATAGTTTGTTTCTCGTTGTATTGACGAGAGTTTCTTTTAGTTCTGGTTTGACAGAGGATACTACGAAGTTACGTCGAATCTTTGTCTCTTGAAAGTGACTGTCACATAAAAGGCGACAAGCGTCGCTTAAAGGTTTCAAAACCTTCTCTGGTGCCTCTTTGGCAATTAATAACTCTGTGGCCTGACCCAGAGCGGCTATAGCAGTGCCTAGTTGCTGCTGCTTCTGCAATAAGCTCTGGTCTCTTTTTACCATAAAATCAGTCATTGCCACCTTTGCCTCGGGGTTAAGTATCGGTGCGACTAACAATTCGCAATTTCCAGGCACTAGGTATGTGTGTTGCATCATTTCCTTTGTGTCTTTTTCAAGACCTTTTGACAAAACTTCAAGCCAGCGAGACGAAATTGCTTCGTGTATATTTTTACCCATAGGGGTTTCGGGCTTCGGGGCCTCGCCCAGCAAGCTGAGAATATTTTCATCTAGCTCTATCTGCGATGGCTCGACATTTTCGGCTTCGACCCTCAGCATGGAGAGTTCCTCAGTAGCATTAGGCATTGTTGAAGTTGATGGCTCTGCTGCTGATGCTGATGATGGCCCTGCCATTGGCTCGCCTCGAGGTGACGATGTACAAAGAGGCGAGACAGATTGTGCGCGCGATGCAGTATAATCCGTTTCATTGGTCTCGTGACCTGAAATAATACAGGTAGTCGATTAGATTTTCTGGCTAGCAGAAAAAGATCTGACAAAAAAATAATAATTGTCACTAATCGAATGAAACACGGACCTTCGTAAAGAGGGTAGTCCACGATTAGAATTTCTGGTCAACAGAAATAGATCTGAAGGAGGAACCTTATGAAAAGGTGGCTCACATCACTAATCGGTGTTTCGAGTTGTTGATTAGAATTTCTGGTAAACAGAAATAGATCTGAAGGAGGCAATCAAAAGTACTCTGATAGCTCGCATCACTAATCAATTCGCAAAGGTATTTAACATGGATAAAAATATTTGCGGGTAGGTACTTACTGGATAACTCTTCGTCCGATGACGAATAAACTAGTATTCTACGACGCGGTTTCTTTAACTTCTGCTCCAACTTTCTTATCTTCCGTTTTATGCGATCCTCCTGGTCTTCTTTTTTCCTTTTATTATTTCCCATCCTAACTTCACCTCACTTTTACTATTAAAGCGCAGAGACGTGCGAAGGCTTGAGCACGAAAACACAGAATGGCACGTTATAGGTAAGCGCAGGTAGAAGGTAATGGCGGGGGGCCATTAGTCAAAAGTCAAGAAAGAGACTAGACAGGGTTGCTAGTAATCAAAAATAAAATAAAAATAACTTTAAACAACGTGTGAAAGGCTGCAGCGTGGGAACACTACTACAAATAAGTAAACATTAAAATCGCTAAGAATTAAGCTGTGAAACATAATACGGCTCGGTTCCTACTGTTTTTTTATATGATCCTTTTACAAATAAAAAGAAAACTGGTGGCCTAGTGGTTGCGGCCCCGCCTTCCGATCCTAAGGTCGTGGTTTCAAATCCAGTCGTGTACCAATGAGTATTTCTGTCGAAAAATGTATGTACTGGTACTCTCAAACGGTGAAGGAAAACATCGTGAGGAAACCGGCGTGTTGTGGAACCTAAAAAGTTCAAAAACATGTGTCAAGTGCACGAAAGGAACCTCTCAGGCGCACTTAAAATACTTCCACCACGCTGGTTCAAAGTTTTTAGGTTCTAGGACATGCCGGTTTCCTCATGATGTTTTTCGTCACCGTTTGAGAGTCACTACTTAAGTGCATATAAATAAGATAAAGGTATTTTAACAGATTCATGAATAATATATAAATATTGTAGACAATCCACACAATAGCCCCAAATTAAGCAGAGCTTGTACTATGGGAACCAGATAGCTTAATTATATAATACTTTATTATTTTTTTGTAAACATACTTATATAGAAAACAAATATATCACTCAGACAGAGGACAAACATCTGTGCTCACCAAACAAATATTTGTTCTCGATGGGGATTGAACCCACGACCAACGGCGCAGAAGGCAACTGAGCTATGAAGGCAGTTAAAAGCAAAAAAAGTTTGTTTATCAAATCAGTTTAATTACTTAAAAAAATATAAAATATCAGTCTCTTAATCCTAAGATTATAATTTAAGTTAAATTTAAGTAACTTAAATTATTAACAATCATTACATAATTATGATCCATATTCAAATATTCTTTACCAGAATATAGGTACAGGGTGTCCCATTATTAGTTTGAATTTAGTAACTATACAACCACAGTTTTACAAAAACAGAAAATACTCAGCGGAACATAGAACAAAAGTAAGTAAAAACGTAATGTTTATTTTTTTAAAAGTACATTATCTTAATTATCAATGTTGAAAATTGATACGACGAAATACAAATGAATTTATTCTAATAAAAACCATTTGTTTCAAAATAAATCTATCAAAATATCTTAGTTAATGGCATCTGTCCATTCGTCAATTTTGCCAATGTCAAGTGAGGATATTTACATAAATAAAATAGTTTTTAGTCAGTCATAAGACAAGTCAGCCGTTATTGGCTTTGACGAAAATTGTGGAAAACTCTTCAAAACCATCGGAAACATTTTCGTTTAAATCAGGATATCACATAGTAAACTTTCATTCCAACTACTGACACTTTGAGCTAAGACCTCAAGTAATGTTGGTTAAATTACCACCGAAATTACACAACAGAACTCAAAATAACACCAGAAAAAACAATTAAAATGAAAAAGCTCTTCCAAAATGACAGAAAACGAAACTCAATCTTATTATAACTAGCGGCACATAACTCTAGCGGTGAGCGATACGCGCTACGCATGCGTCGTAGTGTGCCATGTCGCGCACGCTGGATGTGTGGATGTGAGCAGAGTGTCCTATTGGTACAGAGAGCGGAGTGCGACTGGAGAGCCAATCAGCGCTACGCACGCCCGCCCTTCATACCGCGAGCCCCCCTCAGGTACCTTATTTTAGACTTCTGCGCAATAACGGTCATCACTCAAGTTATGTGCCGCTACCTATATTAATCTACTTATTTGTTTGAAAATAAATGTATTGAAAAAACTATTTGTTTTATTAGAAAGTTATCGATAACTGTCAAAATTGAGACGTTCACTTTTTGCATAGATAAGTACACATCGTGTACACAAGACACATAACATTAAATAAAGTGGGTATGTAGTACAAATTCGTGACAAAAAATATGCTAAACAAATAACCTACTTCAAGTACCTATTGCTGAACAGTTATCAAGGTACTAATTAAATTAAAATATTGCAAATAGGTTTTTATGGCAAAAATTCGTGATAAAAATGACCTTGTTTTTTTTAATTTCGTTGCTTCGTTTTGTCATCATCATCCTGAAGAAGTCTACTGCTGGACATAGGCCTCGATTTTGAGTTTGCTCCATCCACCGACTTCCCGCGACCTTAACAATGTCGTCGGTCCATCAAATGGGTGGGCGTCCTACGTTTTGTCATTACCCTTTAGAAAGAGATGGCAATTGTAGTTTTAATGTATTGTCTTTAACGGGCATGAGCGTGGTGAACGTGGTTTTTGAAGTAATGGTCTCGTTTAACATCAGGTGGGCCAGATAGTTCCATAACAATTTCTTACAATAAAGTAACAAGATCAATTTCTTACAAAAAAGTCCTATCTCCTTATTACCCAAAGGTTAGCTGGTAGATAATGCTCGCCTGTGTACAGTTCTTTCAATTTGTGAAATAAATAATTTTCTATCTATCTATCTATGATATTTTTTTGAGCTCGATTTGTGTGCTAAAACGAATACTCATATAATATACTTCTCAAATTGATTAATGTAGATGCCTACGTCAGTCACCTTGAATTTAGACAACAGTTTATCAACAGCCAATTAATTTGAACAAAACTGAAATTGGTGGCGATTTTTCGCACTATTTTGGCATAATTTAAATGTACCTAATAAAACTATTGCCGTCTCCTTCTTATCATGTTTAGACATAATATAATAATGTATACCTAACTTAACAATACATAATAATATTAAGTATAGTCAACTCATTGAACCACCAAACCCACCGTGAAGTACCGCAAAAATATAGGATAGCTTATTGACAATGATACAATTTTTATGAAACGACGGGATATTTACCATGATTAAATTTTTCTGAGTTGACTTCAGTTCATCCGTGATCATGGTGCATGCAACTGTGCCGAAATATCGGAAGTCAACTCAGAAAAATTTAATCATGTGGTAAATATCCCGTCGTTTCATAAAAATAGTGTTAAAAACCATGATAGTTTCAAAAGTTATATGATACAATTTATTTAAATTCTGACATAACGGTCAAATTTCATTAAAAAAGCCATCCTAAAATGTTTATGTTCACTAAATCTATTTTTAATTAAATAAAAGATAAATCTTTCAAACTTCAAGCCCTAAAGATCTGTAATTTGGCATACAAGATCTGAAATTTGGCACAGGTACTTTTTGAAGGGTGTAAACGCTCTCAAAGGAACGATTTTTGAAATAAATGCACCCCAAATGTCGTCAAATTTTGTAAATTACATCGCTTAAGTTGATGAACGCAGGGCAGCGCATCGTAGGGCACGTTTCTAACGAGCTTGACCCACGAGGCAATGCTTTGTTATAGGCTATGGTTACCACTTAACATCAGGTGGGCCATACACTTGTTCCAACAGCTAGTTGTATTAAAAAAAATCACGTAAACTAATTCGCGCGGTTTTCGCCGAGCAGTTTAAGTGTTTTGGTTTTAATGATTTCATAATATTACACGCTTTCGATGCTGTTACGTATTTCAGTAGGTATTTTTGATACTGGCTTAACGACAAACTTAGTATAAACAACCTTCGTAATACGAGTTATGGTTACCTACTTATTTATTGCTATGATACAAGTAAATTCATTTTTAGAGAATGATTTTAAATTTCTTCAAAAACAAAAATGCATAATGCAAAAATACGGAATAAAGAACTTAAGTTACTGCGGTGCCAATATCAATTGTTATTTTTTTTATAATTACAAATATTTATATTTTTTAATACTAAAAATATTATTTTTATGAAACAACGGGATATTTACCATGATTAAATATTGAGTTTTGACTTCCGATATTTCGGCACAGTTGCATGCACCATGATCACGGTTTAACCGTTGTTTCATTAAAATAGTGTTAAAAACCATGATAGTTTCAAAAGGATTATAAAAAGTCTACAATCACAACAGTTCAATACATCTTGCACGCAATAACTTTCTAAATACCCAGCATCTGATCTCATGCTTCGACGACCACATCAATCCTCGTTCTTAAATCTAAATATTTTGTCGAAACTGATATTGTTTTGATTGTACACTTTATAATCTGGTGAGTCTCCCCAACTGACGGGCGTGGAGCATTCCTTTCTGATGTGCGTGTCGACTATCCCTTCTTGTATAGCATTGAGAGCTGGTTCGGAGTTCACACTCTGACTGTACTCAGGTTCTGATACTCCTTCTGACGCGCATCTGTTTAGGAAATTCATCATTCTTTCTCGATAAATTTCAGAGCTAGTCTCTGTGTTCTTATTCTTATTCTGATTCTTTAAGTAGAACCCGTTATCGTCTTGCGCCAGAAATAGCCTCTTTATCTTTCGACTGGGATAGTTTTCAATCAGATCCGGTTTAGGTGGGATTAATTTCCCGTTTCTCGGTTGTTTCTTTGTATCGTTCCCTTTGATTTTCGTCACAACTGATATGCAATTCCCTCTAGGTTCGTTCCCTTCGTCTTTGTAATTGTTTTTCATGCCTTTGTATGATATTTTGACGCTTAATATTGACCAGAGTAATTCCAAGAACGCAGCGATTAGGATATTTATAGATAAGACCCTTTTGGTGAAGTTATGTGGGTTCTCTGGTTCTTCTAAATTGTTATTCAATGCAATAACCATGTGAGATTCGTTCTTGTTGATAACATCATCGTGTTTCACCACTATAAAGTCTTTGAATGGGATTTTATCTTTGTAAAAGTCTGATATATCACCTTCCGAAGTTGTTATAAACCAAGCTGCGATCATAACGAAGGAAGTCAACGATACAAGAGTCGATAATGTTGACATAATAAACAGTAAAGTTATGTTCCTGTCGATGTACCATCTTGTAGATGCTAGAATGCTAGCCAAGCCAGCTGTGAAGCCGAAAACTGTTATCAAAGTCGGTGCAAGCACTAATATAAAATTGTTATCACTTCTGGTTACAGCAGTTGAGTTTCCAGTGTCATTTGATTGCAAAACTGTTGAGTTTATTGTCTGTTGATCGTCAGAGCTCGGACTTACTAGAGCCAAACAGGCTAGTAGAAATGACGTTGCTGCCAAAGCTATGTGGACCCAAGCCAGCCCTGATACAGTCGACGCTGAATATCTCCGTTCCGAAGGGTAAAGATTCCTTGTATCGGGCTTAGTTTTCACTTTTATCGTGTATACGTCTTCCATGTTATTACAATTTGTTCATTTGCTTACGACCTTGAACACAACACAACACTTTCAGTCTCACGTACAAACCACTTAAAATAAACTCACTTTTTAGTTTACTGGTAAAGAGCAGTTAATTTTCGAAATTTAACGATGTTTTTTGAGAGAATTTGAATATTTTGCGATAAGAAAAATACATGGTGCGCGCATGACAGGTGTGACCGGACTGAAGTTAGTCGCGCACGACACGAGCAAGCCAGATGGCTGTTCGGTTTTGCTGCGATTGGTGGAGCACTTTTTTAAATTTCGAACCTTATGTCAAAGACGGAGTGCTCATAATTGACCAGAGTTAAATCTTGATGAATCAGTCGCAAACTACAACCTTAACAAGAAGAAATAAGGTTGAAATTAAAAGTTGCTGTCGTTTACAGGATTATCATAGTTTGTTTTTAAGTTTGTAGCTTGAAAACAGTCATTCGAAGTCGTTAGGGCTCGACAAGGGCAAATATAATAAGTAGTCAAATATAATTTGTTCAATTAAATATATAAAGCTTTACTCTAACATCTTACACGTTAGATTCAGTCATGTGAATCTTTTTAGGTATTTATACCTATTCCACCTAATTATCTAGAAATATATACCTATAACTAGGTAGCCCTCGAAAGTCCTGTTCTGTGAAAAACGGCAGTAATGTTTGTCTTACTACTTCTTTCCTCCAAGTACTACTTAGATATTACTTGCTTGAAAGGTGTCTCTTTAAATTGAAGAGCTTAGCTCTTGTCGGGGTTTGCTTGCTACGTACTTACAGTTTGTAGGCAATAAATATTGCTTAACGGCTTTTCTGCTTTCATGGAGCGCTATCTCTTTCTGACGCACACTAGCACTACGCTCTATGAAGCCGAAATTAGCCGATGTGCAATATTTGTTGCCTGTTACTATACTTATACATACCTACCTATCATTATTTATTTTTTCAACATGCTTAAATAAGGAAGGAGGATCCAAATATCGTCGATCAATTGAGTGGGTGTCCTAATTAATTGAAATAAATTACAAAATAGGTACTTACCTACCTACTTGTCTACTGCCAAAGCCTTTCTACCTGTAACGCAGCGTTATTTACAAGCTATATGATATAGATAGAATCACCTTACTTCTGTTATGTCACCTGTCATGCACAGCATAATGTCAACGAGTGACAGTTAGAGGCCGGCTTTGGCGGGAAATTGATAGACGTCAGAGAGGTTATGGATCTAGGGTGATGTGTAATGTGAAAGAATATAATTATGAGGTTCTACTGTTCTACATACTATCCGAAGAGTTTTAATTAGTGCTACATAATCGAGGAGGGAGACTTCTTACAAGTCAGAAGATAGGATGAACCAACGGGCCTACAAGCCGTTCGTGCCGTGATAATTTATGATAAAGATATCCAACAATTTTCAACAACAATTACGAACCATCGAGATACAATGTTGTTAGAAAGAAAGAATGAAAAACAAGCTGTACACGACAAGAAATAAAACAGTAAAATGTGACAACGTTAGTAACAAAATACACAGAGCCTGAGCAGAGTTACAAACCTGGAAACGTGAAGCTTGGTTACTGAATTGTTTTGAATGATAAAATGGACAAAAAAAAAATGTTGTGCTGAGTTACACAATATTATGGAGCATAAAGTTGGAACTCATCTCAGCAAGCAAATAGACCTGGTGTGGTAAGACAAAATGGCATTGATGGAAATTGGTAAATATAGTATTTCATTAATAACAATTGCAAAGATTTGATATTATTATATATTGAAGTTGACTTGAGAAACTGAATTTTGTGAGTCGGAGAATATCCGAGCAAATATTAATTTTAGACCCAGAGATTTAGACTGGTAGACAATGCTATTAGCATTAAGTCTTCATATCACTAAATAGTTTGTGTGGAAGTTTTAAATGAATAAATAAATAATTTTGTGGGACTAATAGCAAGTTATGGATAAGTAAGTCTGTTGAGAATTGGTCTGAGGCCACAAATTATCTGAATTCCAAGCGAGCTTCAGGACAAAATTGAATGTTCAAACAGCCATGACAAATGGGGTGTTCCTAATAATAAATAATGGTATAATTTATTTACTCTAGTAGAGTATGAGTTCTGACCTCTCCGAGTTTTGGGCTCTAACAAGTGTTTAAATCTTTGGGATCTTGTGACTCGAGTTGATTCCTTCAACCCGCCCTTCCGTCCACCATTAAAATAAGAGTACTCGTGATAAAAATACTATCTACCTGTAAGTTACTATTATTTGAATCATTGGGGCTTTGCGGTGATTGTTCAAATATTAATTATTATTGAAACTAGCTGAAATAATCAAACCGATTGAACGATGAACCTTTGAATGATTATATTGAAGTGCTACTTCCCGCATTCATGAATATGTTATTTATGAGATATTGCTTACCTTGTGACACCATTCGTTGTGAAGTGTTTCATTAGTGTGAAGAATTAATGGAAGAAGCTGGTACAGACTTAGCTAGGTACTTTACTAATGATGATTTTTTGTATGGCCTCCTATGTATACTGAAGTTATATTATCTTGATGGATGCCATTTATATCTGAATGGAACTAAAAACATAAAGACCAGAATGATGTATTCAGTTAATATTTTAAGTTCTAGAACATGGGTGACAACTGATTGAGCCAGAGAGAGACTGATGCCGCCCGCCTACGACGTGCCGGGCCATGGGCCGCTCGTGTACTGCGGCCTGCAGGGTGTCGCCTCGCTGCTGGCGGAGGTGATGCCGCGCGACGAGCTGGCGCACCTGCTGTGTGAGAACCTGCGCACCGGCGACTGGCTCGCCGACTACATCGCGAGCCGCGTGGAGCACGAGCCGCGCTACCTGGTGCCCGCCTACTTCGCGGAGCGCGCGCTGCAGCTGTACCGCGAGGTGGCGCGCGAGGTGCTGGCCCGCCTGGCGCCGGCCGACGGCGCGACAGGTACATGCGGTGCTGAGGGCGCGACACAGGGAGCGCTGGCTGAAGGAGCCGCCGTGAGGGCAAGACAGGCATACGACATTGCCGCCCAATACGTGATCGAGTAAAGACATGACCAGCATACGACCTTGCTGGTCAGTAATGATTAAGTGAGGGCATGACAGCCATACGATATTGCCGCCCAATACGTGATCATGAGGGCAAGACAGGCATACGACATTGCCGCCCAATACGTGATCGTGAGGGCAAGACAGGCATACGATATTGCCGCCCAATACCTGATCGAGTAAAGACATGACCAGCATACGACCTTGTTGCTCAGTTATGATTAAGAGAGGGCTTGACTGGCATACGACATTGCCAGTTGATAACCCAGAGAGGACCTGACTGGCATACGACATTGCCAATTGATAACTCAGAGAGTGGCATGACATACGACTTTGCCGCCGCTCAATATTTATTTGTTTATTTGTTACTTATTATATATTTGTTTATGTGTTACTGGTATGACTTTGCCAATTGATAAACATTTGACGGCATGATTGGCATATGACTTTGCCACCGTCCAATGTTAACTGAATAAGAATCTGATTGGCATTTGACTTGACTGGCATACGACTTTGCCGCCGACCAATATATAACTTAATAAAATAAGGATGGCATACGACCTTGCTAGTTGATAACTAAGGAAGGGCAATTATCATATGACTTTGCCGCCGCTTAATGCTTGACTGAATGAGGGTAATAATGGCATTCGACTTTGCCAATTGATTATCAATAGAGACCATGACCGGCATACGACGTTGCCACCCAATTCATTATTTAATGAGAACATGACATGTGACCTGGCTATACAATAAGGAGTGGCCGCCTTATTGGTGAACGAGTAAAGACAACTGACAAACGATATTGCAGCCCAAGTAATTATGTGAAACATGGCATACGACTTTGCTATCCAACTTGTAGTTGGATAGCAAAGCTTGACTTGCGACCTTGCCGCCTAAAATTGTAATTATGTGAAGGAACGACGGATGCATGATTTTGCCGTCCAATTGTGATTGCAGGCGGATTAATAATCTTATGATTAGTTAATGTTAAACATAAATGAATGCGTCAAAAAACCAAGTGCCATTATTTTAGTGGCATGCAACAGTTTATTTATTCTTTACTGAACACATATAGATGACTTAGAGGCAAATAAAGTGGTTATATACAGAGGCGGATCTGCCATTTGATTTGACTTTGCCTAAGGGTTAAATAAATTGATAGCACTGAGAAAAAAAAAAAGGTGATAAAAACTGATCTGATGGATTGCTTCTTGCTGAAACAGCAACCATATGTGTATACTGGAATTACGGGTACGATTATTGTGGCTGGACTTATATCTCGATGGCTTGGAAACTTTTTTTTTTGTTACAGATTCATGCGAAACAAATTATGTTGCGAGACTCCTTGAGTGAGATCTGATAATTTTGTTCAATCTATGAACGTAAAACTAAGATTGATTGGAAACTATAAAACCAGCAAAAATTAAATTAACAGGTTGACAACAATAACAAGATTTAAAATACCTATATATTAAATGCTTAGCTTTATGTTCTGACTATACCTTGTTATAAAGCAAAATTTGAGAATGGCATAATCGAGATTCAGCCTGTTAAATTACAGAGACAAGCCCAAATATTGATCCTAAATATTTTTGTGAATTTGTACTTATGGTTATAGCTTAGGCCATGACTTTTGGTTACTTGAATTATATGCCTTGAAGACTCCTTGCGACAATTCGACTTAAGCAGTTAACTTTCGAGTTAGTAAATAAAAAAATAAAAAAAACTTACTATATTGAATGTGTATGGAGAATACGCGGTAAACATACATAAAATGATATGGGACTGGAAAATAATTAGTAATGAAAACATCTGTGATGAATTAACTGAAGTAAACCGTTGGGACATCATGTACCTACCTCAAAAACATAGAGTTGAGATAGTACACATTTAGTTAAAAATGGAAATTTTGAGAATAAGAACAAAAAAAAAAAAAAAAAAAAAAAAAAAAAAAGTTGTAAGTAAACGAACAAGATTATGCTGGGCTTAACCATGACATTCTATAAGGTACCATTAAGTATAACTTTGGTGACCTTTCTGAAGTAGCTGATAGTAATGCTCAGAGTATTTGGAGAAACAATGATTTTTTATTTATAAAGTTAATTCTTCGGGGCCTCTATTGCTTTAAATTTATGTGGATGACGGATCTGAAGGTTGTGATGCCATTAATATTGGATTTAGTAAGACACCAGTCAATGGGAATAAAATAAAAAAATAATAATAATAATAATAATAATAAAAAAAAAAAAACAGTTGTAAATGTGTGTGTAAGTCACAACGTGAAGGAAGTTATTCCTGTTTCAATACAATGGGTTCTCGGTGAATAAGGATTGTTAAACGTAGAAGCATCGGTCATGTTTTGACTAAGATGATTACATAGACCAAAGAATAAAATATTGCCACTTAGCGACTAGTAGGTAAGTAGGTGCATGAAAATCTGAACATGACTGATAGTTAAATCTCACTATTCCTGATACTCGTGATACCTACTATAAATAGGACTATCATTGTGATACTTCGCGATTGACGAAAATATTATACAAAACTTAATGGACATTGATGATAAAAATAATAATATTGGAATTGTTAAAGTAAGATGTTGGTACGCCAAGACTAGATAAAAGTTATTTGAGTAGGTACTACTGTAAATTGATGAGGCTTCAGTTTTAAGTTACGAGCAAAGCACTTGTCTGGGTCCTGATCTAGTTCCGTCCGATTGACTTTTCAGGCTCACATAATGTTAGCTAAGTTATTGATGATATTATTGATGAGTATGATGATGCGATGTATTATAGACGACATACAGACACAGACAGGTATTTATTTGCACATTAAGAAAACATTAAAGACTAATATTGTATATTATCAAAATCATAAAGAAAGATATAATTACAAATATTAACAGCGAAAGAGGTTGTATGAGCTAGAGTATGCTACTGCAGCAAATCGGCTCTGGCTCAGCATTAAGCTTCACCACCAGCGGCAGCTCAGCGCCGTTACTCTGCCAGAACCGTTAGATGTGTTGAAAGGAATGTAGGTAGGTATATTAAAAACTTAGCTGAAATTCTTGTGTACCAACAAACTATTTTGTGTAGATGAGACTAACTGACTATATTGAACGAAGGGACTTGTTCTTTTAGGATGGCCGACTGTAACGATGCCATTCTAAAAGCTATGGCTTTACTATGATCTTAACGTAGGTTGTCAATCTGTCGCTGTCATTTATAGGTGTCAAAGTGTTTCGCGCGCATGGATCCAGGAAGAGAAGGATAAAAACAATAGAATAGAAAAGAATAGTTATTTGTTATACAAGAGTGCAAAGCTGCTTTTAACCGCGTGCTCAATTTTGATGACTGAGCAAGCGCAGGATTCTAAAGTTTAACCAATCTTGGCACTCGAGTGCAACACGTAACTTTTCATCTCACCTTCGAGGAAATGACTAAATGCAAAAAAAAAATAAAAAGAACATGGCGCGACTAAAAGTAACACACCAAGAAGGTTCCGAGTATGAGTTATTAACAAATTTAAAAAGGTTGTATTATAAATTCGGCACCATGCAGGTAGAAGTAAATAGGTTTAATGGTGTTTTGAATTCACAAATACAGCAAGAAGGTTACGAGTGCGAGTTTTCAACAAAATAAAAAAGGTTGTATGATAAGATAAGTTCGGCACCATGGAGGTAGAAGTAAATAGGTTGTGTATTCACAAAATTATTGAACACGATATTCTAAATTCAAATTTACTTTATCCTCTAGCGGATAAAAATGGCTTTTCCAGTCAGAAATTAAACAGCAAAAACACACTTTCAGAGCTGGTGGGATGAAAAATTCTTTATTGCACACCTTAAAACTAACAGTGGAAAAACAAGTAACAATAATTGAAAACATACAAATGTACAATGGGCGGTCTTATCGCTGAAGAGCGATCTTTTCCAGACAACCTAGATATAGTTGTATAGCTAGCGGTGTTTTGGTTGGTGGAATATTATAATGGTTGCGATGTTATCAATGGTGAACGAGTGTTTCATAGTTGTGTCCCAATCAAGAAACGACGTTTTACAATACGAATCTGTAGCCTACTTGGTTATTAGTCTTATTGCTAAACTTAAATGAATGTTTTGTCAAAAGTAAATGAATAAACTAAGATTAGTTTTAAATACTCAAGTAGTAAAACACAAAGTGATAATTAGAGACTAATATTGTAGGTAAGAACTTTTGGAACCAATTATATGGGTATAATATCTAGATTTTGAATAAACTTTGATTAGATAAGCATACTCAAGTAGCAAAACACAAAGTGGTAATTAAAGACTAATACCATTAAAATTGTAAGAACTTTTGTAATCAATTATATTGGTATAATATCTAGATTTTGGATAAATTAAGATTAGTTATGCATACTCAAGCAGTAAAACACTCATTGATAATTAGAGACTAATAACATTAATACTTGTGGTAATAACTTTAAGAACCAATTATATTGGTATAATGTCTAGATTTAGGATTGTAACACCAGGCTGTGAAGCTTAAAGCTTTTCCAAAGTGGAAAAACATGTAAACATAATGTGAACGAAATAGTTGATATAGTAGGCGAACACATGGTTATTGGATTAATATAATCGCTAGAAATACTCAATAGTTTAGTTCGGAATACCAACTATTTTGTGTGGTCATAACTGACGACCACTCTGTTACTTCGTACTGGACGAAGGGACCCGTCCCAAGTAGGATGGCCGACTGTAACGCAGCGTTATTTACAAGCTATATGATATAGATAGAATCACCTTACTTCTGTTATGTCACCTGTCATGCACAGCATAATGTCAACGAGTGACAGTTAGAGGCCGGCTTTGGCGGGAAATTGATAGACGTCAGAGAGGTTATGGATCTAGGGTGATGTGTAATGTGAAAGAATATAATTATGAGGTTCTACTGTTCTACATACTATCCGAAGAGTTTTAATTAGTGCTACATAATCGAGGAGGGAGACTTCTTACATACCTGCGCCTACGACTCGCTCGTAAAATTGCGTGATTATTGTGCGTTAGAAATAAAACCTTCAGATTATTACGTAAAAAATAAAAAACATTAAAATTTCATTTCTGTGACGTAGGTAATATTACAAAGAGGAAAGATTTAATTTTGTATTTTTGTACCTATACAACTATACAGGGTTATTCATTATTAGCTGCAAATACTCAGGAATTAGGTTCAACAAATAAAATAAAAAATATTTATGAAATGATTTTTTTTAAGTTTTGTTATGAAAATCCCGAGAAAATCGATAAAGGAATCATTGGCGCCTGACCTATTTTGACCTTTGATCTGCGCCCGCGCGCCGTGAGTGACACTCTGCGTTCAGTCACCGCCTGGGTGGGTCATCGTCCTGTTCTCCATGGCAATCATATGCAATAGCCGTAAAGAAATTAATAAAAATAAAATTTTGATACAAAAACTTGAAAAAATTTTTGATCAAATTTAAAAAAAAATATTTCATAAATATTTTTTATTCTATTTGTTGAACCTAATTCCTGAGTATTTGCAGTTAATAATGAATAACCCTGTATTTGTACTCAAATACTTGTGCTTGAGTCTGAAGGCCTGCGCACACCTAGGTCGCTGGCGATAGCGATCAGTGAAACGCTGTCAAATTTGACAGGATATTTTACAGCGTTTCCCTGATCGCCATCGCCAGCGACCTAAGTGTGCGCAGGCCTTTAGCGATCGTCAAGCGTACATTTTTGACATTTTTGAATAGACAACTGTCAAAAAATCTATGCATCATCCACTCACCGGGGTTGGTCTACCAAGACCTCTTTTGTGTCCTCTAGCTCGCCATGGCTTAGTTTAATACTAAGCCACAGGTCGCAGGTCAGGTCAGGTCATTAGTAATAGTACCTAAGTACCTAGTTGGTACCTGACGGTGACACTTCGTATTCATTGTGTTAAAAGAACAATACAATGCGAGGTCTTTTCGCTGAAAGGCGGAAACGCGAGCTAGTTCAATGAGCCTTAACCTTACATCGACTAGTTTTGCTTCACCCTCTAAATACCACAAACACGATATTATATTAAACCACGGTGAGTGAGTACGATACCACGTTATTAAAATAAAATAAAAAAAGTCGGGTTGCACTCCGGGAGTGCCGGCAGAAGTGAAAACTTGATTATTAAGTTCGAGCAAAAAGGGCCCACTAGAGGCCTTGCGGAAACCAGCCCGCACATCAAGTGTGGATGGTGAATTTGCCGAAGCTCGTCGTTGGCATCAGTGCCTTGCCTACCTTATTCATAATACCTAAATAAATACAGTAGATCTATAAAACCATGTACCAATGACCACTACTACCTGCCGCGGGCGGCCGCTAGTTCATAAAATCTATAACAGGTATGTACCTCCTACCTACAGTCACGAAAAACGCCTTGGTATGCTTGCTACTAACTATTATCTATTCTGGCGAGCGAAGCGGCAACGTCGCACACCGGGTACGGCGCGGTCAGTCGAGCGGAACGGCAACGTCCTCTCCATCCGTCTTACGCTTTTTCGATCAGGTCACGTGATCCTGACGCGAGTTTAAGATTTTATACCCATTACAGAAAGTGCTCAACGCCGCTATAGAAGTTTTCACTTCAATAAAAAGTTGTTTTATTCAGATTATGTCAACAAAGATCCATTCTAACACATACCTACTTACAATAGTAAAACAAAATAAGCAGAGAACCAGGGGCCTAATTCTCGGCTCATCTCGGATCATTTTGCAATTTTATTGCTTGTTTTCGAAGAGAGAATGGATGATTTCCTTGAGTAATTCATCGACGACCTCGTCGTGGAAGCCTCGACAGCTACGATATACGGAAAACGTAGAAAATGTGCGGGGTTATGCAATGCCAATGTTCCTTAAATACACATTGGCATTGCACAACCCTGCACTTTTTCTACGTTTTCCGTATATCGTAGCTGTATAAACATATCTTATGAAATGTCACGTGTGCTTAAATGAATACGCCTCCCCTATACATTTCCAGGCAGAACGATTCTGGGCCCTCTTCATCCACCGACTAGCTTGTAGACGTCCTACGTTACAATTCTGAGCCTTCTTCATCCACCGAATTCCGGTTCTGCATGCGTCCTATGTCACATCACGTCTTTCGATTCGTCATGTTTTGTTTATTCCGAGGTCGAAAATGACCGTTGGTGACCGTTGGCGTCGCTATATTGAGAACGATGTTGTTTATGAAGTGACAAATTCATATATAAACAGGACGTTCCACGGATATGCCAAGAGGGAACGTACTTTGAATATTTTAGATGGAACATTTTGCTGAAATACATTATTTGAATTTAAAAAAAAAATTAAACTGCATTCATAGATATTAAAAAATTGAGCATTAATTTGATAGGTAAATTGATTAATTTTGTATTAAAAATGTTAAAATTCATGGTTTTCCTTTTATTTCTGACACTATGTTATTTAGCGAAAAATAATCCTTATATGATTTCGATCGGTATGATAATGCTTCAGGATGTTTATTTTTCTCGTGTAACGGTTTGGTTCCCGGTTCAACCATTTAATCATTTAAATATCTATGAATGCAGTTTAAATTGTTTTTTAAATTCAAATAATGTCTTCTTTCAGTAAAATATTTCTTATTCAAGATACTTTCTCTCTAAGTGGCATATCCGTGGGACGCCCTGTATTAGTTGGTAATCTAGGATAGACCTATCTAGATTTTTAGACCAACAGCAAACTGTTCAATTGATCTTTTACCGTTGAAGAAATTACTAGCACGTAGGTTTATCTGTTGCCTCAAGTTGATGGAAGCAGGGCAGTGTATCGTAGGGCACGTTCTTGAGGCGCGTGACCTGCGAGACAATGCTTTTATACAGGTGATGGTTTCCACTTAACATCAGGTGGGCTATTTGCTTGTTCCATCAGCTATTACAATAAAAAATAATGTATTTGTAAGTGCGAGGGTAAAAACACAATTGAATCCAGTCAAAAACAATTTAATACAGGACAACACAAACTCTTCAAAACAAAACAAGCACAATTTCACAATCACTGCCTAAAGTACAAATAGCTTGGGTATGGACAGTGGAGCCCGCAGCATTTAGAACACCTCTTCACATCCTCAGTAGACTGGCAGGTGGAATGGCAGCCTCTCCCTCTCTTTCTCCCAACGCATTTCGTGACCACCTTCTCTCTGCATCGACACCTAACATTATCTTCCTCCTTTTTCCGTTCCTTCAAAAACGGTTCTCCATCATCATCTGACGCAAACCTTGGCGTTTCTCTCCAGAATTCATCGTCTTCTGGAAATTTCGTCCATTCATGTCGTGATCTACTGCTATTCGGGTTCATGTCATCGAAGGACCCTAATCTAGTGACGCGAGCTCGTGGAGTCCTGAAGGATCTACTGGGGCCTGGGTCAGGGTGTTCAGATGGAACTCCAGGCATTTCTCGTCGGAAACACGGCTGTTCCCACTCTTTTCTAGGTCTTCTGGGCTGTGGCCAGGGGCTTTGAAGGTCGCAAGGGATAGAACTTCGAGGGGATATATGAGGGCATTGCGAACATGGACTTTGGCTGACAGGGCAAGGCTCTTGAGATGGTCTTTCAGACATTTGAGGAGTCATACTTGGGAATCGGGCAGGAGATGCAAACTGAGACGGCGCACATGGCATCCTAGACGCGTCCAATGGATCCCAATAATACTCTTTTACAATTACATGTGGGGATACTTCAGCCTGACTGCCAACTGCCTGCATAGTCCTCTGTTCAGGAGGTCTTTGCGTCTGAACTCCTGAGTTTTGCTTATCAAGTCTTTGCCCGCAAGGGAGGAATGATTCCCAAGGTCTGATCTCTGTCTGACTTCCAACGTCCATCGGTAATGGGCTTACTGACGCGTCTTTCGATGGTGGATATCTCATCCTGGGCACTGGACATCTTTCTTTAATGCATTGAAGGTGTTCTCTATCCTCAAAACTTAGGGTACTGGGTGGCACAGCGTATTGTGACTTGCAAGAAGATGCGCAAGTCGGTAAACATGCGTTTGGTAGCGTTTTGGACGTTGTAACATCAAAAGTATCAGGTTCTATCGAATGTCTGGTCGATGCGCTGACTCTCCTAGATTTTTCTGTGCTTTTCAGCATATCAACCAGTTTATTGGTTAGTATAGCAACTTGTGCGTCGTCTATTTTTATGGGAAGTTTTTTCACCCATTTCGTTATTTCCTTTCTCATTTTATCATCATAGTCGGCGCCTGGGTTCAGTTCTTTCATCTTTTCAACATCATGTATTTTTTTAGCGAGTACTGCTACCATTTTGTTTGTTTGCATCTGTTGTGCTGCAGTTTGTTCCTTCAAAGGTAGTTCTTTGATCCAATCGTTTACTTCATCTTTGATTTTCACTAACTCAACCTCATTCCTTACAGTTTCTTCTTTAGGAATCGGTACACTTTTCAGGGCATTATACAAGTCCTGGTTAAGTTTCTTGCTATCAATAGGCGATGCTGGGTGTTTCTTTAAATAACTATTGCAGAATTTGCTGACTTCGTTGTTAATTTTTGCTTTATATTTTTTTTTTAGTTCTTCATCGTCACCGATGTAGTGTAGGTTTATGAAAGCATCGGCTAGATTATCTTTAAGAGCTTCAAATGATACTTGTTCTTCGACTGTTAAAGGTTGTGATGGTAGAGTCTTCGATATGGCTTCACGAAGTTGCAGCTTGTAAGCTTGGCCTGCCACTTCTTCTTGCGTCTTCTGTCTTGCTTCTTTCACTTTCTTCATCAAGTCTTTTTTGAGAGCTGGCAGATTGTTCTTGATGTCTTCGCTAGAAAGATCTGTAAGTAAATTATCAATTTCATCCTCTAACATGTCATCGTAAAGAAAATCATCGTTGAAAACTTCAGGGTTCATATTGAGTTCGCCTATTTTATGTATTAGTTTACTGGCTATTTCCTGTTTAACTTTTTCTATTTCCTCTGGGTTATCTCCTTTAAGAGGTAAGTTATCGCACCAACTCTCTATATCATCAAATAAAATGTCAGCAGCCTTTTTAATCGGTTGTGGTTTAGCAGAAGAAGAGTGTCTTCTAGACATTTCTTTCACATCGTTGAATAATTTTAGAGATAAACCTCCAACATCGATAGTAGCACTTGGGTCTAAAGGTACACTTTTTAGAAACTTTTCAATTTCATTATCAAAAATCGTTTTGATATTATTTATTTGAATAACATCTGTATTAACTAGTAAATGTGATATTGCTGTTGCAAGTTCATCGATGGCATTGGTAGGAATATCGTCAACTGTTTTTCCTTCTTCCAATTGCAGTAACTTTAACCAATTAGCGACAGCTTTTTTGACAAATTTGTTACTGCCATGTTCTAAGACAGTATCGGTAGGTAAAGCTATATTTTGCAACAATTGCTCTATTTTATCGTTAATGAATTTTTGATTCGTTTTTATTTCTTCTGCCATTGGGAATTTCATTAAATAGATTCGTATTTCGTCCTTCAGTGCTTGTATGTTTTCTGGTTTTTCTATTCGTATCTGCCTAATTCTTTCTGTAAACTCTTTCTTAATTTTTTCGTACTGTTTTGTTTCTGTAGAGTTCATACTAGAGATGGGAAGAGAATTGACCCAATCGCTTAAACTCGCTGTCAAATTTTCATCAAGTGGTCCATCCAGACGTTCAGATATATTTGCAAACAAATGCAAGTCTTTCAAATATTGAAGTAATTGCACTGCGGTTCTCTGAAGGAACTCTGGATCAGATTTCTGATCTGCATTCATCGGAAACTTTTTCAAATGCTTCACGATTTCATTTATGAAGATTTTATCTGAGTCTATGGCAGAGTCTTGGGTAGATGTGAATACAGCCTTTAAGTCTTTCACAAGCTCTGGTATCAAATTTGTTATTTCTCGTTTCTCAGTTGAGTTTCGTTTTTGGTAAAGAGGAACGTTTTGCAGCCATTCTTGAATTCCTCCTATCAAATTTTCTGTTAAAAACTCACTGCTATCTTGGCTAAGCATAAAGCTAGCTTCAGTAAAACCTCTCTGTTTTAGCCTTGCCTTTAGTGCTTCTGCCATTTTAGTGAGCTCTTGCTTGTCGAAATCTTTCAACAATTTAGTAAGCCAATTTGAAATTTCACTATCTATATTTTCTGTTTGGTTATTTGCTCTAAACTGCTGTATCTTTTTAGCAAGCTCATCGATCATCTGCTTTTGAAAATTTCTATCAGTAGACATGTACAAGTTTTGAGGTATTTCATCCATCCACGATGAAATTTCATCTCTTAATGAATCTATAGAATTTTGTATTAAATCTTTTGCAGATTGTGATTCATTGGGCTTTTCAGTTGGCTTAACAAGCGCAGGGACATCTACATCTTTGATTTTTCTCATTAAATTTTCAGTCTTTTGCATTACTGATGACAAATCATCAGTATCCAATAACTTGTTCAGCCACCTAAAAATTTGATATTTTAAATGTTCTACTTCTTCTTGACTAGATGTTCTTGCGTCTAGGTTAAGTTGTAAATATTTCTGCCTATCTATGATGTCTGATGCTAAATCTTGAATCATAGTTTCCTTGAAACCTTTATCTTCACTTGCACTTAGATCTATGGATAGCTCATCTATCCACGTTTGTATTATGCTTATCAACTCTGTGATGTATTGCTTTTCCTCATTAGGGATGACTTGCACTAGCTTTTTATATGTCCTACTAGATTCTTCATGCGGTATATCAATGCCAATTGACGAAATATCAATCGAACCACGTCTAGGATAAAACGAATCTTTCTTTGGTGTTGAAGCTTGGAAACCTATGCCTTGTATTCGGTTTGCCAAGGTTCTCGCCATATCTTCCCTAGGTACATCAGAGTCTATTGGAAACTTTTTCAAATATTTTGATACTTCTTCGATAATGCTTTTTTCTTTATCTCTTTTATTTGGATCACTCATTACCTCATTGACTAGGTGAACAAGTTTTTCTGCTGATTCCTTCCTTTTCTCTCTTGTTTTAGGGCTATAATCACCTGTCAGATCTTCAATAAAGTCTAAAATCTCTCTCACAGCTTTTTCTTCAAAATCTTCTCCTTCCAGTGGAAATATAAATTGAGAACGATCTTTACTTATCTTAAATTTGCCTATTCTTGTTTTAGAATCTTGAGTTTTGTAGCTTAAAGAGAGCTCTTTGTTCCTTTCTAGTAATACTTTAGAAATATCGAGTGCGTCATCTTCAGATATATTTGCGTCTTCTAAAATACTGATAACGTTATTCTTAACTATTTTGTCATCTGTGCCACGGACAATCTGGTCGACTAACTCTTGAGTAATACACTTTTCCACTTCTTTCCTTTTTATTGGGTTAATTGTGTAATTTTCCAAAACATCACTTACTGCTTCTGATACTAATTCTTTTATTTCGATGTTAGCTATTGCAAATGATCGAGAACTGGAAAATTTCGATTGATCTGAAAAAGGCATTCCTTTGACTCTGTTTATAAGAGCACATGCCAGTTCAGTAGCATCACTGTCTAGCATCTTTGCATCTTTCTTCAAAATACTTACAATTTCACTATTTATATTGTCAGTTTTGTTGGACAAATTATTAAAATTTTTAGCCAAAATAACAGCAATTTTATTCTTCATTTCTTTACGCTTTTTATCACTAATAGTAGAAGGTATATCCTCAACTAAATCTGAGATTTCACTTAGGATCGATTGCTGCAAATCCTCGCCATAACTAACGCTCTTGCTTTGGTTCGGTACTGATATTATTTTGTTCATGAGAGTCTTTGCAAGTTTGTCTTTATTTTTAGAGCTAACTGCTACTCCCTGTCCAGATAAATTTTCTAGAAAATCGAATATTTCTTCGTTTATAATTTCGTCATCAGCGTTTTCAGATTTCAGTCCTTGCAGTTTTCTAGCGAAACTATTCACAAGTTTCCTATTCCTTGTTTTATCATTTTCGGATATATCTAAATCATTATTCAGCCACTCCCAAATCTCATCTGCATAATCATTTTGTTGCGCCAAAGAAGACTTTCTCTCTGGGTACTTCGATTCAAATTTGGCTGCCTTCAACTTATCTAACAACATGTTTGTTAGTTTGGCTTTCGTTTTAGAATCAAGTTTCTCTCCCTTATTTTTCAAAACAGTATCTATCCAGTCAATCACTTCCTCTCTTATTCGCTCTTGAGTTTCTTCATTATCTAAACCTAGATTTTGTATATTTTCAAGTTTCTTTACGAGACTTTTGACAATTGTTTTATTCTCTTTGGTATCACCAGATAATTCGGGTATGTCTTCAAGCCAATCTGTAATTTGTTCTTCAAGTTGATCATCTACCGAATCTGAGCTGAGCCTTATATCTTCAGTTCCATTTATAGACACATCAGTCAAGTCATTAGTCGATTGTTCAGCCAATTTATCTATTACTTTATGTTTGTTTACAATTGATAGTTCTAGCGTTTCTTTGATTTCTGACATCATTTCATTTGGTTTATCGACTAATGGTTTCGATCGAAAAGTTAAGTTTTCAGCAATATCATCTTTATCAACATTTTCACTACTCTCATGCTGGATTCCATCTAACCTATTAAACAAATCATTTGCCATCTGATTCTTAAACATTTCTTGTTCTCGTTTTGCCTCTGGATACCACATTGGAAGCTTTTCAATGCACTTCACGATTTCTTCTTTCGCCTTTTGCTCGTAGTTTCTGTTAACTTCCAAGCTTTTCAATTTTTCAGCTAGATCTCGAATCATTTCTTCTCTTTTGCTCTTATTTTCTGCACTATCATCGGCGTAAACGGGTAGAGTTTTAACCCATTTGAATATTTCATCTGCTATTTTATTCCCTGATTTCATACTATCTGCTTTACAAGTGCAGACAATGCTCTTAGCTGCTGTAACTTCCCTTGCTTCATGAGTTTCTGGTTGAACCTCAGGAGTAGGAGGAAGTTCTTGGTTGGAAGGGAGAGGTTTCTTGCAGTGGCAGCACACTTGTTTCGGACAAACTGTTTGAGTCTGTAATGGAATAAAGACTTTTATGTAAGAAGAGAGTACATAGCTTTGACACAATCGCCTCACAGCTTTGTGGTGATGTACTAGTAACTATGTTAGTATCTATGTAAGAGAATGCAATTAGTCAATATACGACGCGCTGCCTGTCAACACGTGTTTCATTATAAACCTCGACACCCCCTCAAACCCCGGCACCACATGGCGACCTTGCCATGCCCAGCGTGCGTGGGATAGAGCGCGTTGGGATGGTTTAGTGAAATAATAAAAGTTTCAAAAATAATAATAATAATAATAAATAAAAATGTGTCGGGCTACTGTCGAGAAGGAGGAAGTCTTCCAAAACGCTGCGGCCGGTGGCGATTCAATACTGAAAAGTATCGGTGGACGTGTGGAGAATCTGCACACGATGTTGCTAATAGTGATAGCAGTTATCAGCGTGATCGTAATATATTTCCTGTGGAAATCATACAATGGATGCCAGCGTAAACTGGTCCAGAAGGAGCTCGGGCAGCATGCTATGCGCCGAATCCGGTCATCGTTTGGTCGAGGCCGAGTTGCAGATGCGGATAACCAAAGTGCGTAAAGTGCGTTAAAAAGTTAAAAAGTGCGAGTGATAATAAAATTCGGAGATGCGTTAAGTGCGGAAATAAAAAGTGCGCATACTAGAATTAGTGGCTGTCGATGGAGAGACTAAGTGCTATAGACGAGACATTAAAAAGTTTGTGTGAAAATATTAGGAAATTAGGTCCCAAGAGACGCAATGACAATTTGGGTAAGAAAAAGTTTACGGAAGCAGAAGAATTGTTTAATGAATATGAACTATTAATAAAAAATAAAAGTTTGTGGATTCAGGCTTTAGGATTAGAATATTCAGGATATACCTTAGAATTGTTATCAGATAGAATACAAGGTACTTATAGAAAAATAAAAGAATATAAAGTGGAAAAAGAAATTATAGAAAAAACCAACAAAATGGAAAACTTTAATTTAAAAACGGCTAGTACTTTGATTCCATTTATGGACGGAAAGGAAGAAACGGTAGAGAGGATTATAGAAGGTATTGAGATGTACAACAGTTGTTTGAAAGGGGAAGATAACTTGAAATTACTGATTTCATATGTATTAAAGACACGACTGTCAAAAACGGCTAAACTTAAATTAAAAAATAGTTATGTTACAGTAACTGGAATGATAGACGATATTAGATCTTGTCTTTTAACGAAGAAATCAGCAAATTCCTTGTTGTCACAGATAAATAATCTCTCCCAGAATAATCTGTCTATTTCAGAGTATGGTCAAAAATTGGAGGAATTGTTTATCAACCTCACTGTGGCTCAGGCTGACGGGAACCAAAAAGCGAGTGAGGTATTGAGTCCTATAAATGAAAAAATGGTAATAAAAAGGTTTTCAGATGGACTAAGGAACCAGCGGCTAAGCACGATTTTGGCAGCTCGGGACTATGCTGAACTAAAGGATGCAGTGCGTGCGGCAGAAGATGAGGAGTTGGCACGCCCCGGGACTTCAGGCCAGAACACCGTGTTCTCATACACTCGAGGTAGGAACCCTAGGTACAATCGTGGTCGTGGGAATCACTTCCGTGGGTACACCACTTTTAATTACCGTGGTAACCACACCGCTCAGCACCAGCAGAGCCAGGGATCCGCGCAACGTGGATACAATCGAGGAAGGTATAACCAGCAGCGTGGTTACTCGAGACCACCAAATAGGGCATACTATAGAGGTAACAGAGGTTATAGAGGCGGACAGCGGAACAACGCGTATCTTGCTGTACAGCAACATGAAGAGCAGAAAGAAGAGATAAATCTAGGTCAGTTTTTTCGGGACTCCTAGCTATGTTATGACGTGTGAAAGTCTGGATTACATTTATTTGTATTTTAGGAACCAAAAACTTAAATTTTTAATTGATACTGGAGCATCTATTTCTATAATTAGCAGTCATTTAGTACAAAGCCATATAAAAACTTACAACGAAAACACAATCATAAAAGGAATCGGTGGCAAAGTCCAAGCGAACAAAGTAGCATACATTCCTTTGCAATTAGAGAATGGTGTAGAGTTACGTCACAAGTTGTACTTATTCGATACTGTACCATGCAAAACAGACGGAATCATCGGTTTAGACTTTCTGAGGAGCTATAATGCAAACATAGACTTACCGACGGACATGCTTACTTTGCGATTAAACAATGTAGAGTATAGCATACAAATACAGAAGCGACAGAATGAAAGCGTAGAGTCGGAAGGTTATTTAATTATTCCAAGTAGAAGTGAGTCCGTTCATTATTTTGACATAAATAAAAATATCCATAAGGACTGCGTGTTGTATGCAAAACAATTAGGTGAACATTTGTTCATGGCAGGTAGTATCGTTCAACCTAAAAGAGGTAAAATTCCGGTTAAAATTATGAACACAAGTGAAAATTCAATAAAACTTAAGAAAGAAAATTTAATTAACAGTAATGATTTGGATTATTTGGAAAATTATCATGTGTGTTTGTTTGATCAATCAAAAAATGGGGTAGAACGTGTTAAGAAGTTATTTAAAGAACTAAAGTTATCACATTTAAAGTCAAACGATAGGAAACAAATCGAAATTATATGCGCTAAATATGCAGACATATTTTTCTTGGAAGGAGATAAGTTAGGAACGGCGAGTGTCGTAGATCAGTCGATTGCCGTGAAACCTAATACGAAGCCTGTGTATGTAAAACCTTATCGGCTACCACAGTCTTCTAAGCCAGAAATTAATAAGCAGGTTGATAAAATGTTAGAGGATGATATAATAGAGCCCACCAGCAGTGAGTGGAATAGTCCAATACTTTTAGTACCAAAAAGGTCTGATGGAGAAAAGAAGTGGCGTTTGGTAATAGATTACAGAAAAGTCAATGACTCAATTCAAGATGATAAATTTCCATTGCCAAATATAACTGAGATATTAGATTCACTTTCGGGAAGTATTTGTTTTAGTCATTTAGATCTTCAGCAGGGATTTTATCAAGTTAATTTAAAACCAGAGAGTAGGGACATCACTAGTTTTTCTACTAGTTCGGGACAATTTCGTATGAAGCGGCTCCCTATGGGTCTTAAAATATCACCCAGTGCATTTTCTAGAGTCATGTCCATAGCGATGTCAGGTCTAACATTCGAAAAATGTTTTGTATATTGCGACGATTTAATTGTATTTGGAAGGACAGCAGAAATACATAATAAAAATCTGATGGATATTTTTGAACGACTTAGGAAAATGAACCTTAAGCTTAACCCAACAAAGTGTGATTTTATGAAAACACAATTACTCTATTTGGGTCACGTGGTATCAGCTGAAGGTGTATTACCAGATCCTGAAAAAATCACTGTATTAAAAAATTACCCAGTACCAAAAACTGCAGAAGAAGTTAGGAGATTTGTTGCATTTTGCAATTATTATAGAAAATTTATACCATCTTTTGCCGAAATTACAGTACCATTGAATAAATTATGTCGGAAAAATGAAATTTTTGTATGGACGAACGAATGTCAAAAGTGTTTTGAAACTCTTAAAGAGAAATTAACTAGTCCACCAGTATTACAATATCCTGATTTTTCAGAGCAAAATGAATTCATACTTCAAACGGATGCGTCAGGAACAGCAATAGGTTCAGTTCTATGCAATAAAGATCTAAGACCAGTGGCTTACGCCAGTAGACCGCTAAATAAAGCTGAATTAAATTATCCAACAATACAAAAAGAACTTTTGGCAGTAGTATGGAGTATAAAATATTTTAGACCATATTTATATGGTCGAAAGTTTACTATTTGGACGGATCACAAACCTCTTATCTATCTATTTGGAATGAAAGATCCGTCCACACGACTTTTAAAGTTTAGATTGTTATTGGAGGAGTACGATTACGACATAAAACATATAAAAGGTACGGATAACGCAGTGGCGGATGCATTGAGTAGGGTGACCATAAGTTCGGATGATTTGAAATCAATGAATGAAAAAGTTACTATGGTAATGACTAGAGCGCAGAAAGCGAGGTTAGATTTACAAAGTGCGGAACAATCAAGTTCGTGTGGTAATAGTTCTCTTAATATACCTGTTGAACCGAGGTTTGGCCAACCAAGGATAGCGGAGATATTAAGAAAACCAAGAGAAGCTGTAGAGTTAAAGTTTATAAATGGTAAAGATCTACTCAAGAAAAATGTGCTTTTTGAAAAAGAGTGTCTAGCTTATGTAGAAAATGAATTAACTTTATTTATCAATCTCAATTATATGTCACATTTCTCGCGAGTCGAATTTGTGAATTTATTGAGCTATTGTTGTAATGAAATAAATATAAAAGAATTATGCATCGTAAAAAATGAGAATAATATAAAGTTTATTAAAGAATTAGTCGACGAAATAAAAAGTAGAGAAAAGTGGTCCGGACCACAGGTAAATATTTTAAGAGGAATAAAAAGAGTCCTAGAAAAAGATGAAAAAACATACATCCTACATGACTATCATTTACTGCCGACAAGCGGGCATGCAGGCGTTCGACGCATGATAAATAATATCAAAGGTAAGTACTTTTGGCCAGGTATGGAGAGTGACGTACGAGATTATGTTGCTAAGTGCCAAAGGTGCCAAACAAGTAAGTATTCTAGAAATATAGTAGAACCAATGGTCGTGACTACGACGGCATCAAGTGCTTTTCAAAAGGTATATTTAGATTTAGTGGGCCCCTTAGATAAGGATTTAGAAGGTAATGTTTATATTTTAAGTTTACAATGCGAGTTAAGTAAGTACGTTGAGGCGTACCCGTTACAGCGAAAAGATACGGTGAGTGTAGCAAGGTCATTCGTTAATAACTTTGTACTAAGGTATGGTTTACCTACAACAATCGCTTCGGATCGGGGTACTGAGTTTATGTCAGAAACTATGACGGAGGTATGTAAGTTACTCCAAATAGAGAAGGTAAATTCAACAGCTTATCATCATCAGTCGATAGGTGCCTTAGAAAACACCCATAAACATCTAACAGCGTTTTTACGAACACAGTGTGACGGACATCCAGAGACATGGAGCCAATGGCTACCATTTTGGTGTTTTTCATTTAACACTACCGTACACACGGAAACAAAGTACACACCGTATGAATTAGTTTTCGGTAAAACATGCAATTTGCCTAGTAATTTAACTAATGACGTAGTTGAACCACTTTATAATTCAGATAATTATGTTTTAGAACTTAAGTATAGGTTACAGTTAGCTAATAAAGAAGTTAGAAATAATTTAATTTTAGGAAAAATAAATAGAAAATCTGTCTATGATAGAAAATGTAATGCAATTAGTTATAAAAACGGAGATTTAATTTTAATAAAAAATGAAACTGGTAAAAAGTTGGAAAAGTTATATGATGGACCTTATAAAGTGTTGAGTGAAAATGAACCTAATGTGACTGTACTTAAAGGTGGTAAAACGGAAACGGTTCATAAAAACAGAACTAAAAGATTCGTGACAACATGACCATGTTATTAGGTATAAGTAATCTGTAGTATCAAGTTACATTGAATTCTTGCAACAATGTATTTTGTTAAGTTTAAGCCATAGTTGTTTTAGGATAGAATATAGGTGTAGAAATAAATCAATATTTAGTTTAGGATAAATATATTTTACAATGTATAAAAAAAAAAGACTAGATAGAAAGACTCTGCCTTCTGCGCCGAAAATTGAGAGCTTGATCCTCATAGATGTTCGTTCTGTGTTTAGGCTAACAGCTAGCTTGCTTCCTTATTGCCAAGCATTACTAAGTTTGGATTTGGGACTAGATAGGACTGTGTAAGTGTTTAAAAATATTATTTGATCATGTACTAGCGGCCGCCCGTGGCTTCGCTCGTCGTGTTCCCGTTACGTTTTTGGGATAAAAAGCCTATCTCTCTCCTATGTTCGTTTCCTGGTTTTAAGCTCCCCATCAATTTCCAACCGAATCGGTTCAACCGTTCTTGAGTTATAAATAGTGTAACTAACACGACAGAACTAGTCAGAAGGTCTTACCGCTGTAGGGGGTTGGCAGCGTGCAAACATTGGCGCTTCACACGACGTACTCGTTGATGCTACAAGGTGGGCAATCATCAATATCCTGATAGATTCTACATGTCTTGCTTACAGCTGGGGAACGAGTTAGGACGGTCTTTTGGCTAGGTTCAACAGGAATGTAATAGGAACGGCGAATCACTCAGAAGGGTGATTTTGTATGAGACATTGCAATCGTCGCATGTCGCATAGAAGATACTTCTCTGCCTACCTCTGGACTAATAGACGCTATCCGTGCGTCTATTAATTCATGGTTGATAACCCAAACTTTAACGCATATAACGCTTTGTTTCAGTTACAGTTATAATAATATGTAGAAGTGTTAAACGGCTCGTAGACGGACCATTTATTCACTGCAATATGTGGCCGGCAACTATTGGCGTCTCTGTCTAACATGTGAGTAAGAGAGGAACACCAATAGTTGCCACAAATTGCAGTGAAAATATGGCCCGACTACGAGCCGCTTTAGAGTGTTGTCTAAGTTACTGTTTATTAGCTTTGTATTCAAACACATAACGCTAACTGGCAGGGTCTGGTTACAGGGACAGGGTTTTAGATGAACTGGGTGTTGAGCACTGGTGGTCTAGTGGTAGTGGCCTTGGGCCCTAAGGTCGTGGGCTTAGATCCGGAGTAGACCAATAAGTTTTACATTCAAAAAATGTAGATATGTGCACTATGCCTGTAGGTTCAAACGGTGAAAGAAAACTGAGGAGACGGCCAAAAACCGAACCGAATAGTTTGAAAACCAAAATGCACGAAAGGAACCTCTTTGATATGCAATCCTTTCACCACACTGGGTTAAACAAACTAGTGAGATAAGCCGCAGATGAAGTAAACTTAAAGATTCTATACCATCCTCTCAGCCATGGTCCTCAGTTTAGACACGGTGGACAACTGCATTAGGCACTTTAATATAGCTACATGATTACCTTGTCTTTCATCACACTGGGCATTTAAGCACTGAAACAGAAAACATACAATAATTTTTTTATTGATTTTATAATGTTTATCACTTAGGGAAATATAGGAGGATTGTCTAAAATATTTGTACATATTTATTTATTTTAACTAGTTCTTTTTACGTGGCAAATTACAAACCGGATTTTCTGATCCATTTTGATGGTGTTCCTTTTTGTGCTGGCTGTACCGACTCTGGATCTGCGGGCAGACCTGGAACACGGCCTGGTGGCTTTATTATTTGTGCTACCATGTGTTGTTTTATCATTAGCAACTTATGTTAGTCCACTGCTGGGCGTAGGTCTAGGAACTGATGAAAAATATTTTTTGAGTTTCAGTTCTAGGTACCCACAAACTTATTGTTTTTTTTTCTATTTTTGGAGCTCACGGAATATATCTACTTACCAAGTTTCATCAGTATAGCTCTTAAAGTTTCGGAAAAAAGTGGCTGTGACATACTATGACGGACAGACAGACAGACATGACGAATCTATAAGGGTTCCGTTTTTGCCATTTGGCTACGGAACCCTAAAAAGGAGGAGGTACTTATTTCATCAGTTGTTTTTGATTTAAATGTTTGTTATCGCATAACTTTTTCATATAAGAGCCGATTAAAAAAAATCTTTTTTATCTGAAAGGATAAGCTTCCAGATTGGTCCCATATAAATTTCTCATAAACGGGTATTATGTACAGCTTTTATATTCCTTACAAGTGGTTTATCACCATGTATCTGTTTGATAGTATCTCTGATACACTTTTTGACGTCATTAAGATATCTGACTTCATGGTGACATCCACGACGGGAAGAGGTCTTCAGATAATCATAGGTGTCGTTGTGACGATCGTTTTTGGACCTAAAACATCGTTTAAAAAAGTTCTTGAAGACGATCGACTATAAAATCCCCAGTACCTTATGAACAATACAACGTTTATCAAAATATGTGTACTATCCTGAAGGGGGGTGAATTTCCACCCCCCGGGGAACAACTTTTGTTCAACGACTTTTCGAACTTCGATTGGTATCTCTGAAAAAAACTGCAACGAAGTTTCAACATGAACAGCTGACTTTATACAAAGTGACAACCCTAAACTCAGCTACAGAGGTAGTAGGTAGTAGTAGTAGACCTACAGAGGTAGTAGGTCAAGGGGTCAAGGGGTTACAAGGATAGGGTTGTCAATTTATTTAGGTATTATGAAATTAAATATTTTTGTATGGGAAACTGAAAATAGGAATTTTTAATAATCTCCCCCCCACAACTGATCACCATTGTGGTCTGAAACCCCTCACCTTCGCATAGTACACATATTTAGATACACCTTGTATAAGCATGCAACAATATTGTTAATTTTATTTGTGTATGCTCATATTGTTTAAGCATGAAAAATTTTGAGCGCTGGTGGCCTAGTGGTAGTGGCCCCGCCTTCCGATCCTAAGGTCGTGGGTTCAAATCCAGTCGTGTACTTATGAGTTTTTCTGCCCAAAAATTTATGTACACTATGCCATTGCTCTCAAACGGTGAAGGAAAACATCGTGAGGAAACCGGCATATCGTAGAACCTTAAAAAATCAAAAATATGTGTCAAGTGCAAGAAAGGAGCCTCTTTGGGGCGCACTTAAAATCCTTTCACCACACTTGGTTCGAAAGAATCAGTGACACGATAAGAAGAAGAGAAGAAGAAGAGCATGAATAAATGATCACATATAAGCACTGTTATACAGGGTTATTCATTGTATCAGTCGCGTTCGGGTCACTGACCGAGCGAGTTGTACTTGTCGTGCGTAAGCGCTGTCGTGCCGTGTGTTGTGCTACAAAATGGCCGACACTTTGAAATGTCTTGCGTGTAATATTGTTATAAATGAATGTCTGGCATTTATACAAAATAAGATTCAAGTTATGGATAATGAGAGCCTTATTCGCGTTTGTGTAACGGGATTCACGGAGAAAGAAATCGACGATGCAAAAACGTTGCTTTTCGACGCTGTGGTTACCGGCAAAAGAAAAATAACTCGCAAAAAGGACGGGAAAATGCAACGGGATATAGAAGACGTGATATCCCTTTTCAAGGAAACAGATCCAGAGAAAATTCCGATTTTCGTAGCGCGTGACCTATATAAGTTGCCCCCTGTATGTTTTGACAGCATCGATGTGACTCATCTTTTGAAGAAACTTCTGGTATTGCAAGAAGAGGTTAGCACTATCAAGGCAACGTACGTGACCAGGGATATGCTACCTGGTAATCAATGGACAGAAGCAAATATGTCATTAGTGGACCCACCGTCACCGCTCGCTGTTGGACCGGCGCCGGCGTACCGCTGCATCAATGTGAACACCAAGCGGGGAGCATCAAGGCAATCGATAACAATGGATAGCGGGCCAGTCGGGCTGTCGCCTACCATCAACTCAACTACTAAGCGATCGGCAAACGGTGTGATTGAAGACTTGGAGACTGGTAGCACCAGCTCCAAGGTAAAACGAGCTCGGCTTCATAGTCGAGTGAATAGTGATGATGATAAGTGTGTGGGCAGCTGTGGGAACCCAGTATTATTGCCACAGTCACCTGTACCGTGCACTACTGGCATATCTACAGTGAGTGTCAGTGAGCAACCTACTATGGCGGAGCTGATCACAGCGGAAGGGGAATGGAAAAAGAGTAAGCCAAGTGAAGAGTGGATACAGGTTAACAGGCGCAGATATAGAAATCGCTTGGATGTGTGCACAGGAAAAGCTCAAAAGAGACAAGTGGGAAACTTCAGGGCCGCTGAGTCTATGATATCGCTTTATATTTCCAATGTCCACAAGGATACCACAGAAAAGGATATAGTTGATTACATTTTTGAGAACACCAAGGAGAGTGTAAAACTAGTGAAAATGAATATGAAAAAGGACAAGGAGTATAACAGCTACAAAGTATGGGTATCTAAGTGTAAATTGAGCCTATTTTTGAATGACCAACTATGGCCGGAGGGTATCAATTTCCGCCAATTTGTGTACTTCAAGAATGGAGAGGGGAGTGTTGCACAAAACAATACATAATAAGTATGGATAGTACAACCAAGGTAACTTTTATAAGCTTCAATTGTAAAAATGTGAAGACATCTGCGAGTGAAGTCCGGAAACTATGTGACACATCAGACATAGTATGCCTCCAGGAGACATGGCTTCTCCCCCACGATCTACCATACCTAGGAGATATCCACTCGGACTTTGGGTACACTGGATCATCAGCAGTGGACATGACAGCTGGCGTATTGCGCGGCCGACCGCACGGGGGAGTTGCGCTTCTATGGCGCAAAGCATTGTTCCATGACGTTTCCGTGGTGCCCTGTGACAACAACCGGATTGTGGCAATAAAAGTGTCAACGGGTAATAGTGCCTTTATAGTGTGTAGTGTCTATATGCCAACGGACTGCGTTGACAATTTGGCATTGTTTACACAGTGTTTAGGTGCTCTATGTGCAATAGTAGAAGGTAGTGATGTCCAGTGTGTGTATATGCTTGGAGATTACAATGCACATCCATCAGAAGCATTTGGTAGGGAAATGTTGTCATTTACTAAAGAACAAAAGTGGTTATGTGCGGACCTAGAATTTTTAAATTCAACATCCAATAATTTTACTTTTATTAGTGAAGCGCATCATTGTAAAAGATGGTTGGATCATTGTCTACTAACTGCTTCTGCTTGGAACACAATTACAAACATCAAAATTGATTATAATGTGTACTCATCTGATCATTTTCCACTGGTTATTGAATGTGATATTAATGTATTGGGATCAGATTTGCAATGTAAAAAACAGACATGTAATAAAGTAGTGTGGGGGGCCCGGGATGCTCAACAAATTGATGAATATAGCAAATTTTGTACTAGTAGATTGCGTGACATAGATTTTCCAGAGGAGTTAAGAGAATGTTCCTTTCATAATTATATTTGTGACAGTAGTGACCATCAACATATTTTAGATAGTCTGTATAGAAGTATAATAAGTATCCTTTCAGAGGGGGCTAGTAGGACCTATAAAAATAAAAATAAGGGTAATAAAAAGAAGGTAGTGGGTTGGAATTGGCATGTTAGTGAAGCACATAAAGAAGCGAAACGTTGTTTTAACCTTTGGCTGATGTATGGCAAACCACCATACGGACAAGTATATGATTTAATGTTAACTTCTCGTAGGATTTTTAAAGCTAAATTAAAATGGTGTTTAAAAAATCAAAATCAAATTAAAATGGACATTATTGCTAAGCATCATAGTAAAAAAGATTTTTCAAAATTTTGGAAATGTACTCAAGGCATGAACTCAAAATCTGGCCAGCCCTCTAGCGTAGAAGGTTGTAGTGACCCTAAGGATATTGCTAACTCGTTCATGCAGTTTTTTAGGGTGCAAGCCCTACCTATACCTAGCGCGGCTGACCAGCTGGCGGTGGGCACAGGCGGGGGGCACTGTGCGGGGGGGGAGGTGCGCGAGGCTGCGCCCGCGCGAGGCGGCGCGGGGGACGCGGCGCTTGTTTATTTCACGGCTCGTGATATTGAAAAAGTTATTAAAAATATGAGCCGTGGAAAGTCGCCGGGCCACGACGGGCTCAGCATCGAGCACCTCCAGCATGCGGGGGCCCATCTGCCGCGGGTATTGTGCTTGTTCTTTAATCTCTGTCTTAGACATACGTACATGCCACCTGATTTTTTACGCACCTTGGTTGTTCCTATAGTTAAAAACAAGACAGGTGACGTGTCCGATAGGAATAACTACAGGCCAATATCTTTGGCTACGGTCTCGGCGAAAGTACTTGATAGTCTCCTTGATAAGCAGCTGGGCAAACACCTTAAACTCAATGATGCGCAGTTTGGCTTTAGAGCTGGGCTGTCAACAGAAAGCGCCATCTTTGCCCTCAAGGAGACTGTCAGGTACTATACGAAAAGAAAGACGCCAGTCTATGGGTGCTTTCTTGACCTGTCAAAAGCGTTCGACCGTGTTTCTTATAGGATACTGTGGGAGAAACTAGAGGCCACTGGTATGCCATGTGAGGTTGTAAATCTGTTTAGGCACTGGTACGCGTATCAGGATAACTGTGTGAGGTGGGCGGGTGAGGTATCGGACACGTACAGGCTGGAATGTGGAGTGAGGCAGGGGGGGTTAACATCCCCGAAGCTTTTCTGCCTGTACGTGAACGAGCTCATCGACGAGCTGAGCAGCATGCATGCAGGGTGCTCCGTTGATGGCCAAATGGTTAACAATATTAGCTATGCGGATGACATGGTGCTGCTGAGCCCGTCGGTCTGCGCCCTGGGGAAGCTGCTGCGGGTTTGCGAAAACTATTCTAAAACGCATGGGCTGCAATACAATAGCAAAAAAAGTGAAATGATGGTTTTTTCAGCTCGTGGCTGCTGCCTCAGCCTCATCCCCCCCGTTTATCTTGATGGTTGTGAGCTAGCAAGAGTTTCTGTGTTTAAATATTTAGGTCATATGGTCACTACTGATTTGAAAGATGATGCCGACATAGAAAGGGAGCGCAGGGCGCTGGCGGTAAGGGGCAATATGCTGGCCCGCAGGTTTGCGCATTGTTCAGGTGAGGTCAAAGTAACTTTATTTAAATCATTCTGTCAATCTTTTTACACAAGCGGCCTGTGGTGTAGGTTTAATAAGTCGTCCCTCAGCGCCTTGCGTGTCCTGTACAATAACATGTTTAGGGTATTGTTGGAGCTACCAAGATTCTGCAGTGCGTCGGGCATGTTTGCTGACGCACATGTCAATGACTTTCACGCCATAATGCGTAATAAAATAGCTTCCGTCAAGCGCAGAATGTTGGCTAGCTCCAACAGTATACTTAGAGTACTGGCTGGCAGATGGGACAGCCCACTACAAAACTACTGGGTGGCTGCCTTAATCAATCCCAATGCCAGTCAAGTTTATTACATTAACTAGGTAACCATTCGTGTGAACTCCTACAGTACTATAATGTTCTCTGTTTATTTTATTATTTTTTGTATGTGTTATGTTAGTTTTAAGAAAATGGATCTTTTGACATCTGAATAAACAAATTTTAATTTAATTTAATTTTAATTATTAAGGCCTAATTTTTGGGCCGTGAATATTTGTTTGGCCGAATCAATTTAATTCCTAAACTGATTCAAGTTTTTGTATCAAAATTTTATTTTTATTAATTTCATCACATATTTTATGGATATTATTTTTCCCACAACCCTTCCATCTTATCCTAGGCCTACTTCTAATTTATCCATCCACATTCATACATGGTCTAATCTAAATCATTTTACAGAATTTTTATACAGTCCACTAAAATCCTCACCTCACATATGGCGAGGTCGACGCAAAACTTCGTCCCTTTCCAAAACTGAACCTTATATCGTCGTTATAGGTATTAGCGCCACAGTCCCGTGTCGGCTCGTTCTTACTCCGCGTGTATGTTTGTATGTTCTTATTAGTGACTGCGTCTGTATTGTGATCTCTGGTTGGACTCTCATCGCGGAGACGACTGCTTTTAGCGTTTTTTGACGCTGGAATGAATAAATTAGCAAAGATGTTTTTTTATAAAACTAACTGATCAACCAACGATAATAAAGCCCACCTATTGCCTATATCAAATCATTGATTTGACCACGTTAGGACGCCCTACTATGCCTGATCGACCAACCTTAATATAGCCCAACCATCGCCAATAACTAATCATCAAAGCCACGATAAGACTCTCTACTATTCACTGCCCTGCGTGACCACATGCGAGACGCACATAACCACATATGATTCTCATACATGACCACACAGTGAGACTCGCGCATAACCACTGAGACTCACATACTCGTACCTCGCACATAACCGCGCATGAACATTATTGTGATTCACTCATGACCACATATGAGACTTACACATGACCACATAGGAGACTCTCACTCACGTGACCACATATGAGACTCTCACATGACCGCATATGAGACACACTTGATTACATATGAAACTCTCACATATGAGACCTATCCATGACCACATTTATGAGAGATCCATGATTACATATGGGACATACATGACCACATATGAATTCTAATTGACCACATATGAGAGACTCTCACATGATCATATATGAGACTCTCACATGATCACACATGGCCTCATATGTGGCTCCCACATTCACTCATGACCACATATGAGACTTACGCATGACCACATAGGAGACTCTCACTCACGTGACCACATATGAGACTCTCACATGACCGCATATGAGACACACTTGATTACATATGAAACTCTCACATGACGACATATTGAGACTTATCCATGACCACATATATGAGAGATCCATGATTACATATGGGACATACATGACCACATATGAATTCTAATTGACCACATATGAGAGACTCTCACATGATCATATATGAGACTCTCACATGATCACACATGGCCTCATATGTGGCTCCCACATGAATACATAATTTGAGACACACATGGTCACATAACGAGACTCTCACATGACCACATATGTGTCACAAATGACCACATATGAGACTCCAACATGACCACATATATGATATTCGAGTAAGTTTAATACTAACAGTGTTTATTCTGTGTGTAGTTCAGAAGCCGTTGCACCAGCTCTGAAGACATACTCCTCTCCGGAGAGATGGGATATCTCCGGAGAGAATACACGAAGGGGTCCGTGCTTTGGGGTAAAGATGTGGGGGATAAACGGCCGGAGATCGGAGGACCTTGGATGAGAAAATAAATAACATAGCTGCCCATATAGATATTTTATCACATCTAGATTAGTAAGTTGGATACATCTAAAAAAAGCTAAAGATAAGTTGAAACATAACATGCTAGCACACAGTATAAGAAACTGCGATATTTAGGCTCCCAAAATTAGGGGATGTAATGTAATCAATACTAATTTTATAAAGAGGAAAGATTTGTATTTTTGTGTGTATGTTTGTAATGAATAAACTCAAAAACTACTGTGCCGATTTCTAAAATTCCTTCACCATTGGAAAGCTACATACACCCTGAGTAACATAGGCTACTTGGTACTTGGTGAGCGGACTGGTTTCCGCAAGTAGGCCGATGTAGTAGTAACATAGGCAATAATTATGTGTAAAAAAAAATCCACTGCTGGGACCAATAAGTTTAAAATAACCCCGGTAATTTTATATCTGAGTATCTTGGAATAGCATTTACCTCGATCTGGCCACCCCATCCCTCCCCTGTAGCCCTGGCCTCCACAATACGATGGAACTGGACTGAAGAACTCTCCACTTCCGTATCCACCCACTTGGAAGTTCCCTTGATCTGTAAGTCATCAAGCACTAGGGTATTTAGTTCTCTTGCCAGACCGATACTCTCAACGACGTTCGTTAAATATTTCTTGACTTTGTGTCTCGTATGGACTCATCGTATGAGTTATTGGCCTGGCAAGGGTGTTTCTAGGCCTCTCAAATTCAAACCAACCAAACCCAAACCTCAGGCATTAATAGGTGACAAAATAATATTCGGGTTCTCAGAATGGTTAATTATTGGTACCTCATAAATAAGTGTCTTATAGAGATCAACTTCAGCCTGAAGAAGTCCACTGCTGGACTTCCCTATCTCCAGGAAGAATGATTGAGGACTGAACCCTTTTCATCCACCGACTTCCCGCGGTCTTAACAATGTCGTCAGTCCATCGAGTGGTTGGGCGTCCTACGTTTCGTCCCCCGGTTCGTGGTCGAGAACCTTTATTCCCCAGCGGTTGTCGGTTCTATGAGCTATCTGACCTGTCCATTGCTTTTTTAACATACAAAGACATATGTAAATCTCTTCTTCTTCCTGCCCTCATCTCATTTTATATGGGGTTCGACAGTTCTCTTCCTTTCTCCTGTATCAGCCGTCATCTCTGTATTCAGTTTTTTCTTATCCATGTCATCTTTCACACTGTTCATCCATTTTTTCTTTGGCCTACTCTCTACCCAAATATCCATCTACATTCATACTCATCACTGGATAAAATAAATACTAGCATGTAGGTTAATCTAAACTAATTATACCATGGTGTTTTAAGTAACTTACTACGAGAGGGATCAAACCGTTGTGGAGGAAATTCTGGCAGACGCTCAGGTGGTGATGATGGTCTGATGTTGCAGTGAGCAAGCTGAAAGATACTTTATGACTTAGATGGTGAAAAACATTGTAAATGAAGACTATTATTATTATGTTGACTTTTTTCCCTAGCCCCAATATCATATTCATATTCATTTATTCATTGTTTCATGTGTATTATAGGTCTTAGAGAGTAATAACGTCCAGAACATGAGCCCCGCTGGGGCATTACAATGGCCTTACGGCAAAATAAAATTAAATAATGTAAATCTAGGGAACAAACTTCTTATATAGAGAATCTAGCTTAACAATAAAATCTTAAATCTTATTATATCTATGTATGACTATTTGACTTGGACGGCTTGCTAATATTTAGAGGTAGGTAAGGTGTAGTTTTTAAATCTCGTCTTCCATAAATTCCTTAATGCTGTAGTATGATTTATTGATGAACAGTTTTTTAAATTTTCTTTTAAAAGTGATATTTTCAGCTTCGTTTTTAATTTTATCTGGGATTTTATTAAATATTAGTATTGATCTATCGTCCCACTACTGGGCAAACGCCTTTCCCAGATTTCCAGTACTCTTTATTCTGAACTTTCTTCCAACATTTCCTTTCGAAAGCGTCCTGCCAATGCTTTCTAGGCTGACCGCGAGGACGGTCCTTCAGGAATCCATAACGTGCTGGTACCTATAACCTAGAACTCGACTTTCTTGATACATAAGTATACCAAATATGGGGTATTTGACCTCGTTCTCCGAGTAACGAGGAATTCATTTTATTTGACTGCCTTCACAGCTCAGTTGGTAGTAGCTCTGCCTTCTGCCCTGGAGGGCGTGGGTTCGATCCCCACCGAGAACAAATATTTGTGTGGTAAACGTAGATGATTGTTCTATGTCTGGGTGTTATATTGTATTCGGAGTATATACCTACCTATTTACAATAAAAGTACAAGAATCATATCAGCTATCTGGCGCCCATAGTACAAGCTCTGCTTAGTTTGGAGCTAGATTTTATTAATGCAAGGCGGTTCTTACTTGGTAACTGCTAGTATAATGGTCATCTCGCACTTGAGCGGCTGTGTTCCTGCTGAGGCGTTCCACATCCGTGCTTGTTTCCACTGAAGACTTGCTGACAGGCACTGGGTTTGATTTCAATGCTAAAATTTACAAAGAGGGCCAATTTCATTTAGTTTTTAATAATCATTCCATTTAAAAGTAAGCTACCTGACTGAGCTGTTCGTCAGCAGTTCATCATCATCAGCCTCAAGAAGTCTACTGCTGGACGTAGACCCCGATGCATTTCCAGGAAGAACGATTCTGAGCATCTGAGCCCTCTGCATATACCGACTTCCCGCGATCTTAACAATGTAATCGGTCCATTGAGTAGGTGAACGTTGATTCTAGTTCGTGGCCACCATTCGAGAACCTTTAATCCCCTATATACGTTTTAGCTAGGGTTGTCTGAATAAAAAACATACAAAGGCCAATTTGAATTTCATGGAACGACATTTGGCTCAAAAGACTAACACGTAATTAAGCTCGTGAATCTTACAGTTCTTCAGGAGGTTTTTGTTCATGAGAGTGACAGCCAGACCAGCGTCCTTCAGGCCTTGCACGATGGCCACCATGCCGTCGCCCTCCATCGCGTCAGTTGTTCGTTGGCAGAGGAATGTGCTGCCAAAAGTAATGGACCTTTTGAAGCTATATAATTTTTAATGGGATACAAAGGTGTACAAAGTGATGAGTATGAATGTGGATGGATTGTTGGTTAGCGGTAGGCCAAAGAAAAGTTGGATGGACAGTGTGAAGGATGACATGGATAAGAAAAAATGGAATACAGAGATGACGGCTGATAGAGGAGAATGGAAGAGAACATGTTGTGCCGACCCCACATAAAGTGGGATAAGGGCAGGAAGAAGGAAAGAAGGCTTTGAATAGCATAAGGCATCAAGAATCCTTTAGAAGTCGATAGCCCTAAGTGTTTCTGTGATTAATCCTGCACCCAAACCCTTCAAAACCGAAACTCAGTGATCTGAGAACATCCCTTTGGTGGTGGGCATAGGTGATGGTAACACTTCCCCGGGCGAATATTTTCACAAAGAACTCTACTTGGCGTGCCAGCCAACCTACATAAGCACATTAAAAGAACTTACGGTCATCTTCATAAGTCTGAGCACGGAGTAGCACAAGTCAGGCCTGTAACAGCCCTGCCAATCCTCGGTGTGGGGTCCTGGCCTGAAATCATCAGCGAATACCTATTAAAACCCACTGTCTTTACATTAAGTCTGGATTAGGACAATAGTCAGGAAAGATGACATTAATAAGAGAGGAGTGAATGCAGAGATGACGACTGACAGAGGGAATGGAGGAGGAATATATGTTGTGCTGACCCCACATAAAGTGGGATAAAGGCAGGAAGAAGAAGAATAAGAAGTCAGATAAATGCTGTGGGATGTCCGATGTGTTGGAGCGACCAAGTGCGTTGCGTCACAGACACCCCTGTGAGCGAAGCCATGAGCAGCATGGGCTGCGGGGGACAGAAACCGATGGAGGAACAATAGTGCAGACTAGGGTCCTGCACAAAGGTCACGACCCTCATGAGAATATCTATGTAAGGAGGAGGAAATGGAGAGCGGAGACCCTCATTATTGAGGACATTGATGTAAGACTCCTCCTTGGAGGAAAGGGAAATGGGATCCTCGAGTGTTCTAGGAGTGAATGGTATTATACGAGACTATTTGGCAGAGAACCAAGGTGGTCGACATAGCTCATAGGATTATGAAGCTGAAATGGCAGTGGACCGGCCATGTTTGTTAGAAAACCGACAATCTTTGTAGCAACCGAACACTTGAATGAAGAAGCGTACTGTAGAAGTGCATCTTTGCAGTACAAAGAAAGTCTAGGCTGCAAAAGGCCGACAGTGTCATTTGAGGGAGAAAGAGAAGGCTGTTGCCCAGCAGTGGATTAGTGCGAACTGCCTATGTTGATGACAAAGGTGGCATCGATCTGTGAAATATATTTGCTTTCTTTCTTTTCTTTTCTTTCAAATGTAGCTGGGAAGAGCTGAAGACCGGGCACTGCGGCGCGTCTTAGGAGAGATATACCTACGTTAAGCAGTGGAATAATATCTTTAATTTAATGCTCTGATTGTAATTTTCAAACCCATAGCATACTACTTACATTATAACAACCAAAGAATTTACAGAAAAATTAAAATAAACGGAAATAAAAAAACTGTAGAATTTGATTTCTATCAAGTTGTGAAGTGTTTTGAAGGTTTCAATTTGCAGCAAAAAGTATAGATAAAAGTTAAAGTATCTGTCTTCTTTACGGTTTGTGGCCTTACTTATAAAAATATGTCAAAAGATAAACAGTGCTTAAACTATTGCCATCTCTTACCACTGGGTAATGACAAACAGTGACAGGGCAAAATTTAAGCATTGATTAAATTTAAATTGCGTTTATAAGCGTTTATAAGTATAGCTGTTGATGATTACAATCTTCTGTTCTGACCAAGGAGGTAGGAATAGAAACCAGCATTAAAGAGTTTCCCCAAGTCCCTGGGTTCTGTCAATTTCTGCAGAGATGGAAGTGGCGATAGACAATGAGTATAATATGTATAAACGCGTATATAACGCTACGCTAAGACATAGATGGATAGGCGATAGACGTGTCCTCAGAGTTTTTGGTTACTAGGGTTGCTACACGGATTCTTAAAAAAATATCATTGCCTGTGCCTAGTTTATGCAACTGCCATCTCTTATTGCTAGGTAATGACAAACAGTGGCCGCGCTAAGCACTGTCTGTCACCAAGTAACTCTTGTAAGGCCATTAGTCTTTGTCAACGTACTCAAGATACTTTGAGAATTTTTAGTATATAGGGCCACGTCCAGACATCACGTTTAGAACACGCTAACATTTTTTGAACCCTACTTATTGGTAGTCATACTCAATATATTTATTGCAACTATAGTAATGAAACTTTACAATAATATAGCTTATAAATCAGAATAACACATTTATAAAGAAAATGTAACTGAGAACGGATGTAAGTAACGGGAACGGGGCGAGCGAAGACGCGGCCGGCCGCTAGTAAGAAATAAAATAACAGAATGCGGTATACTTATTTACTGAGACAAAAACAAAAAATCACAAAGACATTACAAATGTAAGTATAAAACTAATAACAGCAGAAAAACATATAAAAACTCAAAAGAAGTAAGGGTGCGGGGGAAACCTCATGTAGCAAGGCACAAAGTCGTCGTCACAAGTGCTATAGTTAGGTTTCTTGCGTCGACATCTCCAGACTTGCTCCATACAACGACATCTCATTTCATCTTCGGTATCGACCTCTGTATCATCTAGGTCTAGCCTCCTTCTAGCGGCATCTCTTCTCGATCTTTCTATTTCTTTTGCTCTCTTTTTCGGTCTAGAAGACGATGGTGGTGAGATGTTTTGCTGTGGCGTTGAGAAGCCTATAGGATTACTGAACTGTCTAGTTTCATTTGCGTGACAATTTGGGCTTTGGGCGGTCATCGGTCTGGTCGTGCCTTCAGTTCTATAGCTTGGTGGAGCAGACGAACGGCGGGATTTGTTAGACGTTTCATAGGTTCTTGGACTTGGCTTGTCAAAGCTGCTTGGTGCAGTTCCTTGACTGCATGTTTCGGGAATGTACTCTAGTCTTGTTTGTGGAGATTGCTCATGTCTTTCAGGATACTGCATACAGGATCTTTGAGGAGTTTGGTAGTATCTTTGAGGGGCTTGTTCGTATCTTTGAGGGGCTTGGTCGTATTTTTGAGGGGTTTGTTTGTATCTTTGAGGGGCTTGTTCGTATCTTTGAGGGGCTTGTTCGTATCTTTGTGGGGTTTGTTCGTATTTTGGAAAAGCTTGTTCGTATCTTTGAGGTGTTTGTTCGTATCTTTGAGGGGCTTGTTCGTATCTTTGAGAAGCTTGCGCATACCTTTGGGTATTTTGCTCCAGCTGTTTTGGACTATCAGATCTGTTCTGCTCTGCACAAGATTGGATACCTCCACGAGATTTAAGGTCGTGAATGGCTACACCTGGCGAAGGAGTTTGACTTGAAGATGAGTACGTTATTGGTAACTGGTTAGGTGTTTGAACTTGAGGTACAGAAGTTTGTTCGCCAAGGGTTCGACAGCAAGGTGGTGATGTATCTTGTGTTATATCTTGACCCGGTGCCTTAAGAACAGAGGGAGCCCTAGTTTCTTCTAAAGAGTACCATTGCTGTTGTGATTCTGGGGTAGCATCTCTCTGACGAACGTACTGTTCATAAGGATCTTTATTCTTCACCCTAGTACCGTCCGCGATCATGTAGGAGCTTTGGTTTGCTTGGGCTGGTCTTCCCATGTCTGAAAAGCTGGAGCAAACTGGCATATCTTTACTGAAGTCATCATAATTATACGCTTCCATAAAAGCTACAGACTTTTTTCTTTCTCCGCCAAGGGCTACGATATCATTCGGTCTATTTTTTAATCTATTTACTAACTCTTCGACCATAAAGTTGATGTTTTCTGTCTCGCCTGGTCTTAAAGGCATCTTTTCCAAAAAGTGCCTTACTTGTTGCTTAATCTGGATATCAGAATCAGCCAAACCACTTTGCATTTCAATTTCATGTATTTTTTTTGCCAATACGTCTTTGTATCGTCTTCTTCCAAGTCGCTCAACATCGTCATCGTTAGGAAGTAGAGGTAAGTCTGAAAACCACTGCTCTATTTCTAGCCCTATATTGATTTCATCTGCTTCTTCTTTTATTGTCTCTTCACTTGGCATAGGCACTTTCTGCAAAGCAGCGATGACTTCGTCTGTATAAGCTGAAGCATCAATATCTTTCAACTCCTTCCCATGACTCGCCTTTATACCGTTGATTAGCTCTTGAACTTCTTTCATTAGTTTCTTCTTAAAAACATTGCTTTTGACTCTATCTTCTTCTCTATACTTGATGTATAGGATAAACATTTCAGCTAAATTCATCTTTTGCATTTCTTCGTATAACTTTCCTATATCTGTTCCTGTGTAGTCTATTGCGTTTCTCGGGAGATTGTTGCAGATGTTTTCAACTAGATGCTGTTTGTAGGAAGACGGGCCTACTGCAGATACTATCAAAGCATTTGTATTAGTTGTTTTCTCTATAAGCTGCACTTTCATCGAATGTTTTTTATTTGTTAAATCTGCTGATTGTGGTAAGAAGCCCAATAACTCTTCAAGCTCGTCATCAAAAACATCTTGATAATAAAAAGGGTTGTTCATAGTTGCTGGGTTCATTTTTAATTTAGTAATAACTTTCCAAATACCATTGTAAATCCCTAACCTTGCCTTTTCTGCCAACGCTTCTTCTGCAGGGCTTGAAGTGGCTATAGGTATTTGCTGTACCCAATTTTTCACGAAGTTATCGTACTCATCGTTAAGTTGTTTTATCGAAGGTGGTTCAATGGATAACGGTCCTTTGCTGCTGCAACAATCAGCTTTATTTGATTTAATTGTACTACGAAGTCTGGATGTAGACTGTAACCCTTCTGCATTTTCTGAATTTGGATGCTTATTGGTTTCTTTCATAGGAGCAGAGGAGTAACCCGCTGGAACACTCATTCTTCTATTATCATTAGCCTTATTCCTTGGAGATTCTATTAAACTTACACTGGGACTTGGCGGTATGTGCATTTTATTACGTGGAAGAGCTTCGGAAGGTTTAGTTTTTTTTGGTGTTGAAGTGACTCCCATGGATACGTTGAACCTACTCTCTGTCGTTTCGTTTTGAGGACCATCTGGGTTCGGACATCGGGAGTTATCGCAGCAAGACTTTTCTGTTATGGACACGCCAGGTCTTCTGCTTTGCTCCACAAACTGTTCTCCAGTTAATATACTAGAACCAGTCTGCCCTATTTGGTCTGTGCTGTAGTTTGCATATTTCTCTGGTGTGGATCGTTCGGGATTACTAAATCTTCTATCCTTACTTGTACTTTGAACTGCTTCTGGATTTATGTCTGGCATAGTAGCATTGGCTTTTTGACAACAAGAAGGCTGTGATGATCTGCCATTTTGTTGCGGCTTTGTCAACATTGGCACTGGTATGCTTTTTAATTTTTCCATTAGATCGGAAGCACGTTCGATTGTATCCAAATTATATTCCCCTACTACTTTATTTATCCATTTGAATATCTGATACTTCAAATGTTCTATTTCATCAATTTCTGTTGTTTTGCTTGATGGGTTTAGTTCTAAATACTTGTGCCTATCAACTATGTCTCCAGCTAAATCATTGATGACTACCTGTTTAAACCCAGAATCTATTGAATCAAATCCTTTTATACTGGCAGACCATTCATTGATCTGCTGGACTATTTGATGGGTGTACATTTCAAGATTAGTATCAATATCTCCTTGCGTTATTCCTTCGATAGAAAAGTCTGTCATGTTCTTACTTGGTTCTCGATTCGCGTTTTGTAATGAGTGTTGTAAAACAATAAATGTTTGCGATCTTGGTTTTCTGATGCAATTGGATTGGTCAAATATATCTTTCAAATTGTAGATCACGTTGTTAGCAAAGTAAATAGCTTGGTGCTCAGATATGCTTACAAATTCTGCAAGCATGCCTAGTATTTCTTCTTTAACCTCTTCTATATTACCAAACCTAATCATTTCTATGGAGTCCATAAGAATCCCTGTCAATTCTATTTCTATTTGTTTGAATGTTTCAGGACATAATTTCAAATAAAATTTGACTGAAAATTCAGTTATTTCTTCTTTGATAAACTGCCTTAGTTCTTTTTCTGTTGGTTGAATGTATTTGCATGGAAATTCAGACGCTTGTCGCCATCTCCTCCTATTATGGCCCAGAGTGAACATAATTTTGATTTTTTTCATCAGTTCTGACACCAACCTATTCAAGTAGAATCTTTTATTGTGTCCACCGACATCGATTAGTATATCTTCAATGAGTTCAATGATATCTGCTTTCAAAGTACTGTCACTGTTATATTTTAGTTTATTTATTATCAGGTTTCTAACTTTGTTCGCAATGTTCTGAAGCAAATGCCCTTTTTTAACATCTCTGCCTAAATAATCTACTGACTTGATTGGTATATCCTTAAGCCATTCCTGTATAATTTCATCGACACAGTTTTCTTCATGATTGGTTCTGAATGGATTTAAAACGGCTCTGTAGACGTGTGTAGGGTTGTTGGCAATGAACATTTTATCACGTTTTATTTTCGATATCAATTCATTGGACAACTCTCGAGTAAAATTCTTCAAATCAATTTCTGAATACAGCTGATCTTTTATGCATCTACCAATTTTAATTTTGACTCTTTCACTTCTGTCTGTTTTGTGTGCTTTTCTAAGCTTCCTTAGTAATCTGCTTCGTATAATGTTTTCTTTGTCTAAATCAGGGCAGGAAGTTAGGTCTTGTATCAGCTGTACTATTTCTTCTTCAAAATCATCGTTGACTCTCAATTCTTCTTGACTTTTGCTCATACTTCTGTTTCTGACTTTTTTTCTCTCTTGAATGTCGATGGAACTGAAACAGGTTTGGACGGATTTTCGTATCTTCAATGTCAAATCCAGGGCTTTTGTTGTTTGAATAGATTTGGATGAGCTGTGTGCTTTGAAAAATATATCTGGTTTCGCATCAGAAATTGATGATGACGGGGAGAGAGGGACAGCTACCTGAAACAAAGGGATCTCTTCATAATCACAAATTACATGAAACCAAATCTTCCGGAAACTGGAAGGACTAACATTTCTCACAGATGGTTGAACTCTGGGCACTGTAGTTACTTCTTTTGAGACCATTTGAATATCGGCTGTGAAATTATTAATGTATTCATTATTTATCTATAAATTAAGTTAAGAATGTCTAAAGATTAACTGGAAAAGAATTCGTCTATGTATGATTTAATTTTTGTTTTAGTGCAATAAATAAATTATTCTATCTATTCTATGAATTAAATCAACGTGCAATGAGAATATAACATACCTTGGGTTTCCATATTTACAGAATGAGTTACCTGAAACAAGTAAATAGATTTTATTTATAAATTATATTACTTATCAAAAAATCAAATCAAATAAAAAAAATATAATAATAATAATATGCCACAAGTAATATACAAGAATCTTATTATTAAGTTGTAGTGCTTTTTGCGTTTGCCTCATCCAGGGAAGTAATACCTATTTCTGCCGCCAGCAGCGCTGTGTTTTGGTTTGTTGCTACTGGATTATAAGACAGGCACATGAGGCCTAACCTTTGTCAGTCTTGGGGCAGGGATGTGCATCATAGGACACGTTCCATAGGTTCATGACTGGTGAGACATTTCTACAGCAACTAGGTATTCAAAAAGTTACTGATCACACTCACGTTTAAGCCAGCCCTTTGCTCGGGTGGTAGATGGTCATACCTCTCCTTGATGGTAGGACAGAAAGGATGGCTGTATGGCTGCAAATTAAAATAGTCGAAGTTGGCGTTAGTGTTAGATCCAACAGGGAGATATTGAAGCTCATTTTTAATGTTTGAATATCTTCAGGATAAAATGTTTAATTCTTTGGTGCAATTTGTTGTGTGCAATATTATAATTTGTTATTATTTTTTGTAAGTATGTAGGTACTTACTGGAGTTTTTGATATTGTTTTTGTTAAGTATGTTATTAAATTTCTTAGTATTATGTTAAGTAGGTACTCATGTAATAAATGTATCGCTTTGGGGTGTCTGTTAGGATGCATTTATGTTCAATAAACAATTTAAATTTGAGGTTAATCATATAAAGTACCTCATAAATTGATGTTGCTATGGTGCTTAGAAAGGGACAATGTCAAAGTTTATCTTCAGCATCAGCCTGAAGACGTTCAGTCTAACCCTATGTCCTAGCCCTATGGCTCCCCTATACATTTCCAAGAAGATCGATTCTAAGCCTTCTAGAACCATCGATTTTCTGCTATGTCACTCTGAGCTAAAGTTAAAAAGCATTTATTCAATTGAATCCCAAGTTTCGTTTGTCAGCAAGGTGAATCTAGTTGTCAGTTCTACCCGGCCAAGCCTAGAAGAACAGGCAAACACTTACATAAGTGCCAAAACTCCTAATGTTCTCCTTCACCCTTCGAGAAACTTCCCTCACATATTGAACGTCATAGTTCCGACCATACACTCTCCTATAGTCTGACTCTTCTGTCTTCCTCCAGGCCTGAGACTCCTCAGGGGTCATGACCTCAGGCTCGTTCCTTCTGCAGCAGCTGCGTGGTCGTGAGGGTCTTTCGTAGTTCTGGGTTACGGACTCTGAGCGGGAGGGAGATGTGCTTTTAAGGTTCTTTGCTGTGAAGGGTACCTTTAAATTAATTTACATGAACTACTCCATCTAAAGGCCTGCCCTAGATAACAGCGTGTCACGTAATTGCCTGCGCACACCTAGGTCACTGGCGTCGTCTATCAGTGAAACGCTGTTAAATTTGACAACGATATTTGACAGCGTTTCATTGATCGCTATCGCCAGCGACCTAGGTGTGCGCAGGCCTTAAATAACGGGATAATTTTAAATCATCTAAAATAGAGCTAAAGTAAACTGAAAGGTGATGAGAAGAAGGCTTTTTATTATTTCTGATTTTCTTAGAAATGAGGATATTTGGAGAAGAAATAAGATCATTTACACCCCTCGTAGAATTAGTGAGTTGAAATGGCAATGGGCAAGTCATGGAGCTTGAAGAACTGAAAACCGTTGGGTTGCATAGGTTCTCAAAGTATGACCACGAACCGGAAGACGATACCTACATAGGACTCCCTCACCATCCTGAAGGAAATTGTTGAAATCGCTCAAAATCGGAGGCTCAGAATCGTTCTTCCTGGAAATGTGTAGAAGCCTAGGTATACCCAGCAGTGGAATTCTTCAGACTGATAACGATATTATGATACTCAACCGTTCTTTAACTGCGTATAGTTGGTTAGCCTCTCGAACAGCTCAGCAGACCGTTCTGGAGACATGTTCGGGTACTTCCGGAGCGAATTGGCGAAGGCGTCAGGTGAGTGCGACGCGCGAGGACTGCACACTGACCCTGGGGAGGACTTAGTCAAAAGGCATGGTCTTGAAATTACTGGCACGTGGGGCATCGGTATGCCTCAAGTTGATGAACGCAGGGTAGTACATTGTAGGGCACGTTCATAGCGTGCTTGGCCTGAGAGGCAACGCTTTGTAGTAAGCATTGGTTACCACCCATATGGCTGTTTTATCAGCTAGACCCCGTTATCATTCTTAGGTCTTCTTCTCGAAATCACAAGATCCTGTTTTATGAGCAAAAGCTCATTCACGGTGTTTTGTTTAATTAACAAATCAAGGTTATTCAATCATTCATCATCATCATTATCTGAATCATAGTCCGTTGCTAGACTTAGGTTTCTCCTAAACGTGCTACTATCCTTGGTCTTCGGCTCTCATCTAGTGTTTCTTTCCAGCTATTTTTGTGTGGCTGCAGTGTCTTTCTATTTTTTTAAACGTTTTCAAGCAGAAGCATTCTCTAGCTACCTCTATCAGGCCATGACATCCCCCCTCTGAAGGAACCGCTGATCCTGGTTGGGCTGTAGTTTTGCTCGCCACTGCCAAGGCCACCGACTTCAAAGTTCCCATGACCTGTCAAATACATGAAGATTAAACTAGCATCACTTAGCAACGCTAGTACATGCTTCTTTATCAACGCTGATAGAATTGATTTCTCGTCAGGAAAAGCGTTACGTACCTGGTGAGCGAATTTATATTACCATCTTCATGCAGCCCTCTGCGTTTCTTCTGCATCTGCTTTATTGCTAACGAATAACTACAGCAGACAGTTTGCCTCCATCGCCCATATTAGCTAAGCCAACAGAAATTGATTTACAGAGATAGACTTATCATCACTTTCCCCATCATCAGCTTGAAGACATCCACTACTGGACATATACGAGTACCTCCAGATTTCCAGGAAGGACGATACTAAGTCCTCTCAATGCAGCGGTAAAAAACGGTAGGAACCGAGCCGTAGTTTGTTGCCTGTTCTTCTAGTCTTGGTCGCGTGGAACTGGCACCTAGACTCACCTAGCTTTAAGACGTTTCAAAGTGATTCTTTTAATTGTAATGATAAAAATTTTATTGAGTTTGAGATTGAGCGACTTTCGCGATCTTAACAATGTCGTCAGTTAGCCGTAATCCCGTAAATATATAGGGACATGCATTAGTATGCAAGCCCCTATTTACGGGATAGTGTACCTAAGTCACTGTGATTTTCTATTTCCCACAAGCAGTCTAACTACATTGTTAAGATCGCGGCAAAGTAGGTCCTGAAGCTGTAAACATCTAGATGCAAGGACCTATCTTCTAGGCTTGGTCGCGTGGAACTGGCACCTAGACTCACCTAACTAGGTGAATAGGCTCAAAATCCATGGGTATCACAAGCATCAATTTGAAACGGCTTAACTAAACCGTTTATACAGCTGAAATATGATACAAAATCAACTTTAAGTGATATGAAATAGATGGCAATGGAACCGACCTGGACAAAGATCTGCCTTCTGCGGTGGAAACTCTGTCAGAACGACCGGTGGCGATGTTGGAGCTACATTGCAGTGTGCCATCTGAACATAAAATATATCCTAAGCCCATTATAGACTGGCAAGCTGTCAGGCGGCCTCTGTCATGTCATGGCTAGGTGGCTGTGGAGCTGGCCACCTTATCAAGTTATTTTTGACCAGACTTGGAGAAGTGGAACTTAGCAAACATTTACTGTCATGCCATATATTTAAGCAGAATGAATTCCGTTCTGACTGCCTATTTTCGGCTTACGCAGACTTCTCAAGCTACGCAACGGGGTCTAGCTTGACTGCTTGAATATCCTTGGGGCTTGCATTCTACCTGGCAGCCTCCAGCATGAGCTAGAAGGCCGAGAATGCTAGGGATCGACTGGTTTTAGCATACTCATTCAGCATGCTTATAATCATCAAACATCAGTTAATTTCCTACAATCCAGTGGCACTTGTGATTGAATTTTTATCGCGAATTCCCTGGTATGATGGCAAAGGGCTACCTTGTAGTTGCTGGTATATCTTCCATCTACAGCTTGAGCTGATGAATCGCAGCAGTGGTTCCGATCCTGACCTTCAGCGCTATGTTGCATCTCCGTCTTCTGAGTGGATTGGACGTAAGTTGCTGGTGTTTGGACTGGATGAGAAACTTGGATAATAAGATCGTATGACTCATACGTATATGAGCTTGGAAGCGCCTGTGCTTGCATGACTGGTCTCATGCAAGTTGACATGATATAAGTGGGATTACTACTAGTAATCCCACAAATATTATAAATGCAAAAGTTTGTATGAATGGATGGATGTTTGGTACTCAATAACGCCAGTAAGGCTGAAAGGATCTGGATGAAATTTGGCACAATGATAGATTTATGGTCTGGAATAGCACACAGCTTACTTTACTTATCCCGAAAAAGTATCGGGAAGTAAAACAGGAACGGGGCGTAACGGAACGCGGCGAGTGAAGCGGCGGGCGGCCGCTAGTATTTAATATTTTTTACTATGATTAAACCCTCACGTGGCTTCGAAAGAGTCACACATCTTATTACTAGGTAACCGCTGTTTAGCCAGGACTTCCTCCTTCGTCTATTAAATCATAGGCTATTTTTTTTAACCGACTTCCAATCAAAAAGGAGGAGGTTCTCAATTCAGTTGTATTTTTTTTTTTTTTTAATGTTTGTTACCACATAACTTCGTCATTTGCCGATTTGAAAAAATATTTTTTTATCTGAAAAGTCTGCTTCCAAATTGGTCCCATTTTAATTTTATTAAAATCGATGTTGCCATTTTTTTTAAATATTTTTTTTTAATGTTTGTAACTGCATGCCTCCGTCATTTATGAACCGATTTAGAAAATTATTTTTTTATTAGGTTATTCTTACGTCCAGGGGGCTAATTCTCGCGTCGATCTCGATCATTTTGCAATTTTATTTTATTACTTTTTTTCGAAGAGAGAATGGCAGATTTCCTTGAGTAATTCATCAACGACCTCATCGTAAAAGCCTCGACAGCTACGATATACGGAAAACGTAGAAAAAGTGCAGGGTTGTGAAAAGAAGCAATAATATAAAATTTCAAAATGATCGAGATCGGCCCGAGAATTAGCCCCCAGATTGTCCCAAGCAAATTTCATTAAAATCGGTTTAGCCGTTTGGCAATGAAGTCGGTTTCTCTAGTTTTTTTAACTTATAATTATTAGCATACCAGCATTAGGCATGAGGGTGTACTGCCTAGCTCCATCAAGCAGCGTCACACAGAGAGCCGCGTCCTGGATTCCTCTGACCACTGCCACCATTCCATCTGGTAGTTCCATCTCTTTACAGTCAGTTTCTTCTAAAGGGAATCCGCTGAAAGAGATCCGATAATCTATTCTCTATGTTTGTTCTCTGTCTGGGTGTTATATTGTATTCAAGTAGGTAGGTACCTATTATATCAGCTATCTGGTTCCCATATTACAAGCTCTGCTTAGTTTGGGGCTGGGTTAGTGTTGTGTGAATTGTCCACAATATTTATTTATTGGAGAAAAGGATGGAAGCCTAGATATTTTGGTTGGATTTTGAGTATATTTACACTGCTTACTTTAGTGAACTCTCTTTCAGATCTTAGTGTTAGGTTTTTTTATACAACTAGCTAATGGAACAAGCATATGAGCCACTTGATGTTAAGTGGTAACCATAGCCTAAACAAAGCATTGCCTCGTAGGTCACGCACGTCGAGACCTACAGTGCACTGGCTTGCGTACATTAACTTGAGGTATACAGATGTTTACTTGTTCAGCCTCATTTGCCATTAATTTCACCGTGTGTTTATATCATATCATGCTATAGGTACGTACGCATTTCTTGGTTTGTAAAGTTCGAATATTATATTCTTCTATATGCTTGGTCGCGTGAAACTGGCACCTAGACTCATCTAGCTTTAGGACGTTTCACAGTGACCCTTGCCTACTTCGGCAAATTTCGGCAAATTTTTTATCATTTGCACTTGATGTGCGGGCTGGTTTTTCCGCAAGTAGGCCGCTGGCGGGCCCTTTTTGCGTGACCCTTGACACGTGTTGCTCGAACTTTTTTAGGTTCTACGACACGCCAGTTTCCTCACGATGTTTTCCATCACCGTTTTTGAGAGTACTGGCATTGTGCACATACATTTTTCGACAGAAAAACTCATTGGTCGCTCACTCATCGGATCGGAAGGCGGGGCTGCTACCACTAGACCACCAGTGCTCTTTCCTTGCCTACTTGAATAAATACACTTTTGATTTTGATTTATCATCATGTTGTAAGTCCTGAAATATTTGTATTTTTTCTATCTTTCGTTCGTGCAAACATTTGTCCAGTAGTGGAAATCGAAAGCTTACGTTTTGATCACGTATGCCGGTAAGCATGGAACATGGAGCTGATACATACCACTTAGTGGTCACCCAACGAATGAAGATGCTATTAATGGTATCATCTCATCTACTATATAGATGAATATGTATATAGGCCTTAGATTCTCACATTTCTCTATAGTTTAGTAACTATTAAGATCGGCAAAGTTTGATGTAAACACTATAGATTTTGGAAGAATTCATGAAATTTAGAATGACATGGATGGGAACACAGAAAAGCAAAAACGCTTTTGCTAAAGGCTGGTTTTCACTTTGATTAGTGCGAGTGCAGGTGATTAGTGCAGGTGCTTAGTGACTAGGTGTGGACAGCGACTGATTAGTGCAGGTGATTAGTTGGCTGTGTAGTAAAGTGAATAGAAGCGTGTTCTATTTTTTTGCGAGTGGACTGCGAGTAGCCATCCCGCGCGCCCTCCCTTCCCCCTCACTCGCAGCGTGCCTGCACTCGTACTAATCACCCACACTCGCAGTGAATTGGACACTACTCGCACTACACACCTGCACTCACACTAATCAAAGTGTAAACCAGCCTTTACACAATGGGAACTTGCACGAACGTCTTTAGTAGGTATCTGACGTACAGCGACTGCGCATGACATTATTCTGTAAAAATATAAATTTTCAGTCAGTCAAAACATATTTTTTGAAGCAGTTTTTACTCAGTTTTTTTGAGGCTCTGTGAAGATTTTGAAATTGACAACATCAAGCCACACAGGACACAGGCAGTTATCTGACAATATTCAATGAAAATGAAGTTCTTCAACCAAAAAATATTTTTTGAAGGAGTTTCTACTTAATTTTCTTGAGTTTCTTACCTGCTTTAGACTTCTTTCTGAGTTCCTAACGTGACAACAGCCCTGACTGACATATTTAAAAACATCAGATTTGCTTAGAAGAAAATTACAAAAACTAAAAAAACACATAAAATATTTAAAAATACAAAAATTTAAATTGAACAGTCTCCTTCTTAAATGTAAGAGCTTAGCTCTTGTCGGGGTTTGAAACTGAACAGTACCTAAGATAAAATGGGCTATGATGAGGAGATGATGTCTTTCGTCCATGATGGTGAGAGGGATGGAATGGCCATTACGATATTTGGTTAAGTATCTTCTAAATTTTAAATTTTTCCAGTAACCTGAGTAACCTAGTCCATACAGACTCCTCTCCTCTTCTTCCACTCCAAATATTGCTATGCCCTAAACATAAGGGCCTATTATGTATTCACCATTTTTAGGGTTCCGTAGCCAAATGGCAAAAACGGAACCCTTATAGATTCGTCATGTCTGTCTGTCTGTCTGTCCGTCCGTGTCACAGCCATTTTTCTCCGAAACCATAAAAGCTAGACTGATGAAAGTTGGTGAGTATATGTATTCTGTGAACCGCATTAAGGTTTTTACACAAAAATAGAAAAAAAACTATAAATTTTGGGGGTCCCCATACTTGAAACTGAAACTCAAAAAAATTTTATTCATCGGACCCATACGTGTGGGGTATCTATGAATAGGTCTTCAAAAATGATGTTGAGGTTTTTAACATCGTTTTTTTCTAAACAGAATAGTTTGCGCGAGAGACACTTCCAAAGTGGAAAAAAGTTGGTCCCCCCCCCCTCTAACTTCTAAAATAAGAGAATGATAAAACTATAAAAAATATATGTTGTACATTACTATGCAAACTTTCAACGATATTTGGTTTGAACGAGATCTAGTCAGTAGTTTTTTTTTTATACGTCATAAATCGTAAACCGCAATTTACCCTTCGACGAACTACAAAACCCTTTATATTATGTTATTTGATGCTACGGAACCCTTCATGGGCGAGTCCGACTCGCACTTGGCTGCTTTTTTTTACCTTAAGATAAGACCTCACCATGTATCATAATAATTGCAATAAATAATATGAGTATGAGTCTAAGCTGACCTCATCATCATCCACAGCCCGACTTCACCCACAGCTGGGAATAGGCCTCTCTCTGGTGCCACCGGTCTTGTGCTAATCTCATCCAGGTCTTACTCGCGATGTTCGCCACATCGTCCGCCTATTTTGCCGCATAGGACGACCGAGCGACGCGTCTATACTATACCTCGTGACCTAGGTCTTCTGATAAAGTCCTTTGTACTTAACTACGTAGCTTCATCAATAAAAATTGGAATAGCAATCGACGTCTGCCCAGTGCTTTCAAACGGTGAAGGAAACCACCGTGAGAAAACCCGCGGCCACATCACTCTTTGACCATGTTTCTGGTGTGACCACGGAGTCCGCAGTAATTTCACCTGTAGGTATACCACAAGCCCTGTCTGGCTCTGGTTTTGAGGTTTTGAGTTGATCTCAAATCTTGTCCTAGACACTTTAGCGTCCCGTAAGTAGAGGCATTAGTAAAAACGATTGCCGCTGACGCTGGGCAACCCTACCACGAGTATACCTCAAATCCGGTCCCATGCTAGGCACATCTTCTTATCGTGTCACTTCGCCAGTAACTTCGCCAGGCATCGGGGTCTGTCCAACACTGTTTTTAGGGTTCCGTAGCCAAATGGCAAAAACGGAGCCCTTATAGATTCATCATGTCTGTCTGTCTGTCTGTCCGTCCGTGTCACAGCCATTTTTCTCCGAAACCGTAAGATCTAGACTGATGAAACTTGGCGAGTAGATGTATTCTGTGAACCGCATTAAGATTTTTACACAAAAATAGAAAAAAACTATAAATTTTGGGGGTCTCCATACTTGAAACTGAAACTCAAAATTTTTTTTTCATCGTACCCATTACGTGTTTCTATGAATAGGTCTTCAAAAATGATGTTGAGGTTTCTAATATCGTTTTTTTCTAAACTTAATAGTTTGCGCGAGAGACACTTCCAAAGTGGAAAAAAGTTGGTCCCCCCCCCCTCTAATTTCTAAAATAAGAGAAAGATAAATCTAAAAAAAATATATGATGTACATTATTATGCAAACTTTCAACGATATTTGGTTTGAACGAGATCTAGCCAGTAGTTTTTTTTTATACGTCATAAATCGTAAACCGCAATTTACCTTTCGACGAACTACAAGAACCTAATATTATGTTACTTGATGCTACGGAACCCTTCATGGGCGAGTCCGACTCGCACTTGGCTGCTTTTTTTTCAAGCGTTTGTCTTCAAGGCGAAGAGTTTTCCCTAATGGCTATTTACTTGCAGGTTCTCTAAAGTCTGTACACAGCATTAACCGTATACCCAGCCGGATTCCAATCGCCGTGATAAACACATGCCACCATGAGCAAGACAGAGATATAGAATACCCTACGAGAGACAGGAACAGGGAACCCTTTGCTCAAGAGGTGGAGTTGAGGTATTTGAAGAATATAAAGAAGCTCAAGAATCGAATAAGGTCTTCGTATGTAAGTTTAACTCGTCTTAGAGACTGATCTAGAATAGCTAGATCAGTCTGGAAGGGCTATTACGCCACGCTCTGCCTCCTAGGCTGTAGGTTGAGGGTTACTCTGTATGTTATTAGTCTGTATGTTAGTTAGTCAGTGACTCCCAATTAAGTCACTGACTAACTAACATTAGTCCCAACTAACTATTATAGCAGCATAAGCTGAGTCAGGGCCTATTTGGCATAACATGTACCTAGCGCGGGACGTAGTTGAGTTTTCTTTCTTTCTTTATTTTGTGCTAGCATAGGTTACCTTCTTTATTATTTGTTACAATTTTTTTTTTTTTTTTTTTGTGCTTATTTTAGTAAGATAGATAGATTTGGGGGAGACCTTTGCCCAGAAGTGGGACGATATAGGTTAGAAAAATATAAATAAATTTTAATTTTAATATTTTTTTTTTTTTTTTTTATTTTAATTTTAGTAGGTAATGTTTAATTTTAGTAAGTAATGTTCCGTGTACCTGTGTTATGTCAAATAAACAAATTTTTTTTCATTCTTTCTAGTTAGAAACATAAATTTGTATAGCATAGGTAATGACTGGCCTCTAGCTCAGTTGGTAGTAGTTCTGCCTTCTGCGCCGTAGGTCGTGGATTCGATCCCCACCGAGAACAAATATTTGTGTGGTGAACATAAATGTTTGTTCTCTGTCTGGGTGTTATATTGTATTCTAAGTATGTAGGTATTTACAAAAAAAAATATGCATTCAAGTATTATATCAGCTATCCGGTTCCCATATTACAAGCTCTGCTTAGTTTGGGGCTGGGTAGTGTTGTGTGAATTGTCCACAATATTTATATTTATATTTATAAATACAAGATAGCCAATACTTACGGCACACTGATCCAAAACACGAAGGACACGACAGGTGAAGAAGATTTAGTTCTATTTCCATGAAACAACGGGATATTTACCATGATTAAATTTTGTTGAGTTGGCTTCCGATATTTCGGCACAGTTGCATGCACCATGATCACGGTTGAACTGTGCCGAAATATCGGAAGTCAACTCAACAAAATTTAATCATGGTACATATCCCGTTGTTTCATAGAAATAGTGTTATAAACCATGATAGTTTCAAAAGTTAAGATTTAGTTCATCAAAACCCTTTCACATTCTTGATGTTTCATTGATAATACCACGGTTTTGTTGCACGAGTATTTCTGCCGTGAAACATCATTTCTGTGTTTGTTTGAAGAATGTGAGTGGTGAAATTACTGGCACGTGAGGCTGAACACATTCAAATTCAAATTCAAATTGTTTATTTAACATAAATGCATCCTAACAGACACTCCAAAGCGATACCTACATTTATTACACGAGCACTTAACATAATATTTTATACATAGAAATTTAATAACATATACTTAACAAAAACAATATCAAAAACTCACAAAAAAATAACAAATTATAATATTGCACACAATAATTGCACCAAAGAATTAAACATTTTATCCTGAAGCAAATATTATAAATGAGCTTCAATATCTCCCTCACAATATTTCAGCGTAATTTTTCCTAATTGGTTTATTTTATCCGCAAATACGTCCATATCGGGATGTAACCTAAGGATAGCGTTAAGATGGAACTGTGCACGGTATAGCGGTGACTCCTGTCGTGCGGTAGTGCGCGCGGGGCTTGGCGCAAACAGGTGGACTCGCCCAGGACGGAACCTGGCGCGTTGCTCGGGCACGCTGAGCCTACTGGCTTCGTATACGAGTTCCGGACAGTCTAGAACCCCATGCAAGATACGGCATATACTCATGATCTGTTCACAGAGTCTACGTGTTTCCAGCGAATTGTAACCTAGTGTACCTTGTAAATATTTAGTCGGGTACATAAACGGGTGGTAACCGAACCTTCTTTTATAAAGATAGCGCAAAAAGCGCTTTTGCACTTTTTCAATCATTAATGTATAAGTCTTCTCGTGAGGGTTCCAGACGCAAGAACAGTTCTCTATTTTTGATCTGATGAGAGACGTATATAGGAGTTTGATGGTTTTTAAGTTAGTGAATTCTCTACAATTCCGTGTGACAAAACCCAAGCGCTTGAAGCATTCTGATGTTACTTTCTTAATGTGGTCATGAAACTGTAGTGCTGGGTCGAATAAAATGCCTAGATCTTTTACCATAAGGCACCTGGTAATAGTCTGGTCCTTTAATGTATATTGCGCGAGTATTCCACTTGTAGAACGTGTGAAGCTCATCACCTGACACTTTTCGATATTGAAATATAGTTGGTTTTTTTCACTCCAGCGTTCCATAGCATTTAGATCTTGTTGAAGCGCCATACAATCAGTAGGTGATTGTATGCTTCTATACACTTTCAGGTCATCTGCGTATAGTAGGCATTTACTAAATCGTAGGTAGTCTGGAATATCGTTGACCATGATTGAAAACAGAAGTGGTCCCAAAGATGAACCTTGACTGACACCCGAGCGCGTGTGGTACGATGTTGAGTCATAGCAGCCTAGGCGAGCTATGCCTATGCCTCAAGTGGATGGACGAGGCAATGCCTTGTTATAGGTGCTATAGTTACCACTTAATATCAAGTGGGCTGTGTTCCATCAGCTAGATGTATTACAAAAAACCTTTCACCACACCACACCTGATGTTAAGTGGTAACCATAGCATATACCTACGTGCGTGACGTTGTTGGTCCCATTGCAATTTCATAAAAAATGGTTTAATAGGTTGGCCATGAAGTCGAGTTTTCAAGTTTTTTAAACTTATATTATAAAAACATTACTTATACTTACTTACTTATTTTCTATGAAAAAAAATGTATTTTTTTTTAATTATTTCATGTTTTATAATAATAGTTTTTGTAATTAATGTATATTCTGTTGTAAATAAATTTTAAGTAAATTACTGAGATATACTGAAAGCGCTGGTGGCCTTCCGATTCTAAGGTCGCAGGTTCATATCCGTCGTGAACCAATGATTTCTCTGGCCAAAAATTTATGTACACTATGCCAGTGCTCTCAAACGGTGAAGGAAAACATCGTGAGGAAACCGGCATATCGTAGAACCTAAAAAGTTCGAGAATATGTGTCAAGTGCACGAAAGGAGCCTCTTTGAGGCGCACTATAATTAGTGTTGCCCAAATGCAAGAACAAGACGAGACTTAGCCAGTCTTGGTCTTGGTCTTGCGCCAATACATCTGGTCTTGGTCTTGGTCTTGCGCTCCCAGTCTTGGTCTTGGTCTTGGTCTTGCAGCAAGAGTCTTGCAAGTCTTGCAATTACCTATTAGTCTATTACTATTTATTAAAGTTTACTTTAAATCTTAGAAAAACGTATTAGAATTGGAACATTGTGAGCTTGAATTAACATAGCCATAGTAAAGATCAAGCAGATTAATAAATAACTGAAGATTTGATAAGAAATTCGAAAAATCAACTGACCTATATGTCGTTTTCCATGGAAGTAACTGTTTCTTAATAAACATTTATGATTTATAAGCTTACATTTGCTAAAACATGTAAAAAAACAAATTAATTACAATAACTCGACTGTATTTTAAAGAACAATACTTATCTGTCTAGAAAGAGATTGAACCCTCAACTTATAAGAAATTTAATAAAAGAGTTTTACGATTTATCATTTATTTGAATAAAAAATAAAATACAACACAAATCAACAGCTTTATCATTAGGTTATGATACTTTATATCAATTTTTTTGACCAAGAATTAATACAAAGTAACCATCTGGCTGACTCATCACTATATATTTTTTTATTCGCTATGTTTATGGTATTAGTCGTAATGCGCATAGGTCCAGTTTTTCATATTCTTTGATACAGTTTTTTGCGTCTCATAGAATTCCTAAGCGTACCTACCTATACACCGAACTGTTACACCTAACTACTCAGTGAAATAGCGCTAAGTCCTAGCTGCAAGACGCAAGAGTCTTGCAGGCTATGTCTTGTTCTTGCTCAAGTCTTGCACGGTCAGTCTTGGTCTTGGTCTTGCTAAAAATACGCGGTCTTGTTCTTGGTCTTGGTCTTGCAAAAACGCAAGAACAAGACCAAGACTGCAAGACCAAGACTGAATTTGGGCAACACTAACTATAATCCTTTTACCACACTTGGTTCGAAAGAATCAGTGACACGATAAGAAGACTTACTAACGTTGTTGATTTGTTTGTCCTCCAGTCCTGCAACCAGCAACTCTGTCCAATGATAAAGGAACGTATGCAGCAGCATCAGCTGGAAAGGCACAGCTCATCCAAGAGTCACGCGCGCTGTCGTCAGGAACAGGACATCGACAGCCAAACGGTAAATCATCATACCATCCTTATCCATTGTCCTCTTGACTATATAAATTCGGCAAATTTTTATCATCCACACTTGATGTGCGGCTGGTTTTTCCGCAAGTAGGCCGCTGGCGGGCTCTTTTTGCGTGACCCTTGACACGTGTTGCTCGAACTTTTTTAGGTTCTACAACACGCCGGTTTCCTCACGATGTTTTCCTTCACCGTTTTGAGAGTACCTACTGGCATAGTGCACATACATTTTTCGACAGAAAAACTCATTGGTACACGAGTGGATTTGAGCCCTCTTGACTATGTGGCCAAGCGATTTAAGGTTTGGCTGGTATGCCAATATTTAGTGCCGAATTAGTGACGCAGATTGGTATAGGTTTCTTGGACATATTTATTTATTTTTATAGCTTTTTATTTTGAGGCCAAATAAATGTCATCGCGCAACGGTGTATTCACTTCGTGTGGTCAAAGCATACCTACCCAAGAGCATAAAACTAAATTAATTTTCAGGTCATTTTACCGAAATCGTGTCATCGCTACTCAAAATTCGGCCTAACAGACACCCAAAGATGCCACGACTCAACAGAATACGGCCCTGATCTGATAGACACAGACTCACCGAGACATCGTGATTCAACAAAAATCAGCCCTGATCTAGCAGACACACACTCGATTCCAACTAATATAACAAATATAAACAACACTACTAATGAACAAAGACTTAACAATAAACATAATTTTAATAATAGGAAGACTTACATAAGACCTAATAGTTATAACTACAACAATAAAGAAACTGGTGGATCACGGCATCTTAATAATAATTGCAATCGTAGGGAAAATACAGGACAAGAAGTTAATAATTGTAATTTTCATAATAACGTATCAGATGACATTATACCTTTGAAAAGAACAGAAACTAGAAGTTTAATAACCCCGAAGAGAAACATATGCAAAGACCTTGTTCAAAAAGAAGTAAGAGAATGGTTTCAAGAAGTACCAATCTACCCGAATATTGGACAAGACAATAACTTTAACATAGATAATATTATTAATGATTTAACAGATAAAATTAACAATCTATTAAATGAAACCAACACGGAAATATATGATAGAAAGATCAGACTTGACATTGACCGTTCTCTAAATAATGTCCCGCTGTGGTATCCTGGAGCTAAGAGAGATCAAGACAATTTCAAAAAATCATTAATTGATAACCTTCTACTTAGAGTCAAACATTTAAAAACCCAACTGCTCACTAGTACCGACGCTAAAACTTATAACAATGTAGAAAAATGTGAAAGCCCTAACAGAAATTCGCTATGCTATTTTGAAGAATTAGAAGATGAAGTCAATAATTGGCTATCGATGGTTAACGCCAGGAAAAACAGCGAAATGCAAACAAATGTTGATAACAAAGAAACGGTAAAGGCCGTGCTCAATAAAGTAGTGCCAGTGCTATCAAAACCCATGAGCTCGTGCCACTACAAAATTCGTTTAAAAAGTGCAATTGTGGAAGTACTGAACGATCTTCCCGTAAGCGCTAGATGCTCTGAAAATCGGAGTATTCATTTCCATAGATTTGCGGAAGACTTGGCAAATAGATTACTAAGTATTAAAGCTAAAGCTGAAACTGGTACCAAGTATCCCAACAAACAAAGGACTATGTACCAGACCAGCGATATATTTTACCAAAAAAAATATTATGATTTTGAAAATTTAATTCATAGAGAAATCAATAAATGCCTCGAACAAACAAGATTTACTCATTCCGACGACGTTAAAATAGAGATTGGTAATATTATTGTGAATTACGTCGATTCTCCAGAGTCAGTTAAAGAATTTGATGTCAACAAAGAAATAATCGATGTTTTGAAAAGTGCTTCTAACATACCTATTTTTCTAGCGTCAAACATTGCTCAAAATATAATAAAAGAAGTGAAAATTGCACTTAATGAAGCAAACAATGGCGTTTCAAATATAAAACCAATAGTAACTAGAAAATTTTCAGTATACACGTCTAAAGAAAGGTGTTGCTCACAAAACTACCCCGTGGCATCCACGCCAAAGAAAAATAAACAAGAATCCGTATCGAAACTGAATTCTGAAGAGATAGAATACGCAAAAAACGTTGGAAACATAATCAAAGCTTGGATGGAAACATTGCCTGAACAATTCAATGCTCCAGATGAAAAAGAATTCAAAGAGACAATAATCAAAGACCTTGCTGGTGAGATAACAGACGAAGCTAAACTGGAGCAGCTAGTACAAGTGGATGAAAAAGAAAAATGGCGTAAATACCTTATTTATAAATGGTTAAGCAAGCTTGAAATTTTTGATTTGGAAGAAGTCGTACCTCAAATCGAAGACTTACTTAAACGAATTAACGATATACCTGTGCCCGTGCTGATCAGACCTCAACATGGAAATCGTCAGGCTATGGCTAATATACAGCACATGGAAAGTGAATTGGGATGGGAAGAATATTTTGTGCCAAAAGGAAAAGACATTTTAGAAGATGAAATATCTATATGGATGAACGATCAACAATCTAACATTTTTGATACTGACCAAACTACCAGGAATAATAAAATACACGAACTAGCAGAAGTATTACAAAACAAATTGAAGAGTAAGCGTCCTGAAGAGATTACAAACGATATCGCGCAATGGTTAACTAATATTATCAAACCAGACCAAAGAGCAAAAGTTGGTGAGTTAGCGGACAATCTTAATGGTCGAGTGGCCCATTTACCACAAGATGCTACTCTAGCCGCTAATCGTGATAAAAGAGTACATGAAAAAGCAGAACATTTGCAAACAAAGAAAAATCCTTTTTGCCAGCCAATTAAAATGAAGACTAATAATACTGAAATTGTAATCATTGACAAAACAATGCAACAGTTCATAGCTAAATTTATTGAACATAATTACGATGTCGATGATCCAATGGCTCGAGGTGCGTTTAGCCATTTATTAAAAACAAAATTACAAAGACTGAATCCACTAACTAGAAAAGAAGTCTATGACAATTTTTCTAAATCAGAAACGACCAATCAGCTTTCTCGTGATAAATTAATCAAAGAATTGGACTATATTAAAGATGTATCAGATTGGTTAAAGCACATACCAATAGATGCTGGTTATAATGTTGTCGGTAACAGAGAACGAATTGACTTAGTAATCGATCTTGCAAGAAACATTCTTGAAGTAGAAGAACAAAGAGAAGATAACCCAGAAGCAATGGATTACAATATGTACATGGCTTCCATAATCAGTCAGTTTCTAGTTCAGCTACCCATCATCGAAGAGCATAGAAACGATAAGTACATGATGTTTATGATAGATCAACTCGTCGGTAAAGTAATTGTGCATCGAAACAAAAGCCAAAGCACAGACAACTCCATAGGCACTTCTGGTATACACAGTGAAAACATTGGAGATTTTATAGAAGAGTTTATTCGCGTGAACGGAAGTGAAATAGCAGACGATGAAGTGAAATTAGAAGCTTGGTCAGTACGTCTTTTGAATGAGATTAAAAAAATAGTTTATAAAAATGCAAATCCAACAACACTGTCAAAAGCACAAGTTTACAATAGACTAACTCACGTCCCGTTGCCTGCAGACGAATCTATCGAACAGTTCGACAATGAAATCGAATATATCAAGGAAATTTCTGAGTGGTTAAAAAACCTACCGCTTTTACCAATAGATGAAACTGATGAACAGGAAAGAATCAAGATGATCTGTGAGCTTTCTGAAAAAATTACGGAACGAGAAAACAAAAAATCGAATAATCCTAATGATGACACAACAGATTCAGAATTCACTGAATATATTTCTAAGTGGATATCAGATCTCTCTTTGGATGAAAATCACGAAGTAGTTGTAGGAGTTGTTATAAAGCAACTTGTAAGCAGGATAGAAAGATTGAAAACCAAACAGGAAAAATCTAAGCTCAATTTAACCAAACACATTGAGACTCCACGACAGTTGCCTGAAAATAATATCTCAAAAAAGCAAAGTTTCAAAACAGTTAAAGCGAGAAATAAAAACAATAAAAATCCAGCTAGCACTATAGTTGACGCAATTGAAAAGTGGTCATATACATTGCCTATAGAGTCTGATGACGAAAAAATGGTTAAGGCTATGAAAGATGACGCTTCAAGGAAACTGTACCAAAAAGTTGGAGAACTAAGTATCGATCCTCGAACTTTCAATGACGATCTTTTATACCAAGACATTCTAATTGATGAAATTGATGCCACCATTGAAAAACTACCTCAAAGTACAGTCCTTCAGAAAAATAAGGATAAACTAAGAACCGATTTGGTTCAAACAATCGTTGAAGCTCAAAAGGCTATCAAAGAAAATTGTGCTGGTGAAGTTTACAAAAATAAACTGGAGGATATTATTGAAGCTTCTATTCCTCATCCTGTCAAAACCAAACGAGCATACGATCCTGGATTTGAAATATACAAAAGCCGCTTGGCTGACATATTTATTTTGGAAAACTTTGACCATGCTAATGACGCTGTAAAAACCAAATATGAAATAAGAATAAAGGATGAAATTGATAAATATTATGACAGTGCTAAAAACAGAAATGCTACACCACTAACAAAAGATGAAATCTATCATGAATTATACGGTGTTCTGTTCAAAGTTCCTATACCTAATGAATCTTCTGTCATAGGAGAGGTAGAAGAGATAAAAACTCGATGTGAAATCGATGATTGGTTTGAACAGTTACCTTTGAAAGAGGCAAATGGAATAACAGAATTGCTGGAGAGGGACAAAATATTGGCAACTTTAGCAAAGAGAATACATGAGATTGAAAAGTCTGAGCCAAAACCAGCTGATAAAATACAAAAAGAAATAATGAAATGGTTTGTTAAATTACCACTCATAACTGGAGAAGAAAACAGAGCTGAACATTTTGCAAATAAATTAAAAGATGCATTAAAATCATCAGCTGGTAAAAGGAAATGTTACATGACACCGGAACCAAATTCTAAAAGTAAGAAAGGAAAAAGAAAAGTCAAATCGAAAGAAAAGATCAAAATAAAAAAAAAACATAGTCCAACTCCTGGACCAAGCACCGCTGGAAAAATATGGGAAAGTCAAACGGAAGTTGTAAGACCAAAGAAAAAAGCAGCTGAAATTATCATTGAAATTGTAGAATCATGGTGTAACAAACTTCCAGTGCGCGCAACTATCACAGATGAAGAGGCAAAAATGATCAAAGACAACTTATCCAGGAAAATAATTATGAAAATCAGTGAAATCAATATGAGTCCTGATACTTTTAATGATGATTTCCAATACAGCGATTTGCTTGATGAACTACTGGACATTTTATTAGCTGATGTTCCAACATGTAGTAATTTCGAAGAAAGTAAAGCTGCTAGAAAATTGCAACTCAAAAATGCTATCAAATCAGTCAAACCGTTGTTTAAAGAGGAGAAAGCTAGATATAAATATAAACAAAATTTGAATACAACCGTTGCTAAAGTTTTAGGTAAGCCACAAGTCATAACAGCAGAAAAAGAAGCATTATTTCGAAACTTAAAGGAAGAAATTGTTGAATATTTCGTACAATTAAACTACGATAAAGATGACGAGGAAATAAGAACAGCTTATAAGATCAAAGTTCACGATGCAGTTATCAAATTCCTTACGAATGTAGTAGCAAACAAAGACAAAACTTCATCGGATTCGTTGATGCGTTGTAACCAACTGCTGTGTGAACTTGCAAAGGTTCCAGCGCCTAGCGATGATAGTTTGAAAGATGAAGTTGAAGAAATAAGAATGAAAAACGAAATAACAGAACTTTTTGATGAGCTATCGATTACTGAAACAAGTCAAAATAATATAACATTTTTAAACCAAGTTAAATCTAGTCTGGCAAAAAAACTAAACGACATCGAACTAAATGGATATAACTCTGACACCGAAGCTAAAATGAATCAAGACCTTGCTAAAAGTCTAAAAAAAATTGGCAAAAAAGTAAAACCAGACGTGATAAGTGACTTTGTTAGTAAATTAAAGAGTAATGAAAGCATTCGGAGAGCTCCAAGGAAAATTAAAACTAATACATCTTGTGGAACAGATTGCAAAACACTTGAGGCATGTAACAAAAACGCGCAAGCAAAGGAAAAGTCCAAAAAAAAAGATTCGAGTTCCAAAAATCTAAATTCACTTACAAATAGCCCAGTTAAGCATTTAAGCTCTTCTCAAAGCACACCAGAAATCAAAAACTGCTTGGAATATTGCCAAAACCTTCGGCAGCCATCGGAAAACTATCAAATCAGTGTTGATTCTTTATCGAAACAAGGTTTTTCTGAATCAAAGACGCAAGTAGAATGTGAATGCCCTAAAAGTGAATTTTCCCAAAGTGAGAGACCAGAATTTACCGGTGAAATCGCGAGCTCCGAAAATACTGAAGCCGACAACGATGAGGAAAGGTGCATCTGTGGTGGGTTTAAGAATTGCAGAAGACCGTGTTTCGTGCCTATGAGATGGTTTAACGGCCCAGATATGCGCATCTGTAGAATGCCAGCGGGTTTCTTTTATTATTAACATACTAACATATTTTTATATTATCTTTTGCAATCATTTTGTTACAGAAACTAGTTTTTAATAAAGTTTATTACGTCAGAAAACTATCCGTGAAGTCATTTTAATGTTCTAAAACACCAGAGAGGCTCATTTTTTTCTGGCTAAGAGGGAATCGCACAGGTGACTCTCCATACAAACGTAGTCCCCTATTTCCTCCCTGGATAATGCCTCTAGAGCAGGGATTCCCAAAGTGGTCGATATCGACCCCTTGGTGTCGATATTGGTTTCCTAGGGGTCGACATAAACGAAAACTGATTTTGGGGGTCGACGAGGTCTAAAAATCGACCCCTATTAAATTAACACAAGTTCTTATTTCAAACTTTCAAGTTATGTAGGTATGAACAATACAGTATGTTTATGTTGTGTTACGTGTAGGTACTAAGAATAATTAAGATTTTTGTAGGAAATAGCATTGTAGTAGGTAATGTAAAGTCTCAAGTTCGAACGTACGTTTATTTTGTTAAATTTTGATGAGAAAATGAAGTCAACATTTACCTTTAAGTACCGACGTGTGGTCTGACAGACACTTTGACCGTTCGCGATTCCGAGTTACCCCGCTTAGCGTAGTTGTATTACTGTGCGCTTCTATCTACCACTCCAGCAGTCACCCACGATTGTTCATGGAGAGGAGAGTGGTAATGTTGGTGCGCGTGATACGAGTAAGTTATGGCTTTTATAAGAACGCGAGTGGACTGTGAGGCCACTCGTCGGTACTTGCGTACCTTTTTTGGATTTTTCCATTTCTCGTTTTATATTTTTTTTTTCAATTTATTTACAGTTTAATGACACAATTAACCAACCAGGGTCTTCAGGCACTTAACGGGCAAGGTCAAATGACTATAAGAGTGGTCATGTCACAAGATAATCTACAACACGACCAGCATGTACAAATTTTGGCGAGGTGGTTAAGAGACGGCTGCTAATCAGACTCCTTAGAGTACAAGCACTATTTATTATTTTAGACAAGAATTTTACCTACTTCCGCATTTATAATATTAAGTAAGGATTATAGCAGGTAATTGCGAAGATTTCCTATGAGTCACTCGAGCACGTCAGATAACAAAAGAGGCTTTGTGTACCTCCACCATTTATAGGGCCTTCATCGGGAGCCATTAATGTCACCAGCACCCACACCCTTCAAATGGAAACGCGCCGATGCTGCTTCACGGCAGAAATAAGCTTTGCCATAGTACGCACCCCCACGAGACACATACAAAGAGATCTACTACAAGTCAACTAAATAGACTAATAAAGCATCTACTGCCGGATTATGGCTTTTCTCCTCTGTGAATTAGCATATAAAATTTTAAATATTTAAATAAACACTTTTATTGCATCTCTTATTACATTTTACAACGCTTTTATTAGCTTCACCTGTATGTAAGCTTGCTTGTATGTAACCGACCCCATTGAGCTCGATTTTGTCCTACTTTGAACGATCAGATTTGATTCAAACTTTGCACAATAATAATAATCAATAATCAAAGGTCGATGACAATGCAATAATATGAAAATAACAAAAAAAAAATTATAGGTTAAAAAACTAAAAAAACACGCTTTTATAATTAATTGAACTAAAAAGTTAAAAATAAAACTGTAAGTAATAAATAAACAATTGAAAAATTTACAGGGTTATTCATTATTAGCTGCAAATGCTCAGGAATTAGGTTCAACAAATAAAATAAAAAATATTTATGAAATGTTTTTTTTTAATTTTGATATAAGTTTTGGTATCAAAATTTTATTTTTATTAATTTCTTTACGGCTATTGCATAATGATTGTCATGGAGAACAGGACGATGACCCACCCAGGCGGTGACTGAACGCAGAGTGTCACTCACGGTGCGCGGGCGCGGATAAAGGTCAAAATAGGTCAGGCGCCAATGATTCCTTTATCGATTTTCTCGGGATTTTCATAACAAAACTTAAAATAAATCATTTCATAAATATTTTTTATTTTATTTGTTGAACCTAATTCCTGAGTATTTGCAGCTAATAATGAATAACCATGTATATTATTGTACAAAAAAGCGTGGGGTGCTTACAGTTTTATTTTTAACTTTTTAGTTCTATTGGCATTTTTTTTTTTTTGGTAATTAAAAAATAGTGGTGTATATTATAATCAGAATATCGGAAACGGTGCCAACGGTTTTCGCAAAATTTTGTATACAGGGGTTTTCGATAGGGCGATAAATCGATCTAGCTAGGATTTATTTTAAGAAAATTATTTTTAACCCTGATTCCAATAATTAAACCTAAACTGAATATGTGACTGCTCCTGCCCTCTATTGGCGATTTTGAGCAACTAACTACAAGCATACCCAGCAGATAGCGTTGTTAAATAAGAATAAGCCAATAAAGATATGACTCTTCCTAACATCTATTGGCGAATAATAATATATTTTTTTATTGTTAGCTAACCAGTTCATATTTTTTTATTATTATGTCGATATGAACAAAAAATATTATTCATTATTTCAGCATTTCATCAGTAGGTATTTAATTGGTATTTAAATATAATTTCTAAAAAGTACAGATTTCAAAAAAAAAATACGGGTTGCACTCCGGGAGTGCCGGCAGAAGTGAAAACTTGATTATTAACGTAGGAACCCTAAAAGTTGTTTATTTTATCAAGTTCCTCAATGTAGTAAAACCCCAATCAAAGTCCTAAGGAACCCTAAAAATTTTAGCATTATCAAGCTCCTAAGTGTAGTTGAAATTCCAATCAAAGTGCTAAGGAACCCTAAAATTGTTTACATAATCAAGGTCCTAAGTGTAGTTGAAAGTCCAATTAAAGGCCTAAGGAACCCTAAAAGTTGTTTATTTTATCAAGTTCCTCAATGTAGTAAAACCCCAATCAAAGTCCTAAGGAACCCTAAAAATTTTAGCATTATCAAGCTCCTAAGTGTAGTTGAAATTCCAATCAAAGTCCTAAGGAACCCTAAAAATGTTAACATTATCAAGCTCCTAAGTGTAGTTGAAACTCCAATCAAAGTCCTAAGGAACCCTAAAAGTTGACCACTTAATCAAATTCCTCAATGTAGTAAAACCCCAATCAAAGTCCTAAGGAACCCTAAAAATTGTAACATTATCAAGCTTCTAAGTGTAGTTGAAACTCCAATCAAACCCTAAAAGTCGACCATTTAATCAAATTCCTCAATATAGTATAACCCCAATCAAAACCCTATACGGAACCCTAAATTTTACGTAAAGCCAAATCCTCAACGGGTCGGAACCGCTAGAAGGGACCTTGTCGCGCGACCTACAAGTAGGTCCTAAATGAAGTAAAACGGCAGACATAGGAGGAGGGGGTTCTGGGGGGCTAAGGGGGGTCACAGCACGGCTCGCTTCGCTCGCCGCGCTGTTCCCCGTGGTCGCGTGGCGGCTCGCTTCGCTCGCCGCGACGCTCCCCCCGGGTTCAGGAAGAGGGGGTTCTGGGGGGCTTAGGGGGGTAACAGCACGGCTCGCTTCACTCGCCACGCTGTTCCCCGTGATCGCGTGGCGGCTCGCTTCGCTCGCCGCGACGCTCCCCCCGGGTTTCGGAGGAGGGGGTTCTGGGGGGCTTAGGGGGGGTCACAGCACGGCTTGCTTCGCTCGCCGCGACGCTCCCCCCGGGTTCAGGAGGAGGGGGTTCTGGGGGGCTTGAGGGGAGTCACAGCACGGCTCGCTTCGCTCGCCGCGCTGTTCCCATGGTCGCATGGCGGCTCGCTTCGCTCGCCGCAATGCTCCACTCGAAAAAAAAGGCTTAAAAATAGGGCATTTTTAGGTTTTTTAAATAATAAAGGGGTCTAGAGGGAAAGGGGGGAAAAATTTATATTGCTTTCAAAATAATCTCACCTTCCCTACATGACCCAAAAAAAAAAGTGCTCAACGCCGCTAAAGAAGTTTTCACTTCAAAAACTTTGCATTTATAGAATAAGAATTATATTGACTCCGCTTTTTATTGTTTATTATTTGCAATAATTTAATTTGGAGATCCTTGGCTTTTTTTCACTTGTTATAATTATTGCACAATAATTGTGCAGTTCTGTGAAAGTCGGCAATTCTCGTGCAGTTTAATGTTTTGAAGTGATTTTTATTATGAACTCTACGTTGTAGTCTTAGGGTACATTTCTACAAAAACATCCGTCTTACGCTTTTTCGATTTTTATTATGAACTCTACGTTGTAGTCTTAGGGTACATTTCTACAAAAACATCCGTCTTACGCTTTATCAGGGTCACGTGATCCTGACGCGAGTTTAAGATTTTATACCCATTTCAGAAAGTGCTCAACGCCGCTAAAGAAGTTTTCACTTCAAAAAACCGAGCGGAGCTCGGTCACCAACTGCTAGTGTAATTTTAATTCACTATAGTTGTATTGCATCTCTTATCACATTTATCACATGAATATATTATGGCTTTTCTCCAGTGTGAATTCGCATGTGACTAGTTAAATTATGTTTTACAGTAAATATGTCTTTTTACATCTATTGCAGGTTATGGCTGTTCTCCAGTGTGAATTCGCATATGTAATTTTAAACTACCAGTTGTTTTGAATCCCTCATCACATTTATCACATGAATATGGCTTTTCTCCAGTGTGAATTCGCATGTGTTTTGTTAAATTATATTTTTGAGCAAATTTCTTTTCACATCTATTGCAGGAATATGGCTTTTCACCAGTGTGAATTCGCATATGTAATTTTAAACTACCGGTTGTTTTGAATCCCTTATCACATTTATCACATGAATATGGCTTTTCTCCAGTGTGAATTCGCATATGTAATTTTAAATTACCAGTTGTTTTGAATCCCTTATCACATTTATCACATGAATATGGCTTTTCTCCAGTGTGAATTCGCATGTGTTTTGTTAAATTATATTTTTGAGCAAATTTATTTTCACATCTATTGCAGGAATATGGCTTTTCTCCAGTGTGAATTCGCATGTGACTTGTTAAATTATTTTTTTGAGTGAATGCCTTCTCACATCTATTGCAGGAATAAGGCTTTTCACCAGTGTGAATTTGCAAGTGAATTTTTAGATAACTTTTAGTAGAGAATGACTTTTCACATCTATTGCAGGAATATGGTTTTTCTCCAGTGTGAATTTGCATATTATGTAATTTTAATTCTCTAGTTGTATAGCATCTCTTATCACATTTATCACATGGATATGGCTTTTCTCCAGTGTGAATTCGCATGTGACTTGTTAAATTAATTTTTTGAGCGAATGCCTTCTCACATCTATTGCAGGAATATGGCTTTTCACCAGTGTGAATCCGCATATGTAATTTTAAACTACTAGTTGTTTTGAATCCCTTATCACATTTATCACATGAATATGGTTTTTCTCCAGCGTGAATTTGCATATGTAATTTTAAACTACCAGTTGTTTTGAATCCCTTATCACATCTATCACATGAATATGCCTTTACTCTGCTGTGAGTCTTTAAATGTTTCACCAAGTTCAATCTCTTGTGGAATATTTTGTTACATATATCACATATGAAACACGAATGCATATTATTGATATCATTACTACTACTTTGTCGAACAGTATCTGTTTCATTTGAATCATCATTGACATCTATGAGAGACTCCATCTTGAACTCCTCAATATCAATTTCTTCGTGTTCAGGGGTTTCTTCTTCTGGTTCTTCTTTGTACTCAAGTATTTCTTCATGTTCAGGGATTTCTTCGTGTTCAGGAGTTTCTTCTTCTGGTTCTTCTTTGTACTCAAGTATTTGTTCATCTTTCACAACTACAGGGGTGCTTGATGCAGCTGTTAAAGCATCAAGAGACAAGTGCACTGTTTGCGTCACGGCTAACTTTAGTATTACATTCTGAGGTTGCACTTTCAGTGCATTGTGTGTTACCTGAAAAAACAGACAATAACATTATAGTATAATGAACTTTGCAATTTATAAAACTAGTGGCTGCCCGCGGCTTCGTCCCGCGTTAGTGGTGATTGCTAGACGCAAAATGGACCGACTCAGTCTAATTGCGGACACAGGCGTCCAAGACAAGATAGTGATGATTACTCCTACTAAACTTGAAAGTGTTTTTCCATTTTGATCGCAAAATTTTTTGTTTCCGTTCTCATCTATTTTTCCAAATTTCGTCTACATTGGTCCAGTGTTGCTGGATTTGGAGCTATATGAGACACATCCATAGGTTTACAGATCTTTTAATACTACACGAAATCCTCGGTTGGTGCCAAAAGAGTACCCACACGACAGATAAGATAATACTCTACTAGTACCCACGCCGAGTCACAGGCGGTGGCTACTTACCCTGTTCCGCCCTATTAGGGTAGTTATAGAGACTGTGAGGACCTTGCAACACATAGTGTGCGGTTAGCTTACTGAGTATGGGACTCGGCAAGTTCGGCAAGTTTATCATACGCACTTGATGTGCGGGCAGGTTTTTTCCGCAAGTAGGCCGCTGGTGGGCCCTTTTTGCGTGACCCTTGACACGTGTTGCTCGAACTTTTTTAGGTTCTACAACACGCCGGTTTTCTCACGATGATTTCCTTCACCGTTTTTGAGAGTACTGGCATAGTGCACATCAATTTTTCGACAGAAAAAACTCATTGGTACACGAGTGGATTTGAACCCACGACCTTCGGATGGGAAGGCGGGGCCACTACCACTAGACCACCAGTGCTCTGAGTATGGGACTTGATTTTACCTCATTGTCGTTATTCAACAGATCTTGTAGTATTCTGTTGGATGTTCGAGCCATCTCGGAGAACATGTGGCACCTCTGTAGCAGCCGGTGACAGACATAGCATACCGTGCTAGGCATGCCATACTCTGTTCCTATGTGCAACTGAAACGAATAAGAAAATTTAATATTTTACTTTTATTGATACAAGTATGGACTGAAATGCCAATACCACAGAACATAGTAAAACGACCATGTGGCCACAATAGTGTCACAAAAATACTTGAGCATGTGCTCCTTCTCCGAACAAATTCCGTAGTTATATTGGTAGTTTCTTAATAAAAAATGTCTTTTGGGTACTAATTAATTTCAGAGTAACATAAACAAATTCTTCCATCATCAGATTTTGCCGACCTTCACCGACATATCTTATGTCGAAATTCTTGTATAGGTCTAAAAGATGTGATCAGCACCGACATAAGTTGCATGAAAATCCACTACTATGCCAAGTAATAGGTATATTATACTCATATCTGTAGTGTAATTTAAAAATGAAATGATATTTTATTATACACACTACAAGCACTGGTTTACTAATTCGTAGCCTTGTTGGCTACGAAAACCTATGTAGGCTTGTTGAAAAAATATCGATACATCGATATATCGATACCTCGCCTCGATGGACAGTTATTGCTGGTTCGCAATAGCTGTCCATGGAGCCAGTCCCAAGCCTGGATAAAGAGCGAGGGCACAAGGGGGATGTGGAGTTTAGTGAGCAAATGTCTACTCGCATGGGCTTGCTAAGACCCACATCCCTCGGGCGGGGGGGAAGGTGACCCAGCACCTTGGGGGCGGGGGGAGGAGGTGAGGGACTCCTGAGTAACTCACCATTCTTTTTCCCAAACCTTAAAGATGGGGGGAGGCCGCTCGGGCAACGGCTTTCACTAGGCTTTAGCTTCCGCCCCGCTAACCTCTTCTGTTCACAGAAACCAACCAACACCAAAATGACTGACACGAAATATGAAAGTGAGATGCCATGCGACCCGGCTAGCACCCGGCGCTCTCCGGTACCCGGGCCGGAGAGTGAGAAATTGGTCACCGAAGGCGGTGGCGGGGTGGGTCCCCAGGCCCCGCCTCCCGCAACTGCTACTGGGATCAAAAGTGAGGGTGACGCGAACCCCTCCACGGCTTCCTCAGCGGAACACGCCCCCTCTGGACCAGTGCAGAAGAGGAGGCCAAACAGGAAGAAGAGGAGGAGGAGCGCGGCGAAGAAGGCGGCAGCAGCGGCGAGCACCAGCGGCGCTATGTCGGAAACAGATAGGGAGCGCGGTGCCCCGGCACCTTCTGTGCCGAGAGGTACAGCGACGGGTAAGGTCCCCCTAAGTGACGCAGGGCGCAGGAACGCCCAGCGGCTGGAGCGTCGGAGACTCGATGCCGCTCTGGTCAACGAGCTTCGGCGGAACCAATTGGAGGGCGCCTTATACCCACCCAACGTGTCGGCCATCGCGCCTTCCGTTGGGGTGGTTATGGGGCGTCCACCACATCCCGACATGGGAGTCCGACCTCCTATGACGGTACAAAGGCCTGGTTCCGTGAACCCGACCCATGTTATGGGACGCAACATGGGACCGGTCGGAGTGCCGCCGCGGTCTGAGGGCACTCCCGCGTCGACCCTCAAAAAGGCTGCCAAGCAGCCAAACCCCCCAAGACAAGGGGCGCTCGCAGAAGGGAAAGGGGAGATGCATATTGTCCCGAACCCACAGACCTTTTCTGAACCCAAACCTGTGAAAGGCAAGGGCGTAGGAAAGGGCCGTAGTGGTGGAGGACCCGGCATCGAACCTCCCTCCAACCCGACCGCCCCTTGCGCAGAGGCGAGTGGCAGCAGCCGGAGCACCAAGCGGCAGAGGAGCTCGGACCTGGTGTCACCTTCGTCGGCAGTAGCTGACAAGAGGGTGCGCCTGGAACGCGGCACCTCCGCAGCGGAGGCTGCAACGGCTGGGGCCCAGCCAGAAAGGAGCAGTGGTCGAGAGGGCGACATGTCGTACGCAGAGGCCACAGTATCCCACCTAAGGGCGGTGATACTGGACAAATCTGGAGTGCACATGAACGGCCTCCAGACCGCCATGCTCCGAGGAAGGCTAGAGCAGCAAACGATGGCGTATTACACCGAGCACCGCCAGAGATGGACGTGTGCATGGCCAAGCTTCTTCACGATGCCCAGGCCAGCACACGGGGGACTGCGGGTCGAGCCCAAGGACGAATTTTCGTTCTCCTGGCTGGTTTCGACCGCGCAGGAACTACCCGGTCTCTGGCCGGGCTCGGGGGGATACAAAGTCGTCTCGGAGAGGGATCTGCCCCGATATTATAAAGGGGTGGTGATGGTCCCTGATTTTGAGGGCGAAGGAGAGCTCATACGGGACTTCTTGGCCTTCTTCAACAGGGATCTCAACATCCGCACCTGGCCGATCTTCGCCCACCGGATCCGGAAAGACGAAGCCATTACGAACAACGTAATGGTGTTTGGCGTTCCGGTGGACGAGGTCGAGATACTGGAAAAAGCCAGGTGTCGCCTCAATTACAAAATGGCCTCAGTATACGTGCTGCTGAGAAAGCCAAAGGCAGGGGACGTCAAAACCCCGATCGTGGCGCCGGCCCCAGACGCACCCTGCTCAAGCAGTGGTGAGTCGGGGGGGGGCACCACGACGGTCGATCCCGATCAAGAGTTAGAGTTAGGAGAGGGGGAGCTCTCGCAGGAGGAGATAGACTTGCTACTGGGCGACGGAGGAGGGGAGATTGCGGGGGGCATTTTAGGCCTCAGCATCCTCTCTCCTGCGACGCCCATGGACGCAGTGGAGTCTGCCTCGTCTGGTCAGAACTCCCTCTCCGGCCATCCACAATAGGATAGTCAGAAATGACTACCCTACATCCCCCAAATCCCCCCCCCCCCATTTCTAGCAGTAACAGAGCTCTCTGATACGGTAACCAGGGCAGGACAACAAACCTCTAAACCCCCAACCCCATTAGGGAATTGCGGGGAACAAATCGTTAGGTCAAACATAAAAGCAGTCAACCAGCTTAAGATAGTTCAGGCCAACATCCAACATAGCGTCACTGGGTTCGCTGCACTAAGAAGAACCCTGGAAGAGCAACCAAACACAATAGCACTGGTCCAGGAACCCTACATTGTCCGAGGCAAGGTAAGCTTTAATGCCCTCCGCGGCAATGTTTTTACTCCACCACTGCAGAATAAAACACGTACACTTGTCTACGTTCCGAGTACGGTCAAAGCATCTTTGCTATCACACCTGTGCACGGACGACCTTACTGTTGTGAAAATAGAAACTGGCTTAGGAGGTAATCTAAACTCTTTGATTCTAGCATCTGTATACATGGATGGCGGGGCGCAAGCACCACCACCAGAACTCGAAAACCTACTGATCTACTGCAGACGACTCAAATCAGAATGTATTATAGGCTGTGACGCCAACGCACACAGCACAGTATGGGGATGCCAGGACACGAACGAAAGGGGGAGGGACCTCCTGGACTTCATTCTAAGGCATAACCTAAACATTCTGAACAGAGGGTCGGAACCAACTTTTGTGACGTCATGGGCCAGGACGATAGTAGACGTCACACTAGCCACAGATACTATTGCAGAACTAATAAATGACTGGCATGTCGCCACGCATGAGGCATCGTGTGCGGATCATAGGAGAATCAGGATCAGCCTGAAGATAGGCGAGATGGTTCCGCGCAGATACCGAAACCCGAAGAAAACGGACTCAGGTCTCTATGTGGAGTCAATGGACGCAGCCCTGGGGGGGTTGCGGAAAACTGAACCCACGGAGACACTAACCCCAGCAGAAATAGAGACAAGGCTCGAATCACTGGTTAACAGCATGACAACCAGCTATGAAAAGGCTTGCCCTCTAATCACGGAAAGCAACAAGATAATTCACCGCAAAGACAGATGGTGGAACAAAACCCTCGGCAAACTGAGAAAGAAGGTTCGTCACCACTTTAACAGGGCCATGAATACAAATAGTGAAGAAGACTGGGCAGACTACAGAGTAGTAAGACAGGAACTTAAGCATGAGATAAAACTAAGCCGCAATAACTCTTGGAGGAAATACAGCAGCTCAATTGCATCCCAGAGTGAAACGGCCCGCCTGAGTAAAATACTTTCGAGTGACACCAAGATAAAACTGGGCACTCTCAAGAAGCCAGACGGTTCGTACACGACAACAGACAAAGAACAGTTTGAGCTTCTGCTACAAACGCACTTCCCAGACTGCAATCTAGACGGGAATGCAAGCTGGGAAGCAGATCATGAGGGCCACAACCCGAATAAGGAAGACTGGGAACTAGCCGACGCCATTGTCACAGAAGAGGCACTGTCGTGGGCCATTAGAACCTTTGAACCATTTAAAGCAGCCGGCACGGATGGAATCTTCCCTGCGCTTCTACAATGGAATCTCACTAGAATCGAGGCGACACTCGCCGCTATTTTTAGAGGATGCATTGCCTGGAAATATATCCCTCACACTTGGAGGGAAGTCAGAGTAGTCTTTCTGCCGAAGCCAGGCAAGTCGGACTACACCCAGCCCAAATCGTTCCGGCCTATAAGTCTAAGCTCTTTTCTACTGAAGACCTTGGAAAGGCTCTGAGACAGACACATACGTAGCGGACCACTGCTCAAGAATCCCATAAATAATAATCAACATGCCTATCAGTCGGGCAAATCGACGGAAACAGCCCTTCACAATGTAGTGCACAAAATCGAGAGCGCGCTAGACTGCAAGCAATCGTGTCTGATAGCATTCATTGACATCGAAGGTGCCTTTGACAAAACAACATTCCCGAGCATCGAGAAGGGCTTGAGGAATCAAGGTGTGGAAGAAAACCTAAATGAGTGGATTAATAAAATGTTATCAAACAGAGCAGCCCTCATAGAACACTCGGAAGTCACAAGATGCCTTGTAACTAAAGGCTGCCCGCAAGGAGGAGTACTGTCTCCTCTGCTGTGGGTACTTGTAGCCAATGAGTTACTTGACTCCCTCAATAAGGACGGGCTGCAAACCATAGGCTATGCCGATGATCTCGCAATCATGATTTCGGGATTGTTTGAATCGACCCTATGCGAGAAAATGCAGAAAGCACTCCGTATCGTGGAGGCTTGGTGCCACACGCACAGCCTAACAGTAAACCCCAGCAAGACAGAACTGGTGCTATTCACTCGCAAGCTGAAGCTACCAAATCTAAATTTACCTTCTCTTTTTGGAACCAAACTGGCTCTCAGCAAAGAGGTAAAATATCTCGGAATATGGCTAGACAGCAAGCTCCTATGGGGCAAACAACTAGAACATGTAACGACAAAAGCCACAAACGTACTATGGCAGTGCAGACGCGCCGTTGGCAAGGATTGGGGGCTAAAACCCAAGCTTTGTCTCTGGATGTACACGGTCATGGTACGGCCAGTGCTAACCTACGGTGCAGTGGTATGGTGGCCCAGAACAAACCTAGTCACCACAATCAGCAAGTTGCAGCAGGTACAAAGGCTCGCCTGCGCCCTGATTAGTGGTTGCGCAAAATCCACACCGTCTGCGGGACTGGATATGATACTAGGGCTAACGCCCCTCCATCTCCACATACAACAGGAGGCGATGGCAGCAGCGTTAAGGATAAGATCCACGAACCAGTGGAAAAGCAGTGGTAAACCAACAAACCACTCAAGAATTCTGGACAAGGCCATACAAGCCATCCCGGAGGCCGTAAAGGGAACCGACAGAATAGCCACGACATACCTAACGGACAAAAAGTACCAAATAGAAAGCCAAAGAGGAACGGTAGATCCTATCTCGACCTCCAACATCTATCACGTTTATACCGATGGCTCCAAACAGAAAGCAGGAGCGGGCTGCGGCTTCTACTGCCCCGAAATGGGGCTATCACGCGCGCAACCCCTCAGCAACACAACAACTGCTTTCCAGGCAGAAACTCTCGGGCTTCTCCTGGCAGCAGCAGAGATGCTTACAATTTTAGAGTCTAAGACGAGCGCGGATATAGCAATCGAACGGACAATATTAATCTTTACAACAGACAGCGCAGCACTCATCAACGCACTGGGCAGATCCGATACAAGATCAGAATCAGTCGCACAATGCCACACTGCGCTACAAGAACTAGCTAAAATGCATACTGTCAAAATAAAATGGACAAAAAGTCATGGCTCGTGTTCAGGGAACAATGAAGCCGACTCCCTAGCAAAAGAGGGTGCGAAGCAGACACCTACCACAGACGACCTAGGCCTCTGCAAGCCCCCATCGGCAGAAATAAGGAATAGACTGAAGATGTACTCCCACAAGGAACATCAAAAGCAATGGGAGCGCAGATCAGACTGCAAACACACAAAAACGATGCTGCCAGCGATGGATAAGCACATCACAACAAACCTACTCAAAATGAAAAGAGAGGACTTAAAACTAATGGTAGGAATCATCACGGGCCATTGCGACCTAAACTACCACCTTATGAAAACTGGAGCTACAGACAGCGACCTGTGTCGGGGCTGCCTGCAGGACAAGGAAACTGTGGAGCATGTGGTACTGCACTGCTCCGCAACAGAAGAGGCGAGGTCCAAGACAGGGCTCAGGGAACTCATTGAGTCGTGTCCCTCCACATCCACATCTGTGTCACCATCAGGTTTACTGGAGCACTGCTGCCACCAACCCAAAGTCCTTCTCCGTTATTTTAAGGAGTTGGGCTGGCTGGGGTGAGGTTTGGCAGGGGGATAATGCACAATACACCCCATCGCGGGACATCAGTGCAGATCGTATTCCCCCAAATCAAATTAGAATTAGAATTAGATATATCGATATTATTTTTTCAATATATCGATATTTTTGAGCGATATTTAATAGTTCAATATATCGATGTATCGATATAAAATTCTAAGTATCGAAAAGGTATAAAAACCGATATTTTTTTCAGACCAATAAACATTTATAAGTTTTAAGATTAAAAAATCCCAAAAAGAAAATACTTTTTTTTATACTAACATCTTTTAACAAATTATATTTTATGTATTTTTTGTTTTTGGTCGACTTGATTTGCTGTTTTATAGTTTGGTTTCTAAGTTGGCAACTCTGTTAGTCAATTTCAATTTCAACAGCACGAATATTCTCTGTCAAGTCAAATCATACCGATATATCGATATTTTTTCATAAAAATATCGATATCGATATTTTCAAAAAACATCGATACGATATATATCGATACTTTATTGCATTTCCGACATCCCTAGCCAGTTGTCAAGTTTGTTCACGAGACCAATAACCAGTCTTGTCCCAGGCACATCAGCATCCCATAAGTTGGGCATGAGTGAGAGACGCTATTTAAATAATCTAAAATAGACACAAATGGAAATGGCTGCTTACTCTCAGAATCAGTCTTTGTGTATCATTGTAGTGGCCAGTATAGGACTTAACAATGTGATGGTTAGAAACCTACCTCAGTGTTTGTAAGTTTATGGTAAATCGTCTGGTAGATCCTGCTAGGGTCCAATAGCCTGATGTCGCCGACTAGACAGACTCTGCACAAAGCCATGGCGTGGCGTCTTTCAAAGAGCAAATCTCCTAAGATTCTCAGATAGAAACTAACACAGACTGAAATTTAACAAACAAACAAAAACACAGAGCAATTTGTTCTTCTTCTTCTTCTTAATGAATGGCATCTGTCCTTTTCGGATCAATTTTGCCAGTGTCGAGTAGAATCAAATCTCGATCAAATCAGAATATCACTTATTATTACACTTTAATTCCAACTGCTAAACACTTTGAGTTAGGACCTCAAGTAATGTTGGTTAAAATACCACCGAAATTACACAACAGAACTCAAAATAACACCAGAAAAACAATTAAAATCAAAAAGCTATGTAACTTCCCGAAATGACAGAAAATGAATCCGGAGAATCACTCGAAAGTCAAATTTAGACATCTCCTTTTTCTTCATTAATGGCATCCACATGGCATCTGTCCATTTTGGATCAATTTTCCCAGTCAAAATAACAAAAAAAATACGGGTTGCACTCCGGGAGTGCCGGCAGAAGTGAAAACTTGATTATTAACGTTGAGCATGTTTGATATTTTGGAATGGTTAGGGGGGGCTTGTTTGTTATTTGGCACGCTGTAACATACACGAACATTCGCGCAAGCGCCCTGCGCTGCCTAAACGAAACTGTCTACTCTCCATCCGTCTTACGCTTTTTCGATCAAGTCACGTGATCCTGACGCGAATCAGGTCACGTGATCCTGACGCGAGTTTAAGATTTTATACCCATTACGAAAGTGCTCAACGCCGCTAAAGAAGTTTTCACTTCAAAAATCAAAATATATTTAATTGGAAACAAGTTAGGGTAGGGTCACCGGGTAAACGGTGGGTCGGTTGGGCACACTGGATCGTGCACACATTGACAAACTAATTATTTGTAGTAGCCTCACACAAAGCAATCGATCGGGTTCAAGTCAGGGGACCGCGGCGCGGCGGCCATGCAATAGGTCCTCCACAGCCGATCCACCTGCCTCTGAATCTTTCGTCTAAGAGCTGGTTCAGACATGGCGGATTCCGCGCGGATGCAAATCGCGCCTTTCCTCAGGCCCTGAACTATCTGTGTACCAAATTTCATTTCAATAGGTTTAGTAGTTTTGGCGTGAAAGCCAGACAGACAGACAGAGTTACAAACGCATTTATAATATTAGTATGGATGGGAATACATCGCAGAATACAAGCATAATTTATTTTTGAAGTGAAAACTTCTTTAGCGGCGTTGAGCACTTTCGTAATGGGTATAAAATCTTAAACTCGCGTCAGGATCACGTGACCTGATTCGCGTCAGGATCACGTGACATGATTCGCGTCAGGATCACGTGACTTGATCGAAAAAGCGTAAGACGGATGGAGAGTAGACAGTTTCGTTTAGGCAGCGCAGGGCGCTTGCGCGAATGTTCGTGTATGTTACAGCGTGCCAAATAACAAACAAGCCCCCCCTAACCATTCCAAAATATCAAACATGCTCAACGTTAATAATCAAGTTTTCACTTCTGCCGGCACTCCCGGAGTGCAACCCGTATTTTTTTCGGCGCTCTTATATTTACGCAATATTCACCACGGCATGTTTATCAAAACTTTTTTTTAATTTTAATTTGAGCTTTCTGGGTTAAAGTTTTCTGTAATATTCCACTATCTTTCTTCATCTTCTTTCTTTATTCTTTCTCTGTAAGCATATTTAAGTTAAATCTTACTGCATTCATCTATCATCGATTTTTAATTAAAGCTTTCATCATTTTTTAATAATAAGTTGATGATACACACTAGCAAACATTTAGCAAACATTTTTTTTAAGGAAGTCAAATCTTCTCCTGCCTTCTTGGAGGCGTCAACGTTCAAATCCACGAACAATATTTTCTGCCAAAATTGACGGGGGACGAGGTAAACACGCATGGCACACGCGCATAGCAAAATCCTATTCATGTAAACACACACATTGACAATCCCGCACACGATCTTAAAATTTGCACACAGATAAAAAATATAACGTAGTTACGCAGTGTCAAGACTCACATTAGGATAATCTCTAGTGATGGGCATTCAGTAAGACCGGTATTTACCGGACCGGTATTGAACGATGAATAAAATAATGAATGAAATGGGTTTTTAGGTAAAGGTAATTTAAATAAGTTATGCACAACAAGTTTCACATTTTGTAACAGTCAGAAAATAAAAGAACTGAATTTAGTTGTTATGTTTTATTAATGGTTATAAGTTTGAATCAATATGTTATAGCATAGTACACATAAGTTTAGTCTTTTACTGAATAATTGAAAAAAATATATAAAGTGAAATCACATTATATTGTCAGCCTTCACACCACAGCGAAGTTTGTAGTTCTGCCTTCTGCGCCGGAGGCGTTGGTTCGATTCCCACCGAGAACAAATATTTGTGTGGTGAACGCAGATGTTTGTTTGCCCGAGTTTGAGAACTTTCTGTAAAATGTTCCAAGCAAATCACACTCGTTCTTGTTGCATGCCAAGTTGTTTTTTGGCCAAAAAATTTTGTCCACTCTTCAAGCAACAGGGTTTTTTGGAAACCTGCACAGGACGTAAAAGAAATATAAAATAGGCAAAAAAAATGTTTTCACTACTTACGCCCACGACTTTATTTTTGAGTATGATGTCATGTCCTATTTTATACATTGATGAGTAGAGGGTTTGATGACTGGTACCTAGGATACCCATATTGTGGGATTTGTGAATAAATGTAATCTGATATTTCGTGGCGGCAGCCATCTTGGACCGATTTTCATCAAAAATAACTAAGAACACTCCCGACTATTCACCTTTCAAACAAACAAAAAACTAAATTAAAATCAGTTGATTCGTTCGGGAACTACACAGACAGACACACACACACAGACACCGCAAACTCATAACATCCCGTCGTTTTTACGTCGAGGGTTAAAAAGCACCAAATACGTAATTAGACAAAACATTAAGTGATAATAATTTAACGTTTATTTTATCATTCATTCATTCATCAATTTCATTCAACTTTTCCCAACACTATGCCTTCTACCAAGGTATAATCTTTGACAATACTGTCGTAATACTGTCGCTAATCTGTCGCAACCGGTATTTCTTTTGAACTAAAATTCTACAAAATTACAAACACAATTGACAAAATAATACTTCCTTGTGGTAGGAAATACCATGTTCCCGGAAGTTTGATGTCTCTGATCGTCTTTTACAAGAAACTACCATGCAAATCACCATTTTCGCGGAGCTCCACTTCGCGACATGAAACGACACACAATGGCTGCAGTTGCGAGTAAAACACTTTTATTTATAGGATAATTATGATCGAGATCGGTATATGACCGGCAGAGGGGAAAGCTCTGTCTTGACATCTCCATTTCTAATTCCTCCAAGCCTGCCTTGGCTGTTACCGAATGCAACTAGAATGTAAAAAAAAAAGCGGTGTTTCTCACGACATGGAATAAAGGATAGTTAGTATGGGATAAGGTTCGGGATAGGGTGATGATGATGTTAGATTTCGTGAATCTAAGATATTTCCGAATTACAGATACGCTAGTAGTTACTATGACACGGGGTGCTTGCTACTAACTATTATCTATTCTGTGACGGTTCACAGAATAGATAATAGTTAGTAGCAAGCATCCCAAGGCGTTTTTCGTGACTGTAGATTTTATGAACTAGCGGCCGCCCGCGGCAGGCTTTGCCCGCGTAGTAGGTCATTGCTAACATCCATTCTGTGGAATGTTTGTTTTATTTACCTACATGATTTTGTAGATCTACTGCTTTTAGTTAGGTATTATGAGTAAGGTGGGCACTGATGCCAACGAGCTTACCTGATAGTGGATTCAGAAGCTGAATACCTATGTTTAAAATGATTACCAGCTCTTAGGTAGGTAGGAGTTCTGTGTGTAAAATGGGACTTCTCAGCAAATAGGTAGATAGACTTGTCTACCTACATAGAGGTACCTTTTCATCATCATCATTAGGCCTACCTTATTTAGGTACCTACATTATTAATAAGGTAGACAAGGCACTGATGCCAACGAGCTCCGGCAAATTCATCATCCACACTTGATGTGCGGGCTGGTTTCCGCAAGGCCTCTAGTGGGCCCTTATTGCGTGGCGCTTGACACGAACGAGTTGCTCGAACTTTTGCAGGTTCTACAACACGCCGGTTTCCTCACGATGTTTTACTGGCATAGTGCACATACATTTTTCTACAGAAAAACTCATTGGTACACGACTGGATTTGAACCCACGACTAAGGATCGGAAGGCGGGTCCGCTACCACTAGACCACCAGTGCTCTCTGCCAACGAGCTTACCTGATGGTGGATTCAGAGGAGCGTGTAATCATAATACTTAATCATATTATGTATAGGTAGGCGTTCTGTGTGATAATGGGACTTCTCAGCAAATAGGTAGGTATGTACTTATAGATATTTAGGTAGGTAACATTGTCATCATCATTATTATACAGATTTGTATTTTGTAACGAATAAACTCAAAAACTACTGGACTGATAAATTTCTTTCACCTCTTTAATGCTGAATTATCCCCGAGTAGCATAGTTACATTATATCTAGTTCAAGCAAATGAAACCTACAGGAAATGAGTTTCTTTCACCAATAACTCTGCATCTGTAGTTTAGTAACTACTGAGTAGTTCGACAGTTGGTACAAATAAAATGAAATGAAATATATTTATTTGCAAGAAGTATGGTACAATTATAAGATCATAGGGTATGTTAAAAAGTGGCTCACATACTTCATCGGCGACCAATATACAAAATTCAAACAAAAAGTAGAAAATATAAGTTAAATTAAAATAAATCAGTGTGAGAATAATAACAATAATCAATTCAGAATAATAATTCTTAAAGAAAATATAAAATAATTTAAATGAAATCTTTAACGCTATAAAAACATTTATACAACATTGTAGATATCTTTAGTAGGTAGTTACTCCATCACACACTTAAAGCAAGTTTCTTCATTTACAATCTGACCTATCACACTTTTGGCAGGGTTATAAACACACATCACACACCCACTAAAGTCGGATCTACCACCTTCTAGCGCTAAGTTTGACACACATCTTCAGCCCACTGAAGATGAAAGCCCACGAGGTGTCTGGCATGCGGCAGAGGTGTATGGAGGTGTGTGGAGGCCCTGAAGAATTAAATGTTCTCATTATTGATGACTGCCCAGTTGTAACTATGCGTAGGAGTTGACTATGAGCGGTTGGTTCCCAACGCTGCTGGAGGTATTGGAGTCGTCTGTGCTGTAGGAAATGGTAAATACTATTCAGATGATAATAATAAGACAGATGATTAATTACCGATGCTGTTGCAGCCATCGCATTTCTGTCTTAATTAATATTCCGGTGGATTTTATTTCGTAAATATTAGCTCGTATCTCGAAATAGCCTAGCAAGAAATATAGAACAGTAGCAAGCAGAAGCAAGCATGACATTGACCTCTTGATATTTGACAGTTTGAGATGTCAGTTTTGACAGTTTAAATATAAGATTTACGCACACAAATGTAGATATACATACGTATACGCACACATACACCATAGAAATCTGCTTCTTCTTTTTTCGTGAAAATAAGATCGGCCATTTTTTTTAATACAGTTGCTCAAAAAGTGGCGTATTGCAGGGACGTATAGCGTTCGGGATGTGGGCTATTACACACGCGTGCTTTTTTTTTACCATTCCCGCACTAGTGCTTTTTCTTTCCCAACTGTCAAAATAATGTCTAAAAAGAAAAACCAACCATGAAGTTTTTACTAAAAAAATTCATCGAAGTTTTTATGATTCATGCAAATACGTATTATTTCTAAAAAGAAGCTACTAATTTGTTTCATTAACAGATTTAATGATTTGATTGAATGAGTTATGTTAGGTTTCATTTCATTTCATCTCATTAAATTTCATTTTCAATTCATATCAATAAAAAAAATCTACTGAAGACTTGGCTGTATGGGTATAGTTCCCTTTGCCTTCCAGAATGGGTGAAGAAAAAAAAAATCTCTGCTTATATTTTACGGTTGGCGCCATTTTTCAGAAATTTTCTTTGCGAGTTTATTTGTTTGTTGCACAAAATGAGTAATTTCGACCCTAGTTTTTTTGAATTAACACCACCGGAACTCAGTATAATTGCACAAAATGCTTCGGAGAACATTTTACCGGAAAAGTCAAAAAGTCGCTACATGCATACATACGACGAACTTATTGCGTGGAGAGAAGAGAAAAAAGCAAATGGTATTTTTATTGAAGTGAAAACTTCTTTAGCGGCGTTGAGCACTTTCTGTAATGGGTATAAAATCTTAAACTCGCGTCAGGATCACGTGACCTGATCGAAAAAGCGTAAGACGGATGGAGAGGACGTTGCCGTTCCGCTCGACTGACCGCGCCGTACCCGGTGTGCGACGTTGCCGCTTCGCTCGCCGGCCGGCACTGTTGCTACGATGGGGGCGGGGCGGCGCGTGCGGTTCGTGCATCTATTCTATTAATGATAAAAGAGATGAAGAAATAGCGAAAGAAAATGAGTGAGTACTTTATAAATACAACGTGTATCAAAATATGTGTACTATCCTGAAGGGGGGTGAATTTCCACCCCCCGGGGAACAACTTTTGTTCAACGACTTTTCGAACTTCGATTGGTATCTCTGAAAAAAACTGCAACGAAGTTTCAACATGAACAGCTGACTTTATACAAAGTAACAACCCTAAACTCAGCTACAGAGGTAGTAGGTAGTAGTAGTAGACCTACAGAGGTAGTAGGTCAAGGGGTCAAGGGGTTACAAGGATAGGGTTGTCAATTTATTTAGGCATTATGAAATTAAATATTTTTGTATGGGAAACTGAAAATAGGAATTTTTAATTATCTCCCCCCCCACAACTGATCACCATTGTGGTCTGAAACCCCCCACCTTCGCATAGTACACATATTTAGATACACCTTGTATACTAGATGAAAATTTAATAAGTTTTAATACGAGCGGCAAGTTTTCACTTCTGCCGGCACTCCCGGAGTGCAACCCGTCTTTTTTATTTTATTAAATTGCTTAATTTTTTCGCAACTGTATTAAAAATAGTCGTTCCGCACGTGTACTGAACGACTATCCTTCCCGCACTTGTAATGAAATATACTATTGTGGCATTACAATAACAAACTAAAAAGTTACGACGGTTTAAAGGTAAGATTTCGGGTATTTTTCAAAAAAACTAAGAAATAACATATCTAGACAATCGTGTCATTTAGGACATATTCTATCATCATTTTTCCCGGTAGACCGGGAAAAACTAGCGCATGACCACCCCCACCCTCCAAAAAATCATGTCGGTCCATGTGCCGAACACCCTGTATAGGCCAGCCATTTAAGCTTAAATTAGGTAAAAATCTCGGAATTCGAGATACCCAGCTGTAAGTCTGTTAATACTTGTATATTGACACCCTAAGTTGTCTCAAAACCTGCATATGGAAGTTATGCTTTAGCTATCGTTCTCTGTTGCCGTTTCCTCCTCGTGGGTACCAACTGCACAGTCATAAGTTCATTTACTCCTTCGGGATCTCATCATGTTACCTGTCCAGCGCCACTTCAGCCTTCGGATTTTCGTTGAGACACCCTCGACTTTAGTTAGGTATTGGATTAATGTGCGCAAGTCTTTTTTATAACGCTTTTATTTATCCTTTAGTTCTAGGTTTAGGACGCTTCTTTCTATTTCATATTGATAGGCTTATAATCTCTGGTGGTTTGCTTTGGTGGGGGCCCATGTTTGGCATCCGTATGCCAGTACTAGAAGTGCAACGCAACTGCAAGTAACGATCGCCCATAAAAACCAAAAATAATCGAATTGACAAAAATCAACAAAATCCTTAGACAATTAATGTGGTCTAACCCCCGAATACTGAAACGCAACTCAGATTTAAGCACGTCTCAAGCGACGAATATTTGACAGATTTTCATTGAAAACTGTCAAATATTCGTCGCTTGAGACGTGCTTAAATCTGAGTTGCGTTTCAGTATTCGGGGGTTAATCACAAGACCAAGTATCAATATCATTTGATCGACATACTAGTGAACTCCAGTCAACTCCTTGACTCCTTGTAAACAATGAAACAATGTCGTTTTTGTCTAAGGACAACCGCGGTTTGTTCCTTCACATCCTTATATATATTAAGCATATTCAATAATAGGTCCCGCACTTCACCTTTTCTTGATTTAGCCATCTTTTAGATGAATTGTTCTGTAAAGATGGCAATTTCGGAACGAAATCTTATCTGTCACATATATACGTATTTTATTATTCACTTCCCTCAACCACCTACAATACTTCAAGAAAAATACAACATTTTTGAAAAAAAACTTAAAGAGATGCTTCTACAAAAAACTTTGATTCAAAAACTAGTTCTAAGATCTGACACTGTTATATTTACATACATAATAAGACAATAAATATACAGTCCGGCAAGTATAACTTGGCGGGTCTGAAGCTAGCCGTTTGGCCAATCTTCCATCAGTCATTGGCCATTAACGATCGAACAGCTCACTTCAGACCCGCCAAGTTATACTTGCCGGACTGTACTGAAAAACCTTGTTTACATGTCATAACAAGTCTCCGTTACTCACAAGATCCTAGCGTCCTAGCTTCTTTCCCGGAGAACCTAGAACCAAATATACAAGACAATTATTATTCGGCCGATCTTGATGCATAGATGATGCATAGGCTTGGACACTGACCCAGAAGGAATGGGTAACACAAGCTTTTGGTCACAGAGCCAAGGGTACTGCAAAAAATCCTGGGCCTAGTCCAACGCGAAGATGGATCCTGGAGGGTGATGCAAAATCTTGGAGCTTGTGGCTGAGCCGAAACGTGGTGAAACAAAAGCACATCGGTTGCGCTGGTTCGGCCGCGTGCTACGAATGGAGGAGGATCGGGCAGTTAAGCGCACTTTCCTGGGAGTGCCAGTCAGACGGCGATCAGTTGGCCGACCCAGATACCGGTGGAAGGACGAAGTACAGAAGGATCTCCGCTTTCTTCAAGTTTCCAACTGGCAGGAGGTGTCGCAGGAGAGGGACCGGTGACGTTCTTTTGTGTCGGAGGCCAACACTCATTTCGGGGTTGATGCGCCGGGATAGTGAGTAACAAGTCTGGTTCTCTTCATTTATCACGTGAGTATGGCTTTTCTCTAGTGTGAATTCGCATATGTAATTTTAATTCACTAGTTCTATTGCATCTCTTATCACATTTATCACATGGATATGGCTTTTCTCCAGTGTGAATTCGCATGTGCCTTGTTAAATCATATTTTTGAGCAAATTTTTTTTCACATCTATTGCAGGAATATGGCTTTTCACCAGTGTGAATTCGCATATGTAATTTTAAACTACCAGTTGTTTTGAATCCCTTATCACATTTATCACATGAATATGGCTTTTCTCCAGTGTGAATTCGCATGTGACTTATTAAATTATATTTTTGAGCAAATTTCTTTTCACATCTATTGCAGGAATATGGCTTTTCACCAGTGTGAATTCGCATATGTAATTTTAAACTACCAGTTGTTTTGAATCCCTTATCACATTTATCACATGAATATGGCTTTTCTCCAGTGTGAATTCGCATATGTGATTTTAAATCACTAGCTTTATTGCATCTCTTATCACATTTATTGCATGAATATGGCTTTTCTCCAGTGTGAATTCGCATGTGACTTGTTAAATTATTTTTTAGAGTGAATGCCTTCTCACATATATCGCAGGAATATGGCTTTTCTCCAGTGTGATTTCGCATATGTAATTTTAATTTACTAGTTGTATAGCATCTCTTATCACATTTATCACATGAATATGGCTTTTCTCCAGTGTGAATTCGCATGTGACTTGTTAAATTATTTTTTAGAGCGAATGCCTTCTCACATCTATTGCAGGAATATGGCTTTTCACCAGTGTGAATTCGCATATGTAATTTTAAACTACCAGTTGTTTTGAATCCCTTATCACATCTATCACATGAATATGCCTTTACTCTGCTGTGAGTCTTTAAATGTTTCACCAAGTTCAATCTCTTGTGGAATATTTTGTTACATATATCACATATGAAACATGAATGCATATTAATGATATCATTACTACTACTTTCTCGAACAGTATCTGTTTCATTTGAATCATCATTGACATCTTGAAGAGACTCCAACTTGAACTCCTCAATATCAATTTCTTTGTGTTCAGGGGTTTCTTCTTTGTACTCAAGTATTTGTTCATCTTTCACAACTACAGGGGTGCTTGATGCAGCTGTTAAAGCACCAAGAGACAAGTGCACTGTTTGCGTCACGGCTAACTTTAGTATTACATTCTGAGGTTGCACTTTCAGTGCATTGTGTGTTACCTGAAAAAACAGACAATAACATTATAGTATAATTAACTTTGCAATTTATAAAACTAGTGGCTGCCCGCGGCTTCGTCCCGCGTTAGTGGTGATTGCTAGACGCAAAATGAACCGACTTAGGGTCTAATAACGGACACAGGAGTCCAAGACAAGATAGTGATGATTACTCCTACCAAACTTTAAAGCGTTTTTCCATTTCGAACGCAATATTTTTTGTTTCTGTTCTCATATATTTTTCCAAATTTCGTCTACATTGGTCCAGTGTTGCTGGATTTGGAGCTATATGAGACACATCCATGGGTTTACAGATCTTTTAATACTACACGAAATCCTCGGTTGGTGCCAAAAGAGTACCCACGCCACAGATAAGATAATACTCTACTAGTACCCACGCCGAGTCACAGGCGGTGGCTACTTACCCTGTTCCGCCCTATTAGGGTAGTTTTTTTTTTTTTTTATTATGGATAGCTAAACGTTTGACTGCCATCACACCTGATGGAAAGTGAAAATGGAGACTGTGAGGACCTTGCCACACATAGTGTGCGGTTAGCTTACTGAGTATGGGACTCGGCAAGTTCGGCAAGTTTATCATACGCACTTGATGTGCGGGCAGGTTTTTTCCGCAAGTAGGCCGCTGGTGGGCCCTTTTTGCGTGACCCTGGTTTTCTCACGATGTTTTCCTTCACCGTTTTTGAGAGTACTGGCATAGTGCACATCAATTTTTCGACAGAAAAAACTCATTGGTACACGAGTGGATTTGAACCCACGACCTTCGGATGGGAAGGCGGGGCCACTACCACTAGACCACCAGTGCTCTGAGTATGGTACTTGATTTTACCTCATTGTCGTTATTCAACAGATCTTGTAGTATTCTGTTGGATGTTCGAGCCATCTCGGAGAACATGTGGCACCTCTGTAGCAGCCGGTGACAGACATAGCATACCGTGCTAGGCATGCCATACTCTGTTCCTATGTGCAACTGAAACGAATAGGAAAATTTATATTTTGCTTTTATTGATACAAGCATGGACTGAAATGCCAATACCACAGAACTTAGTAAAACGACCATGTGGCCACAATAGTGTCACAAAAATACTTGAGCATGTGCTCCTTCTCCGAACAAATTCCGTAGTTATATTGGTAGTTTCTTAATAAAAAATGTCTTTTGGGTACTAATTAATTTCAGAGTTGTTAAGTGATGAGTTAACATAAACAAATTCTTCCATCATCCGATTTTGCCGACCTTCTCCGAGATATATTATATCAAAATTCTTGTATTGGCCTAAAATATGAGATCAGCGCCGACAAAAGTTGCATGAAAATCTACTACTATGCCAAGTAATAAGTATATTAAACTGATATCTGTAGTGTAATTTATAAATGAAATGATATTTTATTATACACACTACAAGCACTGGTTTACTAATTCGTAGCCAGTTGTCAAGTTTGTTCACGAGACCAATAACCAGTCCTGTCCCAGGCACATCAGCATCCCATAAGTTGGGCATGAGTGAGAGACGCTATTTAAATAATCTAAAATAGACACAAATGGAAATGGCTGTTTACTCTCAGAATCAGTCTTTGTGTATCATTGTGGTGGCCAACATAGGATTAACAATGTAATGGTTAGAACCTCAGTGTTTGTAAGTTTATGGTAAGTCTTCTGGTAGATCCTGCTAGGGTCCAATAGCCTGATGTCGCCGACTAAACAGACTCTGCACAAAGCCATGGCGCGGCGTCTTGCAAAGAGCAAATCTCTGAAGATTCTTGGAACTTGTGAAAATCACACGAATCTAGGGATGCCCGTTACGATACGATATATTGGAATATCGATACAGCAATAAACGATATAGCGATATTGGATGCGATATTTTGACCATACGATACGCTTCGATAAATCACATTCTTATAAAAATATCGTATTACCGTATCGTTCCTTCTGAACGCCTTTTTCTTTAGCTGGACACACACTTTCCAAAAGCCGTAATAGGTTAAATCCACAGCGGTTATCAAAATTATTATTTTTGCGTTGTTTAGGTGCTGATCAAAGGCAATTGTGATTTTTGAAGTGAAAACTTCTTTAGCGGCGTTGAGCACTTTTTCTGTAATGGGTATAAAATCTTAAACTCGCGTCAGCGCGTCAGGACACGTGACCTGATCGAAAAAGCGTAAGACGGATGGAGAGTAGACAGCTATCCCCTCTCTACGGCGCGGCGAAAATGTATGCCTGGGCCTACTGTTTCGTTTAGGCAGCGCAGGGCGCTTGCGCGAATGTTCGTGTATGTTACAGCGTGCCAAATAACAAACAAGCCCCCCCTAACCATTCCAAAATATCAAACATGCTCAACGTTAATAATTAAGTTTTCACTTCTGCCGGCACTCCCGGAGTGCAACCCGTATTTTTTTTTTATTACATTAGACTATTTTAAATACATAAAATTATTTGTTTCTTTTTAAAAATAAAAGAATATAGTAAAACTACTAAAAAGATAATCCTTTGCACGATATAATTATACTCATTATATCGCATATTAATTGAAAGGCATGCGATACGGTTACGATACGATTTATCGATACAAAGGAAATCGATAATATCGCGTATCGATACAACCAAGTTCGATACAGTTACGATGCGATATATCGATACAATACACTTTTTTGGGCATCCCTACACGAATCGCGAAAGTCAAATAATTCTTCTCCTTCTTCTTCATTAATGGCATCCTGTGTGATCCCTGTGGCATCCACAATCCACATGGCATTCATTTTGGATCAATTTGTCAGTGTCAATTATGTATAGTCAAGTCAGTCAATAAGCAATCGGCCATAGTGACTGACTTGACTATTTCAATTCATGGTTCTTCAGTAGAAAAAATGGTGGCTGCTTATTTTCAAATTCAAACCCATTGAAAAAATTTTTGATCTTACATTTGAATAACCTAACCCACTGCTCGGCTTATGCCTTTGTTCTTGTAATTCTACTTGCTGTACATCTAGAAAGAATAAAGTAGTATTTATTTTGGGCAACAAAGACCTATCAAAAATAGCTTGGTATAGCGATAGGCTTCGCCCAAAATCGAAAGTTCTACAATCTACAACGTAACAAATTTTCTGTGTCAGCTTGACTTCATTCTTCCTCCAAGCTTAGCCCGCATTGCATTGCAACGTCGTCGGTCCTTTGTCCGGGTCCGGCCCTTGGACAAAGGACCGACGTTGCAATGCATGCCGATTAATGTACGGCCAGTTAATGTAAACCCAGCTAGAACGAATCCACTTTTTTCAACTGTGAATTTGTAAAGGCCTATGTACACTGTCACAGATAAATATTTCGATCAGAACTCAGACCCCGATGGCCAAATTACCTACTTTTAAGATCAACCCCCATATTCTTAATGGTCCGCTACCTTAAAACAGCTGCTACAGAGTGTTATTTTTCATGGGTTGCTCTTGATTTAGGTCAATAGAAGAAGACAGAGTGAGAATTAGCAATGCTTTAAGTTATCAGACTACTATGAATAAGGGGGCTTATCTTTAGTTCTTTCCTTCTTCTTCTTCCTGCCCATATCCCACTTTATGTGGGGTCGGCACAACATGTCTTCTTCCTCCATTCCCCTCTGTCAGCCGTCATCTCTGCATTCACTCCTCTCCTATCCATGTCATTTTTCACACAGTTCATCCATGTTTTCCTTGGTCTACCTCTGCTCACATATCCATCTACATCCATACTCATTACTCTCCTAGTCACATGACTTTCATCCCTCCTCATGACATGCCCGTACCACGCCAACCTATTGCTCTTCAGTTTTTCTGTCACTGGCGCTACTTTCAAACTTCCCCTGATATACTCATTCCGTATCCTATCCATTCTTGTCACTCCTCACATCCATCTCAGCATTCGCATCTTTAGTTCTTTCCTATTGATACAAAATACCTAGGTAGGTACTAAACTAAGGTTATATAGGTTGACTTCATTTTCTCATCAAAATTTAACAAAATAAACGTACGTTGTACGAACTTGAGACTTTACATTACTACAACAATGCTATTTTCTACAATAATATGAATTTCTTAGTACATACACGAAACACAACTTATACAATACAGTACCTACCTACCCTAACTTAAAAGTTTGAAATAAGAACTTGTGTTAAGTTAATAGGGGTCGATTTTTAGACCTCGTTGACCCCCAAAATCAGTTTTCGTTTATTGTTTATATGTTTATTTGAATAAATTGAAATTGAAACGGGGTCGATATTGACCACTTCGGGAATCCCTGGTCTAGAACGTACATAACTGGCATCGTAATAACGGGGTGTACATTATCGCCTCCGGTTGAGGGTTGAACGATGTTGCAATTTGCAACATCGTTCAACCCACTTCCCTGGTTCAACCGGAGGCGAAAAAAAAAAACGTTAAGACGACGACGACGTCGAGGACGCCATGACAGGTCACGTGATGTAAATTTTTGTGGGACATGCGCGTAATCGTATTGCTGAATTTTCGAGTGATTTTCAAAAAGTTGAGATTTTTTCCGTGGCGAAAACCCATAATTTGATTAAACAGTCATCTGTGCCGTACATCTTGTGTTGTAATCCGTGTGTAATTAACTCAAAGTGAAGGTGTTTGGTCGATTCGTGCAAGGAAGTTTGATCAACAAAAGGTCGTCTTTACATGGTAATGTCGCCTGCATTTACTCGAAATACTTTCTTGTTGCTTTGTGTTATTTGTACTTGTACTCTTTGATGCAACGTTTCGATCTATTTTGGTAGTATTGCTCGCTTTCTCTTGCAAATCTTTGTCAAATTTGCACATATTTTTGCGAGATGAAAATGAAATGAAATAGCATGTAGATCAATCATAGGGCCTCAAATGAGCAATATCTTGATTGTAGTGACAAATAAACTAAGTATGCTGAATTACTTGCGATTTGTCGTAGGCATAAAGTGGCTTTCAGGGTCTACGCTCAACTTATTTCAAATTGGCGATACAGCTGATGACATCATATTGTGAGGGCGAATCGTGGACCTAAAGAGACATACCTACAACCAATTTCACTCTAAGCAAACTGAGTTACTTTGCATGATTCATAGTCTACTTTCTATTTTAAACATCAGTAATCAATCCCTTTCACCTATCATCACACTAGTTTTACCTTAAGATCCATTGAAAAAATCTAAACAAAAACATTGAAATTGTTTATTTATTTATTTATTGGAAACCAACAGCAAGAAATAACTAATAACATTCATAGTATAGAAAAGAGAGAGCCAATTAAAGGTTTTCATGGATACAAAACATATTAGAAACAAAAACTGTGAACGCTGTAAGTCGACATTAACATCGAAGAGTTTAGATAATACAGTGCATGCATATACGCTTTACTCGTTACCAAAGAACTCCCCGTTCAGCCGCTGCCTGGCTGAACCGACACTCCTACTAAAAAGGTCAAAATCATGATGTTTGCTCAGCTTATTGTAATTTGCGCTTGCTCACCACATGTTTTGTCTATAGTTGGTGCCAACTATAGAAACATGAATAGAGGGATTATATCTTTTATGACACCCAGACAGAGAACAAACATCTATGTTAACAGCTCAGATGGTAGTGCCTTCTGCCCCGTAGGTCGTGGGTTCGATCCCCACCGAGAACAAATATTTGTGTGGTGAATGCAGATGTTTTTTCTCTGACTGATTATAAAAGAAAATCTGAAGTGGAGAATTATATTTTCAAAGTTTTTAAACAATGTCAGTGGTCTCAAAGTCTCACGGTATGAAAGCATGTGAAAATGTTATTTGGGTCAGTTAATCTCACGAGGTTATCTGACAGAACCAAGGTAGTCGACATAGCGCAAAGGATTAGTAAGCTGAAGTGGCAGTGGGCCGGTCATGTTTGCCGTAGAACAGACAATCGTTGGAGCAAACGAATACTATAGATAGTGCAATCCACGAAGGCGCGCCCCACTATTCCTCCTAACCGTTTATTGTATATGTGTGCAAGCTTCCGTCAATGTTTGAGTGTTATCGGTACACACTAATTACCTATGAGTGCACACGCACACTACAGTGAATAGACTACGGTACGCGGCTGCCGCTCGGAGCAAACTCCCCGCACTCCGCGAGGGGCGCGTCTTCGTGAATTGCACTATCTATAGAGCAGAGACCGTGGTTAGGTGAGCGTAGTGTAGAACGCCCTCCGGCAAGGTGGGGCGGCCATCTGCGAAATGTAGCAAGCACTGGAGGAGAAGAGCCGAAGACCGGGCTCAGTGGCGCGTCTTGGGAGAGACCTACGTCCAGCAGTGGAATGATATAGGTAGTAGTGATGATTCACAGTTCACTACCAAACTTGACGTCATACACCTGAGTAGAAAGTCATCAGAAGCTAGTTAAAATGGTGGCAAATTCATCATCCACATTTGGTGTGCGGACTGGTTTCCGCAAGTAGGCCGCTGACGGGCCTTTTTTGCGTGACTGACACGTGTTGTTCGAACTTTTTTAGGTTCTACGACACGCCGGTTTCCTCACGATGTTTTCCTTCACCGTTTGCGAGTACTGGCACTGTGCACATACGTTTTTCAGCAAACTTACGACCTTAGGATCGGAAGGTTGCAGGTAAGAAATGTTGCGAATCGGCTAATTCCGGCTTCATAGAGCGTAGTGTGCGTCAGAAAGAGATAGCGCTCTACGAAAAAAGAAAAGCCGATATGCGATGTGCAATATTTATTGCCTACAACCGTAACCTTCACGAGCTACTGCGATTATTCTGTTGCTACCAAAAGACCACCAGTGCTCTCAACTTAAAATGTTACTACAATAGTACATTGTTACCTGAGTGTTGAAAGTCACGTTTTTTGAGTCCCGAGACGGGTTTGGCGCCCGAGCGTAGCGAGGGCGCCAATGGAGCTTGAGGGACTTAAAAGACTTTCATCCGAGGTAAACACTGTGCTTTTCATTACGAATACAAGGAAAGTAAAAATAAAAACATGAAAGAAAAATTAGTGAAAATGAAGATTGAATTGCCGCCTTCTCGGTTTTTTTTTCTTTTTCTCTGGCGGGCCTTCGGCTTCGGCTCGCCAGCATTATTCAGCCATTATTTTCATTTTCATTATTAAAAAAATGGTAAATTGTTTGCTCAAATCTATGTTATTTTAAAGAAATAGTTGAAGCTAAAGTAATTTAGAAGATATATTATTTATTTAATACTATCTCTATGGTATTTAAATTTAAATTTTACATTGCGCTCTAATTAGACTTTTTAAAATTCTTACCGTTGTAATGGGTTTCCAACCTACTTGCTGAATAAAAAGTTGGAATTTGGTTCAACAACCTCCTTGCAGTTAGAAAGACTTTAGAAAGTTGGAACATGGTTGAATATAATTATAAGTATAAAAAACTTGAGAAACCGACTTCATTGTCAAACGGCTAAACCGATTTTAATCAAATTTGTTTAGGACAATCTGGACGTAAGAATAACCTTCCAAATAAAAAAATAATTTTCTAAATCGGTTCATAAATGACGGAGGCATGCAGTTACAAACATTAAAAAAATTATTTAAAAAAAAATGGCAACACCGATATTAATAAAATTAAAATGGGACCAATCTGGAAACAGTACCTTTCAGATAAAAAAATAATTTTTCAAATCGGCTCACAAATGACGAAGTTATGCGGTAACAAACATTAAAAAAAAAAAAAAAAATACAACCGAATCGAGAACCTCCTCCTTTTTGATTGGAAGTCGGTTAAAAATAGAACTTGTTTTTTTTATAATTTGACAGCTGTCAGTAGAAAGCGATTCTCCCTAGGGCGGAAAGTATTACTTTCAATTAGGCCCCTCAGGCAACTTCAGACCTACTTTCAGAGTATGAGCAATGAAATAGTACATTGTTACCTGAGTGTTGAAAGTCACGTTTTTTGAGTCCCGAGACGGGTTTGGCGCCAGAGCGTAAGCGAGGGCGCCAATGGAGCTTGAGGGACTTAAAAGACTTTCAACCGAGGTAAACACTGTGCTTTTCATTACGAATACAAGGAAAGTAAAAATAAAAACATGAAAGAAAAATTAGTGAAAATGAAGATTGAATTGCCGCCTTCCCGGTTTTTTTTTTCTTTTTCTCTGGCGGGCCTTCGGCTACGGCTCGCCAGCATTATTCAGCCATTGTTTTCATTCTCATAATTTAAAAAATGGTAAATTGTTTGCTCAAATCTATGTTATTTTAAATAAATAGTTGAAGCTATATATTAATCAAGTAATTTAGAAGATATATTATTTATTTAATACTATCTTTATGTTATTTAAATTTAAATATTACATTGCGCTCTAATTAGACTTTTTAAACTTCTTACCGTTGTAATGGGTTTCCAACCTACTTGCTGAATAAAAAGTTGGAATTTGGTTGAACAACCTCCTTGCAGTTAGAAAGACTTTAGAAAGTTGGAACAAGGTTGAATAAAATAGAACTTGTTTTTTTTATAATTTGACAGCTGTCAGTAGAAAGCGATTCTCCCTAGGGCTGAAAGTTTTACTTTCAATTAGGCCCCTCAGGCAACTTCAGACCTACTTTCAGAGTATGAGTAATGAAAAGCTTATTTAATAGTTAGGCTGCGCTCACTTTGGATACGTTTTCGTACGAATTCCATTCGTGCAGAAACGTACGAAAATTCCCGACCTTCTGAGTAAGAAAGCGCTCACACTGCGCGCGAGTTAGTCGTATACGTACGTGCAAGTCCGACGTCCGAAATCAATCTGAACTTGTTGGGATTTTATTACACGTTCGTGCGTTCATCATCAATAACATATGCGCTAACACCGGTACCCGAAGTCAGAGTTTTGCTACCACATTTCGTTACCAAATGTTGTTTTCGTTTCGCCTACGTGTCTCTGTCTTTTGTATGGAGAAAAGATGAGACAGCAAAAATACGTTACGCAGTTAAAGTTGTTGTCTCATCCTATATATTATATTATTTGATGACATTATTTCTAAATATAATTTATCGAACTTGATTTTGACTCTGTTGACGTAGGTACTTAATTCTTATCATCTTTTTGACATGTTTCATTTGTTTTTTATTTATACTGGGAAATTATATATTATTATTATTATTTGTAATCTTGACATTTTGCTATTTTGTTATTTTGACCATGCATGTTAAAATTGTATTATATTGTAATTATATTGTATTGTTTAGACTGACTTCTATTTATTGTAATGTGTATTTTGCGTTTGGGCGCTTTGGCGCTAGCTGTTAGCCCAAACTGCTTTGTCTAAATAAATAAATAAATAAATCCTTTTCCATGTAAAAGAGAGAGACACGTAGGCGAAACGAAAACAACATTTGGTAACGAAATGTTGTAAATGCACTGGGACTTCGGGTACGGTACTCTAGTCTATTTGACGGAGAAAAACGTATTCAGTGTGCGCACTCAATTCGTACCAACAGTGTTCATACGTTTACGTACGATGTAATTCGTATCCAGAGTGAGCGTAGCCTTATTCATGGTAGGCCTTTGAGATGCATATTTTGGGTTTCTGTAACGTAATTGGATAAGCTATGACCTTCGGAAATCAATGATTGGACATCCCACACCATACCTAACAAAACAATAATTACTCTGATAATATTCTATCTGCTTTAATGACGTCTTGAAACCTCGGCAAGTTTATCATGCGCACTTGATGTGCGGGCAGGTTTTTCCGCAAGTAGGCCGCTGGTGGGCCCTTTTTGCGTGACCCTTGACACGTGTTGCTCGAACTTTCTTAGGTTCTACAACACGCCGGTTTCCTCACGATGTTTTCCTTCACCGTTTTGAGAGTACTGGCATAGTGCACATAAATTTTTCGACAGAAAAACTCATTGGTACACGAGTGGATTTGAACCCGCGACCTTCGGATCGGAAGGCGGGGCCGCTACCACTAAACCACCAGTGCTCTTCCCTCTTGAAACCTCTAAAACATCTCGATTAAAAATCATCAATTTTGTGAATAACCTTAATTCTTTATTGCACACAATATAGAACATAGGAAAAGAACAGAAATAGAGGACATATACAAAGGCGAGCTTAACTCTGAGCAGAGTTTTCTTACAGCAAACCTTTGAGGCTAGAGAGAGGTGACTATGCGGTTCACAGAACACATCTACTCGCCAAATTTCATCAGTCTAGCTCTTATGGTTTTGGAGAAAAATGCCTGTGACATACGGACGGACAGACAGACAGACAGACATGACGAATCTATTCCGTTTTTGCCATTTGGCTACGGAACCCTAAAAATGATGTTGAGGTTACTAATATCGTTTTTTAGGGTTCCGTAGCCAAATGGCAAAAACGGAACCCTTATAGATTCGTCATGTCTGTCTGTCTGTCTGTCCGTCCGTATGTCACAGCCATTTTTCTCCGAAACCGTAAGAGCTAGACTGATGAAACTTGGCGAGTAGATGTATTCTGTGAACCGCATTAAGATTTTTAGACAAAAATAGAAAAAAACCCATAAATTTTGGGGGTCCCCATACTTGAAACTGAAACTCAAAAAATGTTTTTCATCGAACCCATACGTGTGGGGTATCTATGAATAGGTCTTCGAAAATGATGTTGAGGTTTCTAATATAGTTTTTTTCTAAACTGAATAGTTTGCGCGAGAGACACTTCCAAAGTGGAAAACAGTTGGTCCCCCCCCCTCTAACTTCTAAAATAAGAAAATGATAAATCTAAAAAAAATATATGATGTACATTACTATGTAAACTTCCAACGATATTTGGTTTGAACGATATCTGGTAAGTAGTTTTTTTTTAATACGTCATTAATCGTAAACCGCAATGTACCTTTCGACGAACTACTAGAACTTCTATATTATATTACTTACTGCTACGGAACCCTTCATGGGCGAGTCCGACTCGCACTTGGCCGGTTTTTTTTCTAAACTTAATAGTTTGCGCGAGAGACTTCCAAAGTGGAAAGAAGTTGGTCCCCCCCCCTCTAACTTCTAAAATAAGAGAAAGATAAAACAAAAAAAATATATGTTGTACATTACTATGCAAACTTTCAACGATATTTGGTTTGAACGAGATCTAGTCAGTAGTTTTTTTTTTATACGTCATAAATCGTAAACCTTAACTTACCTTTCGACGAACTACAAGAACCTTTATATTATGTTACTTGATGCCACGGAACCCTTCATGGGCGAGGCCGACTCGCACTTGGCCGCTTTTTGCTTTATATTTCCTATTCTCATTGAAAAGGTCACACACACTACATGCAATAAAGCATCCTTATACAGACATTGCATTGACATTGTCTCTCAGTGATAACCCTGTCTGCAAGCGCAACGGAATAATCGCAGTAGCTCGTGAAGGTTACAGCTGTGTAATAAATATTGCACATCGGCTTTTCGGCTTTCGTAGTTCGGCAAGTTTATCATGCGCACTTGATGTGCGGCAGGTTTTTCCGCAAGTAGGCCGCTGGCGGGCCCTTTTTGCGTGACCCTTGACACTTGTTGCTCGAACTTTTTTAGGTTCTACAACACGCCGGTTTCCTCACGATGTTTTCCTTCACCGTTTTGAGAGTACTGGCATAGTGCACATAAATTTTTCGACAGAACAACTCATTGGTACACGAGTGGATTTGAACCCACGACCTTCGGATCGGAAGGCGGGGCCACTACCACTAGACCACCAGTGCTCTCCCGGCTTTCGTAGAGCGCTATCTCTTTCTGACGCACACTACGCTCTATGAAGTCGGAATTAGCCGATTTGACCGTAACCTTTACGAGCTTAAAAAAATAAACTGAATTGAGAACTTCCTCCTTTTGTATTTGAAGTTGGTTAAAAAGGAAAATTATGACCCTATCTTTGATTGGAATTGAAGGATATTTAAATCGGTAGGAACCAAGCCGTAGTTTGTTGCCTGTTCTTCTAGGCTAGGTAGCGTGGAACTGGCACCTAGACTCACCTAGTCTTAAGACGTTTCAAAGTGATTCTTGTAATCCTACAGAATAAACCACTTTTGATTGATTGTTACAGAAATACCAGTTCGAGAAATGTGAGGCGCCTTCAGACATTGGCCGTCTATCACACCGCATGTCATATAGCGTGGGGAGATGATACAATCTGCGTACAGTGTGATTGTGCCCGATTGGGACTTGTGCTGGCAATAACAGCTGATTAAGGTGAGTCACCCCGTTAGCATATACCGGAAAACTGGCCTCTCAGTTGGCAGTAGCTCTGCCTTCTGTGCCGTAGTGGTTCGATCCCCATCGAGAACAAATATTTGCATGGTGAACGCAAATGTTTGTTCTCTATTATTATTGTATTCTAAGTATGTATTTACGTAACATATTTTTGTATTAAATCAGCTATCTGTTTCCCATAGTACAAGCTCTGCTTAGTTCGGGGCTAGGTTTTGTTGTGCATTGTTCGCAATAATTATTTATTTCTTCTAAAAATGAAACAAAAAACCACTACCCAAAGTCCCAGTGCATTTACAACATTTTGTTACCAAATGTTGTTTTCGTTTCGCCAACGTGTCTCTCTTTTGCATGGAAAAATGATGAGACAACTCGAACTACGTAACGTATTTTTGCTGTCGCTTTTTTTCTCCATACAAAAGTCAGAGACACGTAGGCGAAACGAAAACGACATTTGGTAACGAAATGTGGTAGCAAAACTCGGCCTTCGGGTACTGGTACTGTTCTCTTGGCTCAGTTGGTTGTGGTTTTGCCTTCTGCGCCCTAACTTCCTGTCGTTTCTTTCCAGATGGTGCATTACCCTTAGCCGACGTCCCCTAACTTCCTGTCGTTTCTTTCCAGATGGTGCATTACCCTTAGCCGACGTCCCCTAACTTCCTGTCGTTTCTTTCCAGGTGGTGCATTACCCTTAGCCGACTACCCCTAACTTCCTGTAGTTTCTTTCCAGATGGTGCATTACCCTTAGCCGACGTCCCCTAACTTCCTGTCATTTCTTTCCAGATGGTGCATTACCCTTAGCCGACGTCCCCTAACTTCCTGTCGTTTCTTTCCAGGTGGTGCATTACCCTTAGCCGACTACCCCTAACTTCCTGTAGTTTCTTTCCAGATGGTGCATTACCCTTAGCCGACGTCCCCTAACTTCCTGTCGTTTCTTTCCAGATGGTGCATTACCCTTAGCCGACGTCCCCTAACTTCCTGTCGTTTCTTTCCAGATGGTGCATTACCCTTAGCCGACGTCCCCTAACTTCCTGTCGTTTCTTTCCAGATGGTGCATTACCCTTAGCCGACGTCCCCTAACTGCCTGTCGTTTCTTTCCAGATGGTGCATTACCCTTAGCCGACGTCCCCTAACTTCCTGTCGTTTCTTTCCAGATGGTGCATTACCCTTAGCCGACGTCCCCTAACTTCCTGTCGTTTCTTTCCAGATGGTGCATTACCCTTAGCCGACGTCCCCTAACTTCCTGTCGTTTCTTTCCAGATGGTGCATTACCCTTAGCCGACGTCCCCTAACTTCCTGTCGTTTCTTTCCAGATGGTGCATTACCCTTAGCCGACGTCCCCTAACTTCCTGTCGTTTCTTTCCAGATGGTGCATTACCCTTAGCCGACGTCCCCTAACTTCCTGTCGTTTCTTTCCAGATGGCGCATTACCCCCAGCCGACGTCCCTAGAGGCGGCACTGCCTCTCCTCAGCCGGCCCGACCTTCGCTTGCGCCAGCAGCTGGGAGACCAGCTCGCCGCGCTCGTGAGGAAAGAACCCGAGCTCACGCAGGACCTGGCAGCACAGCTCGTCGATGCTATGGTGGCGTGGCTCAACGGAGGGAACTTCAAGGTGAGCCTAACTCAATATATTTACTAGCGGCCGCCCGTGGCTTCGCTCGCTAGGCTACAAAATCAAAATTATATTTATTCAGTAGGATTGACTTTGAAACGTCTTAAAGCTAGGTGAGTCTAGGTGCCAGATCCACGCGACCAAGCTTTGAAGTACAGGCAACAGACTACGGCTCGGTTCCTACCGTTTTTTGTATGATTCAAATATGAAGTTGGAGAACAATAATAAATAAAAAAAAAAATCGGTTTTCTGTAAAGTCGGTTTACTGTCGATAGTTGAACGTGCCATGCCAACGTCATACAGCTGTCCACGCGGACGCATCGCTCACTCAAGTAGGAGAGAGACAGATGTCGAACGCTGCCGAACGCGGAGGCCGTGCGTGCCTCTTTGTCGCACAACACTATCTAGCCCCAAATTAAGCCAAGCTTGAGCTATGGGTACCATATAGCTAAGAATGGAACGGATCAGCAGGACAGGAAGAGTAACGGACGTAGAAGTATTAAGCAGAGCTAGTTCTGAAATATTAAATCTTTCGTAACTACTTCACCACCAGCTCGATCTTCCGGCCTCATCCCACGCTGATGAGACGATAAAATACTAAATCATTGTTTCCCAACGTGTTAGGTAGACCCCCAGGGGTCCACGGTAGACTCGACGGGGGTCTAAGATCTGGTTTTGATAGTGAAGAACTAAAATGTTGCCCTATACCTATCAATGTAGTCAGATAATATTTTAAGATGCATATCAACTGTGATTTTTAAAAACTTTTTTCTAAAACTGTTATGGTAGAAACACATATTATATGTTTGCGGCCCGCAAGGCAAATGTCCATAGTTAGATCTAATCTCCTTATTTTATGTCGACGGGGAATATAGTTACATTTAGCTGCAGGGCACCGGAACCAGCAAAATTTTGAAAGTGGTCTATTAGAATAAAAGGTTGAGAACCTCTGTACTAGATCATACGGTTCCTAAATTGTTTAAGTGTCAATTCAGCTTCGTCGCATTTGTTCAAGGTTAGTTGATAGGTTTAAATAGTCTTCCATGTAGGCCAAAAACAGCTGGCATTTGATAAAAAAAATTAAGTCCCATTACCCTTGCGCCATCAATTCCTACACTTATTATATTATAAATCATAAATCATCCATCCATAAATTCATCCATAAATCATAAAGATCCATAAATCATAAATATCCATCTTTTTAACCGCCTTAAAAAATAAGAGGTTCTCAATTCGGTTGCGTTTTTGTTTTTGTTTCTTATTGCATAACTTCGTCATTCTGAAAAGTAATATTTCCAGATTGGTCCCATAGAAATTTCATCGAAATCGGATCAGCCATTTTGTTTTAATGTTTGTTACTATTTATAAATTTATTCTAAATTAATTCCGTCATTTATGAACCTATTTAATAAATTTATTTTCTTATCTTTGAAATTTCACCAAAATCGATTTAATAGTTCAGCTATAAAGTCGGTTTCTCAGGTTTTTTAAACTTATTTTTTTTATCTTCGGCCCAGTTTCTACAAATCTACATACATACGGAAACGGTGAAGGAAAACATCGTGAGGAAACACCGCGGCATCACGTATTGACCATGTCTTTCCTGCGGATTAGGCCGACTAAGCTGTCAGGATGGTATAGGTGCTGGGCAAGCCTATTCCATTTAAAATCTTGTCCCAGGCACTATAGCGTCCCGTAAGTAGGGGCATGAGTAACCACCAGTTGTGACGCTATATAAATCATCTACAATAGATGCAAAGGCTTGTTTACTTACATACATACATACAACCACGCCTCATTCCCGTGGGGGTAGGCAGAGATCACGGATTTCCACTTGCTACGATCCTGACACACCTCTTTCGCTTCATTCACTCGCATAACATTCTTCATGCATAATTTTTTTACAAATCTGTTCCAAAATAATCCAAATCTCGAATTGCAATAAAAGTTTAAAACAAAGGATATCCGCTCGAGATCGACAAGACAATCGGCAATGTATCATGTACACTCTGATTACTTACCACGCGTGAGTGGGCACATGCACTTATTCTGGAGTGGTAGAGCGATGCTGGCGCGATGCTGAGTCGATGTTGAGTCGATCATCCATCTCAGCCCGCTTGCATCCACTGCTGAGTATATAGATAACTCTTTATTGTTCACCACACAAAAGATACAGTACAGTACCCAAAGTCCCAGTGCATTTACAACATTTCGTTACCAAATGTTGTTTTCGTTTCGCCTACGTGTCTCTCTCTTTTGCATGGAAAAATTATGAAACAACTCTAACTACGTAACGTATTTATGCTGTCTCATCTTTTCTCCATATAAAAGACAGAGACACGTAGGCAAAACGAAAACAACATTTGGTAACGAAATGTGGTAGCAAAACTCGGACTTCGGGCTCAGGACATAAAAAATTAACAATTAGGTAAAACAATGGGCGACCTTATCGCTGAGAGCGATCTCTTCGAGGCAACCTTTGCATGGAAAGAAATAACGAATTGAAAGGCGGTGTAGTCAAAATGCATTGGAAGTGCTAGCAGCGTTGGTGGAGCGGATGGGACATGAGTTTTCACATACGGAAAATTGAAAAAAAAAATAGCATATACTCATCAACACTGTCTAGGGATAGCACTTTAACGCGATCGTTGTGCATTACTATATGAAACAAACGGGTATTTATCATTGAGGAGGAGGGGGTATTTATCGGCGATAAATACCCGTTTATTTGTTTTAAAAAAAAATTGGTTTAACCAAGGATATTTAAAAATTTTTTAATTATTACAAAAACTGAAAATAATTTATTATTAAGTAAGTTGTTTATTAATAATAATAAAAGACAACTATTTGAATAAAAATAAAAGTAGGAACGAATTCTCAAAAAATCAGAAAATCTATTCGAAAAAAAAAACGATTGCACAATTTGAATGAAATCTGGCCGTATAAAGAGGGTCAAAATCGCGTTGGTTACAAAAATACAAACAAACATACAAGTGAAGCTAATATAAGGGCGAATTCGATGTAGAATCGCTTATCCAGAATACGTCTGCAAATCTTGCGTTTCTTAGAACTGTACCAGTCTGATTCGATTAGCCTTATTGAGTGATTGTCAAAATGTTTTTCCTACTACTAGTTATCTCCTGGGCACCTTATTAGTTCAGTGACTTTTCTGTGGCCTTAAAAGTTAAATCGTGAACATGTTATAAAAAATATTACCCTTCTTCTGAGCAGTCGAGAGTGTCGAAAGTGTAGTTTTTAATTTTAATATCACAAGGATCACTTTGAAACTAGGTTTAGTAAGTGTTCTTATCATTTTATAAGAAAAGAGATTGTTTCACCAAGGAGTTCTGTGCATAGCTTGATGTGTACGTACATACCATAATTATCAAATGTAACGGTAAAGTAATTTGAAAATAGAACACATTTACAATGCATTGAGTAGTGCCTGCACAGCAGTATAGGTAGCGGCACGTAACTTTAGCGATGACCGTTATTGCGCAGAAGTCAAAAATAAGGTACCTGAGGGGGGCTAGCGGTATGAAGGGCGGGCGTGCGTAGCATCCCCGTCCGCCGCCCCAATACCACACCCCGCGTACGTCCAGTGAACAGTCGCGTTCTCAATTGTATTGTTATTGATAAATTATGTTTTTCTTTTTCTGCCCCTATAAACTTGTTAAAAAATATGTCTTAGGTACATACTACAAATCTTTGGACATCTTACTATTTGAAATTACATTCAAATAATGTCATTCTCGTTATTTAGCTAATAATTACTTACAGTTATAAATTGTATGGCGTGCGGGGACAGTACACATGCGCAGCTATCCCCTCCGCGTATCGCCCAGCGCTAGACTTAAGTGCCGCTAAAAGCTCTACTACTACTAAAACAGTTTCTTGTCCTCAGGTAGCACAAAATGCATTGGAAGTGCTAGCAGCGTTGGTGGAGCGGATGGAACATGAGTTTTCACATTTCGTTCCCACCGTCCTACCGCATATCATAGACAGGTGAGAATTACAACTACAGATCTACATAGACGAAGAGGTCAACTGACGTCAATATATTTTTCATACCCCATCTCGGTTCACATTTCGTTCCCACCGTCCTACCGCATATCATAGACAGGTGAGAATTACAACTACAGATCTACATAGACGAAGAGGTCAGCTGACGTCAATATATTTTTCATCCCCCATCTCGGTTCACATTTCGTTCCCACCGTCCTACCGCATATCATAGACAGGTAAGAATAAGAACTACAGATCTACTTCGACGAAGAGGTCAGCTGACGTCAATATATTTTTCATCCCCCATCTCGGTTCACATTTCGTTCCCACCGTCCTACCGCATATCATAGACAGGTAAGAATAAGAACTACAGATCTACTTCTACGAAGAGGTCAGCTGACGTCAATATATTTTTCATCCCCCATCTCGGTTCACATTTCGTTCCCACCGTCCTACCGCATATCATAGACAGGTAAGAATAAGAACTACAGATCTACATAGACGAAGGTCAGCTGACTTCAATATATTTTTCATCCACTTTCGTTATAGCACACATAGCCGTTTTTATCCGTTGGAGGATAAAGTAAAATTGAATTTTGAATATCGTGTTCATTAAGTTTGTGAATACACAACCTATTTACTTCTTCCTCCATGGTGCCGAATTTATCATACAACCTTTTTAGGGTTCCGTAGCCAGATGGCAAAAACGGAACCCTTATAGATTCGTCATGTCTGTCTGTCTGTCTGTCTGTCCGTCCGTATGTCACAGCCATTTTTCTCCGAAACCGTAAGAGCTAGACTGATGAAACTTGGCGAGTAGATGTATTCTGTGAACCGCATTAAGATTTTTACATAAAAATAAAAAAAAAACTATAAATTTCGGGGGTCCCCATACTAAGAACTGAAACTCAAAAATTTTTTTTTCATTGAACCTATACGTGTGGGGTATCAATGAATAGGTCTTCAAAAATGATGTTGAGGTTTCTAATATCGTTTTTTTCTAAACTGAATAGTTTGCGCGAGAGACCTTTCCAAAGTGGAAAAAAGTTGGTCACCGACATAGCTCTTAGAAAGGAAAAGGTTGGAAAAAAGTTGGTGAAGTTAGGGGGGGGGCCCTCTAACTTCTAAAGTAAGAGAATGATAATACTAAAAAAAATATATGTTGTACATTATTATGCAAACTTTCAACGATATTTGGTTTGAACGAGATCTAGTGAGTAGTTTTTTTTTATACGTCATAAACCGTAAACCGCAATTTACCTTTTGACGAACTACAAGAACCTTATTATGTTACATCAAGTAACATAATATAAAGGTTCTTGTAGTTCGTCGTGCTACGGAACCCTTCATGGGCGAGTCCGACTCGCACTTGGCTGCTTTTTTTAATTTGTTAAAAACTCAGACTCTGAACCTTGGTGTGTTACTTTTATTTTTATTTTCTATAAGTGCGTCATCTTCTTTTTGCATTTTTATTGCTCGCTGAGGAGGGGTGAAAAGTTACGAGTGCAAAGATTTATCACCTTGGCTTGCTCGATCATCAAAATAGAGCACATGGTTCAAAAGCCACCATCTCCCTTCCACCATAGGACTAGCAGACGCACGGCTCAGTACCATCCATACCTGGTTAGCATACCACCCATTCGCACTAAGCGTTTTGGCTCCACCTTCATTATGCGAACCTCCAGGGAATGGAACTCATTGCCGACGGCTGTTTTTCCTGACCACTACAATCTGGGCCTCTTCAAGGCAAGAGTGAATAGGTGTCTTCTAGACCATCCTGCTCCATCGTCGGCTACATCGTCACTTACCACCAGGTGAGATTGTAGCCAAAGGTTGGTCTATATCATGTAAAAAAAAAAAAAAAAAAAAAAAAAAAAAAGCAACTTTGCAATTTAGTATAACAAATAACTATTGTAAGGATAGACGACAGATACGTAAACTTTGTCGGCCCTATTAATAAAAATATGTCAAAAGATAAGCTGTGCTTAAACTATTGCCATCTCTTACCACTGGGTAATGACAAAAAGTGATAGGGCTAACTTTAAACAATGACTAAATTTAAATTGCGTTTATTAATATGGCTGTGTAAGGATAGGCCAAGTCGCGCGCAGAATAGCTAGTTAGCCATAATCTATTAAACAATGGAATATTATAGGATTGGTTTTGGTTCGCTAACTTCTTGGGCGAGCCTATGAATCACTACTTGGTGTGTTACTTTTATTTAAATTTGCTTTATTCGCGCCATTTTCTTTTTTACATTTATCAAAAGATAAACAGTGATTAAACTATTGCCATCTCTTACCAATGGGTAATGACAAACAGTGACAGGGCTAACTTTAAGCAATGATTAAATTTAAATTGCGTTTATAAGTAGGGCTGTTAGTCATTTCCTCACCGAGGAGGGATAAAAAGTTACACTGCACTCGAGTGCAAAGATTTTTCTCCTCGAGCTCTGTGCTAAATTTTTGTACTACTCGCTGCGCTCATGATTCAGTTTTAGAAGCTTTCGCTTGCTCGGTCATCAAAATTGAGCACTCGGTTAAAATCCATCTTTGCACTTGTGTAGAACAAATTACTATTTCAAGCCTCCTTCCCCTATTTTTATCTACTGTACCCAAAGTCCCAGTGCATTTACAACATTTCGTTACCAAATGTTGTTTTCGTTTCGCCTACGCGTCTCTCTCTTTTGCATGGAAAAATGATGAGACAACAACTCTAGCTAAGTAACATATTTTTGCTGTCTCATCTTTTCTCCCTACAAAAGACAGACACGTGGGCGAAACGAAAACAACATTTGGTAACGAAATGTGGTAGCAAAACTCCGACTTCGGGTACTGTATAAAAATAAGTCGGGTTTTCCTTCCTGACGCTATAACTCCAGAACGCAGGAACCGATTTCCACGGTTTTGCATTCGTTGGAAAGGTCTCGGGCTCCGTGAGGTTTATAGCAAAGAAAATTCAGGAAAAATTCAGGACAAACCAACATCTGGTGGCGAAACGGAGTTCGCCGGGTTTGCTAGTTGCGTATAAAAATGTACTAATTTGTTTGTAATATTTTCAGACTAGCGGATACAAAAGAGGGTGTCCGGCATATGGCCAGGATCTGCCTCGGAGTACTCGGCGAGTATAGGGCGGCGCCCCCCAGGGCTCTGTTAGCGCGTTTGACTCCCGCGCTGCACCACAAGGCGCCGCATACGAGAGAAGAAGCTATCAAGTGTATACAGGCCTTATTGGACGCGTAAGTACTGAATACACGAAAATAATGAAATTACTGGCATGTGAGACATCTGTATGCCTCAAGTTAATGGACGCAGGGCAGTGCATCGTAGGGCACGTTCCTGACGTGCCCTACGGACGGCTTTGTTATAGGCGATGGTTACCACTTAACTTCAGGTGGGCCAAATGCTTGTTCCATCAGCCATATAAAAAAAGGAGCATCTTCAGAGGCGCATTTATCCTTTCAACACACTGGTTTCAAGTTTCAGTGACAAGATAAGAAGAAGTACTAAATGCTCCTAAAACTCACTAACACACCCCGTCTGTGGTTTCGCTCAGTGATTGTTAGCATCAAAATTCTAGGCATTGAGCTCTTTTATTATAAAACTCACACAGAACAAACATCCATTTGAAACACAAGGAGAAGAGAGTTATGCTTGAGACAATACAAAATCGAAGAGGAAAAATGTTTGGACATCTTCTACGACATGACAGCTACATAAAGAACATCATTGAAGGAGAGGTTGAAGGGAAACGGGGAAGAGGAAGGACAAGAATAAGTTACATGAGCCAGATCAAAGAAAAAGTCGCTGTCATGTCGTATAAGGAAGTCAAGGAGGCCGCATTTGAAAGACTTAATTGGAGAAAACTGCATCAAAACCCCGAAAAGAGCTAAGGTCTTAAAAAAGAAGAGAGTTGTCTGGTTTTTTCACAATATTTATCATCAGCTGACTGGCCTCTAGCTTAGTTGGTAGTAGCTCTGCCTTCTGCGCCGTAGGTCGTGGGTTCGATCCCCACCGAGAACAAATATTTGTGTGGTGAACATAAATGTTTGTACTCTGTCTAGGTGTTATATTGTATTCTAAGTATGTATTTACAAAAAAAAAAATGTATTCAAGTATTATATCAGCTATCTGGTTCCCATATTACAAGCTCTGCTTAGTTTGGGGCTGGGTAGTGTTGTGTGCATTGTCCAGAATATTTATTTTTTATTTATTTATTATTATATTATTTATACCTTTAAACGAGAAAATCTTGTATATATATACAGTGGTGGTCATATAATTAAGAACGCTGATATAAAGGGAAGATTTTTTCCAACTAAGATGCAAAACTAATTGTATGCATTTGTTTTTATTTATCTCGGTATCGTAAAACATTTCCATATTACCACTGTATTCATTGATACACATGCTTGGCTAAAAATCAATAGGCAAACATTTTACACTACTTTTAAACAAAGTATTCCTTATTACTGGCTGGTCACGTAATTAAGAACGCTAAGTAGTTTATACCTTTATTCAAATTTAAATCAACACTCAGGCGATTTGTTACTGTTTGTATAATTTTGGCGCCATTACGTGCTGTAAAAGATTAAAGATTAAAGGCTTCTTTAGAAAAAACAATGGGAAACAATAAAAGTTGTGATAAATCTACAAGGGAAGTAATAATAAAACTTCGCCGGAAGAATTGGTCTTATAAAAAGATAGCCGACCATCTGCAATGTTCAAAAACGATGGTTTTCCACGCTGTAAAGCATTTTGCTACGTATCAAACTACTTCGAATGTTCCACGTGTACCTAAACAGAGAAAACAACTCCTCGAGATGACCGAAACATCGTTCGTATGGCAAAACAAAATCCTTTTAAAGGGTCCAATGAGCTTAGAAAAGAATATTTTGGTGAAAACAACCCTTCAGCAATTTCAGCACGCACTATTCGAAGACGTTTGGTAGAAGAAAAATTGCACGGTAGGATAGCAAGAAAGGTACCCATGTTAAAACTTTGCCACAGGCAAGCCCGGCTTGCATTTGCGAGAAAGTATGAAAACTGGACTGGGCAACAGTGGAAAAATGTACTTTTTTCTGACGAGACGAAAATAAACAGAGTATGTTCTGATGGAAAACGATATGTACGACGTCCCCCTAATACAGCATTCGACCCAAAGTACACGAAAGTTACATTAAAGCACGGTGGTGGAAATGTGAAAATTTGGGGTTGCTTTTCTAGACATGGCGTAGGACCTGTAAAGTTGATAGAAGGTAACATGGATCAGTTCCAATACAAAAATATACTGGAAGAAACAATGTTACCATACGCTGAAGACGTTCTACCGGTCATTTGGACATTCCAGCATGACAATGATCCAAAGCACACTGCACGCACCGTAAAGGAATTTCTTACAGCGCAATTAGTTTCTGTCTTAGACTGGCCTGCTAACAGTCCAGATCTAAACCCAATAGAGAATCTGTGGTTTGAAGTAAAGAAAAAGGTTTCAAATACAAAGTGTGGAAATTTAAAAGAGCTGTATGACGTTTTTTAGGGTTCCGTAGCCAAATGGCAAAAACGGAACCCTTATAGATTCGTCATGTCTGTCTGTCTGTCTGTCTGTCTGTCCGGCCGTGTCACAGCCATTTTTCTCCGAAACCATAAAAGCTAGACTGATGAAAGTTGGTGAGTAGATGTATTCTGTGAACCGCATTAAGGTTTTTACACAAAAATAGAAAAAAAACTATAAATTTTGGGGGTCCCCATACTTGAAACTGAAACTCAAAAAATTTTTTTTCATCGAACCCATACGTGTGGGGTATCTATGAATAGGTCTTCAAAAATGATGTTGAGGTTTCTAATATAGTTTTTTTCTAAACTGAATAGTTTGCGCGAGAGACACTTCCAAAGTGGAAAAAAGTTGGTCCCCCCCCCTCTAACTTCTAAAGTAAGAGAATGATAATACTAAAAAAAATATATGTTGTACATTACTATGTAAACTTTCAACGATATTTGGTTTGAACGAGATCTAGTCAGTTGTTTTTTTTTTATACGTCATAAACGGAAACTCATAAAATTTTTTTTCATTGAACCCATACGTGTGGGGTACCTATGAATAGGTCTTCAAAAATGATGTTGAGGTTTCTAATATAGTTTTTTTCTAAACTGAATAGTTTGCGCGAGAGACACTTCCAAAGTGGAAAAAAGTTGGTCCCCCCCCCTCTAACTTCTAAAGTAAGAGAATGATAATACTAAAACAAATATATGTTGTACATTACTATGTAAACTTTCAACGATATTTGGTTTGAACGAGATCTAGTCAGTAGTTTTTTTTTTATACGTCATAAACCGTAAACCGCAATTTACCTTTCAACGAACTACAGGAACCTTATTATGTTACATCAAGTAACATATATAAAGGTTCTTGTAGTTCGTCGTGCTACGGAACCCTTCATGGGCGAGTCCGACTCGCACTTGGCTGCTTTTATTTAGAAGAATGGAACTCTATTTCTCTTGCGAAATGTCAAAAATTAATAGAGTCAATGCCTCGCCGGTGTAAAGCTGTAATTAAAAGCCATGGATATGCTATTAACTATTAATTTTAGTTAAATATTTATTAAATTTCTTTTTATGTTTCCTGTGCTACATAATATTGTGATTTTTGAAATCTAAGTGTCATATAAAACAATTCCCGAGCAGTTAAATAAATCGTTCTTAATTATTTGTCCAGTTTCAGTACTATTTGAATGTGTTACTTTGATAAAATCAATAAAATGTACAAAAAATAGTTAGCGATTTCATACTTTATTCTTAAGTCAGGTTGCTCTATTAATGTGACTATTATATAACATAACTAGTTGCTTCTCAGAAGGTACACATCTCTGTGTATGATACGATTTAAATAAAAAACTTCTAGAACTTCAAATCGTTCTTAATTATATGACCACAACTGTATATATATATATATAGGATCTCGGAAACTGAGCCAACAATTTTCACGAAATTTACTATACAAGGGTTTTCGGGGGCGATAAATCGATCTAGCTAGGATTCATTTTTAGAAAATGACGAGAAGTTGGTGTTTTGCAATAATCAAACATAAACTCCATATACAACTGTTCCTGCCATCTATTGGCGATTGTGAGCAACTAACTGCAAGCTAGAAGGCGTTGTTAATTAAAAATAAGCCAATAAAGATACGACTCTTCCTGACATCTATTGGCAAATAATAATACTATTTTTTTTTTAACCCGAGCGAAGCTTGGTCATACCGGCTCGTTATCATATTATTGTAAAAAGCCTGTATCATTGTTACAGGCACGGTGCGCAAGAGTTACAGCTGAGAGCCGCTGTGCCGAATCTAGCGGCGCTGGTCGGGGATCCCAGCTCGGCGGTGAGGGATGCGGCTGTGTTGCTACTCATAGACGTCTACAGACATGTTGGTAAGTACATTATTTCTAAAAAGAAGCTACTAATTTGTTTCACACTCAGAAAAAAATATTGTTGGTTCCAACAATAAAACTTTAACAGGGGAGAGCCCACCATGGTGTATAGTCCGTGCGTCAATGTTTTTATTGTCATGAATCAAGTTGTCAGTACAACAATATTTCTATTGTCAAGAAGTAAATTGTCATTGCAACAATGTTTCTATTGTCAAGAATTAATTGTCATTGCAACAATGTTTCTATTTTATCAATAAGGCGTGTTTTGATTCTACAACAATGTATCTTTTGTCAGCTTAACTAATTTCGAAAACGAAGGACTAAAATGTACAACTAGTAGGTACGAGAGACCCCAAGTGTGAGGGCTAAAAAAAAAAGATTTGATAAGACCGAAGTTGATCCGATGCATTCATCGGATCAACTCCAGTCATATCAAATCTTCAACGGATTCATTAATCCGTTGAATACAATTTCATAAAACCACTTCTACAATATAAGGAAACGCCGTGCGTTTTCGTCAGCGCGTTCTAGGATCGTTACAATTTTAGTCACGCCATCTAGTTCTAAATTTAGTAAGCAGCTTTTTTGTTAGTTTACTTTACTAACAATGTTCACATTGACACACTTGCAACGTTCCATTGTCACCTCAGCAACATATTTATTGTATGACAAAAGGTAGTTAAATACTACGACTATAGTTATTTTGCTAGGTTGTTTTACAATGTTCACATTGATACACTAGCAACGTTCTATTGTCACCACAATGACTTACTTATTGCATGACAAAACGTAGTTGAACTTTACGCTTGAGTTATTTTGCGAAATTTATTTACAATGTTTACATTTACACATTTGCAACGATCCATTGTCATCACAGTAATATATTTGTTGTATAACACTGGCCCACTTCTACTTCAAATATTGCTTTGCCCTTAACTTAAGGGCTTATTATGTATTCACCATTTTTAACTTTATAACTTCACCATGTAACACAATAATTGCAATAAAGAATATGAGTATGAGTTTGAGTAGTCACATGCTCCGACTATAGGTCTTTTGTTAGATTTATTAAAAATGTTCGCATTGACACACGTGCCAGTTCCATTTTCACCTCAGCAACATACTTATTGTATGACAAAAAGTACTCAAATGCCACAACTATAGTTACTTTGCTACGTTTTTTAACAATGTTCACATTGACACGCTAGCAACGTTCCATTTTCACTACAGCAACGTAGCTATTGCATGTCAAATGGTAGTTAAATGCTACGACTATAGTTACTTTGTTAGATTTAATAACAATGTTCACATTGACACACCTAAAACGTTTTATTGTTATATAATCAATTTTTTTATTAAGTTTGATGTAAGGACAAAGCTAAATTGTTCCTTGCACATTAAACGAAGGAAAATCAGCGGACAATAAAAACGTTGCTAAACTCAACAAAGCTCTTTCTGCTAAAGTAACAGAGTATTTAGTTGCTCCGACAGGAAATTTCTGACAATGCATTTATTGTGACTTTGTTGACCCATTTTTTTCTGTGTGCATTAACAGATTTAATGATTTGATTGAATGAGTTATGTTAGGTTTCATTTCATTTCATCTCATTAAATTTCATTTTCAATTCATATCAATAAAAAAAATCTACTGAAGACTTGACTGTATGGGTATAGTTCCCTTTGCCTTCCAGAATGCGTGAAGAAAAAAAAAAATCTCTGCTTATATTTTACGGTTGGCGCCATTTTTCAGAAATTTTCTTTGCGAGTTTATTTGTTTGTTGCAAAATGAGTAATTTCGACCCTAGTTTTTTTGAATTAACACCACCGGAACTCAGTATAATTGCACAAAATGCTTCGGAGAACATTTTACCGGAAAAGTCAAAAAGTCGCTACATGCATACATACGACGAACTTATTGCGTGGAGAGAAGAGAAAAAAGCAAATGGTATTTTTATTATTTTATTAAATTGCTTAATTTTTTCGCAACTTTATTAAAAATAGTAGTTCAGTACACGTGCGGAACCGTCATTGCAACTTGTTCCGACTGTCAACCCTCGCCTTCGGCTCGGGTAGACATTTGTCGGAACTCTTTGCAATGACAGCCTTCCCGCACTTGTAATGAAATATACTATTTTGTACTGCACTTGGGCCAGCTCCTTACAATACTGGTTTGTGGCTCGACCCCGCGCGCTCGCCTACCACGTGACGTCACGCGGCCGGCAGCGAGCGACAAACACACACGCTCGGCTTCTCGCGACTATCGCACGCGCGCGCTTATTATTATCACGAGCCGGTATGGCCGAGCTTCGCTCGGGTTTAAAAAAAATAGTATTATTATTTGCCAATAGATGTCGGGAAGAGTCGTATCTTTATCGGCTTATTTTTAATTAACAACGCCTTCTAACTTGCAGCTAGTTGCTCACAATCGCCAATAGATGGCAGGAACAGTCGTATATTGAGTTTATGTTTGATTATTGCAAAACACCAACTTCTCGTAATTTTCTAAAAATGAATCCTAGCTAGATCGATTTATCGCCCCCGAAAACCCTTGTATAGTAAATTTCGTGAAAATTGTTGGCTCAGTTTCCGAGATCCTAAATATATATATATATATATATATATATATACAAGATTTTCTCGTTTAAAGGTATAAGATATTCGTTTCGCTAACTTGCTTATCATCTACTTATTGTATCTAGTGCTTTCATTGTATTTATTAACCGACTTCCAATCAAAAAGGAGGAGGTTCTCAATTCGGTTGTATATATTTTTTTTTATTATTATTATTATTATTTTTTTAATGTTTGTTACCGCATAACTTCGTCATTTGTGAGCCGATTTGAAAAATTATTTTTTTATCTGAAAGGTACTACTTCCAGATTGGTCCCATTTTAATTTTATTAAAATCGGTGTTGCCATTTTTTTTTAAATATTTTTTTTAATGTTTGTAACTGCATGCCTCCGTCATTTATGAACCGATTTAGAAAATTATTTTTTTATTTGGAAGGTTATTCTTACGTCCAGATTGTCCCAAACAAATTTGATTAAAATCGGTTTAGCCGTTTGACAATGAAGTCGGTTTCTCAAGTTTTTTAAACTTACAATTATTTCTATTTCATTATAATCATTCATTTCCATTTCTCAAATCTTCATTTCACTTCCGCATTACGAGTTCTATTTACTACCTATCCCTGTGAGGTAGGTACAGCCTAACAACCACTCGCGTTATAACTAAACTTCATACTATAAGTACATTTGACTTCTTGGTCACCAAGCCCACTCTCTTCTTCCTGCCCTTATCCCACCTTATGTGGGGTCGGTCATGTTCTCCTCTTATACCAGCCGTCATCATGGAGCACTGGTGGTCTAGTGGTAGTGGCCCCGCCTTCCGATGTGAAGGTCGTGGGTTCAAATCCACTCGTGTACCAATGAGTTTTTCTGTCGAAAAATTTATGTGCACTATGCCACTCTCAAAACGGTGAAGGAAAACATCGTGAGGGAACCGGCATGTCGAACCTTAAAAGTTCTAAAACGTGTGTAAAGTGCTGCTATTTGAGGCACACTTTATAAACCAGCGGTTGCCGGTTCTGGTCTCTCTGGGTAGCGTTCCGGAAATAGCGCAACAAGTTTTCGGCACAGAAACCCCAGCGACTCAAGACGACAGTACATTGTTACCCGAGGATTGAAAGTCACGAATTGAAGTCCCGAGACGGGTTTGAGCTCCATTGGCGCCCTCGCTACGCTCGGGCGCCAATATAGCTCGAAGAATCGACAATCGTTGGAGGATAAAGGTCAAGCTCTGCTTAGTTTTGGGGCTAGAAATTGTTGTGTGAATTGTCTAAAATATTTACTTTATTAACCGACTTCCAATCAAAAAGGAGGAGGTTCTCAATTCGGTTGTATGTTTTTTTTTTTTTTTTTTTTTTTTTTTTTTTAATGTTTGTTACCGCATAACTTCGTCATTTGTGAGCCGATTTGAAAAAATATTTTTTTATCTGAAAGGTACTGCTTCCAGATTGGTCCCATTTTAATTTTATTAAAATCGGTGTTGCCATTTTTTTTTAAATATTTTTTTTAATGTTTGTCCGTCATTTATGAACCGATTTAGAAAATTATTTTTTTATTTGGAAGGTTATTCTTACGTCCAGATTGTCCCTAACAAATTTGATTAAAATCGGTTTAGCCGTTTGACAATGAAGTCGGTTTCTCAAGTTTTTTAAACTTAAATTATTTTATTGTTCAAATCGCGGGAAGTCGGTGGATGGAGAGGGCTCAGAATCGTTCTGTCTGAAAATGTGTGGGGAAGGCCTATGTCAAGTCTTAGGCTTATGATGATGATGATAATATCGGATCTACGCGCTTTATGACCTGCCTTTAATAACTAGAAAGTTCGAAGTATGTTTTTAGTTTTTTTTGTTTTGTTTTTCAGGGGAGAGACTAAGATCAGATCTGAAGAAGAAGGAGTTGCTTCCCGCAGCGAAGTTAGCGCTTCTCGAGCAGAAGTTTGACGAGACCCGCGAAGCAGGACTATTGTTACCCACTGGTAGGTGTTTGTTTTGACATGACAACGTCTTATAATTATTGTTGTTAAATGTTATGCTAAATCATAATGATTTCAAGGAATTAATTGAGTAGGTACGTATAAATGTAGAAAGATAATTATTTAATATAAACTTTATTTATTTTAAGTGTAAATAATGAATAACCAAATCAAATTATATGTATTATTGCCATAATATGATTGTATCAAGGTCCTCAACTGCATGTTGTTGAGGGAGAGTTTAGTGTTATCCAGTATCAATTCTGGATAGTAATAATAAAAAAAAAAAAACGTCTTATAATTCGATGGAGCCGGCCGCACGCACGAAAAAACATGACGTCATGCGGCGTTACCTCGCTCTGAGGCGTTCCATTGCGCGGCTTGAAGTGCAAGCGAGAGCGCGGAACGAGCGACAAAGAGGCACGCACGGCCTCCGCGTTCGGCAGCGTTCGACATCTGTCTCTCTCCTACTTGAGTGAGCGATGCGTCCGCGTGGACAGCTGTATGACGTTGGCACCTTCAACTATCGACAGTAAACCGACTTTACAGACAACCGGTTTTTTTCTTCCAGCGTCCCAAGGACAGGACGAGGCAGATTTCGTGTCTCGCACGGTGAAGCGAACTATGACTATCCCCACTTCCACGCGCTCCCGAGACGGAGACAGCTCAGGCTCGGCCACGCCCGGTTAGTATACTATACACTCGTTCCTGTTGTGTGATTTGGTCTTTAGAACACTGGTTCAGAATATGTGAGGTCTGCCTCTTCAAATCCTTTCAGCACACTGGTGCTGAAAGGATTTGAAGGGGCAGACCTTTTGAAAGAAAGAAAAACACTAAACGTGCGATCAGTACCGGTGAAGTCGGAGTTTTGCTACCACATTTCGTTACCAAGTGTTGTTTTCGTGTGAGCACATGTCTCTCTCTTTTGTATGGAAAATTGATGAGACAACAACTTTAACTACGTAACGTATTTTTGTTGTCACATCTTTTCTCCATACAATAGAGAGAGACAAATAGGCGAAACGAAAACAACATTTCGTCTTTGCCCTTCAGATTGCACACAAAAAAATTGTTTGAGATTTTTCATAAATGAGTTCAGATCATCATCAGCCAGAAGTAGTCCACTGCTGGACATAGGCCTCCCCTACAAATTTCCAGGAAGAACGATTCTGAGCCCTTTCCATCCACCGACTTCCTGCGATCTTAACAATGTCGTCGGTCCATCTGGTGGGTTTCGTTTCGTCTTCCGGTTCGTGGTCGCCATTCGAGAACCTTTATTCCCCAACGGTTGTCGGTTCTTCGAGCTATATGACCTGTCCATTGCCACTCATTACCATTGTCATTGACTGTTATTAACAAACATTAAAAATAAATGTTTTAATGCCTGATTGAATACTAACTCTTATTTTCTTCTTTCCTCCATGTACCATCACTGGATCTGGGCCACCATAACATCAAAACTTACTAATGGTGAAATTTACCATACACATGAAAATTTACATTATCACTATTTTTTCAATTACATTTAACTTGACACAATTAATTTATAAAAATCACTTATTTCTAAACACAACGCAAAAATCTAATATATTGGCTTTCAATTTCATATTTCTACATCAATTTCTACATCAAAATATCATAATGATATCGCTCTTTCTATCAAATCATAATGTTGTTGGTATAAACATAAATACTAATCGAAAAATTGCTTATTTCTAAACACAAACTTTACAAATATAATAATCTACAACACAAAATTTAACACCTTTGCTTGCAATTTCATATTTTTTTAATCAATTTCTACATCAAAAATCATAAATCACTCCTTCTATCAAATATTGGTATAAACATTACAAAATCCATCCAATAAATATTTTATTACCTCAAATGTCGTAATCTCTGAATTATTGTTCATCAATTTCTACATTAAAATATCACATTCATTACAATATCGTCTCGAATCTGATTGGCGAATCTTAAATATTACAAAAATGATAAAACATGTCACCACTTCGATGAACATGTCACTTCGATCGATATGTCAAATACGCATGGACTCGACTGTCTTACGACATGTCAGCGTGCGAAGTGCCCAAGAAGACAGTAGCCGGCCTCTACAGCTTACCATCAGCGAGCAGGAAACCTCCGCCGCCGACCAAAATGAGCAGTGCTGGCAGTGGTAAGTTCTACATCATTCTAATGTCACCACTTTTGTGAATATGACACCACTTTTGTGAATATGTCACTACTTTTAAAAATATATCACTTCTTGAATATGTTGGTACTTTTGTGTAAATGTCACTACTTTTGTGAGTATCATCACTTTTAAAAAATGTCACCACTTTTGTGAATATCTTGCCACTTTTGGTAATATTACACTACTTGAATATGTTAGCACTTTTGTGTATACGTCATTACTTTTAAAAATATATCACTACCTGAATATGTTAGCACTTTTGTGATAATGTCAATCATTTTGTGAGTGTCATCACTTTTAGAAATATGTCACCACTTTTAAGAATATTTCAATTTCAAATGTACGCCAGCTGTCTCCTTGAAGTCGTCTTCCCATCTTCGGAATGGTCTAATTCGGGCTCTTTTACCTTTTGAAAATATATCAGTACTTTAATATGTTAGCACTTTTGTGTATATGTCATTATTTTTGTAAATGTAATTACTTTTTGTGTATAAGTATTTCGGTATTGACAACTTTGTTTTTTTTAGAGAAAAGCTGCTATATTTTAGATAAATCTTTCAAGAAAAAATTCACAACACCCTATAACCCCCAATATGTCACCCGCTATTATTAATGTCACCACTTTCTATCAGTATGTCACCACTTCTAGCTATATATTACCAGTTCCATATTTCACTACATTTATCAAGAAGTCGCCTCTGTTTATCTTTGTCACCACTCTATCAATGTGTCACCACTTGCATGAAACTAATAAGGGAGGGTAAAGGCATAATAAAAAATTACATTATTATTATTCAACCATGTTTTTCATATGAACCAAAAGCTAATAACGTCAATTTACATATCAATATGTCAGTCAGTCAGTGTACAAAATGTTGTAGGTGAAACGAAAACAACATTTTGTTAACGAAATGTTGTAAATGAAGTTGGACTTGCCCTTCTGTAATAGCCGTTGATTTTCTACAAGAGAAACTAAATAATATTATGTCGTTCAGTATCATCAGGCATGTCGGGGGGAGTATCGGGCGAGGCAGGCGCGGTGTCGACGGAGGCGTTCGAAGCGGCGTTCGCCAGCAGCGCCCCCGCCGCCGTGTACGGCACGCGCGGCCTCGACGACATGTGTCGGCACGCGGCCGCCTTGCTGGGCGACAAGGCCGCCGAGTGGGAGAAGCGGATCGACGCGGTGAGTACTGTCGCCTCGCTAACAACGCCCCCAACAATACACCTGAACTGAAAAGAGGGGCGCTATAAACACTATCCTGCGGATCGACGCGGTGAGTACTGTCGCCTCGCTAGCAACGCCCCCAACAATACACCTGAACTGAAAAGAGGGGCGCTATAAACACCCCTCGTTTAAAAATCGGTTGTCTGTAAAGTTGGTTTACTGACGATAGTTGAACGTGACAACGTCATCCAGCTGTCCACGCGGACGCATCGCTCACTCAAGTAGGAGAGAGACAGATGTCGAACGCGGAGGCCGTGCGTGCCTCTTTGTCGCTCGTTCCGCGCTCTCACTTGCACTTCAAGCCTTAAATGGAACGCCTCAGAGCGAGGTAACGCCGCATGAGGTCATGTTTTTTCGTGCGTGCAGCCGATTTCATCGAATTATAAGACGATGTCACGTCAAATAAAAACAATTTCCCGAGCAGTTCCCGAGGCTAGCGCGTTCAACCAAACAAACTCTTCAGCTTTATAATATTAGTATAGATAATAATATGTTTTGGTACCTACAGCTAAAGAAGATTCGGTCCCTCCTAACGGCGAACGCGCATCAACAGTTTCCGGCGGAGTTTGCAGCGCATTTGAAGGATCTCTCCGTGCCTTTCCTCGTGGTGATCAAGGATCTTAGGAGTCAGGTCAGTGCATACGCAATCCCACTAATTATACAGGGTTATTCATTCATCATCATTCATCATTATCAGCCTGAAGAAGTCCACTGCTGGACATAGGCCTCCCCTACTCGTTTCCAGGAAGAACGATTCTGAGCCCTTTCCATCCATCGACTTCCCGCGATCTTAACAATGTCGTCGGTCCATCTGGTGGGTGGGCGCCCAACGCTTCATTATTAGCTACAAATGCTCAGGAATTAGGTTCAACAAATAAAATAAAAAATATTTATGAAATGATTTTTTTTAAATTTTGTTATGAAAATCTGCGTTAAGTCGCGAAGAGTGGAAAGAGGGAAGGGAGGCCTTTGCCCTGCAGTGGGACAAAAACGGCTGAATAATAATAATAATATGAAAATGTCGATAAAATCGATAAAGAATATCCTTTGGAATCATTGGTGACAATTTTTTGACCTCTGATCTTTGCCCGCTCGCCGTGAGCGACACTCTGCGTTCAGTCACCGCCTGGGTGGGTCATCGTCCTTTTCTCCGTGGCAATCGGTATGCAATAGCCGTAAAGAATTTAATAAAAATAAAATTTTGATACAAAAACTTAAATCAGTTTAGGAATTAAATTGATTCGGCCAAACAAATATTCACGACTCAAAAATTAGGCCCTGTCAGTTTGTGTAGCTAAAAATGATTAACCCTGTATACGAAACGGTGGTTGAATGTGGATATTTGTGTTTAGGAAGAAAGAAGAAAGAAAATATATTTATTGACCACTACTACAAGCATGTAGTGTCCCACTGTTGGGCAAAGGCCTCCCCCCCCCATATTTGCCAGTCACTACGATTTTATTATTGACCACAAAAACAAGCACTTACACAACTTATTATTTTTATATTAGCAAAATTACAAATTTTAATTTTCACAATAATTTTCACAATATCTTATTTCAGTTTGGTTTCTTTCAATTTAACGTTCAAGTAGGTAGTTTGTATGTTTGTTTGTGGTTTGTTTAGTTTGTGTAATTATAGTATTTGTCCGCAGGTGGTCCGAGAAGCGTGTATAACGATAGCGCACATGGCGAAAGTGCTTCGCAACAAAATAGAACAGTTCAGTTTGTACATCCTACAGGAGCTTATCAACCTTATACAGAACGCCGCTAAGGTAAGAGAATGAAATACTTATAATTATCCTAATATGTTGTTTAGTATTCGACTGGCCTCTCAGCTCAGTTGGTAGTAGCTCTGCCTTCTGCGCCGTAGGTCGTGAGTTCGATCCCCACCGAGAACAAATATTTGTGTGGTGAACACAGATTTTTGTTCTCTGTCTGGGTATAATATTGTATTCTATGTATGTATTACAAAAAAATATGTATATATGTATTATATCAGCTATCTGGTTTCCATAATACAAGCTCTGCTTAGTTTGGGGCTAGATAGTGTTGTGTGAGTTGTCTATAATATTTATTTATTTGTACGCTTAAATACTCCCAATACTTTAGTGAAATATGTGAAACTGATAGCATTACTTTAAAAACTAACTCCTAACCATATTTCATTTCATTTTTTTTTTATTATGCCGCCAGCGTCTTGGGGACGCTTCCGTCTGGCACTGATTTGGATCAGTTGAGCTATCTCTAGATCGTTTGTAACGATCTGCAGATAGCTCAACTGTTTCTTGTGTATTTTGTACATTTTTTAAATATTTTGTTTAATTGTAAGTTTCTTTGTGTAAATAAATATTTCATTTATTATAATATACTAGTTGGTAACCGAGCTTCGCTCGGAATTTTTTGCGTTAATTTGTATTTTTAAGAAATCATAAGAAGCATATTGTTATCTTTACTGGTTTATTCTTACTGAACAACGCCATCTACTGGACATGCTTGCAGTTAGTTGCTCAAAATCGTCAATAGATGGCAGGAGCAGTCACATATTCAGTTTATGTTTTTAGTTTTTTTTTAACGAACAGACTCATTTTCTGAAAATGAATCCTAGCTAGATCGTTTTATCGTCCCCGAAAACCCCTGTATACTTAATTTCATGAAAATTGCTGGCTCAGTTTCCGAGATCCTAAATATATATATATATATACAAGATTTTCTCGTTTAAAGGTATATGATAATAAATGCAAATTAAATATTATTTAATTTGCAGGTAGTATCATCAGCGGGTACGGTCTGCGTGCGGTACATAGTGCTATACGTACATTCACCACGTCTCATACCCGTGGTGGTCACCAATCTCACCGCGCACAAGTCCAAGGAAATACGCTCTACACTCAGGTAACTAACATGTCTTCGAAGGCAAGCCGCACACCACGCATACACTTGTTTCTCGACAATAGGCATGAAGACAGTAATCAAGTATCGCCAAAATATTTATCTGATCTAATGAAAAAGGATTCAAAGATTTTAAAAAATGTATTTATACACTTATTAATGTCGAGATTGTCAATTTATTTGATAATATAAATCTACAAAATACAACAATCCGCCATGATGGCTCAAACACCGGTCAGAGCGAATTACGTCACGGCTATATAAATGTCATTCTGATTTAGTACAAAAGCACCAATGTTTACTGTTGAATACTATAACCGTGACGTAATAACAGACGCCATGACACCAGCGAACGTTTTGGCGAGAATTTGAAAATTTAAATTTAAATGTACCTACTTTTATTGCACATAAACCTTAATTTTCTACAGAAATATGATTTATTTTAGACATAATAGATACTTCTGAATATGATAGAAGAGGTTTTGAAAATTAGTCGTCAGGCCTATTGTGGCGCCACATTTGAAACGCGACACATTTAACGCCCCCTTAAATCTGTACGCGAGCACGCACACTGAGGAAACATTAGTAGCGGGCGCACTTTGTGGCGAGATGTTGTCCGCGCTACACGAATTCAAGAGGGGGCGTCCATAAGTTACGTGAGGTGTTTTTTCGAATTTTCTGTCCCTCCCTCCCCCCGTGGTGAGATGTCGTGAGATTTTATTCAACCCCCATCCCCCAATCTCACGTGAGATTTTTCAAAATGTGGGTTTCTTACGTAAACGCGTTGGATTGTTATTGTAAAAAGAAAAAAAAATTGCTTCGTGCTTTTATTTACAACTAGTTAAGACAAGTAATCAATATTGCTGAGAATTATAAGTGTAATAAAAAATTAACACTTAAAACGGGACCAAACTAGTATGTACTTATATTTTTTTTGTTTCAATCAGAAAAAATATTGCGTGATATTTGCCGAGACCCCCCCTCTCTCCAACGTAAGATTGGATGAGATTTGACTCGACCCCCTCCCCCCCTTAAATATCTCACGTAATTTGTGGACGCCCCCAGATCGAACACGTTCGTTATTTGTGGCGCCACATCAAAAAATCGTGGTCGTCAGACGATGATGTCGACATTCTTAAAGCGGTGCCACGCTACAACTGTGCTTTCGATGTGCGCATATACAATACATTTTCATTACTCATACTCTGAAAGTAGGTCTGAAGTTGCCTGAGGGGCCTAATTGAAAGTAAAACTTTCAGCCCTAGGGAGAATCGCTTTCTACTGACAGCTGTCAAATTATAAAAAAAAAACAAGTTCTATTTTATTCAACCATGTTCCAACTTTCTAAACTGCAAGGAGGTTGAACCAAATTCCAACTTTTTATTCAGCAAGTAGGTTGGAAACCCATTACAACGGTAAGAAGTTTAAAAACTCTAATTAGAGCGCAATGTAAAATTGAAATAACATAAAGATAGTATTAAATAAATAATATATCTTCTAAATTACTTGATTAATATATAACTTCAACTATTTATTTAAAATAACATAGATTTGAGCAAACAATTTACCATTTTTTAAATTATGAAAATGAAAATAATGGCTGAATAATGCTGGCGAGCCGTAGCCGAAGGCCCGCAAGAGAAAAAGAAAAAAAAAACCGTTAAGGCGGCAATTCAATCTTCATTTTCACAAATTTTTCATTCATGTTTTTATTTTTACTTTCCTTGTATTCGTAATGAAAAGCACAGTGTTTACCTCGGGTGAAAGTCTTTTAAGTCCCTCAAGCTCCATTGGCGCCCTCGCTAACGCTCTGGCGCCAAACCCGTCTCGGGACTCAAAAAACGTGACTTTCAACACTCAGGTAACAATGTACTATTGTAGCAAGCTGAATTGTAGCGCATTGATTGTGGCGACGTAAATGTTCGATGCATGTAGCATGTGGCGCTGGTGTGCGGCCTCACTTAGACTGCCTTCACAGCTCAGTTGGTGGTAGCTCTGCCTTCTGCGCTGGAGGGCGTGGGTTCGATTCCCACCGAAAATAAAATATTTAGGTAGTAAATACAAATAGTTTGCGTTTAGTTTGCAGGTAGAAATGTAATCTTGTGTTGTTGATATTATGTACTTTTATTCTGTAACTTAAAGTTAGCCTGCTCACTGTATAACATTATTTTTTAAGTTATCTTATGTTGTCTTCTTAGTGAAATGTAATTATTTCTTAAGACAATAAATATTCTCTAAACCAAATGTTTGTTGTCTGTCTGGGTGTTATATTGTATTCCAAGTACATAATTTATGTATTTACAAAAAAATATATGTCAGTATTATATCAGCTATCTGGTTCCCATACTACAAGCTCTGCTTAATTTGGGGCTAGATAGTGTTGTGTGAATTGTCCACAATATTTATTTATCTAATTTATTGTTTTCAGTGACGTATTAGTTCTTCTTCTTGACAAATGGCCGACGCATATAATAGAAAAACAACAACAGGCCGTCAAGGACGCCATCAGGAAGGCGTGTGTGGACGCTGACAGCACTGCCAGGACTTCGGGACGGAGGTAAGCTATCCCGTCATGGCTTAGGAGACAGCTTAGGCTGAGCGCACACTTGAGTCATGACAGTCTTTAGACAGACTTTCAAGTCTGCCGCGAAACTGTTTTGTCTACGACATATCGCACACCTAAAACAAAACTATTTTTAACCGACTTCCAATCAAATAGGAGGAGGTTCTCAATTCTCTTGTATTTTTTTTTTTTTTAATATTTGTTACCGCATAACTTTGTCATCTGTGAGCCGATTTGAATAAATATTTTTTTATCTGAAAGGTACCTACTGCTTCCAGATTGGTCCAATTTTAATTTTATTAAAATCGGTGTTATCATTTTTTGAAGTGAAAACTTCTTTAGCGGCGTTGAGCACTTTTTCTGTAATGGGTATAAAATCTTAAACTCGCGTCAGCGCGTCAGGACACGTGACCTGATCGAAAAAGCGTAAGACGGATGGAGAGTAGACAGCTATCCCCTCTCTACGGCGCGGCGAAAATGTATGCCTGGGCCTACTGTTTCGTTTAGGCAGCGCAGGGCGCTTGCGCGAATGTTCGTGTATGTTACAGCGTGCCAAATAACAAACAAGCCCCCCCTAACCATTCCAAAATATCAAACATGCTCAACGTTAATAATCAAGTTTTCACTTCTGCCGGCACTCCCGGAGTGCAACCCGTATTTTTTTTTAAATATTTTTTTTAATGTTTGTAACTGCATGCCTCCGTCATTTATGAACCGATTTAGAAAAATATTTTTTTATTTGGAAGGTTATTCTTACGTCCAGATTGTCCCAAACAAATTTCATCAAAATCGGTTTAGCCGTTTAGCAATGAAGTCGGTTTCTCTAATTTTTAAACTTATAATTATCAACAATATATTTGTGCTCTTTTTGTCAGCTAGCCTTTTATGGCCCAAACACACCTAGTTCGCTGGCGGTAGCGATCAGTGAAACGCTGTCAAATATCGCTGTCAGATTTGAGATTTGACAACGAATATTTGACAGCGTTTCACTGATCGCTACCGCCAGCGAACTAGGTGTGCGCAGGCCCTTAGCCGGACAAGAAAATGATGATGATATGGTTGACTTGTTACAGGGCCTTTGCAGCATACAAACGTCACTTCCCAGATGACGCAGAGGCATTGTTCAACCGACTCGACTCTGCAGCACAGAAGCAGATAGAACGAGAACGAAATCTCGGCAGCGTGGATAGTCTGCATCGAGTGGGCACAGGTAAGAACACATCATGTGTTATAGATAGTGCAATCCACGAAGGCGCGCTCCACTTTTCCTCCTAACCGTTTATAGTATACAGGGTTATTCATTATTAGCTGCAAATACTCAGGAATTAGGTTCAACAAATAAAATAAAAAATATTTATGAAATGATTTTTTTAAAGTTTTGTTATGAAAATCCCGAGAAAATCGATAAAGGAATCATTGGCGCCTGACCTATTTTGACCTTTGATCCTTGCCCGCGCGCCGCGAGCGACACTCTGCGTTCAGTCACCGCCTGGGTGGGCCATCGTCCTGTTCTCCGTGGCAATCATTATGCAATAGCCGTAAAGAAATGAATAAAAATAAAATTTTGATACAAAAACTTGAAAAATTTTTTGATCAAATTTAAAAAAAATAATTTCATAAATATTTTTATTCTATTTGTTGAACCTAACTCCTGAGTATTTGCAGATAATAATGAATAACCCTGTATGTGTGCAAGCTTCCGTCAATGTTTGAGTGTTATCGGTACACACTAATTACCTATGAGTGCACACGCACACTACAATGAATAGACTACGGTACGCGGCTGCCGCTCGGAGCAAACTCCCCGCACTCCGCGAGGGGCGCGTCTTCGTGAATTGCACTATCTATAAGAGGGAATCACACAGGCGACTCTCCATACAAACGTAGTCTCCTATTTCCACCCTGGATAATGCCTCTAGAGTCTAGAGTAACCATTTTGTCTCATAAAATCCAGATCTGCTATATACGTGCTCGTATGTTTTTTTTTTTTTCAGAAACTTATTGATAAAGTTTTTGATTTTTTTTTTAAATACATACTTATAATACAGTATAACACCCAAGAGAACAAATATTTGTGTGGTTAACATAAATGTTTGTTCTCTGTCTGGGTGTTATATTGTATTCTAAGTATGTGTTTACAAAAAAAAATGTATTCAAGTATTATATCAGCTATCCGGTTCCCATATTACAAGCTCTGCTTAGTTTGGGGCTGGGTAGTGTTGTGTGAATTGTGCACAATATTTATTTATATTTTTGGTTACAGAAAGAAGATCTATAACAAGTCCACGTAGTCCGTCTGCTAGTGTTTCAGGTTAGTACTTATGTACGTTAATATTATTAAACTTGAATTTTATTAATTTTCTCAAAGGATTCTTGTGCATTGTATCTTGACGTTTGACTTTCATAATTACTCAAAATTCAAGTGAGGTTCATTGCATTTTTCATGTTGGTTTTGTATTTAAAAAATGAATTTCTCAACTCCCCATTCACCGACTTCAAAATATGATATAAAATATTGAGAAGATAACATTTCTAAAAATTTGTACCATTTTGAACTGAAGTATGAACGACTTTGAACTGAACTATAAACCGGTTTGAATTGAACTATGAACCGGTTTGAACTGAACTATAAACCGGTTTGAACTGAACTATAAACCGGTTTGAATTGAACTATGAACCGGTTTGAACTGAACTATAAACCGGTTTGAATTGAACTATGAACCGGTTTGAACTGAGCTTTGAACCATTTTCAACTGAATTATGTATCCGGTTCATTCACTGACTATGAATCCAAGTTTAGATTCTTATTAATTCACCTGTGTGTTGTGTGTTTATCCATTATTTAATGTGTTGTGTTTTACATAACTAACTTATCGTCTCTTTTCCACGCTGCGATCCGGTATGTCTATGTATTTGTTTATTTATTTTATATAAAGCGTCTACGGAAAACCTAGTGTCAGGGCTGAGTCGCACCAACTCGTTGAGGAGAAGACGCGCCTCGCAGGAGAGACCTCCGATCTCGCACATTCCCGTCGCTATGAGAGGTCATTTATAGTTAGCTATCTCGCTCACTCATGCTGTATACACTCACTCACATCGCCAAATTAATAGCTATCTCAATCTCACTGCTATGTTAATTTAATCACGTCGCTAGATTACTACATCTCACTTGCATAGATTTCTCACTCGATTCACTTAAGGGGCCGGCGGACGGCGAATTTTCATACAAACGTAATACCAAAATGATTACTAATTTAAGCAGATTTTCACTATATTATTGTAATAATTGTATCTGTATAGTATTTATCTAGGTTCCTGAACAGTTTTTATTTTAAATTACTTACCTCAAATGAAATTAACGCCAATCACATTTTGCTATGAAAAAAATGTGTAAAATGCGATTGGTGTTTATTTCATTAATTAATTTAAAATAAAAACTGTTCAGGAACCTAGTTAAATACTAAACGAATACAGTTATTACAATAATATTGTGAAAATCTGCCTAATCTAGTTACAATTTTGGTATTACGTTTGTATGAAAATTCGCCCTCCGCCGGCCTCTTAACACTTCATACTTGTTCTATGGGCCAGTCATTTCGCTCAATCACAGTGCTATATACACACTTACATTTCTAGATTAATATCGAATTCACTCACATTGCTATATGCACTCACTCAAATTGTAAGATGATAGCGATCTCGCAAATTGACGTTGCTATAATCGCTTACTCACAAATTCAAGATTAACTTACTCGCTCACATTGCTAGATTCACTCACTCAATAGCACACATCACTCTCACAGATTCACTTACTACCAAATTATCTTTTCATTCCCCCACATAAAACCTAAAGACCTAGATGCACCATAACCTAACGCTATGAGGCCATTCTTAAATTGGCTCTCTCACTAACGACAACTTACTGGCTCAATGGCATCGCTAGATGGCGGAGGAGAAAGATATGTACTGTTAGGGCGAAAACTCTTCATTGATTATAGCTCCAATTCTGTTTTACTTTAACCCTTTCCCGCCTTATGGTACTTAGAAGTACCGCCACATTTTTCGTCTAATAACTTAGATACGAAATCACTTTTAGTTAACTACAACTGAGGATCCTCTAGAGTACCGTTTCCGTAAGCCAATCACAACGCGTCATTTGAATTACCGCGTGAATTTGCCGAATAATTTGAAGAGCTAGTCACCACCTGTCGAACATTTTTTCACTTCACTGTGCAGTGTAATTGAAAATGTTTTTTATATAGAATATCATAGGTAAGTGCTATTTTTTTTTACAATTTACGTTCTTTATATCTTTGACTACATTTTTAAAAGCTGGTATAATGTATTATTAGTTTATTTTGTTGGAATATTCGATAAAAACTGATGTGGACTAAGAAGTGCCGTCAGGTGATTATAGTCTCAAAAATTATGTGTTTTTATGATACACATACTCGATAAAGTGGGTATTTTTTTATCATAAACGAATGTTTTTTTAAATTTTTATTATTGTTCTGATCTATTTTCTTACTGCTTCAGTCATTGAGATGGACATTACAAACAATAGTGCTCTGATTGAAGCCCTGTTATTAGAAGAGCTTCGGGACTGCGACGAACATTCTGATGCAGGTGTGTCCGATGATGAAGTGGAAAATCTTCAACTACCCTCACCAAGAGGCTTCAATGAGGTTTTCGAAAGAGCTCCATATAGTGTTTTTGCCATAGTTCCGCCTTTATCGCCGTCAAATGAAGATGTAATGGAGTGCCTCATTGATCAAGTACCCACATCTCCAATACCTGGATCTAGTGCTCAGACTGATCTACCATCTGCAAATACGTCTTCACACCAAACTAACCAGCGATTGCCCGAACCAAACCGTAAATGGAAAAAGAGGGACCTAGATACAATTTTACCGAAATACATTGCAGATAATGAAGTAGTAGAAGACTGTTTTCTCACTGTACCACACCGACTGATATTTTTTTGTAGGTATTGATTGGAAATATTGTATACCAAAGTAACCATAAGCTACTTAGAAAGGCCTGATTGAACCTGAAATAGATGGAATTCCCAACATTTATAGGTATGATTTTTTTATGGGTTACAAACTCGCCCGGGGCGTGGAGGGACACTTCGGCACCAGATCTCAACAATGCACTTATTTGTAAAAAAATGCCAAGAAACAGATTTGCTATTATTTTATCATATTCATATGTCATTCATGGACTTATAATGGAACAGACTACCGTAAAAGATTTTCGATGCTCTGTTACAGAAGGCTTGATGTCAATCAAAGATGCTAGTCAGAAAAGGAAGACTTCTACTGATAATACTGTGAAAGGCGGCCCTTCCAAAAGGCGCAAATCTGACTATTTCACTGTAAAAGACGCTCGCTAAGGTAACAGAGGCATCCATTGGTCTAAGTTCGTAGAGAACAGGGGAAGGAGTGAGGTTTGTAGTTTGAAGAAAATTCAGTTGAAACCTCATAGTAAATATTCGCATTCCAACGTGTTTTTGTGCATAAATGAAAAGAATAATTGTTTTGTTGTATACCACGAGGTGAATCTGTAATTAAAAACCTATTAATTTAATTATTACTAAGACATGATTGGATCTCATTGCTGTTGTTGTTTCTATCAAAGTTCCTAACATTGTGATAACACGAAGTTCCTGACGGTACTTTAAAGTCTAGGTCTCGGAAATAGTACTTCTAGGTATAATAAAAATCTAAAAAAAATCTGTGCGTTTCCTTTTACCTACCTTATTATAATAATAAAGTTAAAAAGCGGAAATTCGTTAAAAAACACTACCCCGGCGGGAAAGGGTTAATAAACCGCAGACAATACAAGTAAACGGAACGACGCCATATCTCTCCTCCTCTTCTTCTTTTTCCTACACTAGAGATGTAACTCTTTGCTTGATCCGAGTAGAGATGTCCTATTCCCAAAACTGGCTAACAGTACCAACATCATATTCACTCACTTGATCACTGTTCATTTACATCGATATGAGAGGTCATAATTTCAACTCGCTCATCCTACTCACTGACTCACTCATTCAGTATATTACTGGTTCACTCACGCTCAAGTTCTGTTTGAGATGAGGTGTCATCATTTAATTCAATCATTCCACTCACTGACTCACCCATGTCACTCATTCAGTATATCACTCACTGACCAGCTCAGGAGATTGGTACGCTAAGCCAAGGAAACTAAACTGGGTAAACAAAGAATATTGTAAATATGAAGGTCTAATAATAATATCTACTTCGTGTACATTGTCTAATAGGCTTACTTACAGATTAAACTTACTTATTAATCTAATATAACTCGCTGAGTAATCTTACTGACAAATTTAACCTATTGAAAAATATATCTCACTTAACTTGTTGCGGAAATTTACTGACTAAAACTATTTTTTTTAACTGAGTAAATTTAGGAAATAAATATACGTGTATAATCTGAGTAATTTTCTAATGTAAGTTTACCTACTTAATTCGTAACCACACCTGTTCAATTACCGTTCCAAACCACGTAAGTCTGTCCACTCCTAGTGAGCTTACAGGGGTGAGACGCGGGGGATTACGTGGAAAGGGCGTTTTGGCACCCCTGTACCCAAAGTCCCAGTGCATTTACAACATTTCGTTACCAAATGTTGTTTTCGTTTCGCCTACGTGTCTCTCTTTTGCATGGAAAAATAATGAGACAACAACTCTAACTACGTAACGTATTTTTGCTGTCTCATCTTTTCTCCATACGAAAGACAGAGACACGTAGGCGAAATTAAAACAACATTTGGTAACGAAATGTGGTAGCAAAACTCGGACTTCGGGTACTGTAAACTTCTAAAATCTAAAAAAAATGTGCCATTGGGTGGATGGGCATCCTACGGTTCGTAGTCATCATTCGAGAACCTTTAGTCCCCAACGGTATTCTTCGAGCTATGTGACCTGCCCTTTGCCACTTTACTTGCTAATTCTACTATAGTAACCGCCACTGAGTCAACCAACTGAGTCGTGCGGCCACAAATCATTTCAGTAAGTCTATCTCGCTCACACTTGTGGGTCTTATGAAGCCGCATAGTTATGTGCGTAAGATGGTTATAGGCGCATATCGATTAGAATTCACTCAAATAGAAACATTATAGATAGTATTGTAGCCTTGAAAAGGGCCGATTGACGACTCAGTTGGTAACGCGGTGGCTATAGCTGTCGCTGTCGGTGACCTGGTTCTACGGATTCATTCGTTTGTGACTCTTAGGCTGCGCTCACTTTGGATTCGTTTTCGTACGAATTCTATTCGTGCAGAAACGTACGAACACGTACGAACATTTCCGACCTTCTGAGTACTATGAAAGCGCTCACACTGCGCGCTAGTAAGGGCGCTTGTACACGCTAAGAAAATTTGCCGTTCCTGCGGCAGACAAGACAAATTCTTCGTGTAGACGACAAGAATTTTGTCTGTTCCACACACGAAAACTTTTCGTGTCTTCCGCAGACAAGACCAATCGAAATGTGTTCACGACACGATTTTTTTCGTGCAGTCGTTAGTCGGCCGTAGGGCGCGCAAGTAATAACAAGCACAACAAAAACTACCTGGCTGGGCTGGCTCAACCCTACTACACCGCCCCCCGCCCCCCCGCCGCTCCGCAACAACGTTCGCCGCGTCATGTCTTGCGCAGATAAGATTTTTTTCGTGCACCGCTGCGAGCAGTGTACACAGTTATTTTCTAGTTACGACACGAATTCTTTGTTAGACCCGGCGTTTTTTCTTAGCGTGTACAAGCACCCTTAGTCGTACGTATACGTACGTGCACGTCCGTCGTCCGAAATCAATCCGAACTTGGTGGGATTTTATTACACGTTCGTGCGTTCATCATCAAACGTATGCGCTAACACCGGTACTCTGTCTATTTGACGGAGAAAAACGTATTCAGTGTGCGCACAACGTATTCGTTTACGTACGATGTAATTCGTATCCAGAGTGAGCGTGGCCTTATCATGTAGCCTACTGACTCCCCGCTCGTTATAGACCGTTCCCCGGGCGGCGCGGGCGGCGCGGGCGGCGCGGCGCGCTCGGTGTCGGCGGTGGACGCGGCGGCCGCTCAGCGCGCGCGCGCCAGGGCTCTCTACTCCCACATGAGCCGCGCCAAGATGGCGGCCGGGACTGCTAGCTTACGTGAGTATATACACTTACATATTATACACACTTCTTTATTTACACAAGCCAATCAATAGCAGATACACCAAAAAAGACAGACTGAGATTTAGACGTTAGGTTTTATGGCTGTGTATTTACAGGATTAAGGCCCGTATTCCGAAACAGCGCTTGAGTCTGAGTCGAGCCTCAAGCATAGATTTTATGACAGTTCTCCATTGAAAAGTGACAAAAATCTGTGCTTGAGGCTCTACTCAGACTAAAGCACTGTTTCGGAATACGGGCCTAAGACTGAGCGTTATACAGGGTTATTCATTATTAGCTACACAAACTGACAGGGCCTAATTTTTGGGTCGTGAATATTTGTTTGGCCGAATCAATTTAATTCCTAAACTGAATTAAGTTTTTGTATCAAAATTTTATTTTTATTATTTTATTTACGGCTACTGCATAATGATTGCCATGAAGAACAGGACGATGACCCACCAAGGCGGTGACTGAACGCAGAGTGTCGCTGACGGCGCGCGGCAAGGATCAAAGGCCAAAATAGGTCAGGCGCCGATGATTCCAGAAGATATTCTTTATCGATTTTCTCTGGATTTTCATAACAAAACTTTAAAAAATCATTTCATACACATTTTTTATTTTATTTGTTGAACCTATTTCCTGAGTATTTGCAGTTAATAATGAATAACCCTGTATAGATCGAGTGTTATAGGCTGAATAAGTAATACAGACTTTAGGCTTAGTGACACAAAGTGATCTCTGAGATAGATCTACTCTGACAAACTGACTTGTTCAGTGTAATATTTAAACTTTACACCGTATAGCACTAAGGCAGAGAATAGCAGCTCTAACTGTTCAAACTTCATCTATAAAATATAGCTTTTATTCAAAATGTTGTGTGTGCGTACAAATTCAAAAACATTACTTGCACACATTATCAATTTAAGATTAATAATAATCAATTTGCTTATATTTTTACTATTCTTAGAAACAATCTCGTACTTATTTAATTAATTTCTTCAGAATTTGTACAAAAATCTTATATTATTAATAGAATAACAATAACTTATAACAATAAAATAAAAATAATGTTTTTGAATTTCAGCCTCAACACGATACCATGAAGATATAATATAAAAACTACGAAAATTAATGTAAAATAAAGAATTATAAATAAATTAACTTTAATTACCTAATATAAAATATTTGTTCACGCTATCCGAAGAGGGTGAAATGGCACAGCAAGGTACTTAATATAAAAGTATTCAATTATTTAAATATATTAATATTATTCCATCGAATCATTTTCGCTTTTAATTTTATTATATTTTTTTCTAGATTCCGTTCTTTAATTGATATAGATTTTATTCCTTAGAAAACTGTATGCGCAGTACTTAAATCGGTGAAGGAACACATTATGACAAAACTAGTTAAAATATTGATTTATTTACCGTGATTGAGGATGAAAGCCTTTTTGTTTACAGAGGATAAGGCAACTCTGGTTTATTTTTATTTTATTCCCGTATGTGGAGGGTAATAAGATTATTTTTATACCTATTAACTGCAGCCACTAGATCTTTTCATATTCATTTAAAAATCATACCACCAATAACCCCTTAATATCTTTGTTAATATATTTTTATAATGTTTGTTTTTACCAGCTCGCGCAAAACGGTCTCCTAGCAGCAGTAATAATGTTCCACCGAGCCCCGAGAGAGTGGTTGGCCGCTCTCGATCACGGCCCGGCGTATCACAATCACAACGTGAGTCACATACTGTTAGAAACTCAACGATCTGTCTATGAAGAAGAAAGATTTTTGGAACGAATAAACTCAAATAGCGGATGGATTAAAAAAAATATTTCACCATTAAGAGGCCGGCGGAGGGCGAATTTTCATACAAACTTAATACCAATATGATTACTAGTTCAGGCAGATTTTCACTATATAATTGTAATAATGGTATTCATATAGTATTTATCTAGGTTCCTGAACAGTTTTTATTTTAAATTACTTACCTCAAATGAAATAAACACCAATCGCATTTTACACATTTTTTTCATTGCAAAATGTGATTGGCGTTAATTTCATTTGAGGTTAGTAATTTAAAATTAAAACTGTTCAGGAACCTAGATAAATACAATACAAATACAATTATTACAGTAATATAGTGAAAATCTGCTTAAATTAGTAATCATTTTAGTATTACGTTTGTATGAAAATTCGCGCTCCGCCGGCCCCTTAAGATTGCCACATTATAGGTGGAGGAACATAAGTATTAAAAAAATAAAGTGAATTTGAAATATGTCCACTGCTTTAGAATTCTTCCACCCGTGCGAAGATAGTGTATATTTGAATAAGAAAATACAGTTAAAAGAAAAACTGTTCGTAGCAAGTTAACAGTCTGGACATAAGCCTCCCTTATAATACATTTCCAGGAAGAACGATTCTGAGCCCTCTGTATCCACTGTCTTCCCGCGATCTTAACAATGTCGTCGGTCTATCTTTATTCTTGCATGTTCTTCGAGCTATATGACCTGCCCATTGCCACTTCAACTTACTGATTCTGCGATGTTTATAGTTCTACAGGGTTATTAGCTACACAAACTGACAGGGCCTAATATTTGTTTGGCCGAATCAGTTTAATTCCTAAACTGATTTAAGTTTTTGTATAAAAATTTTATTTTCATTAATTTCTTTACGGCTATTGCTTAATGATTGCCATGGAGAACAGGACGATGACCCACCCAGGCGGTGACTGAACGCAGAGTGTCGCTCACGGCGCGCGGGCGCGGATCAAAGGTCAAAATAGGTCAGGCGTCAATGATTCCAAAGGATATCGATTTTCTCGGGATTTTCACAACAAAACATATAAAAATCATTTCATAAATAATTTTTATTTTATTTGTTGAACCCAATTCCTGAGTATTTGCAGCTAATTATGAATAACCCTGTATAATTACCAACAGCTACTTCTCGATCATCGTCGCCGTCGTCCCGCAGTGGAGCCATGTCGTTAGCCAGCACCAGGCGACGACCTTCCGGCATACCCAGGTCTCTGGCTGGCTCCAGGGAAACCAGCCCCACTAGGTAAGTCATATTTACACTACAAATCTGGCTCCTTTGTACATGCTTGGGTTAGTTTAGGGTTAGATGGTGTTGTGTGCATTGTCCACGAATATTCCTTATTCGAACGGCTGGCCGATCTTGCGAAAATGGCCAATAAGGGACGGAAGATTAGCCAAACGGCTAACTTCAGATCCGACAAGTTCCGCCGGCTGTACTGTAGGCCGTCTGTACTGTACTGTGGCCGTATTTGAAGATCTTAAAACTGCGATCTGCCTCTGTTATTGGCCGTAAGATCAGCATTAAGAACATTGTAGTATTTTTAAGAGCTGCGAATTTGATCTAAAAAATAAAACGATTTTTGTTATTCAAATCAATATTTTTGACTTTGAGTTTTAGCGCAGGAACAGGAAATATCCATTTACTGCCCAGCAGTGGGACGATAGGTGTAAGAACAAAAAAGTTCCGTTTTTGCCATTTGGCTACGGAACCCTAAAAAGGGTCTATTGCAATGCTGCCATACTACTATGAAAGTTACGAATAATATAAACTTTGATGCAGACGACAACACAATCATGTTGGCAATAAAAAAATCAATATCTAGTTTATTTATTATTTCAGAACGAGTCGATCGAACAGCATGGCAGTCCGCCGCCGCGAGTCTCTCGAGAGGTCGACCCCTAGCCGTGCGCCCGCCGCCACCCTTCGCCTGCTGCAGCAGACTCGGGACGCAGAGGCTGTACTCAGGGTAACCACAATACTCAATCTATACTAATATTATAAAGAGGAAAGATTTGTAGAGTCTGTTCAGAAAGAGAACCGTCGTGGGATTGGAGGGCGCTACTGTGCTTAATCACCTTTTTAGGGTTCCGTAGCCAAATGGCAAAAACGGAACCCTTATAGATTCGTCATGTCTGTCTGTCTGTCTGTCTGTCTGTCTGTCTGTCTGTCTGTCTGTCCGACCGTGTCACAGCCATTTTTCTCCGAAACCATAAAAGCTACACTGATGAAACTTGGCAAGTAGATGTATTCTGTAAACCGCATTAAGATTTTTTCACAAAAATAGGAAAAAAACTATAAATTTTGGGGGTCTCCATACTTCAAACTGCAACTCAAAAAAATTTTTTTCGTCGAACCCATACGTGTGGGGTATGTATGAATAGGTCTTCAAAAATGATGTTGAGGTTTCTAATATCGTTTTTTTCTAAACTGAATAGTTTGCGCGAGAGACACTTCCAAAGTTGAAAAAAGTTGGTCCCCCCCCCTCTAACTTCTAAAATAAGGGAATGATAAAACTAAAAAAAATATATGTTGTACATTACTATGCAAACTTTCAACGATATTTGGTTTGAACGAGATCTAGCCAGTAGTTTTTTTTTTATACGTCATAAATCGTAAACCGCAATTTACCTTTCGACGAACTACAAGAACCTGTTTCCTGTTTATTTTCTGTATATTATGTTACTTGATGCTACGGAACCCTTCATGGGCGAGTCCGACTCGCACTTGACTGCTTTTTTGTTTAGTGGGCAATACAATAGCGCGTCTTTTGCGTTTTGATCCTATCACAACTAGTGTACTATTCCTTTATTTAATTTTTATGATGCAAAATGCTGACAGAAAGAAAGGGATGAGCTGCCATATAAAAATCGAAACGCTAGTTCTCAATTTGGCCACGACGGTTCTCTTTCTGAACAGACTCTACCTATTTTTGTATGTTTGTAATGAATAGGCTCAAAAAGTACTGAGCCGATTTAAAAAAATATTTCACCAATAGAATGCTACATTCTTCCAATTTGACATAGGCTACATTTCATTTTGAAAAAAATTAGGGATCCTTGGTAAAATTTGAATAATGTAACCGAAGGTGTAGAAAAATGAGTCTTAAAATGTCTTTCGTCGAATGCGCTGCCGAAACTATTAGCGATAGAACAAAATAATGTACAACAATATTGTCTACCCCGTGCGAAGCCGAGACGGGCTGCTAGTACTCAATACATTTATTGCATAAACATGGTTTAGTTTAGATACATACATAGATTCTTAGGTGTAAGTCAGTATCACATGGACCCTGTGTATAGGGACATTTACAGGGGGATTGTGCATACCCTCTTATGTCTGTAATAAAATACTCTTAAGTCTGTGATATACAGTCTAAAATATGTAATGCTCAGTCTAAGATCTGTAAAACTTTGTCTTAGAGCCTGTACTACTCAGACTAAAGTCTGTATTACTCTGTCTAAAGTCTGTAATACCATTATAAAACCAATGGTCTCGCATTCTTCCCTTTATAACTATAGGTTTAATTTATTTCGCCAGAGCCCCGAAGACACGTCTGCATATGAAAGCGGTCGCGGCAGAGATGACGACTCCGAGGCGTCCAGTGTATGCTCTGAACGCAGCCTCGACTCATACCGGAGACATGATGTAAGTTCGGCAAGTTTATCATGCGCACTTGATGTGCGGGCAGGTTTTTCCGCAAGTAGGCCGCTGGCGGGCCCTTTTTTCGTGACCCTTGACACGTGTTGCTCGAACTTTTTTAGGTTCTACAACACGCCGGTTTCCTCACGATGTTTTCCTTCACTGTTTTGAGAGTACTGTACCCGAAGTCCCAGCGCATTTACAACATTTCGTTACCAAATGTTGTTTTCGTTTCGCCTATTTGTCTCTGTCTATTGTATGGAGAAAAGATGAGACAACAACTCTAACTACGTAACGTATTTTTTGCCGTCTCATATTTTCTCCATGCAATAGAGAGAGACAAAAAGGCGAAACGAAAACAACATTTGGTAACGAAATGTGGTAGCAAAACCCCGACTTCGGGTTCTGGCATAGTGCACATAAATTTTTCGATAGAAAAACTCATTGGTCCACGAGTGGATTTGAACCCACGACCTTCGGATCGGGGCCACTACCACTAGACCACCAGTGCTCTAAATGCATGATATTACTTATTGTTGAACCCTTTGTTGAGTTTGTTCATTGCCACCAACAGGTTGTTTGCAACATGCAATGCAACACGAACGTAATGTAGACGGTATAACTTTTTTCATTACCATGATTAAACCGTGTCACTACAATCTCTTTAACTCTCAAACTTATGGTTCAGATTGTAGTGGATTTAGTGTGTTTACGAACACATTGAAATGCATGGATAATCTTGCAGTATTTGGGTTGCATGTTACTTTACATGTTGCATTGTATGTTGCAAATCTGTACAAACCTTTGTCTGATTGGGTTGCAATTTTGTCCTAACACTGTTCCCCCCCACAGAGCATGTCGTGGGGCTCGATGTCGCGGCTGGGGGGCGCGTGGGAGGGGGGCTCCCCCCCGCCGCCGCCCCCCGCCGACGACATCATCGCGTTGTGCGCCTGCACGCACTGGACCGAACGGAAGGACGGACTCACGCATCTCGTAAGCGAACCCCTATATTTAACTCAAACTCAATAAACTTTTATTCAATACGATACAAGAATCACTTCGAAACGTCTTAAAGCTAGGTGAGTCTAGGTGCCAGTTCCACGCGACCAAGCGTAGAAGAACAGGCAACAAACTACGGCTCGGTTCCTACCGTTTTTTTACATGATCCTTTTACAAATAAAAAATAGTCTAAAATAATAGCAGTGAAGTTCCAGTGTGGTGCCACTTCACTTAGTCAGACGTATGCAATGCAATTATACAAAAGCAAAGTTTCAAAGACAGCACACGCTACGCTTAAAAATTATAATAAAGTATCTACACAGCATATATATAAATAAGATACGAAATAGTAGGTTCAGACACCTACCGGTTACCTCCTCTACATAGCATAACTCCCCTATAGTTTACCCCAGCTGTATAAATCATCCAAAAAAGATGCAGCCAGCGTGGTGGTGACCTTTGTTTCACACATAAGTCATATAGAAGCAAAGGTAGCAACATGTCTACTAAATTTAGGGTAGGCATTTTTTGAAAATGGAAGTTGCTGTCAATGCCTTAAAATAAAGGGATAAAGCTGTTTTTGCTACCAACCACAATCTAAAGCACTCATTTTGTCTAGGATGTTACTAGTTTTGACACGATTTTATTATTCGATCAAGTAAACTTGTCAGAACATTATCAAACTGCATTAAAAAGTGCCACATAAAAAATGGGATGTTGCTACCTTTGCTTCTATATGACTCACATAATTATGACACACTCTTGCAGGATTTACTCTTTAGTTAAAGCGTATTCGTGTGTACAATCTTTTCTTTATTAAGAGTTAGAATCTAGATAGTGCAATGTGAACAAATTCCACGAGTAATATGTCCAAATATACAATACTGATTTATTTCCAGGCGAATTACCTAAACAGCGGCCGCCTTCTCTCTGAAGAACAGCTCCGTCGTCTCACGGAACTCCTGAACAAGATGTTCGTGGATGCACACACCAAGGTGTTCTCATTGCTGCTGGACGCCGTCTGTGAACTACTGCTTGTGCACTGGCAGCAGCTCAAAGACTGGCTCTATCAGCTCATGTTCAGGTATGGAGTAGCTCATCATATCGTCGGTCGGACTCATTACCGGAACATTTACGAAATCACGTTTTTTGAGATAAGTATGCAGAATGGTTGGAAATTGAATTCTTTATCCAAATCACTAACGGTATAACTCAAATGTTGGTTCTAGTTGAGAAAAACTTATTCGGAAGAAAACAACTTATTCCGTTAAAGAAAAGTATTTTTTTGTAATCTCTTCGTTTTCAGCTCACAATCATTTCACATCTATGCTATTATTTTTTTGACAAGGTTTCAAATCTAACTGTTTCTCTCATTATCTCAAATGTAATGGCCTTACTTATAAAAATATGTCAAAAGATAAACAGTGCTTACACTATTGCCATCTCTTACCACTGGGTAATGACAAACAGTGAAAGGGCTAACTTTAAGCAATGATTAAATTTAAATTGCGTTTATAAGTAGGGCTGTAAATGTACTGGTATGGAGCAACTCATGTTCAAGTATGATACAGCTCATTTACACTATGAAACAGCTCATGTTCAGCTCACATACAGATATGGAGCAGCTCGTCAAGCTAAAATTACAGTTACTCTCACCAATAATGGGCTATGCTTGTATTGTGTGATCTTAAAATGTTCTTTAACAAGATAGTTTGTTTCAGATTACTAATGAAACTCGGCACAGACATACTCGGCTCAGTGCAAAGCAAGATAAAGAAAACATTGGACGTCATACACGAGTGCTTCCCCGCTGAGCTGCAAATGCACAATATATTCAGGTAATTTCACTCGTTACATATATGTCTCTGTGGCGCGGTGGGCGACTGAACGACTGAGATGCGGTGAACGCGAGTTCGTGTCTCACTGTGGGAGTAATGCATGATATGAGCCCGAAGTCCCAGTGCATTTACAACATTTCGTTACCAAATGTTGTTTTCGTTTCGCCTATTTGTCTCTGTCTATTGTATGGAGAAAAGATGAGACAACAATTCTAACTACGTAACGTATTTTTGCCGTCTCATATTTTCTCAACGCAATAGAGAGAGACAGAAAGGCGAAACGAAAACAACATTTGGTAACGAAATGTGGTAGCAAAACTCCGACTTCGGGTTCTGAATTGTTGAATACTGTTTTTCGTCTTTAAAATCATTGTCGCCATATTTATTTATCTGTCTTTATTTGTGTATCTGTGTAAACAACTGAATAAATAAATACGTAATATTTGAATTGAGTATGTATTCTGACTCAACTCAGTTGTTAGGTATATAAGAATTATATCAGCTATTTGGTCCCCGTAGTACAAGCTTTGCTTAATTTGGGGCTAGATAAATGTTGTTAACAAATGAGTATTGTTATTGTTTGATCAGGTTTCTAGCGGATGGCGCCACCGCCCCCACGGTCAAGACAAAAGCAGCCGCGTTGCGGTTCCTAGCAGATCTGGCGCACGACTATTGTACTGCTAACAGTATGCAGGTCGCTTTCGACGGTAAGTCTCTACTTGATTATACCATTTTTAGGGTTCCGTAGCCAAATGGCAAAAACGGAACCCTTATAGATTCGTCATGTCTGTCTGTCTGTCCGTCCGTATGTCACAGCCACTTTTCTCCGAAACCGTAAGAGCTAGACTGATGAAAATTGGCCAGTAGATGTATTTTGTGAACTGCATTAAGATTTTTACAGAAAAATAGAAAAAAAACTATTAATTTTGGGGGTCCCCATACTTGAAACTAAACTCAATTTTTTTTTCATCGAACCCATACGTAAGGGGTATCTTTGAATAGGTCTTCAAAAATGATGTTGAGGTTTCTAATATAGTTTTTTTCTAAACTGAATATTTTGCGCGAGAGACACTTCCAAAGTGGAAAAAAGTTGATCCCCCTCTAACTTCTAAAGTAAGAGAATGATAATACTAAAAAAAATATATGTTGTACATTACTATGCAAACTTTCAACGATATTTGGTTTGAACGAGATAGTAGATGGTCAGTAGTTTTTTTTTTATACGTCATAAATCGTAAACCGCAATTTACCTTTCGACAAACTACAAGAACCTTTATATTATGTTACTTGTTGCTACGGAACCCTTCATGGGCGAGTCCGACTCGCACTTGGCTGCTTTTTTTTTACTTCCTAGGACAAAATTAAGCAAAGTTTTCGTCGTTTTCATTCATGTACATTATGAAGACTTAACTGCATGGTTGTGTTGTTGGCAGGCGGCGCCAACGGCGTAGCGGGGCGCGCGCTGACTAAGGTGGCGGCTCTAGCGGCCGACCCGCGCGCCGCCGACGTTAGAGTGTGCGCCAAGCGCGCGCTCGCCTGCCTCTACGACTGCAATCCCGTGCCGGTGAGTCTGAGGAAGAAATGATCACTGGTTTGTCTTCACGACATAGGCGAGTCGTCGACGACAGTTGTCTCTCTCGTGATGCTCATCTTACCGTAATCGACAAACGAATCGATGTCGACAAAATTTTGTCTTCTCGCGAAGACATATGTCACGTCGGTCATCTTAGGCCTACAAGTCACATAACGTTAGCGCTGTACGTTATTGCGCAGAAGTCAAAAATAAGGTACCTGAGGGGGGGCTAGCGGGATGAAGGGCGGGCGTGCGTAGCGCTGATTGGCTCTCCAGTCGCACTCCGCTCTCTGTACCAATAGGACACTCTGCACACATCCACATATCCAGTGTGCGTGACATGGCACACTACGACGCATGCGCAGCTATCCCCTCCGCGTATCGCTCAGCGCTAGAGTTATGTGCCGCTAGTTATAGTTATAGACAGCCCTTACAGCTCAGTTGGTAGTAGCTCTGCCTTCTGCGCTTAAGGGCGTGGGTTCGCTCCCCACACGTAACAAACATTTGTGTAATGGATTTGCTTTTTTTTTACAGTTTACAACACTAATGAACGAGCTACCACATGATACACAGGCGTTAGTCAATAGCGTGTTACAACAACATGTTCGGAATACTTCGAGTAGTAAGTACTTAACCATAAAATAAATTAAAACTTAATAAATCTATAAATAAAGGTTCTCGAATGGCGACCACGAACAGGAAGACGAAGCGTAGGGCGCCCACCCACCAGATGGACCGACGACATTGTTATAAGATCGCGGGAAGTCGATGGATGAAGAGGGCTCAGAATCGTTCTTCCTGGAAATGTGTGGGGAGGCCTATGTTCAGCAGTGGACTTCTTCAGGCTGATGATGATGAAGAAAACGTTGGCGGTATCGACACCTTTCAGAGGAGATAGTGGGATTAGGCTCGAGAGAGAGATAAGTGGAAGCCTTTGGGGGAGACCTTTGCCCAGCAGTGGGACAAAATCGGTTAATTAAAAAAAAAACCTATAAAAAATATTTTCTAGGAGAGTGATGAGTATGAATGTAAATGGTTATTTGAGTAGAGGGTAGGCGAAAGAAAAGATGGATGAACAGTGTGAAAGATGACATGGATAAGAAAGAAGTGAATACAGAGATGACGGCTGAAAGTGAAAATGAAAGCTGAAAAAAATAAATTAATACAGGGTGAATTTTCTCATTTATTCTTGTTCTTTTTGTTTATTTATTTGTCCTAACGGGAGTCTGGCTACTAGACTGACTGTACTCCATATTTATTCTATAATAATTATAAGTTTAAAAAACTTGAGAAACCGACTTCATTGTCAAACGGCTAAACCGATTTTAATCAAATTTGTTTGGGACAATCTGGACGTAAGAATAACCTTCCAAATAAAAAAATAATTTTCTAAATCGTTTCATAAATGACGAAGTTATGCGTTAACAAACATAAAAAAAAATACAACCGAATTGAGAACCTCCTCCTTTTTGATTGGAAGTCGGTTAAAAAAGACACGACGACATGAACAAGTAAGCGACAAGATTGACAGCTCTATTTGACACTGACAGACTTATAACTAAAGAATAGACTAATGTTCATAGACTTCAACACTTTTGATATGTTTTGCAGCCGGCAGTGATAGCCCAGTGCGAGCGAGCGGTAACATCGGCAACGCAGAAGATGTGCATTCTAGAATACGGCGCACCACATCCGAAATACACACATACACCAAACAACACTCTAACGGAGCCAGTGAGTACACTTACACACGTTTAAATAATTAAATAAATATTCTAGACTGTTTAGTATTTGCATACTATAATGTGTAGCTGTTTCGCTCACTCTCTTGTTTCATACGCGCACCACAGCGTGCAAGCGCTCCTCATATAATAATGAATTAAAATAGTTTCTAGCCTAAATAAAGAACTGTGACAGTGTTGTAAACCTATAATATAAAGCAAGTGTCAATAATAATAATAAATTCAGTGTAATCAATTGGTGTTTCACTTCAAGAATCCCGAACATAGATAATCAACACAACACTATCTAGGCACAAACTAAGCAGAGCTTGCTCTATGGGAATACTGGGTCTACGACATGCCGGTTTCCTCACGATGTTTTCCTTCACTGTTTGAGAGCACTGGCATAGTGTCCATACATTTTTGGGTGGAAAAACTCATTGATATACGACTGGATTTGAACCAACGACCTTAGAATCGGAAGGCGGGGCCGCTACCACTAGGCCAACAGCGGTCTCTCCTATTTTTGTGCTGGGAATCGGGTATACAGGGTGGAATTTTGTAATGCCACCTGGAGGGAAAGTACTCTTTAAATTATTAAATGAAAGAAAAACCAGGAAATCTTAAATTAAAAAAAACCTGGTTTTCCTTTCATTTAATTTATCATGTTTGTTAGAGAGATTTCATCCTTATAATTGACCCTAATTCTAATTCTAATTCTAATTGAGTCGGGGGAATACGATCTGCACTGACGTCCCGCGATGGGGTGTATTGTGCATTGTTATTTTAAGGAGTTGTGCTGGCTGGGGCTCACCCCAGCCAGCACAACTCCTTAAAATAACGGAGAAGGACTTTGGGTTGGTGACAGCAGTGCTCCAGTGAACCTGATGGTGACACTGATGTGGATGTGGAGGGACAAGACTCAATAAGTTCCCTGAGCCCTGTCTTGGACCTCGCCTCTTCTGTTGCGGAGCAGTGCAGTACCACATGCTCCACTGTTTCCTTGTCCTGTAGGCAGCCCCGACACAGGTCGCTGTCGGTAGCTCCAGTCTTCATGAGGTGGTAGTTGAGGTCGCAATGGCCCGTGATGATTGACCCTAACGATCGATGCAATAAAAGTACAGGGTATAATTTTTCAGATTTTAGCCGGTTCGATTCCCGGGTGTGGGAGAAGAGAATTTTCGAAAATCTTTGAATGCAGTTTGCTTTCTATTCAAAAATAAAGGAATGTTTCCTTTGAGTAAGATTTTCTATCTGCAGTATTAAGAGTACTTTCCCTCCAGGTGGCATTACAAAATTCCACCCTGTATTGTTGACACGTGTTAGTGAAACAAACTTTATTAAACAATAATCATATTTATTAACCATTAATAAGCACTGATACAACTGAATACTTAATTTAATAACAATTGGTAGGTACTTAGCTTTTATATGCAGGTTTTGCATAACAGGGTAACATCATGGAGCCATAACTAGAACTTGTCAGGACGACGGGTAGACCAAGACTGTCGCTGGGACAGCCGCCATCTACCTTTATACCAACACAGTCGTAAACAACAAGATGGCGGCTGCCAGCCAAAAGCAACTGTTTTCATATTTTACAAATTAAAGTGTTCACTTAAAATTAATGATAACATTCTTGTAATTATACTAATAATTAAAAATAGTTATTACAAGTACCTGCATCAAACCATTTCCATAAATCACGTGTTTATAAAGTAAAGTCCACGTGGTTTATGGATAGTCATAATAGCACTTAATAACGCGTAAGCGTTGATTAATCGTATTTCAATAAATAATCGCTAACAGTATGTAGTACTTCATCATAATAATAATGTTTTCCAGCTGAATGCGGTAACCATATGTCGAGCAAGGATTCTGGAATCAGTCAGATGTCTGACGTCACTCTCTCCAACAAGGCGAACGGAGTGCCCAACGGACATTATCATGCGTAAGCTATTATAACAATTGATATTCAATTCAACATTAAGGGGCCCGCGGAGGACGAATTTTCATACAAACGTAGTACCAAAATTATTACTAATTTAAGCCGATTTTCACTATATTTTTGTAATAATTGTATTTCTATAGTATTTATCTAGGTTCCTGTAATTAACGCCATTCACATTTCGCAATGAAAAAAATGTGTAAAATGCGATTGGCGTTAATTTCACTTTAGGTAAGTAATTTAAAATCAAAACTGTTCAGGAACCTAGATGAATACTATACAAATACAGTTATTACAATAATATAGTGAAAATCTGTCTAAACTAGTAATCATTTTGGTATAACGTTTGTATGAAAATTCGCCCTCCGCCGGCCTCTTAAAATATTTATATTTTATATAACTATGTACTGGCATAGGGCATATACATTTTTCGACAGAAAAACGATTGGTACACGACTGAATTTGGACCCACGGCCTTAAGATCGGAAGGTGGAGCTGCTACCACTAGACCACCAGAGCTCTTCTCTTCTTCTTAATGAAATGAAATAATTTATTTGCTTGAAGTATGGTACATTTTAGATCTTAAATAATAGGCAAATACAGATTCACACACTTCGCCAGAAAAACCCAGCATGCAAACACGATAAAGAAAACAGGCAAGTAGGCACATTGTTAAATTTAAGAGCTTAGCTCATGTCAGGGTTTTGATGCAGTTTTTTCCCATTGTGTCTTTCGAATGCGGCCTCCATAAACGACCTGACAACGATCTTTTCTCTTTAGAGCTCTTTGACCAAATAATTTATTTTATTAATTATTAACAGAGAAGCTATATGCCGCGCGGCCTCCGCCGACAGCTCGGAGGAAGCCAACAGCACCAAGGAATCATCACCAATCCCACACAACAGGCTGGACTACCCACATCACGGGTACACTTATTTATATCTTAACTAGCAGTTGGTGTATTTTTTATTGTTAATTTGTATTTTTAAGAAATCATAAGAGACATAATTATCTTTATTGGCTTATTCTTACTGAACAACGCCATCTGCTGGATATGCTTGCAGTTAGTTGCTCACAATCGTCAATAGATGGCAGGAGCAGTCACATATTCAGTTTATGTTTAATTATTGAACTCGGGGTGAAATAATCATTTTCTTAAAATGAATCCTAGCTAGATCAATTTATCGCCCCCGAAAACCCCTGTATACTCAATTTCGTGAAAATCGTTGGCGCCGTTTCCGAGACCCTAAATATATATATAAAAGATTTTCTCGTTTAAAGGTATAAGATAAGTTTCTCCAGCCATCACCAATCAGCCTGTAGTAGTTCACTGCTGGGCACAGGCCTCACTTATACATATTCAGGAATATCGATTTTAAGCCCTTTCTACCCACCGATTTTGGGATGTATCTATGTATCAAAAGTAATATTATAATCATAACATATATTTTTTTACAGTGACTTCGGTTCCGGTCGAGATAAGATGAGACCATACGAGACAGACGAGAATGGATACATTATCACTAAATGTAAGTGTTAATTAAAAATCCAGTTTGTAATTTTTATTATTTTTCTATTTCGTAAAGCTTAAATCAAAAATACGTTAGTTGAATCACAAGGATCACTTTGAAACGTCTTAAGAGTCTAGGTACCAGTTCCACGCGAGCAAGCCGACGCAAGAACCAGTAATCTCTAATGCAGAGGTTCCCAACCTTTTTTTCTCAAAAATCACTTTCAAAATTGTGCTGGTACCGGTGGAACCCCTACTCTAAAGCGACATTTTTACTATATTCCCAGTCGTCAAAAACTATAGAGATTAGATCTTACTATGGACATTCGCGTTGTGGCTGAGTCCTACCACGAATTAACAGTTTTCGAAAAAGTTTTTACAAGTAACAGTCGCTAAGCTTCTCAAAATATTATCAGCCTAAATTGATAGGTGAAGTCAAGCCACGTTTCGTTATTCACTATCAAAACCATATAGATAAAAATTCATGGAATTGTGAACCTCTTATTTTTTTGTCACGCCATCATAGACCCCCGTTAAGTCTACCGTGGGGGTCCACCTGAACCACCTTGGGAATCAATGCTCTAACGCCATGTGTTGTGGTTTCCAGCGGGGCTACGCGAGCCGGAAGTGTTAGAAGCGCTGTGCAAACTGGACGGGTCTAACGCTCCGCCCGCGCAGTGGGAGAGGTTACTGCTGGCAACACACGAACTACTCAAGTACGGAGACTGCAAAAAACCGCAGGAGTGCTTCAAGTGAGATATACATTATTTACAATATTTGATTTAAAATAAGATCATTTAAATACATATAATTTGAGATTTGTACCAACGTCGTGGGTTCGATCCCCACCGAGAACAAAATTCGACAAATTCATCATCCACACTTGATCTGCAGACTGGTTTCCCCTTAGTGGGCCCTTTTTGCGTGACACGTGTTGCTCGAACTTTTTTAGGTTCTACAACGCGCCGGTTTCATCACGATGTTTTTCTTCACCGTTTGAGAGTACTGGCATAGTGCCACCGAGAACAAATAATTATATGGTGAACGTAAAGGTTTGTTCTCCGTCTGGGTGTTATAAAGTATTAGTAAATAAGTATAGAATAGTATAGAAGTTTTAGTAAAAAAGAAGAAAATATATTTATTTTGAATACGCAACACATAAACACAGCATGTATTTAAGTATTATATCAGCTATCTGGTTCCCATCATTATACTTATACAAGCTCTGCTTAGTTTGGGGCTAGATAGTGTTGTGTGAATAGTCTACAATATTTATTTTATATTAAACATGAATATTTTTTAGGAATATCGTAAGAGTGGCGCTTGCTGCTCTATCGATGGATGAAAACACCGGTGATAAGGAAAACTCCGAGAATGCCACCAACGTTACTTCAGGTAGGCACTAATTGTCTTCATAGAAATACATATATTTGTAATTTTTAGTTGTAGTAGAGTTCTTTGTGTGTGTCTCGTGGGGGTGCGTACTACCACCATGCCTATTGCTGCCGTGAAGCAACATCGCTGTTGCCGTTTGAATCGCTATTAGCGATAAGACCGTTGTACCTTTAGTTTTTAAGTATTCTTTTAGACCATGTTTACCTGATGACTTATGGTGTACAATAAAGTTATTTTCTATTCTATTCTATTCTTGAAGGTGACATTACTGGCACGTGAGAGAGTGATAAGGGATGTCCCATTCTCAAAACCGGTTAACAGTATAGATAAAAAAATCGGTTGTCTGTAAAGTCGGTTTACTGACGATAGTTGAACGTGATAACGTCATAAGAAAATACTCGCGGACTCGGACTCGGACTCGGACTTGGACTCGGACTCGAACTCTCGGACTCGGACCCGGAACCCGACCGAACGCTTACCCTTACCCTCATTTACCCTTACCCATTACCCGACCCGGGCTCGGGCACAGGTAAATGGAACGACGAAACGACGTAACGACGCATGAGTCATGTTTTTTCGTGCGTGCAGCCGGCTCCATCGATTTATAAGACGTTATCACGTCAAAAAAAATGTTTTCCCCAGGTTGGGGCACCGCGAACGAACGAGCGGCCGCCGAAGCAGTTAAGGTCCTCATCTGGTTATGTCGGCGACCGGAGACGCGGCCGCAGTGGCAGGAATACTTCGATTTGATCCTCCTCAAACTAATCAACGTGTACGAGAGTCTTAACAAGGAAGTTATGAGGGCCGTAGAGGCGGGAATGCCTCATATAGCGAACGCGTTGCCGGCACATCAGGTTTGTTATTTTCGAGTGTAATTTATAAGCATTGATGGTCCAGTTGGGAGAGACCTCGCCTGCCGATCGCGGTTCGCCAGTTCAAATCTGCGCGTCGATGGCTTTTTGTGACCTAAGATTTTATAAGCTAATAACTGAGACGCTAATAAATAATTTAAGTTTAAAAAACTTGAGAAGCCGACTTCATTGCCAAACGGCTAAACCGATTTTAATGAAATTTGTTTGGGACAATCTGGACGTAAGAATAACCTTCCAAATAAAAAAATAATTCATAAATGACGGAGGCATGCAGTTACAAACATTAAAAAAAATATTTAAAAAAAAATGGCAACACCGATTTTAATAAAATTAAAATGGGACCAATCTGGAAGCAGTACCTTTCAGATAAAAAAATAATTTTTCAAATCGGCTCACAAATGACGAAGTTATGCGGTAACAAACATAAAAAAAAAAAAATACAACTGAATTGTGAACCTCCTCCTTTTTGATTGTAAGTCGGTTAAAAAACAGTGGCAATTCAGGAGTGCATAAAGACCATAAAAAAATATGACCCTCGAGTTTTAGCGAAGTTTGACGATCTTTACCGAAGAGGTGTTGGTTACGTGATAGTATCACCAGTTCTTAAGTTCAAGATAAACGAACGAAAAATCTTAGGCGCAATTATCCTTTCACCACAGAAGAAGTAAAAAAATCTTAGCAAATTTGGTTGTTCTCGTAAGAGCCGAGAATCATTCTTCATCGGGATTAGTAGTTCGAGGACACTGTATTATACCATAATCACAATATGCCTGTATTTTCAGACGGTGAAGGAAAACATCGTGAGGAAACCGGCATATCGTAAAACCTAAAATATTTGAAAATTTGTGTGAAGTGCACGAAAAGAGCCTCTTTGAGGCGCACTTAAATTCCTTTCACCACACTTGGTTTAAAAAAAAAGAGGCCAAGTGCGAGTTGGACTCGCCCATGAAGGGTTACTTAGCAAGAAGTTACATAATATAAAAGTTATTGTAGTTCGTTGAAAGGTAAATTGCGGTTTACGATATATGAAGTTTGAAAAAAACTAGATGATTAACTTTATCCGTGATCTCTGCCAAACCCCATGGAAATAAGGCGTGATTTTATGTATGTATGTAAAAAAAAACAACTCACTAGATCTCGTTGAAACCAAATATCGTTGGAAATTTTTGTACATCATATTTTTTTTAGTTTTATCGTTCTCTTATTTTAGAAGTTAGAGGGGGGGGACACACTTTTTACCACTTTAAAAGTGTCTCTCGCGCAAACTATTAAAATAAAATTTGTTTCAGTTGCAAGAATGGGGAACCCTCAAATTTTTTGTTTTTTTTTTTCTACTTTTGCGTAAAAATCTTAAATTATCACAGAATACATCTAATCGCCAAGTTTCATCAGTCTAGCTCGTATAGTTTCGGAGAAAAATGGCTGTGACATACGGACGGACAGACAGACATGACGAATCTATAAGGGTTCCGTTTTTGCCATTTGGCTACAGAACCCTAAAAGTCAGTAACATGATAAGAAGAAGACTAGTAATTAATATTTGTGTGTATTCCCCAGGTGCTGGCTCTTCTGAAGCCTGTGATCCGTACTCGCGGCTACCCCACCTCGCTGTGTGCGTTGAAGCTAGCCGCCGAGGTGGCGAAGGCGCGCCCTCACGAACTCACGGACGTGTCGCAACTCATGGAGGGAGTGGGACAGGTGACTACCTCTCTTTCTCTATACGAACCGAGCCGTAGTTTGTTGTCTGTTCTTGCGTCGGCTTGGTCGCGTGGAACTGGCACCTAGCCTCACATAGCTTTAAGACGTTTTAAAGGGTTCCTTGTGAGTTGTGATGCACCTGAATTACCAACCCCAAACGTGCTAACCCCTCAGAGGCACGAGAGAGACCATGCCCATATCTATATATATATAACTCAAAGGTGACTGACTGACTGACTGACATAGTGATCTATCAACGCACAGCCCAAACCACTGGACGGATCGGGCTAAAATTTGGCATGCAGGTAGATGTTATGACGTAGGCATCCGCTAAGAAAGGAAAATGGAAAATTATTTTCTAAAGAGGAGAAAAAGGGGAAAAATGGTTTAAAGAAAAATCAACGCACAGCCTAAACCGTTAGCCCTAGGAGCATGAAACTTAGAAAGTATGTTCCTCTAATAGAGCAGAGGTGCACTAAGAAAGAAAATAGGAAAATTCTTTCCCTAAAAAAAGAAAAAACGGAAAATGATTTTAAGAAAAATCACAAAAAATAGCTTTACAAAATACGCAAAAAAAACATTAAAAATTTTCAGCTACCGCAGCATCTGGCACCAGGTTCGATTACACACAAAGGTTCACAAACAAACAGATGATAACCACTACGACAAAATCACGGGAAACATCTATCATACTTAAACTAAACACTGTTGAAAAAAATCGGCTCCAACAAAACTCACCTTAAAATTCAAATACACTCTAAAGCACAAGCTCAAATCTATGGTAACTAGCAGTTGTTCATGTCAAATTAAAAAAATCTGATACGATTATACACCAACACGCATACTAAACCCCAAATTAGCCACTAATATAACATAAAATCACAAAAAATAGCTTTACAAAATACGAACAAAAAAAAACATTTAAAAAATTTTCAGCTACCGCAGCATTTGTCACCAGGTTTTAATACACACAAATGTTTACAAAAAAACCGATGATAACCACTAAGACTAAATCACAGAAAACATCTATTATACTTAAACTAAACACTGCTGAAAAAAATCGGCTCCAACAGCACTCGCCTTCAAATTCAAATACACTCTAAAGTACAAGCTCAAAACTATAGTAACCAGCAATTGGTCATGTCAAATAAAAAAAATCTGATTCGATTATACACCAACACGCATACGAAACCCCAAAATAGCCACTAATATAACATAAAATCACAAAAAGTAGCTTTACAAAATACAAAAAAAAAAAAACATTAAAAAAATTTCAGCTACCGCAGCATTTGTTACCAGGTTGTAAAACACACAAATGCTTACAAAAAAACCAATGATAACCACTAAGACAAAATCGCGGGAAACATCTATCATACTTAAACTAAACACTGCTGAAGTCATGTCAAATAAAAAAAACAGATTCGATTATACACCAACAACGAATACGATAGCCCAAATTAGCCACTTCAACAAAATCACGAAAAAGAGCTTTACAAAATACGCAAAAAAAAACATTAAAAAAATTTCAACTACCGCAGCATCTGGCACCAGGTTCGATTACACACAGAGGTTCACAAAAAAACTGATGATAACAACTAAGACAAAATCGCGGGAAACATCTATAATACTTAAACTAAACACTACTGAAAAAAATCGGCTACAACAGCACTCACCTTCAAATTCAAATACACTCTAAATTACAAGCTCAAAACAATGGTAACTAGCAGTTGGTCATATCAAACTAAAAAAAACGAACTCAAATATCCACGCGGACGAAGTCGCGGGTATCAGCTAGTTTATTCATATACCTTTGATCCACAGTTGGCCGATCATCAGAACTCAGCGGTTCGGAAGGCGGCCGTTTTCTGCATGGTGGCGTTTACGTTCGCGCTGGGAGAGGAGAAAATGCAGCCGCATCTGAAACATCTCTCCGTCAGCAAATTCAGACTCTTACAAGTAAGGTTAACCATTTTTAGGGTTCAGTAGCCAAATGGCAAAAACGGAACCCTTATAGATTCGTCATGTCTGTCTGTCCGTCCGTATGTCACAGCCATTTTTCTCCGAAACTATAAGAGTTAGACTGATGAAACTTGGCGATTAAAATGTATTCTGTGAACCGTGAAACCGTTCATTTTTCCGGGTTAAAAAATTTCCTGTCTTTTTTTTGACTCCTAAACCTACCTATGCAAAAATTAAACCAAATCCAACCCATGGGAACTATACCTACATTTTACCGGGATAATGAGTTTTCTGCCCAAAAATGTATGTACACTATGCCAGTGCTCTGAAACGGTGAAGGAAAACATCGTGAGGAAACCGGTATATCGTAGAAGCTAAAAATTTCGAAAATGTGTGTCAAGGAGCCTCTTTGAGGTGCACTTCAAATCCTTTCACCACACTTGGTTCGAAAGAATCAGTGATATGATAAGAAGAAGAAGACCGGTATAATAAAACCCGGTAAGGCAAAATTATTTAGTACAAATTCAACTAGAGGTCGCTGCTAAGAAGTGATCGATCCTAGAACGCGCTATCGTTGCGTTTTGCCTCGCGCAACTACTAACCTGTCCTACCTGTATGCAATTAAAGCTACAGAAAATATAACAATTTCAAAATTTTTAAAGTGATGCTAGTTTAAGCATCATAATTATAATGATGCTTAAACGTAAATTTAAATGCCTCAGTGCAGTTGGCAGTAGATCTGCCTTCTGCGCCGTAGATAGATAGATAGATAGATAGATAACACTTTATTGTACACCACAAGAATAGGACATTACACATAGCGAAAAACTAAAACTATAGCGAAGCACAATGGACGGTCTTATCGCTATGAGCAATCTCTTCCAGACAACCTTTGGATGGACAGGATTTGATTGAATAACGAGAAGGCGGTGCCATAAGGGCTTCTACACTATATATTATTATGAGAAATTAGACAGCTTATTTAAACTAAATGCAATTATTTATGTAGGACCTATAGAAACATTACATATTATACCTAGGTGGTAGGTCGTGGGTTCGATGCAACAAATATTTATCTGGTGAAGATAGATGTTTGTTCTGTCTGGGTGTTGTATTGTATTTGAAGTATGTATATACAACATAATAGAGACATACAATAAAAAATATAAGAGTATCCAGCTATTGGGTTCCCATAGTAGTAGCTTCTTAGTCCACAGTATTTGTATAATCTGTTTTTATTGGATTTTTAGGGTTCCGTAGCCAAATGGCAAAAACGGAACCCTTATAGATTCGTCATGTCTGTCTGTATGTCTGTCTGTCCGGCCGTGTCACAGCCATTTTTCTCCGAAACCATAAAAGCTAGACTGATGAAACTTGGTGAGTAGATGTATTCTGTGAACCGCATTAAGGTTTTAACACAAAAAAAGAAAAAAAAACGATAAATTTTGGGGGTCCCCATACTTGAAACTGAAACTCAAAAAATTTTTTTTCATTGAACCCATACGTGTGGGGTATCTATGGATAGGTCTTTAAAAATGATGTTGAAGTTTTTAATATCGTTTTTTTCTAAACTGAATAGTTTGCGCGAGAGACACTTCCAAAGTGGAAAAAAGTTGGTCCCCCCCCCCCTCTAACTTCATATTCATATTCATATTCATATTCATTTATTCATTGTTTCATGTGTATTATAGGTCTTAGGGGGTAATAACGTCCAGAACATGAGCCCCGCTGGGGCATTACAATGGCCTTACGGCAAATTAAATTAAAATAGGTAAATCTAAGTAAGTAAGTAACAAACTTCTTATTTATAGAATCTAATTTAACAATAAATCTTAATATATCTATGGACAATTCAGTAATACAAATGTCAAAAATAGTAACAATCTTCACCTATTGTACCTACCTAATACGAGTGGCTGCCTACCTACTTACAATTTTAAATAAATGTCAAAAACAATTACAATAATTTTTATATAATCTACCTACCTAATACGAGTGCCTACCTACTTACAATTTGTCAGTTAAAAAATCTTCTACGGTGTAATAACATTTATCGATAAGAAATTTTTTAAGTTGGCTGCGAAAAGAGGAATCCTTTGTTTGATCCTTGATATAACTAGGAATTTTGTTATAGATAGTTATAAGTCGAATGTATGGGCTGCTGTCAAATGTTTTTAAGGTGGTCGGAGGCTTAATAAGCATATCTTTGTTACGTCTATTATAGTTGCTATTACTTTCTGACTTTGATTTAAAAAAAGTTCTGTGTTCTCTTACGAATAGGGTCATTTGCATGATATAGATACACGGTAATGTCAATATACGCATTATTTTGAAGTGAGGCCTACAGCTTTGTCTCTGCTTGATGTTCGCAAGTATTCGCACAAGCTTTTTTTGTTTGATGAATACATCTTTAAAGTCCACACTGTCTCCCCATAATATAATCGAATAATTGAACCAAGAAAAGGCGTTTGCGTAATATGCTGACAATGCGGTTTGGTAATCAGTATTGCGTTTTAAAATACTTAGCGCGTATGTAAATCTTGAAAGTTTTACTTTTAGAGTGTCAACATGTTTTTTCCAATTCAGATGTGTGTCCAGATGTATACCTAACAGGTTAAACTCCGAGGATTCTTCGATATTTAAATTTGTGGTCATAAAAGTTAAATCTAAAGGTTGTCTATGATAGGTCTTGAATTGCATTAATTTAGTTTTGTTTAGGTTTACTTCTAAATTGTTCTGCCTGAGCCATTGTTTGGTTAATTCAAACGTAGATTTTATTAATTCAAGGTCGGTGTTTGTTTGTATTTTAAATAGCAAGGATACGTCATCTGCAAAAAGTACGCATTTAGTATTTATTGCCTTTGGTAAATTGTTAATGTAAACTAAAAATAAGAGACATCCAAGCACGCTTCCTTGAGGGATCGACGCATTTGTGGTTTTTAAGGTCGAATGGATTTCGCCCAATACGCTATTTTTTTCATCGTAATGGTCAATTTGTACGTATTGGCATCTGTTGCTAAGATACGACTCGAACCATTTATGTGCATGTCCTCTTATTCCTGAGTCGTTTAATCGTTTCAGTAGGATTGAATGCGAAACTTTGTCATTATGCTTTTGTCATGTCGAGGAAGAGTCCTACCGCGTATTGCCTTTCGTTTAGGTAGTGGTAGATATCTTCTACATATTTATATACAGCGAGTGTAGTGGAACGTTTTTTCCTAAATCCAAATTGATTATTGTCAAAAAGAGAATTTTTTTCAAGAAAGCTATACACTCGGTTCGACATAGCTTTTTCATATATCTTTGAAAACGTAGGTAGAAGTGCTATAGGCCTGTAGCTACCAGGGTTCTTTATTTTGCCGTCTTTTTTTACTATCGGTCTAATCTTTGCTATTTTGAGTTTTTCGGGGAAATTGCCTTCATTGAACGATTTATTTATGAGACAGGTCAAGGGTGGTGTAAGTTCCAATATACATTTCTTAATACTTCTAAAATAAGAGAATGATAAATCCAAAAAAAATATGTGTTGTACATTACTATGCAAACTTTCAACGATATTTGGTTTGAACGAGATCTAGTCAGTAATTTTTTTTTATACGTCATAAATCGTAAACCGCAATTTACCTTTCGACGAACTACAAAAACCTTTATATTATGTTTATTGATGCTACGGAACCCTTCATGGGCGAGTCCGACTCGCACTTGGCTGCTTTTTTTAAAAGAACGGCAGCGCATCAGCACCACCGTTGCAGGTGTCTATGGGCGACGGTGACTACTTTCAATCAGGTGGCCCGTCTGGTTGTCTGCATAAAAAATATAAATAAAATTGTTATAGCGGCAACAAAATTTCAACTGTCTATCACGGTTCATGAGAGTGATAGGCGGACGGACAAAAGTCAAAAGTGTATTCAGTAGAATCGCAAGGATCACTTTGAAACGTAGACAGACAGAGGCCTTGGCCACACTAGACGGAAATTCCGTCGCCGAACTTCCGCGGCGGAACGCCAATACATGTTATTGCATGTAAAATATAAATATCGGGCACACTACGCGAAAGATCGGTCGTTCCGTCGCGGACGATCTTCCGTCAGCGTAAGATCAGCAACGTCGCATTACAGGTATTTGTATGCGACGCGCCACATTCAGCGGATAACTCGCTAGCACTTCTATCGGATCCATCACGAATTACGACCACCGTATAAGCGCAGGCAGCCGACTAATGATCTGCCACTGAAATACAGTGTGGCTGGTATCGCATATAGAACGGATTGACCGCCGCGAAAGTTCGGCGACGGAATTTCCGTCTAGTGTGGCCAAGGCCAGACGGACGGACGGACAGACAGACCGACCGACCGACCGACCGACTGACTGATAAATAGACAGGCAGACAGCGGTGTTAAAATAGGGTCCCCAGGCAAGATATTTTAGTGAGTATTGTTTACATTATAGTGTGATTGTTTCCAGGTATACATCAGCAAGCAGCGCGAGGAATGCAGCCGCGGCGGTAGCTCCCCCCCCGCGCCCCCCGCGCCCCCCTCGTAGCGGCGGCCGCGCGCGCGACTCACCACTCGCGGCACGCAGACCCCACACTAGATACGGTAATATCCTTATTAACCGACTTCCAATCAAAAAGGAGGAGGTTCTCAATTCGGTTGTATGTTTTTTTTTTTTTTTTTTTTAATGTTTGTTACCGCATTACTTCGTCATTTGTGAGCCGATTTGAAAAATTATTTTTTTATCTGAAAGGTACTGCTTCCAGATTGGTCCCAATTTAATTTTATTAAAATCGGTGTTGCCATTTTTTTTTAAATATTTTTTTTAATGTTTGTAACTGCATGCCTCCGTCATTTATGAACCGATTTAGAAAATTATTTTTTTTATTTGGAAGGTTATTCTTACGTCCAGATTGTCCCAAACAAATTTGATTAAAATCGGTTTAGCCGTTTGACAATGAAGTCGGTTTCTCAAGTTTTTTAAACTTATAATTATTAATATTATAAATGCGTTTGTAACTCTGTTTGTCTGTCTGTCCGGCTTTCACGCCAAAACTACTGAACAGCTTTAAAAGAAATATGGCACACATAAAGTCTTGAGCAGTGGGATTCCCAAAGTGGTCGATATTGGTTTCCTAGGGGTCGACATAAACGAAAACTGATTTTGGGGGTCGACGAGGTCCAAAAATCGACCCCTATTAAATGAACACAAGTTCTTATTTCAAACTTTCAAGATAGGTAGGTAGGTCTTCTTCTATTGACCTAAGTCGAGAGAGACCTTAGAAAAATAACACACTGTAGCAGCTGTTTTAAGTTAACGGACTATTATGAATAAGGGGGTTGATCTTAAAAGAATGTTGGTATGTTGGCCATGGGGTTCTGAGGTTGATCTGAACTGTTCATTTTGGAAAAGGGGTCACTTGTCCAAAATAGTTTGGGGATCCCTGTCAAGAGACTGAAGATGGACATAAGCTCCTTTTTATTGTGAAAAAAGGTTTACAAACCTTATAAAACAGCGGGTGGGGGTGTAGCGCGTTTACGGCGCTGTGTAAGTGGGCAAATATGCCCAAGTGTAGTAAAAGGGCAGACGACTGTGCCACCCATAGACACTATTCCACGCGAACGAAGTCGCGGGCACAGCTAGTAATAAAATAAATAAATATTGTGGACAATCCACATAGCACTATCTAGCTCCAAATTAAGCAGAGCTTGTACTACGTGAACCATATAGCTAATATCTCTATGCATAAAAATGTTATGTTGGTTTGTGTACGCTTCAACTCAAAAAGTTCTGGACCAAACAAGCTGAAATTTTAGCATGATATATTATCCGCATCAAGGATGGTTTTTAGGGTTCCGTAGCCAAATGGTGAAAACGGAAGATTCGTCATGTTTGTCTGTCTGTCCGTCCGGATGTCACAGCCATTTTTCACAGTTATATTTTCTATTAACCTGCTTACACACACAATAAACTTGAAATAAAATAAGAGAAGGTTCTCAATTCATTTGTATTTTTTTTTGTTTTTTTTTTATCACATAAGTTCGTCATTTATGAACTGATTTGAAAAAATGTTTTTATCTGGAAGGTTATCAGATTTGTCCCATAGAACTTCAAAAAAGTACTTTTATTAAAGTTATATATTTATTCCACAGGTACTTCCAAATTGGTGACCCCCTAGTGAAGTCTGCTCGACGTTATTCAGACCCAGGATTTATTATAAAGATTATATTATTTGTAATCTTATTTTACGGCGATGACTTGTTTAGTTGTTTATAGTTGACACAAAACCTTTGCACTTTACTAAAATCTTTTAGACGTGACAACGTCTTATAATTCGATGGAGCCGGCTGCACGCACGAAAAACATGACGTCATGCGGCGTTACCTCGCTCTGAGGCGTTCCATTGCGCGGCTTGAAGTGCAAGCGAGAGCGCGGAACGAGCGACATAGAGGCACGCACGGCCTCCGCGTTCGGCAGCGTTCGACATCTGTCTCTCCCCTACTTGAGTGAGCGATGCGTCCGTGTGGACAGCTGTATGACGTTGGCACCTTCAACTATCGGCAGTAAACCGACTTTACAGACAACCGATTTGTTTACTGTAATTAAAAAACCTGTAGATGGAGCCACGGTCGCGTTAGTGCCGAACAGTCTCTAAGAGTTATTCGTCGAGTGTGATTTGGATCCGATGGCGCAGCGGTTAGCGCAGCCCCGTACCAAGGTAAGGGCGCGGGTTCAAATCCCGCTCGGCTTACTTTTGGGACATTATTTTCAATCTTTATTTATGATTTGGTCGTGAAAAGAGTTCCTTCAGGATCATTAAAAAAACTGTATGGTTTGCGAAAGTCTTGTGTTAACTATAAATAACAATTGATTATATTTTTTGTGATTATGAAAACATTATGTTATTCAAATATTGAAATGTGGGACGAAAAAGCGCGCGCGGCTCGACAAAAAATTTGCTACAAATATAGAGTTTAGATGGTATGTTTTAGAGTTGAAATTTGAATGGCAAAGTCTGCCTTGAAAGTAGCCAATAAACTTTCGACTTAGTTCGCTCTATTGAAACGAGAAAATTTTATTTAAAATGGTTGAAAGTTTAGTTCACAAGCGTTTGTGAATAAGGGTTGCTTGTCATTCAAATTTGAACCCTAAATCTAGGTTGGTACGTGTGAGATTAAAAGTGTACAGAATAGTTTTTGAATAATGTATTTGTCAGTATCTTTTTAGATGATTTTAGGACTCGGCTTTTGATTTGTTGAAATATCAAAAAAGCAAATTACATGACGTTTTCATAAAAAAAAAATTAAATTACCTAATCCTTAGGCACGGTAGTTATCCCTTTAGATCTCTTAAGAAGATACGGGGAAGAGGAAGGCCAAGAATAAGTTACATGAGCCAGATAAAAGAAAAAGTCGCTGTCATGTCGTATAAGGAAGTCAAGGAGGCCGCATTCCAAAGACTTAATTTAAGAAAACTGCATCAAAACCCCGACTAAGTTCTTAAATTTAAGAAGAATAATACAAAATTCACAAGAAAGAGTTGAGCTATCTGCAGACTGTTGCAAACGATCTAGAGATAGCTCAACTGATCCAAATCAGTGCCAGACGGAAGCGTCCCGATGACGCTGGCGGCTTACGTTGCATATATCAGTCGCATAGACAACATTTTGATATTTGAACAAATCTAAAAGCTACGTACTAAAGTTGAATTAACACGCTTGTTGTTTGGAGGGTTTAGATAGGAAAGCAAGAAAAAAAAACAAATACTAAATGTATTGAAACTACGTGACACAGTTATTGCGATTTGAGTTTGAACTTTGTTAAAATTTCCGCTTAAATTTCTAACTTAAATAAGTAGGGTAATGTATATAAAAGCGTAAAACTCTCATTTAAAAAATTGTTATAAAAAACTTAGATATTTTCTTGATAAATTTCCATCTTTGAGAATTTTCCCAGTTTAATTCTCATTTAAAAGTTTCCCGGGTTCCATTACTAGGAATTTCCCCAAATGTCATTTTGCATCTAGTATACTATAAAGAACGTTGGATCGCATTTAACAAGTCTTACCCAGCACTTAATATCTTCTCAGCATAGTATAGAAATTGTTGGCAATTTTGTTGTAGCAACAAGTTGACTAAAATTTTGTGAAATAATATAGTCATATTCTGGTTGCTGCAGTCTGTGTCAACCATTTTCTCAGATTAGTTAGCTGTACACATGAGGGTCTTATAGCAATTTTGTTGTAACAGCAAACTAACTAAAATTGTGTATTATAGTTTTTGTTCAGTTGTCTAAAGTCCTGATATTTCACCTCAGACTGAAAATCCTAAAATTAGCATTTTTGGTTCAGTTGCTGGTTTAGTTACTTTATTAAGATTTATATTTACACAATTTAAGCTACTTTGCTGCAAACGAATTGTCATCATTTTATCTTAGATGCAAATATGGACTTTATTTATTTAATATACACATCAGAATCTTTTATCATATGAGGGGTGTAGTATCAAAACTCACTAAAACATTTTCTCCCGAATTTTCACAGGCTTAATAATACTGTTTAAACTTGACCAATAAAACGAAACTCATAGTTTTTGGTCATAACGTTTGCTCTATGGCATCGCGACACTAATTTGAGCTTGACAAACAGAAAACATAGATAAAAAACTGAATAAGAAGCAAATTAAAATCCAATTAAGAGGAATTTGAAACTAACCTTAAGTAATAGCGGGTTTTGAAAATGAGCAGTCATATTTCGGGGGGTTTTGCAACCAACAAAAACAACAAAAAAATGGTGGGTGGATGGCGTTATGCAACATTAATTGGGGCAGGTAAGTCAATTTATTACGAGGTATATTATCGCAGGTATGTTATAGTATATTTTAAACATTAAACATTATATTTACCTGGGCTGCGTGGGTACTTAAATGAAATAAAAATACAAAGACTATTTTTATACTTAATGTTTATTTAAAGTTGTTCTAAGCATGCTAAGTTTTGCTAGATACCTTTATATTATGTGCCCGTGCGAAACCGGGGCGGACCGCTAGCCTTTTATATATTAAACGGAACTTCTCCAAAGCCTGGCTCACATAAACCGTCACACTCCTGATCTTGATGATTGTCTTCAGGTTCATGATCATTATTTACATTCGCTTCTAAATTTTTGTAATATGCCAAACATTCTAATTTTTTCCACTCCTTACCAAAATGTTTTTGAAGTAGATCAAAAACATCTTTTAGTTTCGTTGCCTTTGGCAAAATTGTGTGAGGCTGAATTATTTGCGGTGAAATATTTGTGATTTTTTTGTTCTTTTTAGTCACAATTTTTTTTAAATTTGTCTCCATTCGATACGCCTCTTCTCCCTGAACTAAAACATTTTCTGTTTTAGTGCGAGTTATAAAAAACCGCTTAGCTTTCATAAATGCGAAGTGCCAGGATGACGTCGGTTTAATAATGGTAGCGTAAGCTGTCTTCCAATCATAAACCGGAATAGATGCAAGGTCTACGCATGATGCATTTTCTTCCAACACAGCTACATATTCTGATGGAGAAGTTACGACTTCTTTTGTCTTCAATGTGTTTTCAATTTTAGCGAAGACACGATCGGGTGGTATGAACGAGTGCCCTACAACTGGAAAAATCAATTCAACTTTCTTTATATGTCTTGGAGCTTCGATATACAGCCATTTTCCTAGCATGCTGATCATGCCCGTATTTTTATTTTGGCCCGAACAACCATCACACACTATACGTAGAACTTTTACATGTTCTGGGATCGAGAAATTCTGAAGAAAGTGGTATACGGCACTTATTATTTCATTGCCCCCTTTGGCGTGAGTCGTCTCATTCCAATAATAAGAATGCACGTTTTCTTTTCCGAGTTTAGCCTTTGAGTTGCCTTCAACTATGGCAAAGTGATAAAAATTAAATTGTCTACTGAAATATGCAGATTGATCCGGCAGTTTTGGAAGTGGCTGATTTTTTTGGCAGTCAAAGCTGATTGTTTTAGTCGTTTCACTCTCTTCCTTTAGTATGCTGTAAAAAGCCTTGTATTTAAGAGAGTGTATTCTTTTCTGTATCATAAGCTCATTTCTTTTTGTCGGATCTTTTTCAACTTTCAGTTGTTCTTGCAACGAGATACAAGTAGAGCAGACATCTGTTCTTGGTGAGCCGAACCCGATGTTGTAGTAGGTATTAAATATCTTTCGAAAAAAACTTTGTTTTACTTTTAGTTCAGCGTCTCTTGCGTTATTGTACATTCGCCACATTTTTCGAATGTTCAATCCGGCTGGCAGGTATAGCCTGTTTGTTTGCGACCTACAGTAATGGCTTTCTTGGCCTTTAAACTTTTCTATGAACCACTGCACTGACAGTCTTTTTGCTTCGAACACAGTAGTTTTCCGATCGCCGCCTCTGTTTTCTTTAAGAGGAGAGCCATCGCTTTTGTAAAATCGGTTCATCACCCCTTGGACCCGATCTTTCTTTATTTGCAACGCATTCAGAAATGTTTTTTGGCATACGGACACTAGTGATCCGTCTCTCGTGCATATAATATACTTTATAGTAAAGTTCCTTTTGCTGTTTTGCTTGGATTTGCGCGCTTGTTTTATATTGCAGTATCTCAGAATAAAATTGTCTTGTTGAAGCTTCGTCGTGCATTTATAAAAAAATTTGTGGAACCTTCTTATGTCTTGGCATGTCAACCTGGTACAGCAAAAAGCTTTCTGGCTGTGCCCACATTGTGGAAATTCTGGCAGTTTCTTGGCTTCGTACCTGAATAAAAAACATTAAAAAAATGGTATAGGTACCTACATACACACATAGATGCGGAACACTCAGGGAACTCTTAACCAAGTATAAAAAATAATTTAAAAAAATCAAAATTCATCAATATCGGTTGAACCGTTTTGTAGTTACGAAGAAACATAGAGACGGACATACATACATAGGTGCATACATTAACACAAAACATAACCCTCCTTTTTTGCTTCGCCGCAGTTTAAGTGTGTACAAGTGATCCCTGTGATTTAATGGAATAAATAAATTTTGAATTTGAATTCTACAAAACAACAAACTAAAATGCTCATCGCACGATTGTTAGCCTTTGGAAATATTTGTTAACAAAACTTATTGAACTTCACTTCGGGTACCTAAGTACACGACTATTAGCTGGATACATCTTGCATAAAACTTTTTTGTTTACTTTCGAAGTGATTTTTGTCAAATTTTCACTCACCGTTTTTTGCGCGCCACTTCACATTTCCATGCAGATTTATCGCGTGGTCGTTTCCTTGCATGTTTAGGGTCAGATTTTTGTACAAATTGGGCTAATTCATCCATTTTTTTGCATTAGATTTGATAAAAAACCAACACTCTTTTTTTGCAGACACTCAACAACCGCCATACTGTTTTCACGATCAGGTGACGCAAATGCGGTGCTGTCATTGGTCGATTGAGTTATAGAGGATTTTGATACTGACATACGATGTTTTAGGGGCTTTTGATCCTGAGATCGTTCTTTACTGTCCGATTTCTCTATGTTTTAGTGGATTTTGCTACAAAACCCGCCAACCATTTTGAAGCAATTTTTAAGATCTTTCTATCGATGGTACTAACCATAATTTGGTAAAAAGCATTATAGCGGGTTATGATACTACACCCCTCATATTCTAAAACGCGTTGCGACGCCAGTTATAATCGTTCTAGGATATTGGAGCCCTGATCTAACATTCCTAAAATATATTAAAATCGGAAAACATTCCTTTCCGAAATGAGTCGTGGTGGCTATTTCGTTGTAACAGCAAACTAACTAAAACTGTTTAAAATATTAAAATTCTTAATCTGTCGCTAAAGTTTTAACACGAAAATATGTAGCTTTTCTTAATTTTTAACACGAAAATATTGTTATTAAATTGCGGGTAGTTTTACATCAAATTAGACAGCAATAATTTGTGTAACGACTAAATTCATGCAAAAACCGCCAGAAAATAGTAAAAATTGATGTTTGAGCAGCAACACCAACAAAAAATTTGGTTAATTTTAGTTAGTTTTCTGTTACAGCAAAACTGACTCAAAATCTCTTTCAAAGGCCTCAGCTGTTGAGATGGTCTTACAATGACTGAGAATGTGTCGTTTTGTACAATTATGTATTAGTATGGATGAGCTTCGAATGACTGAACGCACAGCTATAGCTTGTATGGGATCGAGAGAACACTGCTATTAATACCAGTCGAGATTTGTACAGAGAATTTGCTTGTTTTCATCGAATTAAAATTCATTTGGATCGACTTCAAATAAAAAAGGTTCTCAATTCTCAATTTTTGTTTCTTATTTCATAACTTTGTAATTTATGAAACGATTTGATTTTTTTTTATTGAAAGCTTATATTTCTAGATTGGTTCCATATTTTTTTTATCAAAATCCATAAAGTCGGCTTCTTAAGTTTTTTAAACTGAAAATTTCCTCATTACGCTGTGAATTACTTTTTTTTGTGAATACATTGATTTTGAAGAAAATAATCGAATACTAATAATAAGTGTAAGATATCTCTTGCTCTATTAAATAAGGTTGTCGATGTTTTTATACCTTTCTGCCAAAAATGTATAGATCTTGAAACTATCAGTTTTTATTGACCCTAGTTCTTTTGAGTTGTCAACTTTGGCAGAGTTTTAAGGCCGTCTTCTTCTTATCGTGTCACTGATTCTTCGAACCAAGTGTGGTGAAAGGATTTTAAGTGCGCCTCAAAAAGACTCCTTTCGTGCACTTGACACATATATTCAAACTTTTTTTAAAGGCTGTTTTAAGGTGTCTTTCATGAATTAGGCTCGTATTCCGAAACAGTCGAGTCTCAAGCATAGTTTTTATGACAGTTTTCATTGAAAAGGGTGAAAAACCAGTGCTTGAGACTCGATTCAGACTCGAGCACTGTTTTGGAATACGGACCATAATCCAGTTCAATATGAATTGATAGCTTAAAAGATCTAAGCAGCGCGTTGTAAGTATAGATTAAAACTCTTGATAGTGTGATAGTAGGCCTGTGGTCGTCTTTGACAAAATTGAATAGTATAACTGAATGTACAAAGTCATGACGAGCTTACAACAAATTGTTACAGCTTTTGAAGTGTGTTAGGTATCTTAGGGCCATTGTTCACTGAAGTAAAACTCTTTGTGTGTGGCTCGTGGGGGTGCGTACTAACACCATGCCTATTCCTGCCGTGAAGCAACGCTGTGTTTCGCTTTGAAGGGTGTGGGTGACATTACTGGCACGTGGCAAAACATCTTTGTCTCCAGTTAATGAACGCCGATGTTTTGATCGAAAGTGTTTCCGATGGTATTGCAGAAAAACGCAGCAATTTCCTTCAAAACCAATGACGCCCGACTTGTCTATTGACTGACTTGACTTAAAACTATTTTAATGATGTAATATATCCTCACTTGATACTGGCAAAACTGTTCGAATGGACAGATGCCAGAAAGTGGAACTCATTGCCGTCGGCTGTTTTTCCTGACCACTAGAATCTGGGCCTCTTCAAGCCAAGAGTGAATAGGTGTTTTCTAGACCATTCTGCTCCATTGTAGGCTACATCGTCGCTTACCATCAGGTGAGATTGTAGCCAAAGGATGGTATATCATGTAAAAAAAGAGATTTCAGTGGACAATGGAACCTAACGTTTCTAGGACTAGAGGTTTAGATAATATATCATCCGATACAATTGAATTTATATAAAAATATACATTCAATTTGGTCAAACGCGTCCACAACGTTTGATTGGTGTTTGGACCCGTAGTTGTTTTTTGTACATTTGATTGTTTAGGTATTTGTTTAGGTAGAGCCAAAATCTTGTTACTGTGCCTTTTCAACTATATTGTCTTAACGGGTGTGTAAGAATTTTCACTGTTTTTTTTCCAATTATGTTTTGAAAGAAAGTTTTTTAACGAAGTATAAAAAGTTGATAGAATTTCATAATAGATTTATGCATTTATTGGTATATTTGGTGTCTTAATCGAGGCTTAATATTTCTTCGAAATGCATATAAGTACTACGGGCTTTATTGATGTCATCATGTTTTGTGTTGAAATTCCGTTTTGTTGAAACCACATTTTCCTTTGTTATCAATATCTTGTTTGTAGATTGAAAATTGTGCGTACTATTAAATTGTTTGGCAAAAACTGTTTTTAAACTGCATTTTTAAATGTTATATCCTATTTATGCGGTTTGATTTATCTCAATATTGGAATATAGTTCACTCGGAATAGCATTTAAGTTATTTGGGGCGAAGCCGCGGTTTGTAACTAGTTTTTTTTTATGAATTCTAGAAAACTCGGTATTGTTTATTAACCAACGGTTTATTTAGTGTAATAACTATTGTTGTAATCTGCGGTTAAACTGAGAATATTAGTTTATGAAAATGATATTTTCAAAGTCATTTAGGGTATGGTTGAATGTGTGTTTTATTGTGTTAATTTTTGAATAGAATTGTCAAAATTTATGTTTGTCACGCTCACACTTTACTACTCGACACTGGCAAAATTGATCCGAAAAGGACAGATGCCATTCATTAAGAAGAAGAAGAAGAATACCCTTTATAATTTCTTAAGGGGTTGACAGCTGTCAAAATATCGCTTGCACAGTTCTACATTATTGTAGATTTAAAACCAGTGAATGTATTTATGGAAAATCGCAAAAAAAACTAGCGCAGATATACGTGCAGATATGCGACTGGCCTCTAGCTCAGTTGGTAGTAGCTCTGCCTTCTGCGCCGTAGGTCGTGGGTTCGATCCCCACCGAGAACAAATATTTGTGTGGTGAACATAAATGTTTGTTCTCTGTCTGGGTGTTATATTGTATTCTAAGTATGTATTTATAAAAAAAAAAAAAAAATGTATTCAAGTATTATATCAGCTATCTGGTTCCCATATTACAAGCTCTGCTTAGTTTGGGGCTAGGTAGTGTTGTGTGAATTGTCCACAATATTTATTTATTATTATTTATTTATTATACAAATATGACGCAAAAATTTAATTTTGTCAATTTTATTTAAAAATATTGCTCCCGTCATCACGATTATATACTTTTTTTATTATTTTAACGCTTTAACCTTCACTTAAACTACTAATATTTTATGTCATCGTGTACTGTTGTCTTATAAGCAGGTTTTAATGAGTTTGTTAGATTAAATATTTTTGTATTTACCATTGATTAACTAGATTATTAAGCCGTATTCCTAATTACCTAGTAGGTAAATATAAATTGGTTATAATGCAACAAACTGGTTGGTCGCTAACAAATCATGTGACTAAACCTGCGCGGAACGTATTTTAAACGTACGACTTCATATAGAAAAGAAGGTTCTAAATTCGGGTTTTATGTTTGTTATCGCATAATTTTCGATTTGAAAAAGTTTTTTTTATATGTAATCCAGATTTTTCCCTCGTTATATGAATCTTTCTTTCTGCGCAGGTCACGTGGCCTGATTTTGGTTAAACATGTCACTTTTGACATTTGAAAGAATCTCATTCCTTATATATTTATTCGGTAGGTTGTTGACTTCCTTAGAGAACATTGAGGCAATGTTGTTGCAACAGCAATTAATTAAAATTGTGTACAAATTTATTTTTAGTAAATCCCCTGAGTATTTTTGCTTTATTTGAACGCATAAGTTGATGCATGCTAACTAATTTTACGTATTTTGGTATAATAATGCCACATCATGCTAATATTTATTTAAACTTTTGGGTGTGGCCTTGAAAAATAAACAAAAAGAGAAACTTGAACTATTGCCATCTCTTACCACTGGGTAATGACAAACAGTGACAGGGCTAACTTTAAGCAATGATATATAAATTGGTAGCTTTTATTTTGGTAGTTTGCTGCTCCAGCAAAATCGTTTTCTGTTCCAGCAAAATTGCCACCTTTTATTTTGGCAATTTAGTTAGTTTGCTGCTCCAACAAAATTGCCAGCATACCAAAGTTTTGTCAATATAGATAGATGCACAATTCTTTTACTGTTTAAAAAGGATTTTTAAGTTGACTTTGTATTGTTACTTGTATTAAAATCCTGCTTATAAGACTGTGCATCTCAAAATTGCATAAAAAATGGATGAGCCAAAGTGTGATGTTTTTGGTAGAGTTACCTAAAAACAAAGGAAAATGACGCTTATCGCTTGGACATAAGAGCTAGCAGTGTCTGATGCGTATCCCTTGTGTACATTTTCGCGCTTTTTGATGTTTCTTTTTAGTACGAATATACTATAAAAAGGTTGTTTGTAATATAAAATGTCAATACGACCAATAGATGCAAAGATGGAGCTGCCAAAAGTTTTTTTTTAATTTATTTCTTTAAGGCTCATGCTTTTTTATATTATTTTATGTAATAATGAGATGCTCGTGCTTTTTTAGGTCGTAAAGATTATTTAAATATTTATTTCCAAATATAATAGGAAATACAAAATTGCAGATTATGGTATGATTTCCTTTAACATGGAAGTTTCTTGACTAAAATAATTATACATTGAAATAATCATGTTTTTATTGGAGTTATAATAATTAAATAATCTTTATATTGTATGTTTGTGTTTAAAAGTGCATTTAAACAAATAACGCTTGCGAGAGTGTCGCTGTGTCAAATATCCATGTTGTATTTAATTAAATTAATATTATTAATGTACGATAGTAATGAATAAAAATGATTTTTAAGCCTATCGCACTGTTTTTATTACCGTAATCACTTCAACTTCTTAAGTTCAGTGTACTACCAACTTTAGTAGTAGAAGAGCGCTTTGTGTGTCTCGTACAGGGAAGTACTCTTTTTATCATGTCACTGGTTCCTACGAACCAAGTGTGGTGAAAGGATTTTAAGTGCGCCTCGTGAACTGACACATGTGTGTGAAAAACCTACAGTTCGAAAACATATGTTTTCGAACTGTAGGTTTTTCACACACACACATTGCCTGTTTCCTTACGATGTTTTTCTTCATTGACCTCATAACCATTGTGGCCAGGAGAATTGGAGCCCGGCTGGGATGGCACAATATTTAGTGACACAGATTGATATAGCTTTCAGAGTTATTAGGAAGAACCAGATAGCTTTTATATATTAACACATACTTAGAGTACAATATAACACCCAGACAGAGAACAAACATCGATGTTCACCACACAATAATTTTTTCCCGGTGGGGATCGAACCCACGGCCTACAGCGCAGAAGGCAATACTACCAACTAAGCTACGTTACCTTTACCATAGTGTTATAATTATTATGATGTCTAAACTGGCATCACTATAAAAATACGATTGTTTAAGTTAAGTAGTAGACTTATGCTTTACCCTTAAAGATGCAGATAGGACAGTTTAATAAGTGCGCGAGGCAAAACGCAACGATAGCGCGTTCTAGGATCGGTCACTCTTTAGCAGCGCCATCTAGTTGTGAAATTTGTACTAAATTGTCGGACCATTATAGCTTTTAGCGTGGTTCTAATTCTAATTTAGTAATAAGAATTTTAGTTGTTAAAAATAATGTAAGTTCTGGTTTCGCAAAATAAATCATAAATCATTCATTCAAGTCTTTGGGGGAGGCTTTTGCCTTTAGTTTTAGCAGTAAGACACAGGCTAGGAAAAAAATACCCTGAAAACCAGTGAAAACCGTCTGAAAACTGACTGTAGTGTAGTTGCTGGAAGTTCACTTTGACAGAAGTGATTGTAAAATCCCTGTCGCCTGTCGCCACCTTGTAGCGAGACATTTACATAATAGACTACAGAATAATCAGACTATTCAGCATTTGCAAAATATGTTTGTTTTACAACAATAGCGTAACATAATCACCTGAACACACACAATCAATAATCTTTTCTTTTTCTTTTTGGATATAATGTAGGCTCGGAATATCCGATATTGAGTCAGAGGTAAAGTAAAAACATATAGATATACAACGTGTATCAAAATATGTGTACTATCCTGAAGGGGGGTGAATTTCCACCCCCCGGGGAACAACTTTTGTTCAACGACTTTTCGAACTTCGATTGGTATCTCTGAAAAAAACTGCAACGAAATTTCAACATGAACAGCTGACTTTATACAAAGTGACAACCCTAAACTCAGCTACAGAGGTAGTAGTAGACCTACAGAGGTAGTAGGTCAAGGGGTCAAGGGTTTACAAGGATTGGGTTGTCAATTTATTTAGGCATTATGAAATTAAATATTTTTGTATGGGAAACTGAAAATAGGAATTTTTTATTATCTCCCCCCCACAACTGATCACCATTGTGGTCTGAAACCCCCCACCTTCGCATAGTACACATATTTAGATACACCTTGTATAGAAAATTCTATAGTGTACACCTTACAAACTAACAAAAAGAGAATTTAACATCATAAATATTATTCAATAAATGTTCAATGGGCGGTCTTATCGCTATAAAACTATTTCTTCCAGACAACCTTGGAATGGGGAGGAACTAGAAAATGGAAGATTGATTGAGATTATGGAACACATCTACTTGAAATGAAAGGATCACTTTGATACGTGTGCACCATGGACCTATTTCTTCCAAGGTGTGTACTATACGCGTCCGGTTTTTCCATCCGACTATTTGTCCGACTGACTGAGGCCGGAAATACACGCCTGTAGGCCTACAATGAGCTCTGTCTGGCTCTGTCTCTGGCTCTGGTTGTGAGTCTGTGTGAGTGTTGACTAAATAAATCCTACGTTACAGACGTCCACCGGTTACAGAAAAGTTGAGGAGCAACAGGCTGGCATGGTACGGACAATGTCATGAGGAGGGATGAAAGTCATGTGACTGGGAGAGTGATGAGTATGAATGTGGATGTAGGTGTATGTGGGTCGAGGAGAACTAAAGAAAATATGGATAAACAGTGTGAAAGATGACATTTATGAAGTGAATACAGAGATGACGGCTGATAGAGGAGAATTGAAGAGAAGAACAAGTGCCACCCCACATAAAGTGGGATTTGGACAGGAAGATGAAGACTAAGTATATAAACCTACTCGTTTTCCATTCAAAGTGGTTTAAAATATATTAGTTTATTTATTGAAGATATTCGGAACTCTCGACAAGTGGCCGACTCGCTCTTGACTGGCATTGCTTGTAATTGTTTTCAGTTAGGCAAGATACCTACCCATCTATTGAATTCATTTGTGTTTTGTTCAGCTTTTGTAGAAGACGTGGCAATATGATGTTAAAGCTGGTAACGTTGTTGACCGCCGTCACTTCATGCTTGGCTGGTAAGAATATTTGTTTAATCCTACTGAAGGAACCTTGACTGACCGAGCTAGCTAGCGATTAGCTAGAACTTTCATTGTCTATTTTCTCGCTCCCAGTCCGAACTCTTGCGACCTAAATGTAAAACTAGATCAGTAGGCCTACCAGCTAGCTAGCTAGTCTGTAGCTTTCAGAAAAATTGTGGTTCACATAATATTAACACTAGAAATAAAAATAAACTTTATATTCCCAAATTTCGTTTACAGAAGGTAAATGGGTCTTTTATGGGGAACACTGTACGCTTCTACAATAAACTTCCGGAAAATGCAACTAAGCTTCCAATTCGGAAGTTTAAAGCCTATATTAAGAGTAATTTGATAAAGAAAGCGTACTATACTCTAGATAGCTAATATGAATGATAAAACTGCGTGGCCCGATGCGTCACTCTACCCATAGGAAGCTAGCATGTCAATTTGCAATGTCTGTACCTACTATTTAATATCTTATTTTTATATCTGTGTAGATACTTTATTATAACTTTGAAGCGTAGCTTTGAAACTTTTGCTTTTGTATAATTACATTGCATACGTCTGACTAAGTGAAGTGGCACCACACTGGAACTTCACTGCTATTATTTTAGACTATTTTTGATTTGTAAAAGGATCATATAAAAAAACGGTAGGAACCGAGCCGTAGTTTGTTGCCTGTTCTTCTACGCTTGGTCGCGTGGAACTGGCACCTAGACTCACCTAGCTTTAAGACGTTTCAAAGTGATTCTTGCATCGTAATGAATAAAAAATTATTGACTTTGACTTTGACCATGAGTTCTATCTGGCTCAGATTTTGAGTCTGTGTGAGTGCTCACCCAGTGCATTATACTGTGTGTGCGATGTTTTGACGTAGGATTTATTTAGTCAACACTCACACAGAGTCGGAACCAGAGACAGAGCCAGAAAGCGCTCATGGTAGGCATACAGATAGCTCGTTCATACAACAAGAGAGAAATGAACTAAAAATAATCGGAAAATGGTTGCCTCGGGCCCCGGGCTTGTAGTCAACCACCCGGGCCCTTCCAGCCCAGTCCGACCCTGGGAAACAGGATAATAATGTTGGTCGAGCGGAAGGAAAGCTAGGGAAGCCGCTAGCTTTAATTAAATTTATTTTTGTTTAGGCATGCCAAAACTGAAAGGCAACATTCGTCCGTGCAACCTCAAAGACTACAAATGCATCGGCGAAGAACTAGCTTTGAACTCAAGATGCAAACTCCAACTTAAGCCCGTGTTCAAACAATACAGGTACCTATGAAGGCATAGCCTTTTAAAATTCTGTCTTGCGATGCGAGCTTCTTGTTTCGATAAATGGCTAACAATTAGGTATGGGCATGTCATGCGGTAAGATGTCATAGAAAGAAGTCATATTACGAGGAAAGTGTATGAATGTGGATGGTGGTTATACAAGAAGAAGTAAGTAGACGAAAGATAATTATAAGTTTAAAAAACTAGAGAAACCGACTTCATTGCCAAACGGCTAAACAGATTTTAATGAAATTTGTTTGGGACAATCAGGACATAAGAATAACCTTCCAAATAAAAAAATAATTTTCTAAATCGGTTCATAAATAAAATGACGGAGGTATGCAATTACAAACATTAAAAAAAAAATACGGGTTGCACTCCGGGAGTGCCGGCAGAAGTGAAAACTTGATTATTAACGTAGGAACCCTAAAAGTTGTTTATTTTATCAAGTTCCTCAATGTAGTAAAACCCCAATCAAAGTCCTAAGGAACCCTAAAAATTTTAGCATTATCAAGCTCCTAAGTGTAGTTGAAATTCCAATCAAAGTGCTAAGGAACCCTAAAATTGTTTACATAATCAAGGTCCTAAGTGTAGTTGAAAGTCCAATTAAAGGCCTAAGGAACCCTAAAAGTTGTTTATTTTATCAAGTTCCTCAATGTAGTAAAACCCCAATCAAAGTCCTAAGGAACCCTAAAAATTTTAGCATTATCAAGCTCCTAAGTGTAGTTGAAATTCCAATCAAAGTCCTAAGGAACCCTAAAAATGTTAACATTATCAAGCTCCTAAGTGTAGTTGAAACTCCAATCAAAGTCCTAAGGAACCCTAAAAGTTGACCACTTAATCAAATTCCTCAATGTAGTAAAACCCCAATCAAAGTCCTAAGGAACCCTAAAAATTTTAACATTATCAAGCTTCTAAGTGTAGTTGAAACTCCAATCAAAGTCCTAAGGAACCCTAAAAGTCGACCAATTAATCAAATTCCTCAATATAGTATAACCCCAATCAAAACCCTATACGGAACCCTAAATTTTACGTAAAGCCAAATCCTCAACGGGTCGGAACCGCTAGAAGGGACCTTGTCGCGCGACCTACAAGTAGGTCCTAAATGAAGTAAAACGGCAGACATAGGAGGAGGGGGTTCTGGGGGGCTAAGGGGGGTCACAGCACGACTCGCTTCGCTCGTCGCGCTGTTCCCCGTGGTCGCGTGGCGGCTCGCTTCGCTCGCCGCGACGCTCCCCCCGGGTTCAGGAAGAGGGGGTTCTGGGGGGCTTAGGGGGGTAACAGCACGGCTCGCTTCACTCGCCACGCTGTTCCCCGTGATCGCGTGGCGGCTCGCTTCGTTCGCCGCGACGCTCCCCCCGGGTTTCGGAGGAGGGGGTTCTGGGGGGCTTAGGGGGGGTCACAGCACGGCTCGCTTCGCTCGCCGCGCTGTTCCCCGTGGTCACGTGGCGGCTCGCTTCGCTCGCCGCGACGCTCCCCCCGGGTTCTGGGGGGCTTGGGGGGAGTCACAGCACGGCTCGCTTCGCTCGCCGCGCTGTTCCCATGGTCGCATGGCGGCTCGCTTCGCTCGCCGCAATGCTCCACTCGAAAAAAAAGGCTTAAAAATAGGGCATTTTTAGGTTTTTTAAATAATAAAGGGGGGGTCTAGAGGGAAAGGGGGGAAAAATTTATATTGCTTTCAAAATAATCTCACCTTCCCTACATGACCCAAAAAAAAAAGTGCTCAACGCCGCTAAAGAAGTTTTCACTTCAAAAACTTTGCATTTATAGAATAAGAATTATATTGACTCCGCTTTTTATTGTTTATTATTTGCAATAATTTAATTTGGAGATCCTTGGCTTTTTTTCACTTGTTATAATTATTGCACAATAATTGTGCAGTTCTGTGAAAGTGGGCAATTCTCGTGCAGTTTAATGTTTTTTTATTATGAACTCTACGTTGTAGTCTTAGGGTACATTTCTACAAAAACATCCGTCTTACGCTTTTTCGATTTTTATTATGAACTCTACGTTGTAGTCTTAGGGTACATTTCTACAAAAACATCCGTCTTACGCTTTTTCGATCAGGGTCACGTGATCCTGACGCGAGTTTAAGATTTTATACCCATTACAGAAAGTGCTCAACGCCGCTAAAGAAGTTTTCACTTCAAAAATGGCAACACCAATTTTAATAAAATTAAAATGGAACCAATCTGGTAGATTTTATCTTTCAGATAAAAAAATATTTTTTCAAATCGGCTCACAAATGACGAAGTTATACGGTAACAAACATTTAAAACAAAATACAAAGAATTGAGAGCCTCCTCCTTTTTGATTGGAAGTCGGTTAAAAAAGATGGATGGCCTGTGTCAAAGATGACATGAGCAAGAAAGAAGTGAGCACTGAGATGACGAATGATAGAGGGGAATGGAGGAAGAAAACCTGTTGTGCCGACCACATGCAGCGTGGGATAAGGGTAGCAAGATGATGATGATGAAATGGGTAACGATTTCTTACCTGCCCCGCTGTCGATGTATCCGAAATAATAAATAAATATTGTGGACAATTCACACAACACTACCCAGCCCCAAACTAAGCAGAGCTTGTAATATGGGAACCGGATAGCTGATATAATACGTGAATACATTTTTTTTTGTAAATACATACTTAGAATATAATACAACACCCAGACAAAGAACAAACATTTATGTTCACCACACAAATATTTGTTCTCGGTGGGGATCGAACCCACGACCTACGGCGCAGAAGGCAGAGCTACTATCAACTGAGCTAGAGGCCAGTCAATAGTTCGTACCTTTGTTTTTCCGAAAACTAATGGCGATGTGGGTGCTGTTATTATTATGAAAAGCTCGTATCTATACAAGGTGCAGTTTTGAACCTGCAAAACATTTCAGGAGGTTGTTATGAGACTCGTAAATAATCATATAACAATACGATACCAAGTCAATAATCAATAATACTTTTTCTTTTCGATTTTTGAATTTTATTGATTTTCAGAATAACCCTCTTCAAAAAAACAGAATCACCCATTGCGATGTATCGCGGGTCATGTCACTGTGTGCGTGAATGCGATGACCAGTGACGTCAGCCTGTACGAGTCTCCGTCCACATTTCTATGAAACGAACGCGGCACATACGTTAAACTAAAATGAAGGTCGTTGCTATGGTTACGGGGAACCCCGCGATTCTCGTCATACCGCATTTCGATTTAGACTCGAAAATCTGTTACTGCGCATCGAAGGTTCAACCAACGTGCCGCGACCTGTACAAGTTCTTGTAGCTACAGCAACTTATAGCAAATAATTTTACCTTAGATATAGTTCGAATTTTTAACTGTATGCAGCTCACTGCATGGAGTGCCAGTGAATCACGCAGGGCGACTGCGTATCAGACCTCAACAAACCAGTTACTTGATAACACGATACCCATTTGTTATTTGCTAATTGTCTGACTTTCTGGCTTTTGACTACCCGGAAGCAACGACCGTACGGCAGGGCTGTAAGGTCGTTGACCCGTACCGACCCGTGTGGTACCTAACGACTGTCCGAGAGCTACAAATCAGTTCGAACCAAAGGCTTTAATTAAGTGCTTACCGAAACACGGGATTTCAATGATGACGTTGCCGATTGGGGAATAACTCCGCGAACATTTCGATGGCTCGAGATACATTGTCTCCACTGATGGCATACCTACAAGCGGACCATCTCCACCAACTCTACATTGGAGTATTGGTCCGTCATCTTTACAATTAGGTAGTAGGTACCTATCCCGACCGTTAATCGAAGGCGCACTTGAGGGGCGGAATTTGCAAGCGTATGCACATACCGGCGTCATCAAATACACTAATAAATTGACCCGATCGATGCGTTTGCGATGGCCGTGGGGGCGTGGCGGGGTGGCGGGGGGGAGGGAGCGGCCGGTGGTTGGTGCTTTGGTTTGGATTTATGAAAGAAATGTCGGTTGCGTTTGTTTGTGTGTGTGAAAGCGCAGTTTAAGGACACGTACAGATTGGTCGCGTTTTAAAAAGGGGAGTTCACACTTACCGATTTACGTTAATAAGAATAAAATGAAAAAAAAATACCTGCCCATTTTATTGTTGATTCGGGTCGAGAATCACTAACATAATTACCTCCTAAAATGTTTTGCAGATCCAAAACTGCACCTTGTATACTAACCCACTGCTGGGCATCTTCCTCCCTCAGACGCCACTCTTGTAGTTTTTGAACCTTTAATATTCAGGACTGTTCCTTTAGGGCAATAATGTCAACGTAATCCACCCAATTTGTCAGAATATACACTTAGTTGTACCTAATTTATACTTTTAACTGACTGGCCTCTCAGCTCAGTTGGCAGTAGCTCGTGGATTCGATCCCCACCGAAAACAAAATATTTGTGTGGTGAACATAGATGTTTGTAATCTGTCCGGGGTTTAATTTTTAATATGTATGTATTATCAAAAAAATCATGTAAGTAAGTATTTATCAGCTATCTCGTTTTCATAGTACAAGCTCTACTTAGTTTGGGGCTAAATAGTGTTGTGTGGATTGTGAGCATTATTTATCTTATCTTATACCTTTAAACGAGAAAATCTTGTATATAGGTATGTATATATATTTAGGATCTCGGAAACTGCGCCAACGATTTTCACGAAATTTAGTATACAGGGGTTTTCGGGGGCGATAAATTGATCTAGCTAGGATTCATTTTTAGAAAATGGTGAGAAGTCGGTGTTTTGCAATAATCAAACATAAACTCAACATACGACTGCTCCTGCCATCTATTGGCGATTGTGAGCAACTAACTGCAAGCTATTCCAGCAGATGACGTGGTTAATTAAAAATAAGCCAATAAATATACGACTCTTCCTGATATCTATTGGCGAATAATAATACTATTTTTTTAACCCCGAGCGAAACTCGGTCATACCAGTTCGTTTGTTTTTATATGTACAGGCTGGAGAGTCAACGGTTTGAAACTCCTAACTTCAACGCTAGCTACATCGACCGTAACCTGGTCATCACTGGACAGGACCAGTGCTATGTCTCGGAGTTCTAGTAAGTACGGCTAGCCGGGTTTGGGAATGGGACATCTGTGAGACTACTGAGACCGGGCAGCGAGACTACAGAGGCATCACTAAAGGTGCAAACAAACTGGGCTGATGTGATGTGACGTCCGTAAAGACATCAGCAGGGCGATCATGTAACTTTAGCTGCAACTGCAATGGTTTCAATTGAAATCTTATTGAAACTGACAAATTTGGGATAACGTAGTAGCTTATTATTATCTCATAGTTAATACATGAAAAATAATTATTTCATAATGAAATAAGTAATTAACCTTAAAAGTTACCGCCAATGTTGACCACAAGACAATAACTTCAAAATTGCGGTCTTCAAAATGTTGTCTAGGCGACTGATCTATGCGACGCGCGACTCAAGGGTATCTGGCTCATTGCTATTCCGCGTAGCAATGCCGCCAGCGTCTTGAGGACGCTTCTTTCTGACGCTGATTTGAATCAGTTGAGCTATCTCTAGATCGTTTGTAACGGTCTGCAGATAGCTTAACTGTTTCTTCTGTATTGTGTACAGTTTTTATATGTTTAATTGTAAGTTTCTTTGTGCCAATAACTTGTTTTGTTTAGCTTCAATATGAACCGCGACACAGGAGTCTTGGCCATTGACTGTCCGGTACTCAAATTTGAGTCGGAACGAACGATGCTGCAGCACTGGCCTTTGCACGAAGACACCGTCTTCTATTATAGCTACAAAGGAGTTTACCGTAAGTATAGGCGGCACTAGAATGTATGTATACCTACCTATATACCTACACACATCAACATTGTCATAGGGACATTCAACACTGTTAATTTTTACAAAAACTGAAAATAATATCTTTAGAAAATTGGGTGGCAATAATCTTTATTTTGTGTGTTGTTTATTATTAATAATAAAATACAACTGTTTGATATTATTTATAATTAAAAGTTAAAGTAGGAACAAAATCTTGAAATATCAGAAAATCAATTCGAAATGGAATAACCCTAAGAATGTTGATGTGTGTAGGTATATTACGAGAAGAGTTATACATACAAAGAGGCAGACCAAAGAAAAGATAGATAATACTTTATTGTATACCTACACACCAAAAGAAGAATAAGAAGAGAAGAGAGGAGAAGACATAGAGGTAGCCTACATTCAGCTCAGAATCGTTCTTCCTGGAAATGTGTAGGGAGGTCATGTCCAGCAGACTTCTTCAGGCTGATGATGATGCAGGTACAAAAGGCCACATAAATCTAGGCGAAAAATAATACAGTACCTACAATGGTGGCATTATCGCTGATAGCGATTTATTCAAGGCAACCTGGGGAAGGAACGTATTTGACAAAATATAAAGATGGATGATAAGAGAACCTAAAAAATTTCGAGCAACACGTGTCAAGGGTCACGCAAAAAGGGCCCACCAGCGGCCTACTTGCGGATGCTGATGATGGATGTAGGGCAATGCATCGTAGGGCACGTTCCTGACGTACGTGACCTACGAGGCAATGCTTTGTTACAGGCGATGATTACTACTTATAAAATCAGGTTGGTCATTTGCCTGTTCCATCAACGACCTGTATAAAAAAAATTGTGTGTGTCAGCTCCGACGCACGACTGGAGTTTACTCCTTAAAGGCAAAGTAAGGGTACACACTACCCACGATCTAGCTGCACTGCTCACACCAAATTAGAAAGTTGCGCAAGATAGGTTGCGCACCAAAAACGTAACGAGGTCATTCGTTCAGTAGATTTTACTCTCCACATTTTTCTCATACCGGGCGCCTTATATCAAAAAACCGATTCTTCAGGAGTAAACTCCAAAAAAAATTGCAAGCGAGAAGTTGTTTGACGTATGTCAGCTTAGTAAAATACAGTGACGTTTTTTCAGCTCGCATCACTCTAACCATGCCGTTATATAATTGCGACTATCTGAACGTATGCAATGAGTCCACATTTGCTTATCTTACGGGACTGCCTCACTTCAAAATCACTCCTAAAGGTAAGCCTACCACATCCAAGTTATAAGATTTTCACATGAAACGACTGGCCACTCAAATCAGTTGGAAGATACCTACGTAGTATCTCTTATAGTATAGAAGGACCTTCACCGAGCTGGTTATTTAATGAAACGTATTTTATATTTAATTAAACATGCCAATAAATATATTCTATATGGGTTGCCTATCAAATTTCAGTCCAGGATAATTATGATTAATTAATAATTTAAAAAAATATTGTTTTTTTAACTTTCCACCGGTTTGTTTATTAGACAAATTCTATATCTATACCAATCGAAAGTATAGACCCCATAGAATATGCAAACGTTAGGTTGCCTATTTTTTTCCGGTCACAACTCTTGGGTAGCCAGGTATAAACAGGTAAATCGATACTAGCATTTTGCACCGGTATCTTTATTGAATGAAAATACTGGGGTCTATACTTTCGATTGGTATAGAATTTGTTTAATAAACAAACCAGTGGAAAGTTTTTTTTTTTTTTATTATTAATTAATAATAATTATCCTGGACTGAAATTTGATAGGCAACCCATACAGAATATATTTATTGGCATGTTTAATTATATATAAAATACGTTTCATTAAATAACCAGCTCGGTGAAGGTCCTTATATAGCGGGATCTTAGACTATTAGTAGTCTGTGGTTGGAAGTAGCTCTGCCTTCTGGGCTGGTAAGTCATGGGGTCGATCCCCACCGAGAACAAATATTTGTATGGCGAACACAGATGTTTGTTCTCTGTCTAGTGTCTCGGTATTATATTATATCCTTAGTTTTGCTTAATTTGAAGCTAAATAGTGTTGTGTGGATTGTCTAAAATATTTATTTAAATAATCACTAAGTAGTTAGCAGTCATTAAACGGCGAAGAAAAACATCGTAAGGAAACTAGCGTGATGCATGTCTAACCTCAAAAGTACATGAAGCCGGTTCAAAAATTGATTAAATTCAAGGTGCCTACCTACGAAAGGAACCTCTTTGAGGCGCACTTACAGTCAATTTCGAACGAACTGGTGATACATGATCATCAACTCAGCCCAGTATCACCCACTGCTGGGTATAGGCCTCTTTTAGTATTTTTTGTTCTCTGTCCTGTGCCTATTGTTCAAAGCTCAAAGTTAATTTATTCATAACACGGTTACACGTCAAATACAGTAAGTAATTCATTGAACTATATGCTACACAGTAGGTATGCCTATGCTCATTCTGTAAATAAAAAATATACTTACAAAAATATAAAAACTCTACACTATTACGGTAGGTTATTACGGTTCAGCAGGCCGATCATTACTTAGGTTGCAGTGGTTTCAATCAAAATCTTATTGAAACTGTCAATTTTCAATACGTGACCAAACTGTCAATACGTGATCGCAAATTGACAGTTTCAAAAAGATTTTGATTGAAACCATTGCAACAAAAGTTACATGATCGGCCTGCTCGTGTTTCTTGGTGACACAAGAAGAATTGCTCATCTCATTTGTTTACAGATAAGCCAACAAATAAATTCCTCTCGCATGATCTATCACAACTGAACATCTTCGAACGAGAGACGTTCTTCTACCGCGCCAACTTCCTCGCCAGAACCTTCATCAACTCCCGCCTGTGTGACTTCGGATGCTATTAAACAACTTTAAGATAGCCTACCACAAGCTCTGTCTGGCTTTGGTTTTGAGTTTGTGTGAGTGTCGTCTAAATAAATCCTACGTCGAAACGTCACACACACAGTATAATACACTGGTGAGTACTGACACATGGTTAAAACCAGAGCCAGACAGAGCTTGTGGTAGGCCTACAGAAACAATGTTTGGGTCTGAGTCGAGCCTGGCCCATAGTTTTTTTGACAGTTCTCTATTAAAAAGTGTCAAAATCACTCCGGCTCGACTCAGACTCAAGCGTCCCCTATTCTCTTAAAGGCTGACAACCGACAAACAAACGTCTCGCTACATTTATCCATTTTGAAAAACCACTGAACTTATTTTTGTAAAATTTGGAAATAACTGGCTTCAGATACCTAGTGATCAGCGAAATTTATTTTTTACTCAGAGATTTCAATAATCGCAATCAACAAAGTTGATTGGTTAAGCTTAGGAAAAATATAACTTTTCTACGTTAATGCATAACTTTTTTGGTAGAAAAAACTGTCTGGATCGAAATGATTTGTTGTTTGTGTTTTTTTATAAACATAGGTAATCTTCAATAAGCTGTACTGTGCACGCAAAGTTGTTTGATGGTGGTCTGCCTCTTAAATGCGACGCAGCTATTGTCTAAGGGCAAGCTGAATCAACAACCATTAGTAGTAATAAGACTTTATTGTTTATGTAACGTTCAATTCAATTTTATTTTCAATAACAATACTTAACATTTTGTCTTGTAATAATATCATACTTATTAAAATAAATGATTGTATTGTATTAAAATAATGAAATAAAACAATTCATAATCGTATAGAATTCATTTAATAACATTTCATTTTGTTTCATTTTATTTCTGACAACCTTAACAAATTTATTGACCAATCCACACATATTATGGCAAAGGATAAGTAACTGGGTTTCATTAAAGCGTTTCAAATCCGTTCAACGCAGTGGTTTGAACGAACTAGAGACACAAGATGATTGAAATTTTATTTGACCTTTCTTCTAAAACATACTAACCTAAAACAAACAAACCTTACCTAAAAAAAATAAAAAAAAATACATACTTACCTTCTTCAAACAAATAAAATACATTTAATTTCATTTCAAAATAGAAGGTGCAGTTTGAAACCCAGTTATATAACCAGAATATAATAAATCTATAAAAAACATTGCACAAGGTAATAAATTGATCTACATTAAAATGTAATAATGTTAATAGATTAAATAATTATGAGTTTTAATATAAATTATAAATATTATTACAGCAGGTTTCACCATGGCACCATCAATACCATTAATCTATATTTACTGCAAATAAATATAATTTCTTTATAACGATAACTATAAAATTATCTATTAATAATGTGAGATTCATATATATGGAATTTATTGAAATAAAAATATTGCACGACATGATACAATCTTTTTTGTTTTAAAAGTTTAATTACGTACGTTGGTGAATATGGATGGCTACTTCTTAACTTAATAATATATTAATTTAGCAATCTTGATATAAAAGTTATATTATAACAATGAGCATGCCAATTTTTATAGAATAGGTAATACTTTTTGTAACTGTAACTTCGGAATTAAAATATTTTTTACAAAATTTAATACTTCATAACATTTATTTCTATAATTTAATTATTTACAATATATGAAGCGCTTTAGCGATTCGACTACTAATATCAAAGCTATAAGATCAATTGAGGCACTAAAATCTTCACTGTAATTTCTTAAAACTACGTAAATAATTTAAAAATGATTGCAAAAAGTGCTAAAAACTCAAAATATGCGCATAAACTTGCAAAAAAAGTAACATGAGCAAACGTCTACGTGAAAGTGTAAAATGGCAAACACGTAAATTGGAAAATGAATTTACTTAGAACCTATTATGCAACTGCAGGTCCCAAACTACATCTATTACAAATTTCATTTCATTCAGTTCATTATACGTTACTTGATTTTAAAACATAACCAATAAAATAAATAAATCATATTTTTTTATTTACTAGAACTTTTGACTTTTGAGAAAAATATTTTGATCACAAAATCATAAATAATTTTTTATTTAAAAATATGTAAAATAATCTCGCATGATCTCCCAATTTACGCTTTTTAAATATAAAATCAAATATCACCAAAAAAATACAACAATGTTATAATAAAAAACTACAGGTACATTAAATGAGCAAAATATTATACGAATCTACTTTTTTAGGCCGATTCGCACTAGGAATGTTTTAAATATCTCATCAATTTAAATTTTATTAGATCCGATCATTCATAAACTCTCACTTTTTAGCGGCTTTTTAAATATTACTGTCACTACCACTTTCATATCAACAAATAGAGATGGCAAAAGAATGAGCTAAGCTTGTTAATTGATAGAAAAGACTAATACAGGGTTATTCATTATTAGCTACAAATACTCAGGAATTAGGTTCAACAAATAAAATAAAAAATATTTATGTAATGATTTTTTTTAAATTTTGATTTAAAATTTTGTATCAAATTATTTTTTTAATTAATTTCTTTACGGCTATTGCATAATTATTGCCATGGAGAACAGGACGATGACCCACCCAGGCGGTGACTGAACGCAGAGTGTCACTCACGGCGCGCGGGCGCGGATCAAAGGTCAAAATAGGTCAGGCGCCAAGGATTTCTTTATCGATTTTCTCGGGATTTTCATAACAAAACTTAAAAAAAATCATTTCATAAATATTTTTTATTTTATTTGTTGAACCTAATTCCTGAGTATTTGCAGCTAATAATGAATAACCCTGTATAAACGCTCTTATTCATAATGGTCGCTGAGCACTAAAGAGCCGCTATGTCTATTGACAGAAAGTAACAGTGACATTAATATTATATAGAGCGGCTATACATTCTCAGGGAATATAAATCTGTTGTTAAGTGTGAATCAGCCTTGTTGTAATATTAAACGTAGTGCGAAGAGATCACTGTTCAAGAAGCAAAGAAAACCCACGACAAAGACAAATCTAGACAATAAATGAGCTTCGATTTTCATCACGATTTTTGAGATCACTAGTATTACTATTTTCTATTTATTACTAAAAACAATTGACCTAATTCATATTGGTTCCATTATCTAAAATGCTCGACGGAGTCTAGTCCAGTTACCATCTTTTTTTACATTAAAAATATAATATATATGTCACTGTCACAGTGACAATTATACTTCAGAGCCGCTATATCATGGCGGGGAATGTCAATATGGCCCTAAAAATAGAAAGAGGAAAGATTCAATTTTAAGAATAGAATGAATGGGGCACGATTTGGGCCTTAAGATTGAAGCCCAAATCGTTTAAAACAATAAATATAAATTTAAGAATAAAAAATGCACGATTCGGTCTTCGACCATGAACCTCGTTTAGAACGATAAATAAAATTTTAAAAATAAAGGGGCAAGACTTGGTCCTCGATTAAAACAATAAATAAACTTTGAAGAACACAAAGGGGCAAGATTTCGCCCTAGAGCTTTAACCTCATTCAAAGCGATAAAATTTTATTATACGATGGCAAAAAGTCAAATCTTCACACTACGATTAACTTAAATTTTGGTTTCAATTTTGTTAAATAACTCATCCATAATAGCCTGTTAGTTATCAGACGTTTCTTTTTGTTTCTCAAATGACAGATCGATTCATTTCATCAACAAAAATTGCCCAATGCATAAAGCTGTATTTATAATTTTCAGCCCCTAGGATAAACGTCTGCGTATAACTTATATAGATAGTGCAATTCACCTCGACGCGCCCCTCGCGGGGTGCGGGGAGTTTGCTCCGAGCGGCAGTCGCGAACCGTAGTCTATTCATTGTAGTGTGCGTGTGCACTCATAGGTAATTAGTGTGTACCGATAACACTCAAACATTGACGGAAGCTTGCACACATATACTAAACGGTTAGGAGGAATAGTGGGGCGCGCCTTCGTGGATCGCACTATCTATACGTGAGAATCAAGCGATTGTGAATAAGTAGGCTAGTTTAGACTAGTGCTAACTGCATTCGTATGCAAACATGTTCAATAATCTAGAGCCGATACTAGGCATCTGCTGTTTTATCTGAAAGTTACGAAAAATGAAAATGAACACCAAAGTGCAGGATAGGGTACAAATTAAAATACACGGGGTCGTGCAGGGGTTAAACGTAAAAAAGAATATGAACTATGAATAACTTGAAAATGAAAATTGAAAATCTTTATATCTTTAGCTACTAAAAACTCCTTGCGCGTGAATGAAAAATCAGTCATAAATAACTTCAAATCAGTAAATTTACAACCTTAGGTTTTTTTTCTTGGGGATTTGACAAGTCAAAATATAGGTGCATGCCTGAGAATGCTCCATTATTTCTCTAGCTATAAAAATTCCTAGGGATAATTGAAAAATTATATTTAATGTCCACTTTTTCTTATGTTAGTATGACCGTAGCATACCTATGCACGACTGGTTTTAAATGTAGATATATATACTTCAAAATAATGTATAATAATAAATGTTCATGCATGATTTGATTTACATTTGAGGCGTGTTCAAAATGAGTGATCTATGGGTTAAAAAATCCGTGCGGTATTAAGGGTTAATTTCTTACCTTTAAAACAAAATGAATAATTATGACTTTTGCATTTTTTTCTTAACATGTAGAAAAAGAGTCGAAAACGCTTGACAAGAATATATGTAAAAAAAGCTTAAATGATTAAAAATAAGCGTTAAAAATGAAATTTACTGCTTAATCTAATAAAAAAACTGTTGTATAGTGGCGGAATGAAAATGTTCGGCGGAATGAAAATGTTCATCGATTTTCAACTTGATTTGTTCAACGTATCACGATCATATACTACCTTTTGAAACTGAATAGACAGAATACACCGATAAGTTAACGTCACATATTATGTTAAAATGTGTTCGATCAAGGCACTGGTGCAAGCGAAAACCGACTCTAAGGTGACGAACATTTTCATACCGCGACTGTAAATTAGTCTGTAGATAATGCATTAATATACAAAGATGCAATTAAATACACTAAATTAGTAAAAACATAGCCAATTAAGTCTTATTTTTGTTCTTTCAGATCTAAAATAATACTAAAAGCTGAAAATGTAAAACTTAAAATGTATTAGTACAGTTGGCTGCACTTAAATGTATACAGTACATATATTTAAAGCAGAAAGCACATAATTACAAATATTCATTTACAGAGCAAATACAAAAAAATAATACTCGAACTATTAACCGCCTAGATCAATTAGTTATTAAGTTTTATTAAGCTATTGGTCTTCCTAAAATTTGTTTTGTTTTTTTTTCGAGTTTATCATACTATTGTAATACCATTTTAAAACATATACAATGTATACATCTTTAGTGCAGTTGATTGCACCAAAAACTAATACTGAGTACTCAAACCTTATCTATGTAACACATTCTACATAGAGACAAAATAAACTAAAAAGCCGAGATTCAAAAAACTTAAACTTCTTACAACACTGATCGCAGTTCCCATACAAAAATCCCAAGCCAGTTACCTCTGCATACAAAAATGGCATTATCTCATAGAGCACGTCTACCGAAAACGTGCCCTATAGGACATTGCATTGCACTCTAAGATCATGTACAGGCTGCGCGAAAATGTACGCAATTTCTAACTTTGAAGGTAGCGTGACAGTATCGCAAAAAAAAAAAATTGTACATAATTCACACAATATCTAGCCCCAAAATTACTATTACTTTAATTTAGTTGATAAGTTGACTAATATCTCCAGCTTTTTCCTGTAAAGCTTCATATAAGCTGAGGAACAAGCATATGTCCCACCTGATGTTAAGTGGTTACATCTATAACAGAGCAATGCTGTGACACCACCAAGAAAGTAACGAATTGCATACATTTCAATGCAGCGGACTGTACATGTTTTAAACCGGCACCCATTCTCTCCAAATCAAACATCTTACTGCAGACGAGTGTACTAGGTACGTTTTATGGTGACCCCGATCGGCTATGACCGCTCGTAGCGCCCTCTACAACTATCACCTTTGTTAATTATAAAATAGCTATCTAAGCGACATTATTAGATGATTAATATGACTTCTACAGAAATCAGGTCTATACTTATCACCACAAATTGTTTTACTCAAGTTTTTAAGCAGAGAATAGTTGGTAAACATAGCGCCATCTAGCGAGTTTTTAAAAATCGTCTAATTTAGCGCTTTAAGATTTCCAGTGCCTAATTTCTAGATTCATCTAGCCCTTTTAGTGTCATGTCTTTCGTAAATGAGTGATTTCTCGTTTATAAATATAGTTATTTGTTTAGCAAATAGTACATAACAATTGTCTATATTCATACCATAAATTATACTAATTGTAAAACAATTTGTTGCGACAAAAACGCCATACAAACCCGCGGAGTCAACTCGGGGACACTTACAGGTCCCATTTTATTAAACTAAACTTTATATGTACATTGTATCACCATCATTCCCTTAGGCAGGAGTTCAATATCACAACTACAACTCGAATTATATCGCCCTTGTAAGGGCAGACCGACCTTAACCTTTAACCTTAGACATCACATCGCCATTGAACGATCAGGAATTATATCGCCCTCGTAAGAGCAGACCGACCTTAACCATCACATCGCCATTGAAAGGTCAGACTGACCTTTGACCTATCACCTCAGACAGACATTTCTAGTACTTTTGGTTAAATCTCTAGTCTAGGTGTTCTAAATGTCTGTACTCAACTGTTAGTATTAACTAAAACTATTCTCAAGCAAAAATCAAGACTCAAGCATTCCTACTGTATGAATTTTCAAAGACGTTTTTTGTTAACAAGAAAAATTGCATTAAGTCCACCTGATGATGAGCGGTTACTTCTGCCTTTAACAATGTTTGAGTCTCGATTTAACCTGTTGGAACTATCTGGCTCGGTAGAGTCAGGAACAATATATATTTACTGTGTAGAGATTTGTTCTAAGGGGTTAAAAACTTTTTTTTCTTACAAGTACAATGGCACTATGGATCTATTGTCAGTTAGAAAGAGAAAGAGATAGACATATGAGAGAGCAAGCTAGAGTTATAACGTATAGCGTAATACCCTTATAAACCCTAAAAGGGGGTTGTTTCAAACCAAGTAATCGAATATTTTAGTTATTACTAAAAGGTTATAAAAACAGATGTAAAAAAAATGCTTTTTTATAATCTGTCTAGTACGTATGAGAGGAAAGTTTGACAGGCATTTTATAAAGAAAATGATATTTCTAAAGACGTAGAACAAAAGTGTTTATAAGGATATTATGTTACACCCTGTATAAACGAGGCCACAAAAGCCCGAATAGAAAATCACAGCTAAATTGTACAACTTTTCAGTGCGTGTGAACCACCAAGCCAGGTTCAAATCCCAGCGAGGCAAACTCACTTTTTGCGCTCAAATTTTTCACACGTACTGGCAAGTTTGTATGTTCGTTCAATGTTGATGTTTTTTTTGTTTTTTCTGAAGAATCTTTGGCCGTAGTCTATCCTTTCTTACCTGCGTTAGTCTTTTTCGTTCACACCTGAAAATAACAAAGATATTATACAGGGTGGAATTTTGTAATGCCACCTGGAGGGAAAGTACTCTTAATACTGCAGATAGAAAATTTTACTCAAAGGAAACATTCCTTTATTTTTGAATAGAGAGCATACTGCATTCAAAGATTTTCGACACCCGGGCTTCTCCAACACCCGGGAATCAAACCGGTTAAAATCTGAAAAAATTATACCCTGTTCTATGTTATTGCATCGATCGTTAGGGTCAATTATAAGGATGAAATCTTTCTAACAAACATGATAAATTAAATGAAAGACTAATAACGCTCTACTTAGTTTGGGGCTAGAAAGTGTTGTGTAGTTGTGTGGCTTGTCTATATTTTTTTTTGCCCAAAAATTTATGTACACTATGCCAGTGCTCTCCAACTAAGGAAAACATCGTGAGGAAACCGGCATATCGTAGAACCTAAAAATTTCGAAAATATAAATATTTAAATAATAAATATTTTGGACAATTCACACAACATTATCTAGCCCCAAATTAAGCAGAGCTTGTACTATGGGAACGAGATAGCTGATCATACTTATATACAATGTATGTATGTATTATATCAGCTATATGTGTCAAGTGCACGAAAGGAGCCCTTTTTGAGACGCATGTATAATCCTTTCACCACACTTGGTTCGAAAGAATCAGTGACACGATAACAAGAAGAAGAAGTGACAACAAGAAGAGTGACTCACGTGTCAACAGTATCGGGGTCGAGTAGCGCGGCGTTGATCTCCAGCATGTGTTGTTGCGTGACGCGGTGTGACGTGACGCGCGCGTGCGCCAGGCACGTGGAGGGGGGGATGGAGCTGTACGAGAAGGAGGGGTCGTCGCGCGGGACGAGGCGGGGGGAGGCGCGGGCGGCGCATATACCTGCCGGGAGACCAACAGTGTAGTAGTTACTCTGATTTATTGGTTGTGTTACTCTGATTTACTAGTGATTTAACAGTATTGTTACTCTGATTTAACAGTATTGTTACTCTGATATAACAGTATTGGTACTCTGATTTAACAGTATTGTTACTCTGATTTAACAATATTGTTACTCTAATTTAACAGTATTGTTACTCTGATATAACAGTATTGGTACTCTGATTTAACAGTATTGTTACTCTGATTTAACAGTATTGTTACTCTGATATAACAGTAGGTATTGTAACTCTGATATAACAGTATTGGTACTCTGATTTAACAGTATTGTTACTCTGATTTAACAGTTTAGTTATTCTGATTTACAAGTCTAGTTACCACTCACCAGTGACAACTAGGGCATGCAATTATCGAAACTTTTCGATAATCGATAATACGATATTTATCGCTCTATTTTTCGATAATTATCGAGAATTATCGGTTGTTGGTAAAGGGAAAAACCTTCATGTTTCGGTCTCGGTAATTTAACTGCTTTATTTGTCATATCTACACTCAACAAGAAGATTTACGTATAACCTACTATTATCCTATTTCTACTTATATCATTCTTTTTCTATCGTGTCGATGTTACAATATAATTGAGTGAAAAGTGGATGAAACGGCATTGAACAGAGGATGCCTTCTGTCACTTTCTGGTTTTGATTTTTACATAATTTTTTTTTAAACATCTCTCGGTTGTTCACTGTTTGTTCAAGGATTGCATGTACCATTAATATGGAAAATAGCAAAAAAATTTTGAACTTAACATTAAAATTTTGGGATTGATAACTCATTATTTACTAATAAATATGATTTTATTACATATTATTTCGATTAGTGTCACTAATAGAAAAGATTTTAATTAGATGACACGTTCCGTTCTAATAATTATGAGCTATTTTAACGATTAGGGCCTTACTTATAAAAATATGTCAAAAGATAAACAATCGTTAAACTAATGCCATCTCTTACCACTGGGTAATCACAAACAGTGACAGGGCTAATTTTAAGCAATGATTAAATTTAAATTGCGTTTATAAGTAGGGCTGTAAGTTCTTAAGTAAATCAGTCAGTCAGTCGAATGCTTGGACTAGTAGGTAATAAACATATATCAATAACAATCAATTATAATGTACGCATTGTTTAACATTTTGTTATCGTTAGGAATAAGAATGAACTATTCGTAATAATAGTTCATTCATACATTTTTAAATTTATCGTTTATCGGTTTTTATCGTTTTTATTTTCGATAATTATCGCTGGCGAAAATAGACTCTAGTTTACAATTCTAGTTACACTGATTTAACAGTTTAGTTACTCTGATTTAACAGTTTTGTTACTCTGATTTAACAGTTTAGTTACTCTGATTTACCAGTTTAGTTACTCTGATTTACCAGTTCAGTTACTCAATAACAGTCTAGATACTCTGGTTTAACAGTTTAGTTACTCTGATTTAACACTTTAGTTAGTCTGATTTAGCAGAGTAGTTATAGTTACCACTCACCAGTGATATAGATGTCCTCTAGATGAAAGTAAGGCGTGTGTAACGCGGCTGTGTACAGAGCCACGGCTGCCGGGGCGGATAGCGCGTATCCGGTGCCGGATACATACCGCGGATACACGCGCGCCCCGTACATGTAGCGGGGGGAGTACCTGCGGGGGGGATTACCCTCTATTCTTTATTCTACACATAGAAAAATACTGACGTGCACAAAGGCGAGCTTAACCCTTAAAAGAGTTCTACTACTCAACCCTTTATTCACAGACTGGCCTCTCAGCTCAGCATTCTGAGCCGTAGGTCGTGGGTTCGATCCCCACCGAGAACAAATATTTGTGTGGTGAACGCCTGTCCCTGTCTGGGTGTTATACGTATGTGTTTACAACAATAAATTGTATTACATAATATCAACTATCTGGTTTCAATAGTACAAGCTCTGCTTAATTTGGGGCTAATCAGAGTTGTGTGGATTGTTAAATATTATTATCAGTATTATAATCATACATTTATTTGATTTAATTTTTTTTAGTTTTTATTATTATTCACCAAAAAAGTGCACAAAAGAAGCCTCTTTGCGCATTATTGATCCTTTCACCACACTAGTCCGAAAGAACCCCTCTAAGCGAGGTAACGCCGCATGACGTCATGTTTTTTCGTGCGTGCATCCGGCTCCATCGAATTATAAGACGTTGTCACGTCAAAAAGTAGGAGGTTCTAAATTCGGTTGTATTTTTATTATTTTATCTAGATAGTCTTGCGTGTACAGTCCATAATAATTATTAATATTATTTACTAAAGATTTTGAAATTCATTGACTTCCAGAAATGTGCAAGATTAATCTTGTCTAGCAGTGGACTTCTTCAAGCTGATGATGATGATAACTTCATAAATAGATTTCGATAGTCCCGGCAAAAATATCTTAAACAAAAAAAAATGCAAAAAGTATTTCTCTCCGGCGGGGAATCGAACCCCGGTCTCCCGCGTGACAGGCGGGGATACTTACCACTATACTACCGAAGACTTAGCTCTTAGCCCGAAATTTATGAGTAGTTGATATCTAAACCATACAATTTGATCAAAACCCTTATTATAAGACAATCTTACCAGCACCTTACTGAGCTACTACTAAGCTGAGATGCCAGTCGTCCTAAACCAAATTCCATATTTAGTTGTATCATAAGAATCACTTTGAAACGGCATAAAGCTAGGTGAGTCTAGGTGCCAGTTCCACGCGACCAAGATCAGAAGAACAGGCATTAAACTTTTTGTTTTTTACAACTAGCTGATGAAACAAGCATATGGGCCACCTGATGTTAAGTCAAACTCAATAAAATTTTATTCATTACAATTATTAAAACGTGTTAAAGCTAGGTGAGTCTAGGTGCCAGTTCCACGCGACCAAGCCGACGCAAGAACAGACAACAAACTACGACTCGGTTCCTACCGTTTTTTTATATGATTACTCTTATAAAACAAAAATAATAATCCAAAATAATAGCAGTGAAGTTCAAGTGGTAACCATCGCCTATAACAAAGCATTGCTTCGTAGGTCACACATATCAAGAACGTGCCCTACGATGCACTGAACTACGTCCATCCACTTTAGACATACAGATGTTCAAACTCACGTGCCAGTAATTTCACCTTTCAAACCGAAACACAGCAATGCTGCTTCACGGCAGAAATAGGCATGGTGGTAGTACCCCGGATGAGCCCTTCTAAAGAGCTCTACTACTACTAAACTACGGCTATGTCGTCGGTCCATCAGGTCTTACCATTTATTAGTAGTGTCGAGCACCGGTCTTGCTCCACAGATGAGATCACCAATCAGAAGGTACTCCTTCCCCTTGTAGCCCATAGCGACCTTAGCATCATACTCCTTCGATCGGTTCTTCAGGTTTGCAACTAAACTGGGCACGTTGACGTACATATCATCATCAGTTTTTAATATGTAGCGAACTGAAATAAAGAAAAATCTGGTTTAGTGTGTTCGGCAAGTTTATCATCCACACTTGATGTGCGGCTGGTTTTTCCGCAAGTAGGCCGCTGGTGGGCCCTTTTTGCGTGACCCTTGACACGTGTTGCTCGAACTTTATTAGGTTCTAAAACACGCCGGTTTCCTTACGATGTTTTCCTTCACCCTTTTGAGAGTGCATAGTGCACATAAATTTTTCAACAGATAAACTCATAGGTACACGAGTGGATTTGAACCCACGACCTTGGTTTAGTGTGAGTCTGTCGGAAGACAAAAGTTTTCAACCAGTGTGTCTTACCTGTAACAACCTAAAATAAATATTCTGTACAACACTATCTAGCCCCAAACTAAGCAGAGCTTGTACTATGGGAACCAGATAACTGATATGCAGATATTTTTTTTGTAAATACATACTTAGAATACATTATACCAGACAGAGAACAAACATGATTGTGTTCATGTTCACCACACAAATTATTTGTACTATTTTATTTTATTTATTAACAAAATGCAATAGCTGTGTTTATTGCATTTTGTTAATAAATAAAATAAAATATCTTCATCTTCATCAGCCTGATGAAGTCCTCTGCTGGACATAGGCCTCCCCTACACATTTCTAGGAAGAACGATGCTGAGCTCTTTCCGTCCATCGACTTTCCGCGATCTTAACAATGTCGTCGGTCCATCTGGTGGGTGGGCGCCCTACGCTGAAAACTGATAAGATCAGCAAATTTTCGCTATTAACATTTTTACACGGAAAATATTCAAACTTTTAAGTAAAAGTAAAAGATATTTGAAAAATATAAATATGCAGTTATTGATTTCTTTTAAATCGACTTTTCCCTAACTCTCGCGATTTCGGACATCACCGTCCTTCTCAAAAAACCACCCTGTACAACATGACGGCGGAAGGTCGTGGGTTCAAATCCCGCTCGGCTCTTAACTTTTGGGACATAATAACAAAATCTTTGTGATTTCCTTAAGTGTAGTTAACACTATAAAATCAATAAAAAATAGCACAGGATACTCACCACTTTCATTGCAATTGTTATTGATCCATTTCAGCATCATTATAGACTTCAATGTTAAATTATTGTATGAATCTGTGAACCCCTCTTGTATAACATCCCCGTATTTATCTATTTCTTCTTCAATCCTGTCTTGTACATCAGAATCGTTCCTGCTAGGTGGCAACCCTAGCAAAAACACCAGCTTGAAATCCACCTCAGTGTTGCCACTGTCCGCATTCTCCCTAATAGTCGGGAAATTTTTATCTTTTCGTAGAATGCTTAGGATTTTTCCGAGATCTGGGTTATCTTCATGCCCTTTTGGGGGTATTTTCATAACGTTTGTGTCTTCGTAGTAGTCTACGTCTATATCTTCGTTGAGGACTTTGTTCATGTCGAATTCTGGCAACATTATATCATCATCTTTAAACCTTTCTTCAGGTACGTTATCAGTCTTTGGTGCAAGGTTACTTTGCAGCATTTTCGCTAATTCTGGCAACATTTCTGCAATCCCAGCGGATCGTTTTTCCCTACCGTCAGATTTAGTATACAAATCGTACGTGTAATTATAACTTTTGTATCTATCTCGTGTTTTATTAAATAAATTAGCTAGATCTACGTATTTCGTTTGATTTCCCCAACTGTCTCGTATAGCGATTCTCCTTTCGAAGTTTTCTGTCGCCGAACATACGACTATTAGTAGGAAAAGTTTGTTTTTTATTGGTCTCTCTTCTTTCGGACATATGTTTGTTGGCTCATGTATGACAGTTACGTTGTTAGGTAATACATAAAGCTTGGTGTCTCTGTTTGTGTGTGTTGTCCAACCAGCTACTATTGCTGAAAAAAAAGTTCAATGTTACGAATTCAAATATTATGTATTTATTCAATGATAGGCAATGCTTTGTTATTGGCGATGGTTACTTTACATCAGGTGGGCCATAATAATAATAATAATAATAAAAGTTTATTTTCAAAAAATAGGACATACAGAGCAACAGACAGAATAACACTAATGGAAAAGGACAATAACAATTTGTTTGTACATAAAGTGATATGCAGAGCCTACACTAAGATGAATAATCTTGTGTCGTAGGTCCTGCGTTTCCTTCAGTATATGTCCATCAACAAGTTGTATAAAAAAAGCGCTACGCTACAAACAGACCAAGTGGTTACCACTCAACACCAGGTGGGCCAAAGGCTCACAAACACTGATCTGAAGATTTTTTATAAAGATCAATGTTCACAAAGGAACAGACACACATAACATCCATATTCACTCGAAAAACATAACCCTCCTCTATGACAGTCGGGTAAAGATTAGACTACATCCGTTACCGGATGGTTCTATCTCTGTGGTAACATTATATCTCCAACGGCTGAATACAATTAGCCTTGAAACCTAATAGACAAACATTTTAGTATATCTATCATTTTTGACAGGTCTCCCAGCCAACAACGTCAATAACTAGTAGTTCGCCCCGAACTGAGATCTCGTGATGCGATTCAAATGCTCTGAAAAGTTAAATACATAGTACCTAAATAAACTCCTAATTAGAAAAAAATGTGCCACCATCACGTAAAAATGGTTATGGTCAGGGGCAGTTTGGAAACCCCAAACAATATAGAAACAGTTCTTGTAGGAGGCGCTAATCATTCGCGTCAATGTATTTAACGAGCCGGCCATAAGTGACGATATAAGTGCATGATACATTTATTATTGGTTTGATATCGTCATTCGTATTATTAGCTTGAAGCGTAGCGCGACTTTTGAACCTTTGGATAAAGTATGCACTTAAAATTATCGCCTCGTAGGTATCTGTTTTACCCACGCCTTACTAAATTCGCTTGGAACCACAGTAGAGTTCATTGTTATTTTGTAAAAGATATAAAAGAACGGTACGAACTAAGTCGTAAGTTTCTCCAATTTCTGTTCTCGTGACTCCAAATGAATTACCGACGCGCAACAGAGTAGCTATGGTTGTCAGCGTCGATGAGGTGGTCTTTTAATTATCGCCAACATCGTTATTTATGAGCCGATTTGGAAAATTATTTTTTAACTGAAATCGATTCAGCAGTTTGACCATGAAGACGGCTTCCCAAGTTTTTTTAATTTATATTATTTTATTTATGATTTCTTGTCATTTAGGGAGCTAAAAAGTTCAAATAAAGAGAGAACACGGAAAACTCTCCTCCTATTCAAACTTTTAGGGTCATATTAATAATCCTAGCGTAGCGTTGGACTGGTTGATCCGTGTTTTGTCTCTTGCATTGACATGCAATTGTCAACTCGAACAAATGTGACAAAACACGATTTAACTACTCCAGCGTTGCGCCAGGATTATTTGGGCCTTATTAATAATCCTGGCGTAGCGTTGGACTAGTTAATCCGTGTTTTGTCACATTTGCTCGAGTTGACAATTGCATGTCAATGCAAGAGACAAAACACGGATCAACTAGTCCAACGCTACGCCAGGATTATTAATAAGGCCCCTAAAGTATAAGTAAAATCATCTTTAAAAATGAATTTGTATTTATTGTTTTTTATAAATCGAGGACATGACTCCTTTCACGACTTTTCCCTAACTCTCGTGGTTTCGGACTTGGCCATCACCGCCCTTCTCAAAGAACCACCCTGTATATCACACACACAAATTATTTTCAATTAAAGAATTTTTGACTCTTCTGATACTTTTTTTTTATCTTTTTGACATGTTTCATTTGTTTTTGATTTTTACTGGGAAATAAAAAATAAATAAAATTTTGCCTTGACATTTTACTTTTTAATATGTTAGAATTATATTAAGTGTATATTGTAATTGTATTGTATTGTGTAGGCTAACTTTTATTTATTGTAATGATGTATTTTGTAATTGTATTTTCATTTGGGCGCTTTGGCGCTAGCTGTTAGTCCGAACTGCATTGTCCAAATCAAAAAATAATAGTATAGAAAATCGTACCTTTAGAGAGTTGTTCATTGGCCTTATTATAGACAGGTATGTATAACAACACACAGAATAGGATCATAGCTGTGCAGAACAAGAAGACTTTCATGAGGATAGAGAGAGGAGATCGTCTGTCTCTCTCCTCCGTCTTCGCGAGGATGTATGGCTCGTAGTGACGTTTCTCGTATGATCTGAAAGAGTATTCATAGGTTACTAGGGTCATAGTTCTTAGAATTAGTAAGTTGAAGTGGCAATGGGCAGGTCATATAGCTCGAAGAACCGACAACCGTTGGGGAATAAAGGTTCTCTAAAGGCAAACACGAACCGGAAGACGAAAAGTAGGGCCGCCCACACACCAGATGGACCGACAACATTGTCTAGATCGCGGGAAGTCGGTGGATGGAAAGAGCTCAGAATCGCTCTTACTAGAAATGTGTAGGGGAGACCTATGTCCAGCAGTGGACTTCTTCAGGCTGATAATGATGAGGTTAGTAGTAGTGATGTCACTGGCCTCTCAGCTCAGTTGGTAGTAGCTCGCAGAGGTCGTGGGTTCGATCCTCACCGAGAACAAACATTTGTGTGGTGGACACTAATATTTGTTTCTGTCTGGGTGAAAAGAAAAGCAAAAATCGCAAACAATCTTGCTTGAGGATTTACATACATAATTCCAAAACTTTTATTTATTTATTTAATTAATTAGAACGGTCTTGAGACCAATTACACTAATTAATAGGTAATTTACATTTCCATAATTTAACAGGTAATTTACAAATCTAATACATAATTAATTTAACATTAAAGAAAAATATTACAAAAATAAGTTTAGCATGTCAAATTAGGTACATTAAGTCAAATCTATCTTTAATTTAATAAAATAATAATAACAGAACAAAAACAAAAATTAAGTATTCATAAAACAGTCACACATAACATGGATAATAAGGATAATGTCAAATTATAAAAACCAAGTAATAATAATTAAAATGCTAGTTCGGCAAGTTTTATCATCCGCACTTGATGTGCGGGCAGGTTTTTCCGCAAGTAGGCCGCTGGTGGGCCCTTTTTGCGTGACCCTTGCAACGTGTTGCTCGAACTTTTTTAGGTTTTACAACACGCCGGTTTCCTCACGATGTTTTCCTTCACCGTTTTGAGAGTACTGGCACAATGCACATAATTTTTTCGACAGAAAAACTCATTGGTACACGAGTGGATTTGAACCCACGACCTTCGGATCGGAAGGCGGGGCCACTACCACTAAACCACCAGTGCTCTCAATTGAAATGCTAACAAAAAAATTAAATTCTGTCTGTCTCACAGTACTTGAAGCATTCAGCTAAGATTTCCCTCCAGCTGTCTACAAATAAGTCACAGTTTGGGTTGGCTTTTAGGAGTTTGTTGAGAGCGGCGATGGTTCGAGGTATCGGAGAGTTTGCGCGCGCGACAGTACGACACGAGGGGGGAGCAAAAAGTTTGTGGATCCTAGCCCGAAGATAATTGTTAGGGACAAAGAGTAGAAGTGACTCACTAAGCAAAACTTTACAGATAGTTGCGATCTGATCTTGCGCTCGCCTTCCAGGGAATTAAAGCCCAGGCACCCCTGCAAGAACCCCGTCGGATACATGAAGGGATAATATCCAAACCTGTACCTATACAGGAATCGGAGAAAGGCCTTCTGCACCTTCTCTAGTAAAAGTGCGTAAGTAACCTCATGTGGATTCCAAATGCAAGAACTTGATTCCAGTTTGCTCCTAACTAGAGCACTGAAGAGGAGCCTGACAACGTGTTCACTCCGAAAGTCACGAGCATTTCTCAGGACAAAACCAAGTCTCTGGAAGGATTGCTTAGCAACAGCTTTAATGTGATCATGAAAGGTGAGTTTTCGGTCAAATGTGACTCCCAAGTCCTCCTCAAAAAACTTGAGCTCTTAAAAAACTTGAGAAACCGACTTCATTGCCAAACGGCTAAATTGATTTTAATGAAATTTGTTTGGGACAATCTAGACGTAAGAATAACCTTCCAAATAAAAAAAATATTTTCTAAATCGGTTCATAAATGACGGAGGCATGCAGTTACAAACATAAAAAAAAATATTAAAAAAAAAATGGCAACACTGATTTTAATAAAATTAAAATGGGACCAATCTGGAAGCAGTACCTTTCAGATAAAAAAATATTTTTTCAAATCGGCTCACAAATGCCGAAGTTATGCGGTAACAAACATTAAAAAAAAAAAAAAACTACCGAATTGAGAACGTCCTTCAAAAGGAGGAGGTTCTCAATTCGGTAGACCTTTTTTTTGACTTCCAATCAAAAATTATTGGAAGTCGGTTAAAAATTGCAACGGCCCCAGCACTGAGCCTTGACTCACCCCAGAACGCGTGTGATAGGGCCTGGACTCGTAAATTCCAAGCCTGACATACTGTTGGCGATCGCGCAGATAGTCTGCGACGAGTCCAAGAAGTCCTGGCGCGAAACCTATGGCGCTAAGTTTTGCCAGCAGTATATCATTGTTGACCCTATCAAACGCCTTCGGGAAGTCAAAGTAGAGCACATACACTTGCCGCCCTCGATCAAGTTATGTGGTCGGTTCGAAATGTGTGAGTGTGAAGTTGATCTACGGTGTTCAGCTCCTTAAGTGAAGTACCTGTGAGATAGAAGAGGGCTGTCATCACTGTCACGCCCTGACGAGTACAACCTGTCATCATCATACCAGTGCTTGTCATTGTCTTCATGGTCCATGTATTGCTACTGTCAACAATAATATCATTTAATCATTTATGTTGCATTATAATAGCAACAGGTTATTTTAAGTTAGTGCCTTAGAATGTTGCATTATATACGAGGGCCGCCTTTTAAGTTCTGTCGTTTGAAATAAGTATAAACAATCTAATAGATTATTGCCATTTATTGTTTTTCAAAGTATTCTCCGCGATATTTAAAACACTTTTGCATGCGTTCGAATCAATTTTTAAAACATTTATTCCACTCCGAAGTGGGGGTCGTCGCTAAGCCAATGGGGTATCCAACGAGAGATCAACTCTTTTACGCTGAGTTCTTCGTGCAAGATTTTCAGGATGGTATTCCCTGAAATGCCCACAGCTGTCTCTATGTCATGGTATGCCACATGACTATCTTCGACAATTAGCTGCCGCACGGCATCGATATTCTCTTGCGTAATGGCGGTTTTTGGACGACCTTCACGTGGCTTGTAACTGAAGCTAGAATGCCCACGTTGAAATTCTAAATACCAGCGTTTTACATTCCTATGACATGGTGCTGCATCACTAAACACAGAAGTAATCTCCTCAAAGCACTAAAGTCGCGTGAATCCCCTTTGAAAGTTGTAGAAAATTATCGCCTGCATATTTTCCTTTGATATTTCCATTTTTAACCGACTTCCAATCAAAAAGGAGGAGGTTCTCAATTCGGTTGTATGTTTTTTTTTTTTTTTTTTTTTTTTTTTTAATGTTTGTTACCGCATAACTTCGTCATTTGTGAGCCGATTTGAAAAATTATTTTTTTATCTGAAAGGTACTGCTTCCAGATTGGTCCCATTTTAATTTTATTAAAATCGGTGTTGCCATTTTTTTTTAAATAATTTTTTTAATGTTTGTAACTGCATGCCTCCGTCATTTATGAACCGATTTAGAAAATTATTTTTTTATTTGGAAGGTTATTTTTACGTCCAGACTGTCCCAAACAAATTTTATTAAAATCGGTTTAGCCGTTTGGCAATGAAGTCGGTTTCTCAAGTTTTATAAACTTATAATTATTACAACTGACTGGTCAGTTTTGAATAAACGCTACAAAAAAACTATTCGACCGATCCAAAAGATTTTTTTTGTTTTCGAATTATAAATTTAAAAAGATGAAAATACCATATGTTTTTTTTTTAATAATTGCGGGAAGTTTGCAAACGACAGAACTTAAAAGGCAGACTACGTATAATAGCTACAGGTTATTTTAAGTTAAAAAAAATTTTACCGTTTATTCATAATACATGACGCTGAGCGGCTCGCTAGATCAAATATTAATTTATTCAGTTGGATCACAAGGATCTCTTTGAAACATCTTCGGCAAATTCATCATCCACACTCTTCCTTCACCGTTTGAGAGTACTGGCATAGTGCACATAAATTTATCTTCAGAAAAACTCATTAGTACACAACTGGATTTGAGTTCACAACCTTAGGATCGGAAGGCGGGTCCGCTACCACTAGACCACCAGTACTCTCTTTGAAACGTCTTTAAGCGAGCACTGGTGGTCTAGTGGTAGAGCCTTCCGATCCGAAGGACGTGGGTTCAAATCCACTCGTGTACCAATGAGTTTTTCTGTCGAAAAATTTATGTGCACTATGCCAGTACTCTCAAAACGGTGAAGGAAAACATCGTGAGGAAACCGGCGTGTTGTAGAACCTAAAAAAGTTCGAGCAACACGTGTCAAGGGTCACGCAAAAAGGGCCCACCAGCGGCCTACTTGCGGAAAAACCTGCCCGAACATCAAGTGCGCATGATAAACTTGCCGAATTTGCCGAACGTCTTTAAGCTAGGTGAGTCCCTTAAGAGCACATATGCTCATAAGGGATGAGATAGCAGAGGTTTTTAAGCAAGGCTACAGCATTCGTTGAAGTAATTTTCAGCTATGGGTTGGTTCTCAGTGAAAATGTTTTTCTTCTATACAACTGGCTGATGGAACAAGCATATCCACCTGATGTTAAGTGGTAACCATAATAAAGCATTGCCTCGTAAGTCACGCATGTCAGGAACATGCCCTATGATGAAATTCTCTACGTCCATCTAATCTTTTTTATTAGAAAGCTGTTACCTCGGCCTACCCTGAGGAGTGACGGAACAAAACATGATAATTCCATGATGTCTAACTTTTCACAAAAGGTCAAAAACCGGCAACTACCTTTGCCTTTGCACAATTAAATTATTTACAGTTAATTATAATTTCTAATGAATAAATAACTATAAAAACTTATAAAGCATGGTTTTTTTATTTATTTTATCAATGGAAATATTATCATGTTTTTGGATCAAACTTTCAACTTTAGAGGCGATTTACTGCAGGAATAAGCACGATTTGAACCACACCAACTTAAAGGGCGACGTAATTATGGTATTCTGTCAAATGTCATTGCTAACTTTTTTTATACAAAAAGTGGAATTATCATGTTTTGTTCCGTCACTCCTAAAAATACTTTTATTACAATTTATCCTGTTCAGATAAACAATGGCCCGAACATTTATTTATTTCAATTCAATAGGTACTACAAACGAATAAACAAATTTTGACTTTGCTTTCCCTCCAAAATGATTTCTTCTACAAAGAGTGGCTGAATTGGGCTCCTGACTTGAATTAATGGAAGGGAAAGGGCTTTTGCATACTTTTAAATTAAGTTTCTTTGCCCAGTAAAACAGGATTTTATTTTTAGCCTGGGTCGTCCCACTGCAGGGCAAAGGCCTCCCTCCTCTTTTTCCACACCTCTTGATCTTTGGCTACAATGCGCCAGTCGTTCATATGACAATCGAGATCGTCCCGCCATCTTCTCCGGGGTCTTCCTCTACGACACCGACCTTTTGGGACCCAATTGGTTAATATTTTGGCCCAAAGAACGTCCAAAGAAAACATGATAGTCTAATTAAAAAAAAACTGTAACATGTTTTAGGTAAATAGCGTGTGGACGCTGCTAACACGATATAATCAACTAGTTATAGCCTCATAATTAAAAACCGGTCTAGACAATAGAACAGTTACATCATAGAAAAGTTATAGGTGCTTAGAACTTACAGTTTATAAATTAAAGGAATACAGAACTTAACTGATCGTTAAATCTCAGTGTCACGAGATCTGCAGTAAGTTCGAAGGTCGTTCCACACTTCAGATTGCTTCAGATCCATAAAAAAACTATACAAACGTATAAAAAACAATAATATAAACAGAGCGCTGTCTTAAAATTTCGCAATCAATAACTATCTACTTACTTTTGAGTCACTGCACGAACGAATTAATTATTATGTATCCTTTCGTTGTGAGCAAGTTAACGGGGACAAATCACTTTAGTTGGTACTGTTGTGGATGAGAAATATGAAGGAAATAGATTTATTTACATTGAAATCACACGAAACTTTCGCGATGCACCAATCGCTCGTGCTGCCAACTTGCCAGATAGAGATAGACAGATGCAATACAGTGACAATGACAGCATGACTGAAATCAAGGTCATCTCGTGACAGTGACAGTTAAACAAGAAATAACCCTCCCGCAAAAATGCCGGCTCGTTTCACGCGTTTATTTTAAAGTTACAGAAAGTACAATTTTTACATGAAAGCAATAGCCTAAGTATTAAAGTACTTTGCTCAGGTAAAACGTTTGCATTATCACTTAAACGAAGGGCGTAAAAAGTATACCTTCGAAGAATTAACCATAACATTTTGCTTTGCTTGCGAAAATAGAACAGCTGATTTCCAGGCTGCCACTTGAGTAGAACGGAGCGTACGTAATACTATTTACATTTTGGAATACAAAACGGCGCTCTTATATTTACGCAATATTCACCACGGCATGTTTATCAAAACTTTTTTTTAATTTTTGATTGTACTTTCTGGGTTAAAGTTTTCTGTAATATTCCACTATCTTTCTTTATTCTTTCTTTGTAAGCTTAATTACGTTTAATCTCACTGCATTTATCTATCATCGAATTTTAATTAAAGCTTTCATCATTTTATAATAATAAGTTGATGATACACACTAGCAAACATTTAGCAAACATTTTTTTTACGGAACTCAAATCTTCTCCTACCTTGGCTTCAATTATGTAAAAAAATAAAAAATGGGTGGTTCTTACGACAGGGATAGGGTGATGATGATGTTAGATTTCGTGACTCTAAGATATTTTCGAATTACAGATACGCTAGTAGTTACTATGATGGCACGGTAACGTCACAGAATAGATAATAGTTAGTATCAAGCATCTTACGGCCGGCGTTTTTCGTGACTGTACTATACATATGTACCTATTATAGATTTTATGAACTAGCGGCCGCCCGCGGCAGGCTTTGCCCGCTTAGTAGTGGTCATTGCTAACATCCATCCTGTGGAATGTTTGTTTTATTTACCTGCATGATTTTGTAGATCTACTGCATTTAGTTAGGTATTATGAATAAGGTAGGCAAGGCACTGAGGGCTGGTTTCCGCAAGGTTTCTAGTTGGCCCTTTTTGCGTGGCGCTTGACACCAACGTGTTGCTCGAACTGTCACGCCGGTTTCCTCACGATGTTTTACTGGCATAGTGCACACACATTTTTCTACAGAAAAACTACTTGGTACACGACTGGATTTGAACCCATGACCTTATGCGGATCGGACGGCGGGTCCGCTACGTCTAGACCACCAGTGCTCTCTGCCAACGAGCTTACCTGATGGTGGATTCAGAGGAGCTGGTAATCATTATAATCATATATGTAGGTAGGCGTTCTGTGGGAAAATGGGACTTCTCAGCAAATAGGTGGGTTACTTATAGGTACTTAGGTAGGTAACTTATCATCATCATTATTATTATTATTAAAAGCCTGTTGTGTCCCACTGCAGAGCAAAGGCCTCCCTCCCTTCTCTCCATTCATCTCTTGTTTGGGCTACTGTGGATCATCATCATTATTATAAATTGTACAGATTTGTATTTTTGTAACGAATAAACTCAAAAACTACTGGACTGATAAACTTCTTTTGCCACTATAATGCTGAATTATCCCCGAATAACATAGTTACATTATACCTAGTTCGAGCAAATGAAACCTACAGGAAATGAGTCTCTTTCACCAATAACTCTGCATTTGCAGTTCAGTAACTACTGAGTAGTTCGACTGGTGGGTGGTACAAGACAAAGGAAATGAAATATATTTATTTGCAAGAAGTATGGTACAACTATTAGATTATAGGGTATGTAAAAAAGCGTATACATATACTTTGTCGGAGAACAATATACAAAATTCAAACAAAAAGTAGAAAATATAAGTTTAATTAAAATGAATCAGTGTGTTAGAATAATAACAATAATCAATTCAGAATAATAATTCATAAAGAAAATAGAAAATAATTTATATGAAATCTTTAACGCTATGAAAACATTGATACAACATTGAAGATATCTTTAGTAGGTAGTTACTTCATCACGCACATCTACCTAATTATACTTCATTCACAATCTGACTTCACACACTTTTGGCAGGGTTTTAAACACACATCACAAACCCACTAAAGTCTGGTCTACCACTTTCTAGCGCTAAGTTTGACACACATCTTCAGCCCACTGAAGATTAAAGCCCACGAGGTGTCTGGCATGTGGCAGAAGTGTCCAGCCCTGAAGAATTAAAAGTTCTTCTCATTAGTGATGACTGCCCAGTTCTATTGCGTAGGAGTTGCTTAGGAGCGGTTGGTTCCCAACGCTGCTGGAGGCATTGGAGTCGTCTGTGCTGTAGGAAATGGTAAATACTCTTCAGATGATAATAATAAGACAGATCATTAATTACCGATGCTGTTGCAGCCATCGCATTTCTGTCCTATTTATTATTCCGGTGGATTTTATTTCGTAAATAGTAGCTCGCATCTCGAAATAGCCTAGCAAGAATTATAGAACAGTAGCAAGCAGAAGCAAGCATGACATTGACCTCTTGACATTTGACAGTTGAGATGTCAGATTTGACAGTTGAAATATAAGATTTACGCACACAAATGTAGATATACATACGTATACGCACACATAAACCATAGAAATCTGCTTCTTCTTTTTTCGTGAAAATAAGATCGGCCAATACAAAATTCTTGTGAAGGAAAGGAAAAAGACGAACGGTTTTCCAATAATATATTGTTTTAATATAACTATGGCGACAGGCGTTGGAAAAGCGCAAGTATTAAAAATGTATAAATCGCTGCTAAGGGAATCTCAGAAATTTACGAACTATAATTTTAGGTAAGTATTTTGTAGAATAGTTTGGACTTACATAACCTCTAAAATGTATTTTAATTTTTCTTTTTCTCTGTATCTATAAACATTGGAAGGAAATCTAAACCACTAAATACTTTTCGTTTGTGTAGCATATTATTTTGTACTATGTAATTACTAGGGCAAAAATAATTTTTCGAATTCGGAGTGATGTTAAATTAATTAGCATATTCCTCGATTTTTGAGGGGTGACCAAGGCTATTACAATTAGCAGACAACAGGTACAGTTAGCCATGGAACTTGATTCAGATTTTAAGTAGTAAAACCCTGAGTAACTATGGTAACTGTACTCCTAACAAATTTCGAGGAGTTAGTGTGCTATAGAAACCTGAACCCTTCCAAACTTTATTCTACTGAATATATTGCCAAAACTTTACAAACTTCAAATTTTTACCAAATATTCTAGGTGAATAAGTTTTTAACCGACTTCAAATAATAAAGAGGTTCTGAATGCAGTTGTTTTTTTTTAATATCGTATAACTTCGACATTTACGAGTATACCTGAAAGGTAAGTGTAAAATGACATCAAAATGGGCTCTGCAGGTTGGCCATGTAACCTGTTTCTCTAGTTTTTTAACATAATATTATTTAAGATGAAAGTCCAAAATAAAAAATTAGCTGTGTTTGTAGTAGTATTTCACTCGCTTAATAATTTTGAAAAAGCTAGGCAAACTTAGGACCAATTTTCACCTGGTTTTACCAACGAATGTTGGAGTATAGACAAAAACCCAAAGAAGCATAAAATAATGCTTCTTTCACTGCACACCCACGAAGAACAAATATTTGTGTGGTTAACATAGATGTTTGTTCTCTGTCTGGGTGTTATATTGTATTCTACGGATGTATTACAAAAAATAAGTATTTAAGCATTATTATATCAGCTATCTGGTTCCCATAGTACAAGCTCTGCTTAGTTTGGGACTAGATAGTGTTGTGTGGATTGTCCGAAATATTTATTTATTTATTTATACACTTGTCTTCCAGATATTATGCATATCGCCGAGTGAGAGATGGATTCAAAGACAACAAAGCAATAACCGACTCCGCGCAGATAAAGAAGTTATATGCTTTTGCACAAGAGAACCTCTTGATGATTAGAAGACAAGTAAGTATAAAAACACCAGAAGACGAAATGTAGAACGTCTATTTGATGGACCGACGGGGGAAAATTGATGGATGGAAAGGGCTCAAAGTCATACATCCTCAAAATGTATAAGGAAGGCCTAAGTGTGGACAGTGGACTTCTATGAAGTCTCCAGGTAGTAAGTAGTTGAGCGTGATTAGGACCCGATGGCGCAGTGGTCAGGGCGGCCGCATACCAAGGGGACCGTACCTTGATGATATCTAAGGAGGGTAGACAGAGGCACATCCAACTATTACATATAGCACATTCCTGCATCTTGCCTATTTTCGGCAAATTTTTATCATCCGCTCTTGATGTGCGGCTGGTTTTTCCGCAAGTAGACCGCTAGCGGCCCTTTTTTGCGTGACACGTGTTGCTCGAACTTTTTTAGGTTCTACGATACGCCTGTTTCCTCACGGTGTTTTCCTTCACCGTTTGAGAGTACTGACATAGTGCACATAAATTTTTCGACAGAAAAACTCATTGGTACACAACTGGATTTGAACCCTCGACCTTCGGATCGGAAGGGGGGGCCGCTACCAATAGACCACCAGTGCTCTTTGCATCTTGCCTAGTTGGTATTCTATTCGAGGTTGCATGCCCATCGTTGCTGCTAAGATATCTACTGTTTGAGAGCATTAGCCTTCAAATCAATTTTCCGAATAGAATTCCATTCCATTGATGCTTGACCGGATTTGAACCCACAACCTTACCATCTGTGCTCTTCTGTTTCAGGCTTCCATCGGAGATATGTATAAAACGGATAAGCTTGTCATCGAGAATCAACGGTGAATTAGTAATTAACTTCTGTATGTATTTAAAAATTATCTAGTTAGCCATGTTTTGCTGATATAATAAGTTACCTTGAAGTTACTTGAATGACTCCATCTTGGGCTTGAGTTACCTTAAAGTCACTTGAATGACTTGCAACTTTGGCGCGAGTTACTTTAAAGTCACTTAAATTACTCCATCTTAGACGTGAGTTGTATGTATGTATGTATGTGTGGGACTCCTGTTTCCGCAATTGGACTCAAAGTCGGTCCGTTTTGCGTCAGGAAACGCTGACTATACTTGTAGCCAGCCTAACTAGACGTGAGTTAATTTAAAGTCACTTGAATGACCGCATCGTAGATGTGAGTTACTATGAAGTCACTTGAATGACTCCGTCTTAGACGTGAGTTACTTGAAGTCACTTGTATGGCTGCCTCTTGTTTCGGAGCTTCCTTGAAGTGACTTGAATGACCGCATCTTTGTATGTCAACATCCATTTCCGCATAGCTTGAATTCATACTGAGTACAACAGTTTCGTTACATTGAAAATTCTTAGCAAAGATGTATGTCATAATAAAACGATTCTTCAACTCATTATTGCTCACCTAAGTAACCTCTCATTCGAACATATGAAGATAAATAAACGCAGCTATTTAGGATTATTTTCATTATTAGTGCAACATACTTAAAATCCTTTCACCACACTTGGTTCGAAAGAATCAGTGACACGATAAGAAGAAGCTACTTACTTACTTCAAGTAAACTTGTTATGTTGGCAGTACTGTACACATACAACATACAAATCATAAGACATACAATAACAGGCATTTATTTGCTAATTTAGAACATACAAAATTGTTATTAACAAAAAAATAGTAAAATGTTCAGATACAAATAACTTGGATGAGAACTTGAATGACAAAGAAAAACATTCTTAATAAAAAGTTAAGTAATGGATTCCTAGATGACGTTGAGGCTTTTGACGAACATCTTAGCGGCACATAACTTGAGCGCTGATCGATACGTGGAGGGGATAGCTGCGCATGCGTCGTAGTGTGCCATGTCGCGCACACTGGATGTGTGGATGTGTGCAGAGTGTCCTATTGGTACAGAGAGCGGAGTGCGACTGGAGAGCCAATCAGCGCTACGCACGCCCGCCCTTCATTCCGTCAGCCCCCCTCAGGTACCTTATTTTTGACTTCTGCGCAATAACGGTCAGCGCTAAAGTTATGTGCCGCTACCTATAATAATAATTTGATTGTTTTTCATTGCATTCAAGTTATGTTGTAATACACGGTTAGATAAAAAAGTTACATAGTATTAGGTAGATCACTCAAAGACTTTTTGACTATAATTTTTATTTAAATTCAAAAAAATCGTAGTTATAGAAAGATATCTCAATGTTGCTTAGTATTTGAATGTGAATTTTGTGTATTATTTATGACAAATGTTGCATTTTCTTTAGATAAGTTAATCTACATAGAGTGTAAATAAATAGTAGTTAATGTTTATGTATTGTTTTTATTTAGTTTTATATCATTTATTTGTTAAAACTTTTGATGGATGGTGAACGGGTGATTGTATATTTTTTTTTTGACGTGACGTCTTATAATCGATGGAGCCGGCTGCACACACGAAAAAACATGACGTCATGCGGCGTTCCCTCGCTCTGAGGCGTTCCATTGCGCGGCTTGAAGTGCAAGCGAGAGCGCGGAACGAGCGACAAAGAGGCACGCACGGCCTCCGCGTTCGGCAGCGTTCGACATCTGTCTCTCTCCTACTTGAGTGAGCGATGCGTCCGCGTGGACAGCGGGATGACGTTGTCACGTTCAACTATCGTCAGTAAACCGACTTTACAGACAACCGATTTAATAATAATAAATAATAATAAATATTGTGGACAATTCACACAACACTACCCAGCCCCAAACTAAGCAGAGCTTGTAATATGGGAACCGGATAGCTGATATAATACTTGAATACATTTTTTTTTGTAAATACATACTTAGAATACAATATAACACCCAGACAGAGAACAAACATTTATGTTCACCACACAAATATTTGTTCTCGGTGGGGATCGAACCCACGACCTATGGCGCAGAAGGCAGAGCTACTACCAACTGAGCTAGAGGCCAGTCAATTAATTTTTTTTAAATGTAATTTTTTTTTGTACAACTAGCTGATTGAACAAGTAAATGGCCCACCTGATGTTAAGTGGTAACCATCTCCTATAACAAAGCATTGCCTCGTAGGTCAAGCACGTCAAGAACGTGCATCAACTTGAGGCATACAGATGTTCAGGGTTCAGCCTCACGTGCCAGTAATTTCACCCACACCCTTCAAACCGACCGAAACTCAGTAATGCTGAGTTTCGGTTTTTTTTTTCGCAAAAGTGCCTTGTATTCTTGTAAGTAGTCTAGGGGGTAGTCAGAGGTCCAAATACACTAGCTAGAATTACAGGATGATAAAATTAAAAAGTCAGAAAAACTTTGAAACCTTTATTAGTTAATCACTCTGTACTTAATCACTTAAATTAAGAATTATTCTAAGGGCTTATTATTCAATCAATAGATACATAATATATCCATTTCTTATTAAGGTTATACCACATAGAATCGAACTCGCGACTTCGTCTGCCTTACCATCAGCAAAAACACCCCAAATATTGAAAATATCTATGCTAATATTATAAAGAGGAAAGATTTGTAACTATTTTTGTATGTTTGTAATGAATAGGCTCAAAAAGTACTGGGCCGATTTAAAAAATTATTTCATCAATAGTATGCTACATTCTTCCAATTTGACAAAGGCTACATTTCATTTTGAAAAAAATTAGGGATCCTTGGTAAAATTTGAACAATGTAACCGAAGGTGTAGAAAAATGAGTCTTAAAATGTCTTTCGTCGAATGCGCTGCCGAAACTATTAGCGATAGAACAAAATAATGTACAACAATATTGTCTACCCCGTGCGACGCCGGGACGGGCTGCTAGTTGAATGACAAAGGGGTCACCATTAGGTAAGTACGATGTCGCGGGTTCAATTCCTTACACTAGCTAAACACTTTTTGCACATTATTTCTATTTATTACCAACAGCACTACTATCTTCTAAAGAGACAACATTCTTCTCAATCTCCGCGGAAGAGAGTCTATTAAATCTCTTTCTCTTCTCATCTTTGCTGTGGTGTTTCTTATGTCCGTGTTTCTTCTTCTTCTTGTGCGTGTGTTTCTTGTGTTTTTTCTCGCCGTCGTCTGACGTGTCTGAGACGTGTTTTCTTCGGTTTTCTACTGGGGCCATGTAGGTTTGGGCTGGTTCCTGTAAAAATGGCAAATATATCTTGTAGTCTATCTATCTATCTAACATCTGTGTTCACCACCCAAAAACATTTTCTTGGTGGCGATCGAACCCACGACCTAACGGCGCAGAAGGCAGAGCTACTACCCACTGAGCTGAGAGGCCAGTCACGTGCCACTGAGAGAGCAAGAAGTAGAATTACCTTAGGTCCGTTGGACCTTCTGATAATGCTGTTGCTTGCGTCGCTGTAGTACCCGTTCATGTTGGTATCTTCAGTGAAGAGAGGCGGCTCCGTGGTGCCATCAGCGGTGTGCAGGTACTTACTGCCGCGGCTACGAACTGAGAACCTGGAAGAATATCTGTTATATCTTCAGCTGTTCATCAATATAGAAAGAGCGCTGGTGGCCTGGTGGTAGGGGCCCCGCCTTCCGATCCTAAAGGTCGTGGATTCAAATCCAGTCGTGTAACGATTAGTTTTTCTGCCCAAAAATGTATGTACACTAAGCCAGTGCTCTCAAACGGTGAAGGAAAACATCGTGAGGAAACCGGCATATCGTAGACCCTTAGAAGTTCGAAAATATGTGTAAAATGCACGAAAGGAGCCTCTTTGAGGCGCACTTCAAATCCTTTCACCACACTTGGTTCAAAAGAATCGGTGACACGTTAAGAGAGAGATAGAAAACTATTGTACACGAAGAGGACAGTTCTTACACAGGGCGTCCCACGGGTAAGCCACATCGAGGGAAAGTACCTTGAATGTTTCTTTCAAATCGGCTCATAAATGACGAAATATAACATACATTAAAAAAATAAACCGAATTGAGAACCCCTTTCTTTTCAAGTCGGTTAATAAACAAGTTCCACAGTAGGTATAATGATTATATCAACAAGCATATTACTAACCTTTTGTAGTGCTCAGCTTCAGGACTTGGCCTCTTCACCTGGTGGTCTTTAGCCTCTGTCTTGAATCGCTTGTGGCTCTCTCCGTCAGATCTGGAAGAACAGTTCGTTTGGGTTCTGATCGGTCCTAAATATTAAGCCAGGTGAAGAGAGGAGAGCAGAGAGAAAAAACCATGTGCCCAAAAATCCACCACCAAAAACCAACAACCCAAAAATCTCAAACCAAAAATTCAAAAATTTGTGACTCCAAAAATGGCAAATTCATCATCCACACTTGGTGCGCGGACTGGTTTCCGCAAGTAGGCCGCTGGCGGACCCGTTTTGCGTGACGCTTGACACGTGTAGTTCAAATTTTTAGGTTCTACGTCACGTCGGTTTCCTCATGATGTTTTCCTTCACCGTTTGAGAGACTAGCATAGTGCACATTTTTTGAAAAACTCATGGGTAGATCCTAAGTTCGTGGGTTCAAATCAAGTCTAGTGCTCTATGTGCCGACTCCACGTTCAGTTAGGCGTATGGACGGTTTTTGGTCAAAATATCTGGACCACCTTCCAGTAATCGCGACTGTGTGGGGTGTTTATCAATCAATCAATCAAAATAGTCTTTATTCAGTTCAATTACAAGAATCACTTTGAAACGTCTTAAAGCTAGGTGAGTCTAGGTGCCAGTTCCCCGCGACCAAGCTTAGAAGAACAGGCAACAAACTACGGCTCGGTTCCTACCGTTTTTTTATATGATCCTTTGCTTCTTCTTCTTGCCCTTATCCCACTTTACGTGGGGTCGGCACAACATGTCTTCTTCATCCATTTCCCTCTGTCAGCCGTCATCTCTGCATTCACTCCTCTCCTATCCATGTCATTTTTCACACAGTTCATCCATGTTTTCCTTGGTCTACCTCTGCTCACATATCCATCAACATCCATACTCATTACTTTCCTAGTCTATAGGAGCACTGGTGGTCCAGTGGTAGTGGCCCCGCCTTCCGATCCGGAGGCCGTGGGTTCAAATCCACTCGTGTACCAATGAGTTTATCTGTCGAAAAATGTATGTGCAATATGCCAGTACTCTCAAAACGGTGAAGGAAAACATCGTGAGGAAACCGGCGTGTTGTAAAACCTAAAAAAGTTCGAGCAACACGTGTCAAGGGACCAAAGGACCCACCAGCACCCTACTTGCGGAAAAACCTGCCGCACATCAAGTGCGAATGATAAAATTGCCGAAACTTGCCGAACTCCTAGTCTATAATTATGATCCTTTTACAAATCAAAAATAATCTAAAATAATAGCAGTGAAGTTCCAGTGTGGTTTAACAATGTCTTACCGCTTCTCATTGCTGGCCAAGTCCTGAGGAGTAGCATCATGTACCTTCTCACTCATCCTCTGCACGACGGACTCGATGTCTCGCATGCGGGTGCCGATCGCGTCCACCAGCGCCTGCAGATTCGAGGGTTGAGGCTCCTTGGAGACGGAGAAGTCAGGTTGGTGGAACGTACCGTCCTGGAAGTTTGCTTTTACTGGACATTTGGAAGTAGATGCTTGGATGTGGCAGTCGCCGGTTTTAGCTGGACTGATGTGGAGGAAAATGCGAGGAAGGAGGAATGAGAGGAAGGAGGAATGCCTAGGCTTGGTCGCGTGGAACTGGCACCTAGACTCACCTAGCTTTAAGTCGTTTCAAAGTGAACCCTGTGATACAATTGAATAAAGTGTGAATTTGAATGGGCTAGCTAAAGATAGGTTAACTTTTCTTTTATTCTTCTAGTGCAGCGGTTCTCAAACTTTTTTGGTCACGGAACCCTTTTGACAAGCAAAACACTTGACGGAACCCTACAATAAAACAATAGTTTTTAAAAGTGTATTATTTATTATAGAAGCATAATAAAAGAACAATGTAACAGTTACTAATTATTTTGTTTTTTTTCTAAATCCTTGCGGAACCCCTACAGGGGTAGCGTGGAACCCTAGGGTTCCGCGGAACACACTTTGAGTACCGCTGTTCTAGTGGATGGATCAGGCATAAGGCCAAGGGTAGTGGTAATTGCCTAAAACAAAGCATTCCCTCTCAGGTCACGCACGTTAAAACGTGCCCTACGCATTGCCCTGTGTCCATCAACTTGAGGCATAAAGAAGTTCCAGTATGGTGCCACTCCAACTTAGGCCTGAGCACATAAATCAAAATCAAAAGTGTATTTATTCAGTAGGATCGCAAGGATCACTTTGAAATTTTTTTAAAGCATGGTGAGTCTAGGTGCCAGTTCCATGACCAAGCCGACGCAAGAACAGCAAACAAACTACGGCTCGGTTCCTAACGTTTTTTTATATGATCCTTTTACAAATCAAAAACAAGCATAAGTGTGGTCTAGGCGATAGCGATGGCGATCAGCTGAAACGCTGTCAAATATGACAGCGATATTTGACAGCGTTTCAGCCGATCGCCAACGACATCGGCCTAGATGTGCGCAGGCATTTAGGCCATAATACAAAAGCAAAGGTTTCAAAGACAGCACGCTTCAACGCAGTTTATATTAGCCTTCTCTTTTTACCCTTGCATCAGTGTCCACTCCAGGATCATGTTCATTCCACTGGTTCTGAGGGATCTCCGTCCAGGATACTTGTTGATGCTGTCCCTGGAACAGATACAAATATTTTCACACACTGACCAAGCAAAAGAGTTTGAAGCCTTTGCGTGTCTATTTGTTTGTTTGCCTAGTACCTAGCTCCGAAAGGAATGCTCCGATTTGAATAAGGTTTTTTGTTGGAAAGCTAATAGGTCTGAGATGGTTCTTGACCATGTTTAGTAGTAGTAGAGCTCTTTGTGTGTGTCTCGTGGGGGTGCGTACTACCACCATGCCTATTGCTGCCGTGAAGCAACATCGCTGTGTACCGGTTTGAAGGGTGTGGGTGATATTACTGGCACGTGAGGCTGAACATCTGTATGCCTCAAGTTGATGGACGCAGGGCAGTGCACGTTCCTGATGTGCGTGACCTACAGGCAATGCTTTGCTATAGGCAATTGGTTACCACTTAACATCAGGTGGGCCATATGCTTGTTCCATCAGCTATAGTTGTATAAAAAACATCCATGCTAGCGTTTCCAAGGGTTTTTAAACTTTCTAGAATGTTGTCTACCACATTTCTGCCAATAATGTATCTTGTTGACTTATTTTTTTATTGATATGTCCCAATAGTCCCTAAGAGTTATTCGTCGAGTGTGATTAGGATCCGATGGCGCAGTGGTCAGCGCAGCCCCGTACCAAGGGGAAGGTCGCGGGTTCAAATCCCGCTCGGCTCTTAAGAGACTGGTGCCTCAGGAGATCTGTACATGCACTCATACACACTCACCCCTCACACTCTCTCGCTCACACACCCCAAACCACAAATTCACACACGCTTGGCCTACCTACAACCACACTCACAACCTCACCCACACACACACCACACTCACACACCACATTCATACACCACATTTACACACCACTGCACAATACTCACCTAAACACACCGTTCCCTTTTGCAAAAATGTTTACATATTCTATTATATTATAGGTATATTCTTATTTAATTTTCCTTGTGTTCATTTTAAATATTTCTACCTACTTTGTTGTAAATTGGATGTCACCTGCCAAGAGGAGGGCGTTACTGGCTGCGACACAGTTTATACTTCTGCAGACAGTATCGTTTACACTAAACTTGTTTTTGCATAACCTTGTACCTTGATTCCAAATAAATATATTTTGATTTTGATTTGAACTTTTGGGACATTATAAAATTTTTGTTGACTTACCTTGGGCGCCTTCTGGTCTCCATATTGGTTCGCGAAGAACTTTTCGTCTGATGACGCGTCAGCTCGAAGTTCAACTGGCTGGAAACAAAGAAAAACTTAAATATCCTGATACCAGGGTAGGTATCTAACAGCGGCGAAAGGCGAGCGAGGAAAGCGGTAAAAGGGTGTCGTGTTTTACCTGTGCGTTCTACAGCAGCAAAAGAACCTCGACTTAGCAAAACGCTTTGCTAACAGAAGTTTTACAGGCGCCCGTATTTTGTCAAAACCTGCCAAGTGCGCTATGCCAGTCAAATGGCATTTGACTGACTTTTTTAAATCTGAGTTGCGTTTCAGTATTCGGGGGATACCCCCGAATACTGAAACGCAACTCAGATTTAAGCACGTCTCAAGCGACGAATATTTGACAGATTTTCATTGAAAACTGTCAAATATTCGTCGCTTGAGACGTGCTTAAATCTGAGTTGCGTTTCAGTATTCGGGGGTTAGTGTCATTTTATCAAAACTAAAAATTCTGATTGCACATTCATAATGTTCTACCCCTACTACATTACCCAATTTTTTTTTGGTTTTTTTTTTGGAGTTTGTTACCTTCTCAGTGGGAACAGCCTGTTCGTCTAAGTCCAGCATAGCATCAGCTTCATGTTCAGATTCCTCGTAGTAGGGCATGGGGGGAGACGTGGTCTTCCGAACTCGCTTGCGTCTGAAACGACCATATTTTGTAGCGAATTTTCTGGAATATTAACAGTTCGGGGTAGGGGGAAGTTACATCTAAGGTTTTTCAGTTGGTAGTAGCTCTGCTTTCATTTTCATTTTACTACCAATTAAGCTGAGAGGCCAATTAAGAAGAAGCTGTCCTGCTACATCGTCGGCTACATCGTCGCTTACCATCAGGTGAGATCGTAGCCAAAGCATAGTTTATTAATTATAAAACAGAAATAAATAATAAATAAATAAATATTGTGGACAATTCACACAACACTACCCAGCCCCAAACTAAGCAGAGCTTGTAATATGGGAACCAGATAGCTGATATAATACTTGAATACATTTTTTTTGTAAATACATACTTAGAATACAATATAACACCCAGACAGAGAACAAACATCTACGTTCACCACACAAATATTTGTTTGAACCCACGAACTACGGCGCAGAAGGCAGAGCTATATACCAATTAAGCTGAGAGGCCAATTAAGAAGAAGCTGTCCTGCTACATCGTCGGCTACATCGTCGCTTACCATCAGGTGAGATCGTAGCCAAAGCATAGTTAATTAATTATAAAACAGAAAATAGTACATATTGTGAAGGATGATAAAATTAAGGTGGCGTAGGTATTGTAGCTATGTCGTACGTACCCCTTGGTATGTCCGTCACTAAGTGCTGAGTACCTGGGTACTTGCCTGCTATTCTCGCTCTTGTGCTCCTCTTTCTGTTCAGAGTTCGTCGATAGGGCTATCTGTAATAATTGCGATACAGAGATTTTCAATTGTATTATCAATTATAGGACATACCTTACCTTACCCTACCTAACCTTCTTTATTTGGATCAGATGAGCTATCTCTAGATTGTCTGCAGATAGCTCAACTGTTTCTTGTGTATTTTGTTAATATTTGTTTATTTGTAAGTTTCTTTGCGTAGATATATTTTAAGCAAAAATATAAAAAGGACTAAAAGCATGGGGTTCTTCAAAAAGGGTGTTTTAATAGTAGATTGTTATACAAGGGCAGTAAGTGAGCTTTTGCAGAACAAGATCCTTTTTGGCGCCCGTGCGAGCGCAGCTCGCAAAGGGCGCTAATGGATCGAGTGTACCCGAGATATTTAGATGCCCGAGCGAGCAAAGCGAGTGAGGGCAAATATAGTTCGAGGGTGCAATAGCTACTTATGACCGAGGTAAGCATTCTACTTTACATCATTCATGCGAGGTAAATTTTTAACTAGCTGATAGAACAAACATATGACCCACCTGATGTTAAGTGTAACCATTGCCTATAGCAAAGCATTGCCTCGTAGGTCAAGCACGTCAGGAACGTGCCCTACAATGCACTGCCCTACTACCAAGTTGATGGTCATCAACTTGAGGCATACGGATGTTCAGCTTCACGTGTCAGTGATTTCACCGGCACACATACCCTTCAACTCGAAACACAGCAATGCTGCTTTTCGGCAGAAATAGGCTTGCAATACAACAATAACACATCATTTATACGGGTATGACAAAATGTAATTTTAATTTGAGAAAAATAAACTTACAATAATATTATTAATTTTATTAAAATTAATAGTAAAATATTTGTACCGGTATGTATCTGCTAGCAAAACAGTCATAGACGCACACTTATGCACACATCTGTGAGCTACTATATCTTTTCAGCAAAAAGTTTTCATATCATTTTGTAAGAAAAGAGATTGTTTCACCAAGGAGGTTTGCATAGCTCTTGAACTGTAATGAACCATCACCAAGGAGGTTTGCATAGCTCTTGAACTTTAATGAACCATTACGTATCAAGCATAGTGTGATGGTAAAAGTGATTTGAAAATGGAACGCATTTACAATGCACTGGGCAGCACACGCCTACTTACACAGCCTCTTTGCGTTAAAGTAAATCCTATTTACTGAGCATGTATGATGTAAAAAATTAAAAGAGTCAGTAACGCGCGAGTGATGCCTCTGGTGTTGCAAACGTCTAGGTTTTGGTAACCGTTGTAGTATAAAAAAAAATACGGGTTGCACTCCGGGAGTGCCGGCAGAAGTGAAAACTTGATTATTAACGTTGAGCATGTTTGATATTTTGGAATGGTTAGGGGGGGCTTGTTTGTTATTTGGCACGCTGTAACATACACGAACATTCGCGCAAGCGCCCTGCGCTGCCTAAACGAAACAGTAGGCCCAGGCATACATTTTCGCCGCGCCGTAGAGAGGGGATAGCTGTCTACTCTCCATCCGTCTTACGCTTTTTCGATCAGGTCACGTGTCCTGACGCGCTGACGCGAGTTTAAGATTTTATACCCATTACAGAAAAAGTGCTCAACGCCGCTAAAGAAGTTTTCACTTCAAAAAAAATACGGGTTGCACTCCGGGAGTGCCGGCAGAAGTGAAAACTTGATTATTAACGTTGAGCATGTTTGATATTTTGGAATGGTTAGGGGGGGCTTGTTTGTTATTTGGCACGCTGTAACATACACGAACATTCGCGCAAGCGCCCTGCGCTGCCTAAACGAAACAGTAGGCCCAGGCATACATTTTCGCCGCGCCGTAGAGAGGGGATAGCTGTCTACTCTCCATCCGTCTTACGCTTTTTCGATCAGGTCACGTGTCCTGACGCGCTGACGCGAGTTTAAGATTTTATACCCATTACAGAAAAAGTGCTCAACGCCGCTAAAGAAGTTTTCACTTCAAAAAAGTTTGAACAATTCGTTTCATGTCTCTCTCTTTTGTATGGAGAAAAGATGAAACAACAATACTTTACGTAGAAACGAGTTGTTGTCTTTGTTGCTGTCTCATGATTTCTCCATACAAAAGAGAGAGACACGTAGGTCGAAACGAATTGTTCAAACTGATCAAGTATACACCACTACTTTTATATTACCAGAAAAAAAAAATAGGGTAATGTAGTAGGGGTAGAACATTATGAATGTGCAATCAGAATTTTTAGTTTCGATAAAATGACAAAGTTATTAAATGTAAAAATTTTCAGAAATCCTGCATAAAATTATGGACATAATATATTAGTTACGTAGTACTAGAGAGAAAAAAAATTACGCTGTTCGGTTCCGCTTGGTATTTAGCGTTTATGAATGAAATGATTTTTGCTTGTTGAATCATTTCTCAATATTTGACAAAAAATTGTGGTAATTTAAAAATATTTTTTTTGTCTCAAAAAAAACTTTTTTTTCGTGGATGTGTTCAGTATCGGCAGCCAATATCGGCATTTTTTTTTTTGGTAATTAAAAAGTAGACGTGTATAAAACTCAGATTATGGGTCAAAATCTGACTTTTTCGAGAGCACTGGAGGCCTTAGCTGTCCCACCTTCCAATCCTAAAGGCCGTGGGTTCAAATCCAGTCGTGCACCAATGAGATTTCACTAGACTATAAAAATAATAATAATATGCACTTAGTCAGTAAGTAGGACATTCGCAAACGATGAAGGAAAACATCGTGAGGAAACCAGCATGTCATAGGATCTAAAAAGTTCGAAAACATGTGTCAAGTGCCGAAAGATGCACTTAAAATTCTTTCACCACACTGGTTCGAACTGGTCTGTCACACAAGTAGGCCAACCAGAAGCTCTGTCTGGCTCTGGTTTTTAGTCTGCGTGTGAGTGCTCACCAGTGTATTATACTGCGTGTGTGACGTAGGATTTATTTAGTCAACATTCACACAGACTCAAAACCAGAGCCAGACAGAGCTAGTGGTAGGCTTAAAGGTCAGTGGTATTACTGTGATATTACCACGATATCCGGCGCTGGCAAAGACCGTGGCACCATCCCCTCGTTGCAGTCCGGGGCCTCGGTGGCCTTTGCTTTGGAGGCGCGGAGGACCTTCTCATGACCCTCGGGCTCCGCTAACTCATACACTGGACCTGCTTCTGCTGTCCTGTGGAAGTTAGATCAAGATCAGCCTGCAGAAGTGCACATCTAAGGGCTGTCAAATTTGGAAGCGATATTTGACAGCGTTTCATTGATCGCCATCGCCCAGCGACATAGGTGTGCGCAGGCGTGTATTTTCGTGTTTAACGGACAAATATATTTCACATACTCATATCTAACGTGTAATTTAAAAATGGAACAATATTTTAAGGCCTGCGCCCACCTAGGCCGCTGGTGGCGACGGCGATCAGTGAAACGCTGTCAAATTTGACAGCGATATTTGACAACGTTTCATTGATCGCGTTCGCCAGCGGCCTAGGTGTGCGCAGGCCTTTACTCCGAAACATGCCAAACCAAAAAGGTAACATGCCAAAGGTTTTATTTAAATTTCGAACTTGCTTGCAAAATTAAATGTTGTGAACTGAATTGCGTTCTTGGCACCATGCCCCGGACACACTTTTGCTAGACTTCTTAGTTTTTTTTTTTTTTTTTTGTATTTTAAGTTATAGTTCAATAAAATAAATACCAACACGTTTAAAAAAAAAGCTGATTAAAAAAAAACAAATAAATACAACGCGAGAAAAATGAATTAGTTTCATTCGCCACCTCAAAAAATGCTCAAGCCCATCTAAAAAAGGTTTCACTTCAAAAATAGTAAGCTCTTACTTGGGTAAGAAGGAGCCGTCAGCGGGCGGAGGTCGTTTCATCTTGTACATGTGGCTCCAAGGCGCGGCTGGCAGAGACTCCCACGGCTGGCCCAAGACTCGGGTCCAAACCTCGCCACGGACTACCACCAGGCATCTGGGGAACAAGGCTGTTCGTTAAAAAGTTCACTCGGCAAACGAAAAACGGCGAAAGTAATCGCGCGGGAGTCGACTACATAAGGTACTCCTAGCCTTAGGAAACTCTTTGCTGTAATGAGTTTCCAACCTCCTTGATACCTGACCTGAGTCTTTTCCAGACGTCCCGGCATCGTTGTCAGCGTTGGCTTAACGATACACCTAATAACGAAGTAAGTCAAGCTCCCGCTACGAAATCTTTCTTTTACAGAAAATATATTCACTTCACTATAATATATTCACTATTGACGCACATAAGTTGAGCATTTTAATTTGATTTTGAACTAGCAGCCGCCCGTGGCTTCCCTGTTCCCGTTACTTTGTCAGGATAAAAAGTATCCTATGTTCGTCTCCCGGTTCTAATAACAGCCAAATTAGTCAATCAATATGTTGTCTATAAATTTGCGATAGAAAATCAATAACTCACCTCAGTCGTGTACAGCAGTACGGGAACTGCATATTGGTATCTTCAACCACCTCCTCACACTCTATGGCGGACTCGGGGGCCTCCACTCGCTTGCATCTGAGGATCACAAATCACTCAAGTAATTGCTAAATTCGAAATGAATTGTCAAAGTTTGAAAATTTGAAAATGGAATGCGGATTCCCGGAATAGCAGGGTAGAGTGTTGTCAGCTAGCTTATTCTTAATTAATGGCATCTGTCCATTTGGGATCAATTTTGCCAGTGTCAAGTGATATCATCATCATCATCAGCCTGAAGAAGTCCACTGCTGGACATAGGCCTCCCCTATACATTTCCAGGAAGAACGATTCTGTGAGCTCTTTCAGAGTCAGAGTATATTTTATTGCTTGAAATAAATTTCGAAAAGATGTTCAATTTTAATCTTTCATCTTTCCATCCACCGACTTCCCGCAATGTCATCGGTCACACACAAAGAGCACTGTCTACTACAGAAGTGACTTAATGTTTATAGATATTTTTTATGCCATTGTCTCATCTTACCCCACAGTGTAGATAGCCAGGTTCCGGCCGCCTGGCTGGCAGCGATGTCTGGTGCAGGAGTAGGCGTCAGCCCATTCGGTGTATGCTGCGTGCTTCCTCATGGTCCTCGGATCTGTACAATCTGGAAGCATAGGAAGTACAGAAACGTATACTGAATGTACCTACACGGATATTTATCGCGTTTATTCTATGTTCTTTTAGTTATAGTAGGTCTAGGTGTGTATTGTAAATAATATTGTGGACAACCCACTCAGAACTTAAAGGACCTCCAAGAACTCGGAGCCAGCAACTACGCGGAAGTCTGCATGGACAGAGAAGCCTGGCGGACTCTAGTGTCGGAAGCCAAGATCCACTTTGGGTCGTTGCGCCACAGCAGTAAGTAAGTAAGTACAACCCACTCAACACGCTATTTAGCCCAAATTAAGCAGAGATGTACTATGGGAAACAGATAGCTGGTATAAATATTAATGTACATTTTTTTTGTACAAGTTACTTAGATTACAATATGATAGAATCATGAGGAGGGTGAAAGTCATGTGACTAAGAGAGTGATGAGTGTGGATGTGGATGGATATGGTGAGCAGAGACCAAAAAAAACATGGATGAACTGTGTGAAAGATGACATGGATAAGAGAGGAGTGAATGCAGATGACGGCTGACAGAAGGGAATGGAGGAGGAAGACATATTGTGCCAACCCCACATAAAGAGGGATAAGGGCAGGAAGAAGAAGACAATATAACACCCAGACAGAGAACAAACGACGAACACAGATATTCTCAGTGGGGATCGAACCCATGACCTACGCAAAAGGCAGAGCTACCACCAACTGAACTGAAAGGCCAGTCAAGGAACGTTTACTTGCAAAGGAAAAGTTATTTATTAAAATTACTCTTACACTGATTTTTATACGATTCGGTAGCCGGTCCAGATACCGCCATGGAAACTAAACTCAACAACAAAAAAACTAACATTATTGCTTATTCAGCACATTTTTGACCTAACACTATTGGGAAAGAACACAGACTGAAAATTTGGGTCCTGGGTTGACTATGTAGAGGTAAAATAGGTACAGTTGGGTAGAGAAGTGAAGTTTGAAATTTGAGAAAGAGACTTCGTGATCAAACTGCTGAACTGATTTGGATACATCTATGGGAACAAAAAAAACCCGGATAATAAAAATAAAAGTATCAAAGTAGTAGAAAGAGCTCTCTGGTTCCCATAATACAAGCTCTGCTTAATTTGGGGCTGGATAGTGTTGTGTGGATTGTCCACAGTTTTTTTAACCTGCTCTGTCCCACTGCTGGGCAAAGGCCTCCCCCACAATCTTTTAACTATCACGATTTTTGGCGACTTACTTACTATTTACTAAATTATTTTTTATTTATACCTAACTAGTTCTATAGGTACTCGTATCAAAAACCTCTTAGGTTTTGTGTGTGAATGTACCTTTCCATTATCAAGCAGTAATAAAGGCTGTGTTTGTAAACTACGCTATAGTACCATATCCGGCATCTTTTAAACTTTTCCTTTTTACCATTTTTCTCTCGAACGGTGAAGGAAAACATCGTGAAAGTAGTATGTCCCAAAAAATATTAACAAAGATAAATTATCAACAAAAAATATTGTGAACGTCCCACTCTACCAAATTAAGCAAAACTTGTACTCTAAGAGCCAAATAGCTGACATAATACTTATAAACATTTCTTTTTAAATACTATACTTGGAATACAATATAAACCCCAGACAGAGAACAAACATCTACGTTCACCGCAAAAATATTTGTTCTCCGTGGGGATCGAACCCACGGCCTACGGCTTAGAAGGCAGAGTTCCTACCAACTGAGGCATAACGTCTGTTAAAAATAGCACTTCTTCTTATCGTGTCACTGATTCTTTCAAACCAAGTGTGGAGAAAGGATTTTAAGTGCGCCTCAAAGAGGCTCCTTTCGTGCACTTGACACATATTTCGATTTTTTAGTTTCTACGATATGCCGGTTTCCTCACGATGTTTTCCTTCACCATTTGAGAGCACTGGCATAGTTACATACATTTTTGGGCAGAAAACTCATTGGTAAAACTCATTGGTACACGACTGGATTCGAACCCACGACCTTAGAATCGGAAGGCGGGGCCGCTACCACTTGGCCACCAGCGCTCTAACATAACATACATTGATAAAATTAAATGTAATACGTATCTGGTGTATTGTTCAATCACTTGTTTGTAATCTTATGTTGACCCTTCTCAGACCCTCTTAGAGTCATTCACCCTGTTTCAATATGTACAGATTGACCTTGGAGTTTGAAATTACAGAAGGGTTCATACAAGTTGTAAAAGAACATAGCACTTTTTAAACGAGTATTTCTTCTCGACGGTAACTTAATTGAACTCCAGTCTGCCCACGACCACGGCTATTATAACACGGTCGAAATGTCGGGAAAATAATAAAAGTAATAGCGATAAATAAAATAAAATCAAATCAAAACATTTATTTGCAACCTTGTAAACTAAAATAGGTTACACATAACTTATAACTAAACATTAAATATAAACATAGTGGTATACAAACATAAGTAGGTAGAATAAATACCTGTTTCTTCCATATAATTATGTAAAATAACTTGCATGTAAAACAAAGTCATAGTAAAAAAGAAAAGCATTTATTTATACAAACTGTACACGACAAGAAATAAACAATTATTAAAAGTGACAGCGTAATTAACACAATACGCAGAGTTCTGGTGTGTGTCATCATAATCTTTCTGTCCTTATCCCACTTTATATGGAGTGTTCTCTTCCATCCTCCTCTATCGGCCGTCATCTCTGTATTCACTTCTTTCCTCCATGTCATCTTTCACACTGTTCATCCATCTTTTCTTTGGTCTACTCTACCCACATATCCATCCACATCCATACTCATCACTCCCCTAGTCACATGACTTTCATCCCTCCTCATGAATCCGTCCGTACCACGCCAGTCTGTTGCTCCTCAATTGTTCTGTCACTGGCGCTACTTTCAGACTTCCCCTGATATACTCATACTCATTCCGTATCTTGTCCCTTCTTGTCAGTCCACACATCCATCTCAACATTCGCATTTCTGCCGCATGTGCCGCAGGTAGCAACGTCGCATAAATAAATTTAAAAAGAAAGAGAGTATTATGAAACAAATATGCTGACCCGCGGGATTTACCACGTCTCATATTTATTATTTCGTTTCATATTAAACTGAGCTTGTATTATGGGAACCAGATAGCTTATTTACTAATACCTAAATAGATAGGTACTTTTTTTGTAAATACATGCTTAGAATACAATATAACACCCAGATAGAGAACAAACATCTACGTTCACCACACAAATATTTGCTCTCTACACCGAGAACTAACTTGTAAATGTACAAAAAAGAAACAAAAGATAGGATGTCAAGCAATGTTTTCCGGAGATTATAATTTGACACCGTGTTTAAAAAACATTCATTAAAAATAAGTATTTTTATTAGTACCTATTCCCACCCACGTGGGTTCACTTGTGTGTACAGTACATCATACATCGCCGGCAGTCGATAAACAGGCATGTTTGGATACGTTTGTGTATTGTGTTGTGTGACGGTGAGAATATATTTTTGTCTCTGGTTTAGACAATGTATAGTGGCGAAATGAAAATGTTCGTCGATTTTCAACTTGATTTGTTCAACGTATCACGATCACATACTACCTTTTGAAACTGAATAGACAGATACACCGGTAAGTTAACGTCACAAATTATGTCAAAATGTGTTCATGATCAAGGCACTGGTGCAAGCAAAAACCGACTCTAAGGTGACGAACATTTTCATACCGCGACTGTACCTACTTATAAAAAAAAGTTTTTTGGAAATGCACACAGGCCTTGCTAACCTTGCCTTCCTTAGTAAGTAGTTAATAATAATACAAAACTAAGCTCAAATATAACATAAATATTATGGAAAATCCACACTACACTATGAAGCCCCAAATTAAGCAGAGCTTGTACTATGGGAACCAAATAGCTGATATACATTTTTTGGATACATATTAGAATACAATATAACACCCAGACAGAACAAACAACTGCGTTCACTACGGAAATATTTGTTCTCAGTGGGGATCAAACCCACGACCTACGGCGCAGAAGGCAGAATAATAATAAATAATAAATTTATTTATTTCAGGCAACATACCTAGTAAGTACAAAAATACAGGGTCCATAGTATAAATACCTTAAAACTAAAATATATGTATATTATATTATGTATGTATTATTTCACACATTACACAGAGCAGACAGACAGAGACAGAGGTTGGCAGAGCTACTACCAACTGAGCTGAGAGGCTAGTCATTGAGACATTGAGAATTGAGTAGTTTTAACACAGATTTTCATTTGTTGGCTACAAATAACAATACGACTCATGCTTGCCTTGTTTTATAATAGATAGTGACGAGATAACTATTTGTAGTTAAAAAACTAAGTAGGTGTGTTAATGCAGACGCCTTCTTCTATTTGTTTATTTTCTGACAGGCTATTTATAATTTTCCGTCGGGGTTGTATTTTAATGCGAGAGCCTGATTTACTTGTTTGATACAACAACACATACTTGTTTCATACAGAGGCCTTAGAATAACCTACCGACAAAAATGTGGATCGGTTAGAATTATTATTTTGTTATTGTTTTACGTAGATATACAATAGGGGTGTTATTAATAATCCTGGCGTAGCGTTGGACTAGTTAATCCGTGTTTTGTCACATTTGCTCGAGTTGACAATTGCATGTCAATGCAAGAGACAAAGCAATTTTGTCTCTTGCATTGACATGCAATTGTCAACTCGAACAAATGTGACAAAACATGATTTAACTACTCCAGCGTTGCGCCAGGATTATTAATAACACCCTATCAGTTTAACCGCCATACATAGGAATGCAAAATAAATGTATTAATTGGCTAAAGTTAGCACTGTCACTGTTTGTTATTACCCAGTAGTAAGAGATGGCAATAGTCTAAACATTGTTATTTTTATGAGCTAGGTACCACCAGAGTTGTTCCCTCTTAACTTAAACATGAATAGCTTCAAGAAAAACGTTAAAAAATTCCTCCAGGGTCGGCAACGCAACGACAGCACCCTTGGTGTTGTTGGTGTCTATGGGTGACGGTAACCGCTTACCATTAGGTGGGCCGTAAGCTCGTTTGTCTATCTTTTAAGGCCTGCGCACACCTAGTTCGCTGGCGGTAGCGATCAGTGAAACGCTGTCAAATATTCGCTGTCAAATCTCAAATCTGACAGCGATATTTGACAGCGTTTCACTGATCGCTACCGCCAGCGAACTAGGTGTGTTCGGGCCATTACTTAAAAACAAATTAAATAGTTCTCACTAATGCGTGTCTTGGACGAAGTCATAACTATCATTCATTCAATTTCATTCATTCTCAATTTACGGTCACTTGTCATTGTTGATAACGCCATCTAGGCATTGACTGCGAAACTGCCTGAGAATTTTGCCCATTGAACGCAAAGTAAAGCAACTGGATAAATCATTTGAAAATTAGTAATTTCCGCACACTATAGTGAAGCTTGTGATTTAAGGAAGTTTGTCTGGGAGTGCCTCTCTTTTTCAGCGATCACCGTTGGATAAAACAGTCACCTCCTGCGCAGCGTATGGTAAAATAGAATGTTTTTGCAAAAGTAGTTGGACTGAGGAAGCTGCAATGGAAAAGAACTTGTCCAGCTTTCTCAGTCCAACTACTTTTACACTTCATATCATTTGCATCTTTTTTGCCAAAATTATCTTTCTACAGAGTTGTTTTGTTCCTACAGGTGGCACTAGCCTACGACATTCCAATGGTCAAACTAAACAACGGGAAAAACATGCCCGCCTTAGCACTGGGAACCTATCTTGGCCTTGATCAGGTATTGACAGTTTCTACACAGTTAAAATAGTCAAATAAATCAACTTGAGATAATTTGTTAGTATTCAAGTAGCTTTAAAAGGCTTTTAAGCTGTCACGTATGCAAAGCTACCTACTTTTAAAATAAGTTTTGAAAATTGTTGCATAGGGACGCAATTGAAAAACGAATGTTAATAAAATCAGGGGATACAGTTTAGTGTTGCAGCTACATGTCTATCATCTCTATCCAAATTTCAGTTACACCACTGGATAACTAAAGAATTAAAGAATTTATTATTATTACGCTAAGCAACGACTGTTACCTTACTGTTACACGTCGCGCGCGGCGGAGGAAAAAGCCCCGAAGTTACGAGACGGACTTCCCCCTCCGCCGTTTTGAATAGACAAATCGGTTGGTGCACGTCTGGATCAACCTCTCGATCTTAGGATCAAGACAAGGTCCTTACTGAGCGATCACGCACAGTTTCTTGTCTAGATCTAAATATCCTTATCTAAAACATGTGACAAGAATGATTCAAACCTTAATTTTAGGGTATTGTTTTCAGATAAACATACTAAAATCAAAAGACAAATTGGTTTGTGGCGCCATCTGCCGGGCAATAGAGCTAGGCTATCGACACATCGACACGGCTTCTATCTATGAAACGGAAGTGGAAATAGGAGAGGCTTTGAAAATGAAGCTGGAAGAAGGCGCTGTGAAGAGGGAGGACCTTTTTATAACGACAAAGGTGGTATATTTTTTAACTTTGCTGACACTAAAGATCATTCCCATTATTTAATTCAACAATTTACCATCATGCCTACCCCAAACTAAACATATCAACATGCGTGAGTGAAATATTATTTGGTTGAACCTCGGTTGAGTAATACTTATAAAATCACCATCATCATCAGTCTGAATAATATTCTTCTGGGCATAGGTTCAGGCTGCGCCTCCTACCATGCTAGACTTGTGCACATCTAAGCTTTTGTTGGTTGCGATCAATAAAACGCTGTCTGTTTTAGATTTGCGTAAGACTTTAGAACTAAACTTTGTGACATTAAAAGCAGAGTAATAAAACTTACAACTGAAGAACAAATAGTAAACATTAATGATACTTAATAAATTCCCATATGCCAGAATCACCGCGGTGGATAATTCACTAACACGTCCCACACTAAACAAGATGATGATACCAGTCTGTATAAGAATCAACTTTTGATTTATATTCTTTCAGCTGTGGAACACCCAGCACAAGAGAGAACAAGTATCCCAGGCACTCGGGGAATCTCTTCGGAAGTTGGGTCTTGACTATGTGGATTTGTATTTGATGCACTGGCCTTTGGGTCTCAATGTAAGTGAAGTTATTACTCATACTCATACTCCTATTATTTATTACAATTATTATGTTACATGGTGAGGTCTTAAAGTTAAAAAAAGCAGCCAAGTGCGAGTCGGACTCGCCCATGAAGGGTTTCGTAGCACGACGAACTACAAGAACCTTTATATATGTTACTTGATGTAACATAATAAGGTTCTTGTAGTCCATCGAAAGGTTGCGGTTTACGGTTTATGACGTATAAAAAAAAAACTACTGACTAGATCTCGTTCAAACCAAATATCGTTGGAAGTTTGCATAGTAATGCACAACATATATTTTTTTTAGTATTATCATTCCCGTACTTTAGAAGTTAGAGGGGGGGGGCCAACTTTTTTCCACTTTGGAAGTGTCTCTCGTGCAAACTATACAGTTTAGAAAAAAACGATATTAGAAACCTCAACATCATTTTTGAAGACCTATTCATAGATACCCCACACGTATGGGTTCGATGAAAAAAAAATTTTTGAGTTTCAGTTTCAAGTATGGGGACCCCCGAAATGTATAGTTTTTTTTTTATTTTTATGTAAAAAACTTAATGCGGTTCACAGAATACATCTACTCGCCAAGTTTCATCAGTCTAGCTCTTACGGTTTCGGAGAAAAATGGCTGTGACATACGGACGGACAGACAGACAGACAGACAGACAGACATGACGAATCTATAAGGGTTCCGTTTTTGCCATTTGGCTACGGAACCCTAAAAACGGTGAATACATAATAGGCCCTTAAGTTTAGGGCATAGCAATATTTGGAGTAAAAGCGGGCCGAAGTTTGTAAAAACTAATAATTCAAAAAGCAGCCAAGTGCGAGTCGGACTCGCCCATGAAGGGTTCCGTAGCATCAAATAACATAATATAAAGGTTTTTGCAGTTCGTTGAAAGGTAAATTGCGGCTTACGATTTATGGCGTATAAAAAAAAACTACTGACTAGATCTCGTTCAAACCAAATATCGTTGGAAGTTTGCATAGTAATGTACAACATATATTTTTTTTAGTTTTATCATTCTCTTATTTTAGAAGTTAGAGGGGGGGGGACCAACTTTTTTCCACTTTGGAAGGGTTTCTCGCGCAAACTATTCAGTTTAGAAAAAAACTATTTTAGAAACCTCAACATCATTTTTGAAGACCTATCCATAGATACCCCACACGTATGGGTTCGATAAAAAAAATTGTTTTGAGTTTCAGTTTCAAGTATGGGGACCCCCAAAATTTATAGTTTTTTTTCAATTTTTGTGTAAAAACCTTAATGCGGTTTACAGAATACATCTACTCACCAAGTTTCATCAGTCTAGCTCTTATGGTTTCGGAGAAAAATGGCTGTGACATGGCCGGACAGACAGACAGACAGACAGACATGACGAATCTATAAGGGTTCCGTTTTTGCCATTTGGCTACGGAACCCTAAAAAGCAAGCTGTTAGTGTTGTATTGTGCATTCAATTCAATTATAACGCAGGTAGTGTATCATTGAAGACGTCATTTAAGTTGTAATAGCATTTTTTGATTAATAAGTCCCTTATTTTTTTTTTACATTCAAATTTTAATGTCCTATCACTGTTATAATTATGGCCAATCTGTTTATTTACAAGTTGGACATGACATTTAGTTTACCTGTTACTTTATTGTATTTTAATTTTATGTGACTAGTCTAAGAACATTTTATAATGTCAAAAGATAAATAAAGAACTACCTATGAACTATATTATTAAAACCTACCAAATTCTTAGCAGATATTCAGATAAATCACTAGCCCCTCTAGACTCCCCTATCAAAAGTGTATTTATTCAGTTGAAGCTAGGTGAGTCTAGGTGCCAGTTCCACGCGGCCAAGTGAACCACGTGAACAAAACGTTTCAAAGTCGTTTTTGTGATTCAAGCGCATTATTGATTTTGCTTTAACTTTGAGGCTGTGAATTATCATCCAAATAATGGGCAAAATTTTCGATCACTTCACTCTCTACATGCATTGGAATTATAGTTTGTGGGATCGTTTAATATGGGTGCGTGAAAACTCTTTTTCATTCTTCAGGAGGACTACAGCTACTCCAGCACAGACTTCATGGAGACCTGGCGTGGTCTTGAAGACGTAGTCAGTCTTGGCCTGGCTAAGTCTATTGGAGTGTCGAATTTCAATAAGGAACAAATGGAAAGACTTTTGAAAGAAGCTACGTTGAAGCCAGCTGTATTACAAATTGAGGTAAATCTATTGATATATAAAAAAGATGAGCCCACGCACAGTCATAATGGATAAAAAACTAATAGAAATAACCCGCGAGGGAAATTTCAATGATTGCAACCTTCTATGATTGAATGAAAGCGTTTCATTTTTAGTAAGTACTCATAATGTTCCTCGTATGAGGAGCGCGTTATATAAACGTGTTTCTTTCCTCTTCCTTTCTTTCTAATCAGACTTGTTTATTTGATGCTTTCCAGGTCCATCCACAAATGGTCCAATCAGACCTTGTCTCCTTCTGCCAAGCTCACAGCATCACAGTCATGGGCTACAGTCCCTTTGGCACCATGGTCCAGCGGTTTGGTATCACCATGCCGGGCCCTAAGCTCGATGACCCTACTCTTGCAAACATTGCGGAGAAATACAGAAAGACAACTGCTCAAGTCGTGTTGAGATGGCAGGTTTGTTAAAACATGCTTCAAAAACGGTTTTTTGATGGCGGTATAATATGAACCGGAAACTACTTCATTACGTAAGAGTGCCTACAAAAGAAGGGCTTAATGCTAATGCATTTTCTACCAGCCAAATAAGTGATAGCATAGAAAAAAGTGTCGTTAGGATTCAAACAGAAAATACATTTTAGGTTATATATGTTGTCTGTGGCAGATCAAAATTGAATGAACGAAATCATTCGTCTACGCTCTAAAGTTCCTATTTTTATAATGCGCTCTCTCTAGGCCGAACAAGGTTGTAAGTTAGCGGCACATTTTGAAAATGTGAAATTATTACCTAGATACCATCTTAGCGCAGGCGACTGTATTTTCACCTAACCTATCGTTTTACAGGTCGACCGACACATAGTACCGGTAGTAAAATCCATGAATCCAAAACGCCTTGAAGAGAACATCAATATCTTCGATTTCAAGCTCACAGACCAAGAAATAGCCCAGATCAGCACCCCTAATCAATACAGACTGATCGCGCCTTCATTCTGGCAAGATCACAAGGACTACCCGTTTGAGAAGGTTGCTGAGACAGTTAGCAATCCTTTTGTGAAATAAAAATCTGGGGCCTAATAAAGATAAGTTTTATTTTGAAAATACAGTACCTACTCCGTTTTTGAAACCTAACAGAACCTTCGTTATTTTTAATAGACAAACTTGTAGTACACAAGAGCCAAAAAGTTTTAATGTCAGAGACTTAAGAATTAAGAAACTTCTTGCTGAATGGGTTACAAACTCCTTGGAAGGATTTCAATACCAATAACACCAACTCCTTGCAGGAGCAGGAGCACGGAAACGGAAGCATAAATTTGTGTAAAAGAGATAAACAATGTTACTGCCATAGATAATGCTAAAGTTCTTCCTATCTGTCCGAAGAACTGGAACAAAATATAAAGCTGCCAACTAATCTGGAGTTACCATTAATATGGGTAAAAATAAAAATAATATTTTATTGAATCACTGTTTACAAACAACCATGATCATCATCCTACATTAATCAATGCTGTTCATAGTACTTTCTTGTATTTGGGCCGTACACCTTACCGTAGTAAGTTCTCTTCCAGCAGTCAACACAATTTATTAAGGATGATAGTTATGTTAACACCATCTTTGAACTGAAGATAACTGAACCATCAATTTAGGTTTAGGCAGCTGATACGGCTGATGCCTAAAATACCTAAGTATGGTTCTTTTGTAGTGCCAGCTGCCAACCATATAAATAATGTGGTAGAATTAAAGTCAGAAACTGGCAACACCAGCTGCAGCTGATGAAGGTCGTAGTTTTCCTCGTTCTGCGAAAAATCAAAATAAAATCCACCATATTTGTTGGTTCGCGTTTCGCAACAATATTTCTGCCGGTGTGTTGAAAAAATAAAACATTGTGGCTAAAGTGAGTCCGTATCCTAGCATGTCCCACTCCGGGAGAAGTAAGTTCGAGGTAAGTCCAATCGATACCAATTTTTATTGTTTGTGTTTTGTAGAAACAGCTGATATAGGTTCTATGGGACCCTATCCTTTGTTCTCGAGAACTTAAAGCCCTAGCATGTACGAAAACTCTATAAAAGCGTCGAGTAACATGGAAATTACGACATGAATACTCCGACTGGGAGTGAATATCTTGTAAACATTCTATTTATGAATATTTTCTGTGCGCTGACCGCGCCGCGTTTATGTATTCCTATTGGCTACGTATTGTGGTATTGCGCGTCTGTATATTAATTATTTACTATCTTGTACATAAGCGCTCAAAAAAGGAAGCGCGCTTTTCTTTGTTGGTCGTGTAAATGACCTTTAGGCGCGGGCAGTCAACCCGTGCGAACCGTTATCATTCATTATTGTTTTAATTCTTGAATTACCGAGTGTACTTCCGTTTTACATAATATCTTGGACTCTGTACATGTCTCAATTTGGTTAAAATTATGTAAAAAGTTCCTATGTAGTCTGTAAATGATTGATAGGTACTTTAATAGCTTTCCTTCATTTAAACCTATTTCTTAATCATCATTAAAAAAAAGACAAACAAAATAATAGGTACTTAGATAAAAAATCATAACAAACTTTTATCAGTCATAGATAACACAACCTAGGTACCTTATATCTGTTTGCAGAACATAAATGCCAAAGCCAAGTACTAATTAATTAATAAAAAATACTACACTAACTTATTGCTTATACACGTGTTGCTCGAACTTTAGGTTCTACGACACGCCGGTTTCCCCACAATGTTTTCCTTCACCGTTTTGAGAGTACTGGCATATAAATGCTTTGGCTTCAAATGGTAGGATTTTTTTCTAACATACATAGATCATTTCCATACATTTTTCACCTCCTTTATTATAAATGACTCCTGTACGAAGCCAGGGTGGGTTGCTAGTATCTAATTTTGGGCTATGTTATACATATAAAGAATAATGTAACATTCAAATGGTGAAACAATTTTTGAAATTGGTCCAGTAGTTTATGAGTTTATTCATTTAAAACTAAAATACAATCAAACAAATATAATATTGTATTATTACCCTAGGGACTGGCCTCTCAGCTCAGTTGGTAGTAGCTCTGCCTTATGAGCGTAGGTTGTGGGTTCGATCCCCACCGAAAACAAATATTTGTGCAGTGATCACAGGAGTTTGTTCTCTGTCTGGGTGTTATATTGTATTCTTGGTATGTATTAAAATAAAACTAACTACACTAACTAACTAACTAAACTGTATAAGTATTATATCAGTGTAGGCGACACACGCCGTAGTAACTAAATTTTATACATTTTTGTCAAATATGCTTTTTACAGCTATCTATTGTACTTAGGTAACCTATTTTGTGTATCTTCTAAAACTAAATTTGTTCTTATATTTTGTACTTGTAACGCCATCTGTTGGCACTTTTGCGCATTATGAAATAAAATAAAAAAGACAGAAGATGTGGGTGGATACGGATCTTTTTAATCAATTGCTGTTCGTTGTTCGATGGTCGTCGCGTTCCGATAAAATAGACAACGCGGCTCCGTTCTGTTTTAAAGTCAAATGGTTTTCAAAAGTCCTTAACAACCCCGTGTGCACCCCCAACCTTCTTCTGACGTTCACGTAAAACGCTGTGTTTAATTTCGATCCTCTACAATTGGTCCTTTCGAGCCTGATCGATAAAATCGGTGAATCGTCGCCATTTTCGATGTCGGACACGGCGACGCCATTGAAAGTTCTCACGCGCCGTCAACGCCAGGAACTTTCGGAATTTAACAAGTTGGAACCTGTGAAAAAGGACATCAAGAAATTGATTCTTCCTCGCGGCACTGATTCTACACCGTCGCGGGAAGGATACGTATCCACGCCAGTACCGTACAAGATGTTACCGCGCGGTACTGCGCAGCAATCAACATGTGCTTCGAAGACCACCATTTGCACCAAAAAATCCACTACGTCGTCAATAGCACGGCGCAAACAGCTGGAACTAGAAGCGGCGGAGGCAAAAGCCCATATTCAACTGGATTTGATAGATAAAAAGCTGGAAGCCGATCTTGCCAAAGTCGAACATGATAGCGAGAAGCGTGAAGAATCTGCTGCTTCTTCTCTTCGCAGCGAGAAGGTTCAAGAGAACGTGGAGAAGTGGCTGGACACGAACTGTGCAGCACCCGTCCAGCACGACACCAGCATCCAACAACTAGCTGATACGTTGAAGGATCTGATAAGCCAATCATCAGCGTCTAAGCATGAAGAGAGACTTCTGAGCCGTCTTGCCACGCCACGAGAGCTACCTACTTTCAGTGGCGACAGTATTGAGTGGCTACATTTTAAGAATGCTTACGATGATTCGTCACGAGTGTGTAAATTTAGTGACAGTGAGAACCTGTGGAGATTACGTAAATCACTACGAGGTGAGGCCAAGGAAGCAGTGACTGACTTGCTGATCGGCAACACTCCGCCGTCAGCAGTCATGGAAGCACTGGAACTAAGGTTTGGTCGAGCTGATATTATTATTAGCAACATAACGATGCAATTGAAAAAGCTACCATCGTTACCTACTAACTATCAACAAGACTTGATTAATTTATCTGTTAAAGTCAATAACTGCGTGGCCACAATACGCGCACTAGACCAGAGCGACTATCTTCGAAGTCCAGAGCTCGCTGCAGCTATCATATCCAAATTGCCGAGCACCCTGATAGGAAGATGGACAGAATTTGCCTACAACCGTATGCAAGAAGGCAGATCGAGGATGGAACTACTGGCTATATTTTTGAAGTTGGAGGCAGAAATGTTATCAGTCGTCGGATGTATTCAGCCACGAGACAAGAAGCCGATGGACGCTCCTACAAAGCGCACTGAAGATAAGTACCGTCATCGTACTGTCTACACTTCTTCTGTCGCCGCAGCTGATAACACGACAACATGTAGATTCTGTCAGAAGGGCAGTCATACCTTGCCCGAGTGTCGCGTATTCAAACGCGCGATGCGCAGAGATAGATGGAGATTTGTCAAAACGCGCGGACTATGTTATTGTTGTCTAAAAGATCGACACAATAAGGATACGTGCCCCGCACCTATGTGTGACGTCGATAACTGTGGCATGGCACATCATCGCCTGCTGCACTGGACGAAGCCCGAGATGACGTCATCGTCAGCTGATGAGTTGACCGTGAACCCGGAACCTGCTGTACCTGTAACTGCACCTGACGCGTCCATGATGCACGTCGCTCGAGCTAGTGACGACGCTGGCATCGCCCCGGATGAATTCGCGATGTTAAAAGTGATTGCGGTTCGATTACGTGGCCCTAAAGGTGTAGTGAATACCTACGCACTCCTGGACGATGGTGCGGAAGTATCTGTGATCGACGCCGAACTAGCAGATACCCTAGGGTTAGAATGTGTTAGTGCGCGCCCTATTAGGTTCACAGATGCGTTCGGTTTATCAGTGTATCAATCGGAAGTGCCTAGTGTTAAGGTAGAAATAACGGGACATGATAACGTTAATTATGACTGTAAGTTACGTAAATGTGCTCAGTTAAAATTGTGTTCACAAAACATGTCTGTTTTGAATAGCGTAAATAGTACGCACCTATCGCATATCAAGCATATGATATGCACCGATACCAGTGTAAAGCCGCGGCTACTAATTGGTGAGGATAATTATTTCCTAATAGCCCCGCTTGAGATCATACATGGAGACAGGGACTCGCTGTACGCATCACGCTGTCGATTGGGATGGACCATCCATGGTTTCCACCGTGGGCGCACTCACTCCTCGAAGCCTCGGGTAAGTGAACAAAATGTCTTCCATCTCGCTCACTCTCGCGATACTGATGTACAGGAAATTAGCGAACTTAATGACCTGATTAAAGATTCCTTTAATTTTGATTTGATAGGAATTTCGCCTGTATCACGTGAAAATACAGATCATATTCGCGCTGTCAATACTTTAGATAGAACAGCACGTCAGGTAGGTAAACAATGGGAAGTAGGTTTACCGTTCAAAAAAGATAATTTTATGATGCCTGATTCATACAATAATGCCTACTCGCGTCAGCAGTTATTGTTACGTAAATTTCGTAAAAGCGTTGACTACGCTGATAGGTATAAAAAAGAAGTCATTAAATTGCTAGACAATGGTTACGCTCGAGAACTAACTGATAACGAACTCTCAGCTGATCATGTTTGGTATTTACCGCATTTTGGTGTTCAAAACCCCAATAAGCCTGGTAAGTTACGGTTAGTTTTTGATGCCGCCGCTAAAGTTGATGGTGTGTGCTTAAATGATTATTTACTAACAGGACCGGACTTATATAATTCACTATACGGAATTATGCTTAGATTTCGCGTAAATAGAATAGTGATACTTGGAGATATTCGTGATATGTTTCTTAGAATTAAAATACAACCTAGCGACCAGCATGTACTTAGATTCTTGTGGCAAGAATCTTCGGATAGCCCGATTAAAGTTTGTTCGATGCAAAGTTTGATTTTCGGTGCAACATGTTCCCCTTTCGTTGCTCAATATGTAAAAAATAAAAATGCCCTTCAATACGAGGAATCGAACCCCGACGCCGTAAGCGCAATAATAAATGACCATTATATGGACGATTGTTGTCTCTCAGTATGCGATGAAAATACGGCAATTAAATTGGTTCACGATATAACTTCCATTCATGCAAAAGGAGGTTTCGAGATAAGAGGATGGTCGAGTAATAGCAAACAGGTTCTAGACTCGATACCTACAGAAGCGCTTGCGCACTCAGCTGTGCAGTTCAAACATGGAGCGATGAATACAAGTGAGCGCACTTTAGGTTTGATATGGCATCCTGCGGAAGATTCATTTGGATTTCAGATTTCGCTTAATAAAATACCTAGTGATATTTTGGATGGATCTACGCCTCCGACGAAAGCAAAAATGCTTAGCATTATTATGTCTGTTTACGATATACACGGTTTTTTATCGCCATTTGTTATAAAAAGTAAAATCATTTTTCAAGATGTACATAGGTCAAAAGTTGATTGGAAATGCCGCATCCACTCAAGTGAGCACACTAAGTGGATGTTATGGCTCGATGAATTAAAACTTTTAGAATCTTTACGTATACCTAGGTGGTATTACAATGCGGATAGTTGGACTCAGTGTTATCCCACATCGATAGGTATAGGTAGTAGTGCCGAGTCGATCGTTGATAAAGAGCTGCACATTTTTTGTGACGCTTCTATAAAAGCGTACGCTGCAGTTGTTTACTGGCGTTTTACTCGAGCCGACGGAAATGTTTTAATTAGCTTAGCAGCTAGTAAGAGCAGAGTGACCCCGCTCCGGCCGGTTTCAGTTCCCCGACTGGAATTGCAAGGCGCGCTTACAGCGGCCCGCTTAGCGGACTCACTTCTACGAGAACATACAAATATGAAGTGTGATAAGCGGTACTTCTGGACTGATTCACAAACGGTCCTACAATGGATTCGTAGCGATCCCAGAAGCTACAAGCCGTACGTAGCTCATCGCTTAGGTGAAATTGATGAGCTTACGAATTTGTCAGAATGGCGATACGTCCCCACTAAGTTGAACGTAGCTGACTTAGCTACCAAGGACGAGACGCCACCGCTGACATATGACAGTGTATGGTTTCGAGGACCAGAATTCTTACGGCAGCCAGAGGAAACTTGGCCTAAGGATTGTGTGTCCACCAAAAAACCATCACCAGACGTTGTCTGTGAGGAAAGGAGCTTAAATGTAGTGGTGACTACAGACACTCTTGAGTACTCCTTACCTAATGAAAACCACTACTCATCATGGTTACGACTCGTACGAGTCGCCGCTCGAATTCTACTGTTCGTGCGACGCTGTCGACGAATAGAAGCTAGGTTAGATGTCGAGCTCATGAACGAAGCTGAGCTCCTTCTAATAAAGAAATCTCAGCAGGACTCGTTCGAGCAGGACATTGAACTCGTCAAGCAAAATAAGCCTTTGTTATCAAACAGTCGTTTGAAAACATTGACGCCATATCTTGACGACGCTAGCGTTCTACGAGTAGCCGGTCGAATCGACAAAGTCGAAGGTGTCACCCACTCGACAATAAGACCCGCCATACTCGATGGTCGTCACCAGATAGCTCGTTTGATAGTTGAGTACCATCATAGAAAAGCTATGCATGGTGCTAACGAGCTCGTCGTAAATGAGTTACGGCAACGATATTGGATTTTAAAGTTGCGGCCGACTGTACGTTTTGTCGCCGCACGCTGCCCGTTCTGCCGGCACCGCCGCGCCGCGCCGCAGCCGCAGCGCATGGCGGACTTGCCCGCTGCACGCTTGCATCACAGCCGCCGTCCGTTCACCTATACGGGGGTGGACTTTTTCGGACCAATGGAAGTCACCGTTGGCCGAAAAAGACTCAAACGATACGGTGTGATGTTCACGTGCCTGACTGTACGTGCCATACATTTGGAGTTAAGTGAGAGTCTGAGTACAGACTCCACCATAATGGCACTCAGACGCATGATCGCTCGCCGCGGAACGCCCAGCGTTATCTATTCAGATAACGGGACGAACCTGCGCGGAGCGGATAATGAGCTCAAACGGAGTCTGATGGAACTCGATGAGAGTAAACTCCGTGAAGACGGTACCGTAAGAGGTATCGAGTGGAGATTCATACCCCCCGGGGCCCCTGAGAAAGGTGGTGCTTGGGAACGTATGATACGCACGGTAAAAACGGCCTTGAAAGTCGTACTTAAGGAACGCGCTCCACATCCTGAGACGCTTTCCACTTTGTTTGCTGAGGTGGAAGCGCTAGTTAATAGTCGTCCTATTACACACGTTTCGTGTGACCCTAACTATCCGGAAGCTCTAACACCTAATAATTTTTTGCTAGGTACGTCCTCGAACAGTCCCGTATTCGGTAGGTATGATAACGATGACCTATGTCTACGTAAGCAATGGCGCGTAGCACAAAGACTGACTGACATGTTTTGGGCGCGGTGGGTAAAAGAATATCTTCCTACATTGATACCTAGGCAGAAGTGGCTTAGGGACGAGAGAGCGTTGCGAGATGGAGATTATGTTCTGATAGTAGAACCTAATCTAGAACGTGGATGCTGGCGCCACGGAGTAGTGAGTGCGACCCATGCCGCCGACGACGGTCGCGTGCGCGTGGTAGACATACGCACCCGCACGGGCTTGGTGCGCCGTCCTGTAACGCGTGTCGCACTACTTGAACCTAAGGAATGTTAGTGCTGATCTGAACCTTTACATTTATTGTTTTGTTTTTTTTTTTTAGTCTCAGCTCAGTTTCAGCACTAAGAGGGTGGATTGTAGGCGACACACGCCGTAGTAACTAAATTTTATACATTTTTGTCAAATATGCTTTTTACAGCTATCTATTGTACTTAGGTAACCTATTTTGTGTATCTTCTAAAACTAAATTTGTTCTTATATTTTGTACTTGTAACGCCATCTGTTGGCACTTTTGCGCATTATGAAATAAAATAAAAAAGACAGAAGATGTGGGTGGATACGGATCTTTTTAATCAATTGCTGTTCGTTGTTCGATGGTCGTCGCGTTCCGATAAAATAGACAACGCGGCTCCGTTCTGTTTTAAAGTCAAATGGTTTTCAAAAGTCCTTAACAACCCCGTGTGCACCCCCAACCTTCTTCTGACGTTCACGTAAAACGCTGTGTTTAATTTCGATCCTCTACAATCAGCTTTCTGGTTCCCATAGTACAAGCTTTGCTTAGTTTGGGGATAGATAGTGTTGTGTGGATTGTCTATAATATTTATTTATTTATATTTATACCCTGGTTCCAGATCAGCAGGTTCTCTGGTGAGGATGACCAGCACATCAACCGGAAACTGCCCAAGGAGCTGCTGCTGCGAATCCTGTCGTACCTCGATGTGGTCTCACTCTGTCGCTGTGCTCAGGTAACACTATTATCGTTTTCCAGCCCAAGTTCGGCAAGTTTATCATCCGCACTTGATGTGCGGCAGGTTTTTCCGCAAGTAGGCCGCTGGTGGGCCCTTTTTGTGTGACCCTTGACACGTGTTGCTCGAACTTTTTTAGGTTCTACAACACGCCGGTTTCCTCACGATGTTTTCCTTCACCGTTTTTGAGAGTACTGGCATAGTGCACATACATTTTTCGACAGAAAAACTCATTGGTACACAAGTAGATTTGAACCCACGACCTTCGGATCGGAAGGCGGGGCCACTACCACTGGACCACCAGTGCTCTCGTCATCTTCCAGCCCTTATCCTACTCGAAATCCACACTTGGAAAATCGAAGAACATGCTTGCATAAAATATATAATAAAGTCTAGGGAACAAGCAATAATACTTTAACTTTTTTGTGAAAACTCTTAAAAAAAAGTACTGGTCACTAAAATTTATAAATTAAGGCTGGAAGAGGAATAAATTATGAGTTCAAAATTTAAAAAAATATAACGAAAGGGCGAAAGCTTTTCAAAATAACAAGGAAAAACCGAACTTGGTCGCAGAATAAGGGGTTTGCATAGAGCAGGGGTTCCCAAATTTTTTGGCCAAGGAACCCTACTTTGATAACTGGAAATTTACCTACTTTAAAATAGGTATAAATTAAAAACAATAAAGTTTTCATGAAATTATTTTTATACATTTACTGTGAATATGTAAGTAGGTACATAAATAATTATAAGTTTAAAAAACTTGAGAAACCGACTTCATTGTCAAACGACTAAACCGATTTTAATCAAACATAAAAAAAAAAAAAAAAAAACAACCGAATTGAGAACCTCCTCCTTTTTGATTGGAAGTTGGTTAAAAATAAAAAAAAACATAAAAACACGTTTGTGAATTTAATGTGATGAATGAAATTTTTTTACATATTTTCTTAAAATAGCATTAAAATTGGGCTTTATGTCCGACAGTTGAATGCGATCCCTTACTCTATGCCATAGAGTAAGGGCTTATGCCCTGGGAGGGCCAACGGATTTTTAAACAGCTGCAAATTATATTTTTCAAGCGGTAGAACACCCAGGTGTCCTTATCCCACTTCATTTGGGGTCGGCACAACAGGTTTTCGTTGTCCACTCTCCTCTATTAGCCGTCATTTCAGCAGTCTCTCAGACTTCATCATCAGCTAATCTCATAGCACGCCTTTGCACTTTGCACCGAATAAAAAGGACCAAGCTGGTGTCCAGGTGCTCCTGTCTAGAGGTTACAGCAGTAGTCATATAAAAAAAACGGTAGGAACCAAGCCGTAGTTTGCTGGCTGATCTTGCGTCGGCATGGTCGCGTGGAACTGGCACCTAGACTCACCTAGCTTTAAGACGTTTCAAAGTGATTCTTCTGAATAAATACACTTTTGATTTTGATGTTTTGATTTACTCCATATGAGGTCGGATTTGCGACATATAAAGAAGCAGTTGTTGGCCTGTACCGAAGTACAACATCGCTCTGCTTAGCACACCGAACTTTTTTTCGATTATTGGATAGAATACTAACGGGTTTCCTCACAATGTTTTTTTGTGTTTAAGAGCACTGTTATTAAAAAAAACTGTTATTTTAGGTAGATATTTGTGAGTTGTACATTTACAGGACTAGATGGCGCTAGTAAAGAGTGTACGATCCTAGAACGCGCTATCGTTGCGTTTTGCTGTCATTATGTTTTCTTCAGTCTCTTGAATAAATGACGATATAAAAATTTATTTCGATGAAAGGAAGTATTTTTGGAGTGAAGTCACTTTGTGATTTCCATTAGAGATGCTTTATTATAATGATTATTGATAATCATTAATGTTTAACCGATCTTAATAAAAGAGGGGTTCTCAATTCGGTTGTTTTTTTTTATACTTCTACTACGGCTTCGCTCGCCAAGTTCCAGTTACTTGCAACCGCTTTTATTAAATTTAAAGAATTTATCTAAAATAAAAGTGACCTAAGTTACACCTTATAATAAGGCGTAACTTAACACATAAGGCCCTTTCTACACAGCTACCTGTCAATAAAAGTCCCGTCAAAATCGGCCTATTTCAGAGATTAGCTGTAACAAACAGACATACAGAAAGACAAACAAAAATTTTAAAAATGTTATTTGGGTTTATGTACCGTGTCTTTTCACAAATGCACATGTGCATGTAGTAAAAAGCGGTTAATTCAATATTACAAACAGGTACTCCAATTTTATTTATATGTATATTTCAAATAAAAACATTTTATTTGAATTTATTTACACAAAGAAACTTACAATTAAACAAATATTTACAAAATGTACAAAATACACAAGAAACAGTTGAGCTATCGTTACAAACGATCTAGAGATAGCTCAACTGATCCAAATCAGTGACAGACGGAAGCGTCCCCAAGACGCTGGCGGCATTGCCACGCTGAATAGCAATGCTATTTCAATTTATGTTATTACACTTCTGGACACATCTATTGGCCCACCTTAGAGTTTAGGTTTCGATGGCCCCTACCGAAATATGATTGCTAGATTGAACAAAAACTGTTGATGCAGTTTTAAACCTGATACATTTTACCATCTTTTTCGATGGTATTGTTTTAAATTTGAATTCAGAATACCATACGACATGGAGCTACGCCTAACAAGTCAGATATGCGCCTTGTTAAAGGCAATTGATTTTTGAATAAAAAACATGTTTTATCAAATAAAGGTTTAATTTAATAACGCGTGTTGCCTCCATGGGCATCTACCACAGCTCTCATACGATTAGGCATAGAGTTTATCAACCGCTCTATGAAATTTTGAGGGATCATCTCCCATTCCTCTTCTATGGCAGTTTTCAACTCCTGCATCGTCTGGGCAACTGGCTGACGAGCCCTAACACGTCTTTTTAGCTCGTCCCACATGTGCTCAATGAGGTTCATGTCTGGGCTTCTGGCTGGCCAGTCCATAACTGTGATGTTCACATCCCGATGATATTGCCTGACGATACCGGCCGCATGGGCTCTTGCATTATCATGCATAAAAAGGAAATTTGGGCCCACATAGTCCGCGTATGGTATCACGTGAGGTTCTAAGCACTCACGAATGTACCTTTCAGCATTTAATGTTGGCAGCCGTGGTCCTGTAACAACCTCAAGTTGAGTTTTGCCGCTCGCGGATATACCGCCCCAGACAGTCCATGAGCCACCGCCATAAGCAACCCTCTCTTCAAAGCAGCATTGTGTGAAACGCTCTCCCTTACGTCGGTAGACCTTCTTCCTTCCATCATTGCCATGTAACACAATTTTAGACTCATCAGAAAAGAGTACACGGCTTCAATCTTGCTGTGTCCAATTTAAATGACTGCGTGCGAAATGAAGGCGCGCTGTTCGGTGGGCTCGCGTTAGTTTGGGCCCATTAGATGGCTTGTGTGGTACCATATCGCGTTCTTTTAACCTTCTCCGAACAGTTCGAGCGCTCACAGACACTCCGTGGAAGTCGCGAAGTTGGTTTTGAATCTCAATGGAGGTAAGGTGACGATTTCTCAAGCTGGTCGTCACGATGAATCGATCCTGCCTTTCAGTTGTGACCCGAGATCGTGGCCTTCCTTGGCGACGAACAAAGCCGCCAGTCTCTAGGTACCTCCGATAAACATTTCAGACCGCAGAACGACTTAAATTAAGTTGAGCACTCACGTTTCTTTGGCTGTGTCCGGCCTGAATAAGTGCCACAGCTTGGGCGGCGACTTCAGGTGAAGTATCCATAAATTATTGATAGAACCTCACCTTAATGTTAAGAATAAGTAATGTTTGTTGCAAAACCAAAGATATCAATCACTTTTTCAAGAATTAAATCCAAGTAAACCAATAAAACCAAGTTTTCTTAGTATTCGATTGTTTGATATCAACAAACAGGCTCCAAATTGTCTTTTGTTTCTCTAAATTCTGTGTTCGAAATTCAAAAAAAGACTATTGAATAAAATTGTGAATGTGCCAGGTTCAAAACTGCATAAAAACTTTTTGCTCGACCTAATATAAAATTTTAGCTAGGACCAAACGAAACTGAAAATACAAGGTGGGCCAATAGATGTGTCCAGAAGTGTATATTTATTTATGTTATTTATTTATGTTATTTATTTATTACTAGTATTACAAAATAAAAAGTACTTAAAATCTATATGACATCGGTAGTAAGGTTGTTTTGCTTTCCAGCATAGGCCTCCCCCAAACTCTTCCCTATTTGTCGATCTCGCGCGTTCCTCCTCCAATGTACGCCAGCTGTCTCCTTGAAGTCGTCTTCCCATCTTCGGAATGGTTCAATACTCAATACATTTATTGCATAAACATGGTATAGATTAGGTACATACATAGTTCTTAGGTGTAACTTGTAAGTCAGTATCACATGGACCCTGTGTATAGGATAAAGCAACATGGAGGTAGGCCGAGGCTTATACACAGTAGTTGGTACGTATATATTATTATAGATTGAGAAATTCCAGGAATTATAATGTAGATAGTTTGTTACTTTATTTTAAATTAATAAGCTTGGTAAAACAGATTAAACGATAATGTCAAGGTCTTAAAAGTAGTCAAAGTTAGGTTTAGTGCGTAGTTATACATTTTTATTTTATTTATTTAGTCATTAGTTATGTCAAATATTCGTTAATGTCATAGTAGGCTTTGTCAATTAGGAACAACTTTAATGTTTTTGTAATTATGGAATCTTTTTCAATATTTTTTATTTCGGTTGGAAGTTTATTATAAATGTTTACTGACATTCCATACGGGCTGTCGCTGGTCGCATGGTCTACCTCGGGCTCTTTTCCCTTCTCTAGGGTAAAGAGCCCGAGGTTCTATTCTGTAACATCTTTCGCCCATTTTTCTCTTAATGTCCTGATTAGATTGGCCAGCCCAATTCCATTTTTGCTTTTTAATTGTGTACGTTATGTCTGTTACTTTTGTTTTTTTTCCTTCCTTATGACTTTTAAATTTATCTTATCTTTTCTTTTTAACCGACTTCCAATCAAAAAGGAGGAGGTTCTCAATTCGGTTGTATTTTTTTTTTTTTTTTTTTATGTTTGTTACCGCATAACTTCATCATTTGTGAGCCGATTTGAAAAATTATTTTTTTATCTGAAAGGTACTGCTTCCAGATTGGTCCCATTTTAATTTTATTAAAATCGGTGTTGCCATTTTTTTTTTAATAATTTTTTTAATGTTTGTAACTGCATGCCTCCGTCATTTATGAACCGATTTAGAAAATTATTTTTTTATTTGGAAGGTTATTCTTTCGTCCAGATTGTCCCAAACAAATTTGATTAAAATCGGTTTAGCCGTTTGACAATGAAGTCGGTTTCTTAAGTTTTTTAAACTTATACTTATCTTCTTACGTTTAACATGCTTCTTTCTATGCTGTGTTGACATATTTCAAGCCTACTGATGTTTTCTTTCTTTCTCTTAAAACATCATTTATATGTAGGTATAGATAAGGATTAATAGGGGTTGGAGAAATTTTATGAAAATCGGTTCAGTAGATGTGTTTGTTTGATTTCAGGTATCAAAACTATGGAATATCCTGGCTTTGGACGGCTCGAACTGGCAGAGAATTGATCTTTTCGAGTTCCAACGAGATGTTGAGGTATACATAGAATACTCAACAGTAATAGAACTAAGATTATGTGTCTACTTATTTCTTTCTATGTGTTTCTGTATTTATTTATTTATTTATTTAACTCTTTATTGCACAAAAACTTAATGCTATGTACAAAAGGTGGGCTTAATGCTTTAAGCATTTTCTACCTGCCAACCTTAGAGGTAGGAATGGCGTTGGCGTGTTTACATAAAAAAGGAAAGCTTAGGTATTAAAATTAACAACAAGGTACAATACTTATTAGTTAAAGTCCGATGAGATCTGCTTCAGGAAATGCTCATAAACCAGACACTTAAAAGCTGACTTATTGAGAGCCTTTTTGATGTCAATAGGGAGCGCATTCCAAAGACCTACAGCCGCCACCTCAAAAGACTTGCCGCGGAAAGATGTTGAATGCTTAGGGGTAGCCAGAAGGAGAGTATCAATAGATCTCAAGTTGCGATCATGTAAATCAGAGCGATAGGAAAATTTACTTTTTAGGTATTCAGGAGAATGGGGATCTTTAAGAGTAGAGTAAAGGAGACATAATATTCTTCTATTTCTTCTTTCACGTATAGGGAGCCACTCAAGCTTAGAACGAAACTCTGAGATGTGATCGTACTTACGAAGACCGTAGATAAACCTAATACCGGTGTTGAGTAAACGATCAAGTTTATTAAGAAGGTCTTGGTCTGTATGTGTTCTATGTTTTATTTTCTCTTATGATTTCTTGTGTAGCCGTACCTTTACTCAATGTTCTTGTCTTTCTTTCTTTCTGTGGTCTCATTTTCTTTATAAGTTGTGTTTTTGAGCCAAATAAAAAAAGTTATCTATCAGTAGAAAGGCGATCATGCGCCGTTTGTATGGGAGCCGATGTCGCCAGTTTTACACTCCGCCGACTCTCCAAACAATCGTAGTCCCCTATTTCCTCCCTAAATAATGCCTCTAGACCTAGAGTAACCATTTTTTCTCATAAAATCCAGATCTGCTATATACGTGCTCGTATGTTTTCCTTTTTTTCAGAAACTTATTCTCAGGTCTCTCCACCTACCCTCCACCGGATAGACTGACGACATTGTACTGCTATAAGTATACAGGGTTATTAATTATTAGCTACACAAACTGACAGGGCCTAATTTTTGGGTCGTGAATATTTGTTTGGCCAAATCAATTGAATTCCTAAACTGATTTAAGTTTTTGTATCAAAATTTTATTTTCTTTACGGCTATTGCATAATGATTGCCACGGAGAACAGGACGATGACCCACCCAGGCGGTGACTGAACGCAGAGTGTCGCTTACGGCGCGCGGGCGCGGATCAAAGTTCAAAATAGGTCAGGCGCCGATGATTCCAAAGGATATTCTTTATCGTTTTTCTCGGGATTTTCATAACAAAACTTTAAAAAATCATTTCATAAATATTTTTTTATTTTATTTGTTGAACCTAATTCCTGAGTATTTGCAGCTAATAATGAATAACCCTGTATAAGTGAGAATCGAGCTTACGACCTCCAAAAAGCAGAGTTAACAACTGAGCTGTGCGGGCTGTCAATATTGTCTATTATTTTATGTTATGTATGTGTTTATGTTTTTTTTTTCAGGGACCGGTGATAGAGAATCTATCGCACAGATGCGGTGGTTTCCTTCGTCAGTTGTCGTTGAGGGGCTGTGAGAGCATTGGAGATGGTTCCATGAAGACTTTAGCACAGGTATTTAGCTAACAGAAAAACCTTCAAAGATAATATCTACCCTGCCTTTTTTGCTTTGCCGTAGTTGGGTAAAAAATATGAGTTTTTCATTCACCGTTTGAGAGCACTGGCATAGTGTACATTTATGTACATTAAATATTTATGAATTTGAACCCATTACCTTAGAAATCGATGGCGGGGTTACCACTGGGCCATCAGTGTGCTCTTAATTTTTTTTTTTTTTTGTATTTAATGTAACTTAAATTGTTTATTTTTCAGTCATGCCCCAACATTGAGGATCTTAATTTGAACAAATGTAAGAAGATAACAGATCAGACATGCCAGGCCTTGGGCAGACGGTGTAGCAAACTGCAAAGGTATGTTGGGGTGTTCAGAGGGGCTAATGGTATGTTGGGGTGTTCAGAGTGTGTTGATAGAGTGTTCAGAGGGGCTAAAGGTATATTTCTAAGTTTACAGAAAGTTCAGATAGCCTAAGGTGTGTTGGGAAGTTCAGAGGGGGTTAAGAGTGTTCAGAGGGGGCTTATAGCGGATTCAGAGAGCCTAAGGTGTGTTGGGAAGTTCAGAGGAGGGTTGAAAGAGTGTTTAGATGGGCTAAATGTATAGTACGGAGTTCAGAGGGGGCTTTCAGAGGGTTCAGATAGCCTAAGGTGTGTTGGGACGTTCAGAGGGGGTTGAAAGAGTGTTCAGAGGGGGCTTACAGTGGGACCAGAGAGCCTAAGATATTTTGGAAAGTTCAGAGGGGGTTAAAAGAATGTTCAGAGGGGCTCAAGGTATAGTACACAGTTCAGAGGGGGCTTACAGCGGGTTCAGAGAGTCTAAGGTGTGTTGGGAAGTTCAGAGGGGGTTAAGAGTGTTCAGAGCGGCTAAATATATATTTCGGAGTTCAGTGGGAGCTTATAGCGGTTTGCGTAGGCTTGGTCGTGTGGAACTGGCACCTAGGCTCACCTAGCTTTAACACGTTTCAAAGTGATCCTTGTGAATCAAATGGATTGTTATTTTTTACTTTTAGATCGTTTGTAGCGATCTGCTAGTTCAGCTGCTGTTTCGTGTGTAGTTTGTTCGAATTTTATGGTCTATGTTTAAAATATAGTTGTATCTTTTCAGAATCAACTTGGATTCTTGTCCCAGTATAACCGATATATCTCTAAAAGCTCTGTCAGATGGATGCCCAGTAAGAAATTTTTAAATTGTTTATTACCAAATTTATGAACCTTCTGCGCCGTAGGTCGTGGGTTCGATCCCCACCGAGAACAAATATTTGTGTGGTGAACATAAATGTTTGTTCTCTGTCTGGGTGTTATATTGTATTCTAAGTATGTATTTACAAAAAAAAATGTATTCAAGTATTATATCAGCTATCTGGTTCCCATATTACAAGCTCTGCTTAGTTTGGGGCTGGGTAGTGTTGTGTGAATTGTCCACAATATTTTTTATTTTTATGTTTATACATATTAAGGCAATAAATATACTGAAAAGTTCAAAAACATGGTGTCAAGTGACTCTCTGAGGCGTACTTAAAATCCTTTCACCACGCTTGGTTTTTTCGAAGTAGTGACAGAAGATACTAATGTTTTAATTATATATTTCCAGTCTCTCACACACGTGAACCTGTCATGGTGTCAATCTATCACGGAGAACGGTGTCGAAGCGCTCGCAAGAGGCTGTCCTAAGCTTAAGAGCTTTATTTGCAAAGGTAAGTCTACCACTGAGGTATAACTAGCGGCACATAACTCTAGCGCTAAGCGATACGTGGAGGGGATACTCATGCGTCGTAGTGTGCAATAATAAGAAGAAGAATAAGAAGATAATCATCATAGTCATCTGGTAAGTTATTATAAATGTTTAATGGACATTTTGAAAGGACCATTACTATGCATAGCGAGCTTTGACGGTGGTGCGATTAATTTGTCTCTTCCTGCTCGCAGGGCATGCCGTCTGGGAAGATCGCTCAGTTTCTTGTATAAGTTTGGGTACTTCCTAACAAATTTACTTTTTTTTTTATTTACTAAACAATTTATTTACACAAAGAAACTTACAATTAAACAAAATATTTACAAAATGTACAAAATACACAAGAAACAGTTGAGCTATCTGCAGATCGTTAAAAACGATCTAGAGATAGCTCAACTGATCCAAATCAGTGCCAGACGGAATCGTAAGAATAAGTAGACAAATTTACTTATTTCCAACATGTATATTGAGGTCAGCGTAAGAATTTTAAACTTTTGAAAGTAAGGCTTGCAGCTATCCGGTATTCTAATGTTATATTTACTAGCAGTTAGTGAGGTATTTTTTAATTACGTACTGATGAATGATGAAATAATATATTTCGATCTGACTAACATACTACTTATTAATGTAAAAATAGGACGACATAATAATAAAAAAAAAGAAGTAATTATTTAAAAAAAAATCACGAGTGCAATGAGAAAGAAACTTCCGGAACTTGTGTATCGAGTGTTTACGAAGTAGTTTAGTTCCAAAACTCGTTAGTAGATGGCGTTCTCTCAAACTAACCCTTGAGTTCTCATTCTCACAGAGCTTAGTTTTTGCTTCTGAGCAACAGATGGCGCTAGGAGTTATGATATTAAGATAAAGTTATTTGTTCAAAACTGAAAGAAGCCGATATTTTCTGAAAATGAATCTTAGCTAGATCGATTTATCGCCCCCGAAAACCCCTGTATACTAAATTTCGTGAAAATAGTTGGTGCCGTTTCCGAGATCCTAAATATATATATATATACAAGATTTTCTCGTTTAAAGGTTTAAGATTATTTTATTATTATATTTGCAGGTTGTAAGAATGTGAACGACCGCGCGGTTATATGCCTCGCAACAAATTGTCCCGACCTCGCTGTCCTCAATCTACAAGGATGTGATGTAAGTACTAAGTTATTTGTTCTAGGGGCTACTAAACATCCTAGGGGCAAATTACAATTCACGCCCCTGGCACACCTCCGCTGCGGAATAAATTTTGTCATGTCTTGTCCCGTGTTTCCTCACGATGTTTTCCTTCACCGTTTGAGAGCACTAGCGGTGTGTATATAAATTTATCGACAGAAAAACTCATTGGTACGACCGGATTAGAACCCACGACCTTAGGATCGAAAGGCGGGCCGCTACCACTAGACCACCAGTGCTCTCAGCACATAAAGTGGGATAAGAGCAGGAAGAAGAAGAAGACTTACCTTTATGTATGAACTAGCAGCCCGTCCCGGCTTCGCACGGGGTAGACAATATTGTTGTACATTATTTTGTTCTATCGCTAATAATTTCGGCAGCGCATTCGACGAAAGACATTTTAAGACTCATTTTTCTACACCTTCGGTTACATTGTTCAAATTTTACCAAGGATCCCTATTTTTTTTCAAAATGAAATGTATTACAACATGTCAAATTGGTAGAATGTAGCATTCTATTGGTGAAAGAATTTTTAAAATCGAGCCAGTACTTTTTGAGCCTATTCATTACAAACATACAAAAATAGGTACAAATCTTTCCTCTTTATAATATTAGTATAGATATGCTCATAAGTTGTGTATTCATATGCAGCCTTTCAAGTTTATCACCTTATTTTGTTCTCTTCCAGGCTCTAACAGACGACTCCATCGTCCGTCTCGGTCCAAAGATGCGTCGTCTCTGTCTGTCCGGCTGCGTACGTCTCACAGACGCGTCGCTACTGGCGCTGGCGGCGCATTGTGTGGACTTGCAGACCTTACAACTGGCACAGTGCGCACAACTCACTGATATAGGCTTCCAGGCGTTGGCCAGGGTGAGTCTCTCAGACCACGCACTCCCTGTGTCCGTCCGGCTGCGTACGTCTCACAGACACTCAATCTTTCAAGTCTTTGATCAAAAGTTATTTCAATTTTGTCTCAGGATCTCAAATTCAAAGGGAATTTAGTGGTAAAACGCCCCTTAAGAATTCTCACTTCTTAAGGGTCTTGACACCCCATTTCCACACCATCTTCCTCTGAACACCCCCTTTGAATTCACCTCTGAACACCACATTCTAATAGAAAACACCTTTGAACCACATTCGATACCACGTCTGAACACCCCATTCGATATAACTCTGAACACCCCATTCAATACCACTATGAACACCCCATTCGGTACCACCTCTGAACACCCTATCCAAATCACCTCAGAGCATCCCATTCGATACCACCTCTGAACACCCCATTCACCTCTGAACACCCCATTCGATACCACCTCTGAACACCCCATTCGCACTCACCTCTGAACACCTTGCTCGAATTCACCTCTGAACACCTCATCCGCGTCTGAACACCCCATTAGAATAAACCTCTGAACACTCCATCCACATCTGAACACCCCATTCGTTTGTTACAGAGTTGCCGGCTGCTAGACAGGATGGATCTGGAGGAATGCGTCCTCATCACAGACACTACCCTCGTCCACCTCGCTATGGGCTGTCCTAGGCTCGAGAAACTCGTGAGTTTATCATACAAATGTATTTAAATAAATAAATATTTTAGACAATCCACACAACACTATCTAGCCCCAAATTAAGCCGAGCTTGTGTTATGGGAACTAGAGAGCTGATATAATAGTTATATACATTATTACTTTTTAAACTTTCGCGATCATAACACCTACTGAATAATTTTTTGACGTGACAACGTCTTATAATTCGATGAAGCCGGCTGCACGCTCGAAAAAACATGACTTTATGCGGCGTTACCTCGTTCTGAGGCGTTCCATTGCGCGGCTTGAAGTGCAAGCGAGAGCGCGGAACGTGCGACAAAGAGGCACGCACGGCCTCCGCGTTCGGCAGCGTTCGACATCTGTCTCTCTCCTACTTGAGTGAGCGATGCGTCCGCGTGGACAGCTGGATGACGTTGGCACCTACAACTATCGACAGTAAACCGACCTTACAGGCAACCGATTTTTTTATTTCTTTTTTATTAAGTGTTGACACAGTAATACTACACATGTTAATGTAAAGAAATTATCTATATCTTTGGTGAATTTATTTATTATTATTTGTTTACAGACGCTGTCTCACTGTGAGCTTATAACAGACTACGGGATCCGACAACTGTCTATGTCGCCGTGCGCCGCTGAACATCTAACAGTGCTGGGTAACTTATTTAAATTCTTCTCTCTCTCTCTTTAGGTCTACTTATTATGATAACTCTTATGAAGCCGTATCTTTAATCAATATTCTTCTCTTTTTGTTGTTTCATTTTCTTTTGCTGTGTTTTTTTAAGTCAAATAAAAAAGTTATCTATCTTGTCAGTTCTTATGATTTCTCTATATTAGTGGCTGTGGCACACAGGTAGTCAGATAGTCAACTTATTAAAAACTAGCGGCAACCCGCGGCTTCGCTCGCCCTTTTACTTTTTCTAAAAAGTACCCTATGTCAGTCTCCTGGTTTCTAAACACCCCACCAATTTTCTCCAATTTTTTTTTCAATTTTTTTTATTTCATTTTTAAATTTTTAGCCGTTTGAGGTCTAACATGACTTTCTTATACATAAATATATTGTATAGATTGAAGACTAATTATTGGTCAGGCACAAAAAAACTATACTTATATAAATAGTATTCATAAGTAGGTAATACTTAGTACCTAATGAAACATAAACATTTACTATACAAAAGAGAGCACTGGTGGTCTAGTGGTAGTGGCCCCGCCTTCCGATCCGAAGGTCGTGGGTTCAAATCCACTCGTGTACCAATGAGTTTACTTGTCGAAAAATGTATGTGCACTATGCCAGTACGCTCAAAAACGGTGAAGGTAAACATCGTGAGGACACCGGCGTGTCGTAGAACCTAAAAAAGCTCGAGCAACACATGTCAAGGGTCACGCAAAAAGGGCCCGCCAGCGGCCTACTTGCGGGAATATCTGCCCGCACATCAAGTGCGGATGATAAAACTTGCCGAACATAAACAATTTTTAAACATAAAAAATATATTATAAAAGATCTATACATTCTTCCTCACGCCTTACGATATTTTGCCACTAGTTTATTACTACTATTACTTACTATTAAAATTTATTATAAATATGTAATGTTATCCAAGTTGAAATTGTACAATTTTCTTGTACCTCCTAAAAAACCTTTAAATTTTTTTGATAACTGACCTTTTATATCTTTTGAGATCGTCAATTTTTACAAGAATGAGAAATAATAGAAATATGTTTTTAATATAAAATGTTTTAATATAAAATGTATATTAATTCCGCAGGTCTCGACAACTGTCCATTGGTAACAGATGGCGCATTAGAACATCTCATATCCTGCCACAACCTCCAGCTCATAGAGTTATATGACTGTCAGATGGTATCTAGAAACGCTATTAGAAAACTAAGGGTAAGTACGGTAGTAGACAAAAATTGGTTGTCTGTAAATTTGGTTTACTGTCGATAGTTGAAGGTGACGTCGTCATCCAGCTGTCCACGCGGACGCATCGCTCACTCAAGTAGGAGAGAGACAGATGTCGAACGCTGCCGAACGCGGAGGCCGTGCGTGCCTCTTTGTCGCTCGTTCCGCGCTCTCGCTTGCACTTCAAGCCGCGCAATGGAACGCCTCGGAGCGAGGTAACGCCGCATGACGTCATGCTTTATCGTGCGTGCAGCCGGCTCCATCGAATTATAAGACGTTGTCACGTCAAAAAATCGGTAAACTCATCATCCGCACTTAGTGTACGGATTGGTTTCCGCAAGTAGGCCGCTACCGATGTTTTCCTTCACCGTTTGACTGTTTGATTGATTAAACCAAGGATAAATTTTAAAAGTATGTAATATAATTTTATTTAACATTCTAAATAAAGGTCTCCGTCCACAGAACCACTTGCCGAACATAAAGGTACACGCATACTTCGCACCCGTGACCCCCCCCGCCGGCGGAGCGACGCGACCGCGATACTGTCGCTGTTGCAATATCCTCTAACACACGGCCTGCAAGCTGTACGCTGGCCTATGTCGTAAGATACTGCAGTGCATGTGCTGGTGAAGTGACCTTTGACCTTGACCTTGACCTTGTTAAAGGTCATCGCTAATGCGACCTGTGGGCTAAACCACAGAGTGCTGATTTTCGGGTCACTGAGTGTTGTCCAGTGACCCTTGACTTTAACCTTGACCTTTAAAGTCATTGTCACTACGTTTAAGTAGCGTTATATCACAGAGCACTGTGTTATCGTCTTTGTGATTGTTCACACGTTGTTGTGCGATTGTCAAGTTTGACCTTTAACCTTGACCTGAGTGAAAGGTCATCGTTTCGAAGTGAAGTTATATCAGAGTAGTGACTTTGACCTTAAGATTTTCATGTTTAAAAATAAGCTTTAAAGGTAACTGTAATAAGGAAACTGTTTTGTTGTTAAACTGTGGGGTTAATTAGGTCAGTGTACTGGTATTGGTGGATTTTATCGGGCATGACGTATTTAAGGTACTCCTGTAGGCTTACCACAAGCTCTGTCTAGCTCTGGCTCTGTCTCTAGTACAATATATCATAATCTCATCTTTAACAGTTTTAAAATCTCTTTGCATTGCACGGAATTAGAACAAAAAGTAAGAGAGATAGATAGGTAAGATAATTATAGTCACACTTTAAAGTTAATAAGCTTTGTTGACCTTTGACCTTGACCTTTAGAAAAGTTATAGAAATCGTCCCTGTAACGTACTTTATTATTACAGCAACTATGTAGGAGTTTATTATTACTGCGATGGAGTGTATCTCTGTAGTGACCTTTGACCTTTTGGTCTGGTGTTTATTTATAGTATTTCAACTAAAATACCTTAAGCCAGTGATAATGAATTATGATATAAAGAAATAAACTTAAAAAAATATGTTAATCTTCCAAAATAATGTTAATGTAGATGAATTGCTTGAAACGCCTTTTTAGGTTAGAATTTAACCTTTAGATTACTAGATAATAGATGGCGTTGTAAATAATCGAATCGCTTCTTTTTTTAATTCGAACGATAAATATCGAAAAATCGATCGATTAGTAATTTATTACGAACGATTAAAGACCGATGTCACGGGTAACTAATTGACCAATCAAATATTTAACAGTCGTTTTTCTTAACCTGCTACTGGTTTTTTCGAACAAATGTGGTGATAGGATTTTAAGTGTGCCTCAAAAAGGCTCCTTACGTGTGGCACATGTTTTGCGAACTTTTTTTAGGTTTTACGTCATGCTGACTTCCTCACGATGTTTTCCTTCACCGTTCGAGGGTACTGGCTTATAGTGCGCATACATTTTTGTGGAAGTTCAGTTTCAGAAAAACTCATTCAAATCAAATCAAAAGTGTATTTATTCAGTAGGAACGCAAGGATCACTTTGAAACGTCTTAAAGCTAGGTAAGTCTAGGTGCCAGTTCCACGCGGCCAAGCATTGGTACACGATTGGATTTGAACCCACGACCTTAGGATCGGAAGGCGAAAGTTGTTTATGTCAAGCAAAGGATTACCTAAGTTAAACAACTGTCAAATATTTGATTGATTGATTAAGCATCCGTGAAACTTAAATGTTTTTTTGACGATGTAAAAATTAGGTTTCTTTTTACAAATTAATGTTACTACTTGTCTTAAACTATACTAAAATATTAATGTAGGTACATTTTGGGCAATTTCTTCTAAAAGCAAATTTGATGGAAAAAAGATAAGGAACAAACAGATGGCCCACCTTATGCTGAGTGGTAACTTGCCTATAACAAATACGCGCGTAGGGCACGTTCCTGACGTGCGTGACCTACGAGACAAAGCCTTGTTATAGGCGATGGTTACTACTTAACATCAGGTGGGTCATGTGCTTGTTCTATCATCTAGTTGTATAAATAATTTTGAGTCTTAGCGCGGCTAAAATGATAACCACATTTCTGTAGTCGGGTAAGGTATGTATAAGTTGGTATGTAACAGACTGTGATATATGGTGAAGGAATTAATATGTATTTTGAACACATAATGTCGCTATTGTACATAATAATACATATATATTTAATATGATTTGAGTAAAGGTGATTTTTCACATAAACATTTCAATTATATTGTATTCTATGAAAAATATATACAGGGTTATTCGTTATTAGCTGCAAATACTCAGGGATTAGGTTCAACAAATAAAATAAAAAATATTTTAGAAAGGATTTTTTAAAGTTTGGTTGCTAAAATCCCGAGAAAAACTTAAATCAGTTTAGGAATTAAATTGATTCGGCTAAACAAATATTCAAGACCCAAAAATTAGGCCCTGTCAGTTTGTTTAGCTATTAATGAATAACCCTGTATAAGTGTACACCACTATTTGTAACTACCAAAAAAAAAATAGGGTAATGTAGTAGGGGTAGAACATTATGAATGTGCAATCAGAATTTTTAGTTTCGATAAAATGACAAAGTTATTAAATGTTAAAATTTTCAGAAATCCTGCATAAAATTATGGACATATTAGTTACGTAGTTAGTTAACAAATTTACGCTGTTCGGTTCCGCTTGGTATTTAGCGTTTATGAATGAAATGATTTTAGCTTTTTAATCATTTCTTAATATTTGACTAAAAATCTTGATTTTTTTTTTCGTGGATGTGTTCAGTAGCAGTAGCCAATATCGGCATTTTTTTTGTTAATTACAAAATAGTGGTGTATATGTATTTGCTATCTTTATTTTGAGGCTAGACAGTGTTGTGTTTGTCTGCGATATTTATTTAGTTATTTTATTTACACAAAGAAACTTACAATTAAACAAATATTTACAAAATGTACAAAATACACAAGAAACAGTTGACAACTGATCCAAATCAGTGCCAGACGGAAGCGTCCCCAAGACGCTGGCGGCATTGCCACGCTGAATAGCAATAGTTATTTTATTTACTTTCTTATGTATTCTCTGATACATAACTTGTTAAGTTTCCCCGACTTCGCTTGTTTTCTTACATTCTGTTAGTTTTTCCAAAGATATTTATAGTTTAACAGCTGATCCGATTTTGATGTAATTTGGAATAAAAATTAGGAACCTGTAATTGGTACAGTTGTTTACACTAAAATGTCATCATGAAATAAACACGTCTTGTATCCCTCTCTAACTTGGTAGTTATAGTTAGGTAATGTATACATTCTAGTGCCGGCGACTGTATCGAGCGAAGTCGCGGGCAGAGTGTAGTGTATCGTACAAGCGTTGTTAAACGTGTAATAATATTATGTGTTCACTGTGACTTTATATTTGTAGATAAGTACGCATTTTCCGTGTTATTTTAATGTAACAAAATATACTATTACGAAAACCACAAACCTTTTTTTATTTATTAGGAAATCCTTTAGAAATAATCATCAAATTCAAATTCAAATGTTTTCAGTAGTATCACAAGCATCACTTTGAAACGTGTTAAAGCTAGGTGAGTCTAGGTGCCAGTTCCACGCGACCAAGCCGACGCAAGAACAGACAAACTACAGCTTGGCTCCTACCGATTTTTTGTTCCTTTTACGTAATTATACCGCAGAATATCTCAAGACAGAAGTCTTCAATCACCAGTGATGACTTATGGAACTGAGACGTGGTCGCTGACTATTGGCCTCGTACACAACACAAGCTCAAAGTCACAACGAGCTATGCTGGGAGTTTCACTACATGATAGAAACAGAAATGAGGATATCCGTAAAAAAACCAAAGTCACCGACATAGCTCTTAGAATTAGTAAGTTGAAGTGAAGTGGCAATGGTCATATAGCTCGAAGAACCGACAACCGTTGGGGAATAAAGGTTCTCGAATGGCGACCAAGAACCGGAAGACGAAACGTAGGGCGCCCACCCACCAGATGGACCGACGACGTTGTTAAGATCGCGGGAAGTCGGTGGATGGAAAGGGCTCAGAATCGTTCGTCCTGGAAATGTGTAGGGGAGGCCTATGTCCAGCAGTGGACTTTTCCAGGCTGATTGACTATGGCCACCATTCTGTAGCCGCCTTCTTCCATCTCCCGTCGTCACTTCTTGCCAATTGCCCTGCCCAGCTCCACTCAGAAATACTTTCATACCATAAAATCACGCCTTATGCGGATAGGCAGAGATCACGGATTTCCACTTGCTACGATCCTGACTTGACATGCGTCTTTCGCTTCATTCACTCGCTTAGAAATAATCTTTCAAATGCTGTAAATTATGGACAGTCTCCATAGTACAGTAGCACTGCCTTCTGCGCTGATGAGCGTGGGTTCAATCCCCACATAAAACAATATTGTGTTGCAACATAGATGTTTGTTCTCTGTCTGAGAAGAAGTAGAGATTTATGTGTGTCTCGTGGGGGTGCGTACTACCACCATGCCTATTCCTGCCGTGAAGCAACATCGCTGTGTACAGGTTTGAAGGGTGTGGGTGACATTACTGGCACGTGAGGCTGAACATCTGTATGCTTCAAGTTGATGGACGCAGTGCATCGTAGGGCACGTTCCTGACGTGCGTGACCTACGAGGCAATGCTTTGTTATAGGCGAAGGATACCACTTAACATCAGGTTTATATGCTTGCTTCCATGAACTTAGGTATTTATATTTAAACGCGAATGTTACAATGAACTCTTCATGATAATATGACCAGACGAATTGGAGCCTTGCTGGCATGCCAATATTTAGTGATGAATGTTAGTTGGTTAAGAGGTCAATGTTTGCTTGACGGTCTAGTTGCATAAGTCCGAAAGTCGCAAATTTAATTTTTCAAGATGATATTTCTAGAAGATAAATTGTGGACTTTTATTAATATTTAATGCACAGTTCAGTGCTAAAAAGCAAGGATTGCTTTGTAACTTCTTATAGTGAGATGAGTCTTAGGTGCCAGTTCTACGCGACCAAGCCGACGCAAGAACAGCTAACAAACTACGGCTTGGTTCCTACCGTTTTTATGTATGATTTAAGTTTTATAATGGGTAGGATATTATAAATAAAACAACGTAATTATAACAATATCTTCTATAATTATGGCACTTTTTTATTTCCAAAATGTTTCACCTTAGGTTTGAAGCTTCAGACATCGTAATACTGCTCTCACTTTATTGTCAGCTGTTTATCAAACCGCCAGTTTACAAATAAGTTATTTATAAATAAAGGTCAACGCCCAACAGACCAGGCCGCACTGCAAATGCAGAATACATCAACCACTTTAGGTATTTGGCTTAGATACTAGCGTCGATCACTATAGCGTTTTCTCTTCTATACATCATTACAGACGACACACAATAGGTACATTTTCTTTGAAATTATTTGTTTTACCACTAGATTTTCATTGCCATTTTAACATAAATAAAAAATACTCAATTGCATATTATACAAACAAAAAAATATAAGTAACAGCATGTGTTATATTATACAAACAAATAATTCATTGGAGTACATTTCAAATATGTGTATTTTATGAACACTTCAAAGTAAATAAACTACGTAGGTTTATTTATTTATTTTTATGTTATGTGTGCGTGATATTAGTTTTCCAATTCAAATTCAAATAAAAAATACATTTTGTAAAGTCTTATGAACTAAGTTAATAAACCAAATACAAATTAAAGTAGTAATAACACACTTGTAATGCGGTCTGACATAGTGGACGTGAGCCTTATCTTCAATAGTACCATCGTTCACACGAGAAAGGACCGACGGGCCACAATATGTTTCAAGAAGTGATAGTTCTTTCTAAATGAATTTTGTAATGAATAAGAAAACAATCTTTGTAATAAATTAATACAATTTCGTGACATGTACTGTTATCTGATTAAAATTAACACTATTTAATTAAATTAATATCAATGTACACACTGCGCGCACTATGAATAATGTCGTAAGTACAAAAATCGTAATTTCTTTAGTGCGCGTGTGGTTTTTTTTATTTTTTTTTAGAAAGAACTTCACGCCGCTTTTATTTGGAAGAGGATTTGAGCAGCACTCAACTCTAGGCCAATCTCATTTAAAAACGCAAAAAGCATAATAGCTGATTAGTGAACAAAAGTGCAAGGGTTTTTGGGCAAAACTATTACTATGCTTTGTAAACAAATATGTCTTGTTGTTTTATCTAAAAGGTTTTATTTGTGAAGTTCAACATGACTGAAACAATACTAAGTAAAAAGGTTATTTTCCTAATTTGTTCTCTCATTGTTCAAAAATTCAAATTAAAATAAGATTTTATCTAGATAGAACAGCTAGATTTAACAGATTATGTTTATTTATTTATATTTGAAGATTATTGGTACTTGTGTGGTAAGAAAGTCTTTGTTTCATTTTTTAGCTAATATTGTTATTGAACAAGGCATAGTTTTACCCAAATATTAGTTACATGCTCTGGGCCTTGGCCAAATCAAGCAATATGTCCTGACGGAAAAGATATGTCAAGTTATCTAATTGACTATTTGGTTACAATCAAAACTAACTGGTACGCGTGATATGCAATAAGAAAGTGAAGAAAGGGTTTTATTAAACTTTAGTTTTTTGTTGGATTATAGTTTTCAATAAAAAAAAAATTGAACAAAAATTCTTTTTTTTCCGTTACTCACTTTTTCCGCCATTGCGTGGTTTTTCAACTGACACATTTTACGTGCCTTTTTTAAATAATTTACTAAGTTCCTTACATTTCTAAATACTCGATTCTTTATTGTTATCTAAGTTACTGAGAATTCAGTCGTTTTTGTATAAAAAGTGTCAATAATTTTAATTAATTGCTGATTTTTCACTAAAATCTATAACCCAACAATACATGGCATTCTTAAATCTCTAGGTTAGATTAAAAATAAAGCAATCATTTTTTTTATTTACGTCCTGCTTAAGGTTCATTTAAATTGTTCTAGGTACATTTTTAAAGTCAAGTTAGCTGTTATTTCACAAAAACTAATTTTGTTTTTAATTTTTGCAACTAGTGATGTCCTAATGTCGATAAAAACATCGATAAACCGCTATTATTTTCAAAAACAATTTTGTTGTTGCTAAGTTTTTAATTTTTGTTACTAGTGATGTCCTAATGTCGATAAAAAACATCGATATTCCGCTCTTAGTTTCAAAACAATTTTGTTGTTGTATTATTTTTGAAATATTGATTGTTTTAATAAAATTAGTTTTCATGAATCAACAGTTAACTTCGAGGAACATTTCCAAAGGCATTTTAGTGTCTCGGCCGAGTGGGAAGCGAGACTACAGTGCAGTCGAGTGTTCATGCTTATCATCTATTGGTTGCTCCATCAGCAAATGATTGCAAGGATCCATGCAATGTGATGGCAGATCTCAAAATTTCTAATGTTTTTCGGACAGCTATTTACCTACATAATTTTTACAGTTTACATCCGAAATACATCAAAATTTCGCATACGATTTTGAAGTATATCAGCTTCAATAGATGATTTTCATACGCCTATGAGATGAAAAATTTGAGTAAAAATATTCAAAGGCGATATTATTATATTTAAAGACTAAATAATAAATAACAAGTTAAGGAAGGTTAGTTAATTTTACGCCGAAATATAATTATAGTTTAATTACATATATTACATTTATATTAATGATAAACCTATTATATGCTTTGCACTTGATGTCCAATATGTAAGCGTTCTGTTATACGCTGGTAAAAACAATTTATAGACATTTATATTGCTAATACTGGTTTTATCGACTTTGGTCTATATTATATTGCTTTTATATTGATATAGCATCTTTTCATTTCTTACCAGTAACAGAACGCCACAATATTTTAAATACATTATTCTAATAAAACTCAATACCCTAACTAAATCATGACTTATAATACATTCCGCGTTATAAAATGACGAAAACGTGTAAATATGTAAAATATTTATAATTTGCTTTATTAATAATAATGCACCCGTAAATTAACTATTTAATGGGTAAAGGAACTACCATCGGTATGTAGTAAAGCTATGAATAGCTTACTAAATGTCTGTTAATATGCTATTCGGACGTCAGCCTATGTCGAATTACGATACTTATTGATTAAAAATAATTGCATAAAAGCCCCCCCTTGGGAAAATGATCCAAAATTATGTATTAGCGCTCTGTTTGTACAGTAAAAATACATTGCGCTCAATTATTAACCCTTTAATTCTCTGCAAATGGACGTTACGTTACGAATTCACCATTAAGATATCTCCACGCTGATATATTACTCTTGCTTGTATATTCGAATATACAATAACAATATTACATATATTCTGAGACAAACGTGAACGCAATGATTAGCTATAACAATCATAATTATTTGTAAACGGGTAAGGTATTTGGACTGGAGTAGCTTCTTAAAATTGAAGCGATAAATAGCTTCTTTTTTGCATCTCGCAATTTATACTAATTCTTCGGCTAAATTATAACTTACATGTATTATTATTATTATTATTTATGATTAATTTGGTGTTTACTTTCATAAAATTATTTATACACTATGCTAAACGAGGTCTCATTCAAATCTAGAATCTAGCGAATTATTTCAATTTTTATTCTAAGAACCCGCAAGCGAACCTTGACTTGTATTTATGAAATAATCGTTAACAGCTATGCTCATTTAATCCCAGCCAATTGTTGTTAGTTTATGTGAAATTATATTTTTTTCTTTTATTTTCCCAATTATTTTCATGACAACAAAATGAATACAAAATGTATATCAGTACAGTGCTTACAACGTGTTCCCGCAATAGACAGCTTGTATCAAAGAGCATTTGTTTCGTAAATGCCTTTTCCTTAACTAAACCGAGTTTAACTAAAACACAACCTTCAATCTAACCTACTCATCCGATTCGTCAACGTATTTCTATCAGGCACCTAACTACTAGTTAATATCGCTTCTAATTAATCGGCAGTTCTAGCTAGTTCCCGTCCGTTTCGTCATGTTCTATCTACCGAGTGCGTCACGTCTAGCTGTAGTGCAATCTATGAGCAAATTGGTCAGTAAAAAATTGGACCAAAATTCAAAGCGTTCGCTGAAAAAACTCACTTCATCGATACCGACTATTTACCTCTATCGACTATTTCGCATCACTATGTGACTGAGCATTATGTACACGCTATATTCGTTTGGTAAACCATTTTGATTGAACGATGAATCTTATTAACCAGAGCAAAAATGCTGAAGATGGAAAAAACGTGCTTAGTTTTGCCACCACAAGCTCCCGTAAGCTAAAGTCAAAACTTCCCAAAACTCCAGGCGTACAGTCGCTTTTATTGTTTTGCTAAAGCCTTTTTTTGTAAAAATTCAAGTCTTTTATTAAGAAAAATGTTAATTAAATGATGAATGTAAGTACGAAGCGTACCGTCCATGCACGAAGCTCCCGTGCTGATAAAACTAAGCACACGGCTAGTGCTACAGCTACTATTGGACGAAGAATTGTAATTAATCTAATACTTCACCGACTCGATAGAGTTGGGACGCAGTCGATGATGAAACATCGATGACCGGCGCCGAGATAAAACTATCGACGTCGATATCGATGTTCGTCATGATTGCGGGCTAGCTACGTCTACCTTTACCTGAGGCATGCACATGCGAGCGCCATTGTCGCGAGCAAGCCTAGCGCGCGCGTCGGCGCAGGTGCAGAGTTACACATATCCTCCTCGCAGAAACACATGTGCCCTGTGCCGGTACTTTCCATCATGCACACGTGGTCCACCATGAACAAGTTGATCTGCAGCTGCGACGTACACGTTCGACGGACCACTTCGTATGCTGGGAAAGAGAAACGGCTCATTTGTAGAAAGTTACACAGTTAAGGAGGGACTTACACTGAGAAAAATGAATTTCTGGCCTAAGATGAATTCCACCTTTGACGGCTGAATTGTAATGACGCGAGGCGATTTTGAAACGCTTACGGTTAATTTGACTTTACTATTCGTTTGCGATAAACTGGTACGTCTCATATGATAAACACGAACCGTCGCAAATGACTTACCGTAAGGTAGTCTTGGAATCCAACTTAACACTGTTAATACAGCAGTAATGGACTATTGAAAGCGTTTTAAATTTACGACGTTGAATATGTGGTGAATATCACCGTAATTAAGGCAAAATTTGACTTAAGTTAAGGTGATATATGCTTTAATAAAAACAAAACAAACTTAAACCTAAGTCATAAACAAACTTTCGAAAGTGGCATAAATAATCTTAAGCATGACAATTATCACCTTACAATAAGGCAGAATATACTTTAGTCAGAAAAAATTGAACGTAAACTCAAAGTCTTTCAGCGGCGTATGAATTCGGCAACATGAAGGTATAATGTGGCCACATTTGCCCTTTTATAAGGCGAAATATTCTCAGGGTACGACGAATTAAATGGTAACATAAGGTCATATAACGGCATACATATTTGACCAATTTAACCGTAAATTTAGCAATATTTACCTTATCATAAGGCGATATAATGCTCAAGTATCAACTGATTGAACGGTAACATTACGTCATAGAACGACGTGCATACTTGGTCAATATAACCGTAAATTTGGTGATATTAGTCTTATCATCAGGCGAAATACGATCAAGTTACGACTAATCAATTGGTGAATAATGTCATAAAACTATTTACTTATTCGGTTAATTAAATCGTAGATAAGACAACAATCACCTTATGGTAGGGCGGATGATACTTTAGTTACTATTTAATCAAACGTTTAAAAAGTCTAATAACGCCATACATATTTGGCCAATTTAACCGTAAATTTGGCAATATTTACCGTATCATAAGGCGAAATACGATCGAGTTAAGACTAACCAAACGGTGAAATAACTTCATTTAACGACTTTCATATTCATATATATATTCATATTCATTCATATTCATTTATTCCAAAATAACAAAATACATTTGTGTGCGGAATTTAAACTAAAACTAAAATTTAAATTAAAAAATATTCACAATAACAAACCAATTAATAAATACATCCATTACAAGTTTCTAGTAGCTAACAGGTGATATACTCGTAATATGCCTTAATACAATTAAAAGTTGTTTCATAACATTGTGTATGTCCTACTTAATTAAAATATGTCAAAAAGATAAGAAGTAACAGCAGAAAGTATATTCAGTAAATGAAACCGTAGATATCACAATATTCACCTTAAGATAGGGTGGATGATACTTGACATATTATATAGTCAAACTTTAAAAAGCCTAATAACGGCATACATATTTGGCTAATATAACCGTAAATTTAGCAATATTTGCCTTAACATAAACGCTCAATAATGCTCAAGTTATGACTGATCAAATGGTGAAATAACGTCATCTAGCGACTTACTTATTCTGTGAACGAAACCGTAGATATGGCAATGTTCGACGGATAATACTTTCGTAAATATTTATACAAACGTTTAAAACCTACATAAGTACGATCCTAGGTAATTTGGCGAGGTTCAACTTCTTAGTTATCCTACCATAATAATATTAGGTATTGTATCGGTAGGTAAAATAGAATGAGTATATTTTTATTGACGCACAAACAGACGACGTATCTGTACAGCACACAGTAAATAAACAAAGCATTTACAAATCTAACCCTAAACCTGCCTAGCTAAATATCTACCCAACCCATACAAGGTACCTAATAAGCATAAGCAAGCATATAGGTAGGTACATAGAAGTGGCAGGATAGTTAGTGCTGCCGATTTATTTCTCTGAGCAACCCTGGCCGTGGGTCAAATGGATCTCAAATGGGGGCACATTTTAGTTAAGAAGGTAGGTAGGCAGATTTGTACATTACCTACCTAAATACTTAAGTAGGTACTCTACCCACTTATGTGTTTCATTGTGTTTTACTAGGGAGGTTTCTATTGAATCATAGCGCTGTTTAATAAACCATTCCTATTAATAGCTGTTCCATTGAAAAAAATTTGCTACGCTCTATGACTCCTTGTTGCTATTCAAAGGCAAAACCCTTGCTTCTACACATAAGCCCTGTTCTCCTGTAGGTAGGTATCTACTTAGATCAAGCGAAGAACCCAAACCAGTGTCTACAAAAATTTGATACCTATTTAGGTAATATAGGTCTCAGCTACCTGTTTCCCATATTACCAAGCTTTGCTTAGTTTACGGCTAGATTGTGTTGCGTGGAATGTTTGCAAATATTTGTAGATAATTTGGTGGAAGAAAAGTCTATTTTACTCAGTTTTATTATTTTAACGACTTTCAGTCAATTGGTGGGTTAAGTTTAAAAAAACTCTCTAGTTACTGCGAGATACACCTTTGTAAGGCACTTGTCGTAGGTACAACGAAAATCTCAATAATGCTGCCAGCTACAAGGCGAATAACCTTGGTTCGTATAACTGTATGAGAGAGAGTATATAAACTTGAAAACCCAACGTCAAAACTGCTGAACCGATTATGATGAAATTTCTATGGGACTAATCTGAAAGTAAAGTTAAGATATAATTTTTCAAATTAGTTTACGAGTTATGTGGTAACAAAAAAAAACAAACAAATCAAATATCCGTGAAAACACCCATTTAGAATCTTTCCCTGAGTTTACTCACTTTTTGGTTGGAACCCTGACGAACGAGATTCAATACCTACCTACTTTTGCTTTGTGCTGTGTGCTAACTACACGAACTATGCTTGGAGCATAGGCCAATCGACACACACATGACACAGGCAGTTAGTAATGCAGTACAGTTTTGACTTAAAGACTACGTATAGCATATTTTTGATTGGCCTCTCAGCTCAGTTGGTAGGATCTCTGTCTTCTGCGCTGTAGGTCGTGGGTTCGATCCCCACCGAGAACAAATATTTGTGGTGAACACAGTTGTTTTTTCTCTGTTGGGGCATTATATTGTATTCTATGTATTTACATAAAAAATGTGTGTAAGTATTATATCAGCCATCTGGTTCCCATAGTACAAGCTCTGCTTAGTTTGGGACTAGATAGTGTTGAGTAGATTGTCTTGAATATCTATTTATTTTTATTTTGTTATTTTTAACACCCACCACTAGCATAATCTGCAGTAGTCGAGTTGGCAGCACTGCCCACGAGGCTACGAGCACGTACGTAACGACTTGTTTCATTCGTCAGTTTGGTTTGACTTTGGACGGAGTGTTTGGTTTAATTCTAAGTAATTCAAAGTTTATTTTGCAGGTTTTTTTTATTATCCCTCATTTTCTGAACGCTGCTGGCTGTGTCAGTGTATGGAAGCACAGACAAACAGATGTAGAGAGGTCCAAGACAGACCTATCAGCAGCAACCAACCAGTCAAAAATCTTCGTGCTTTGAACGTGGCAGACTCTGAATCTGAATCCTACAGATTTATTAACAAAATGGGGCACACACCTGATTGATACGTCATTTCGATGTAAGTAGAGTACCTGTATCAAACTCAGTTATTCCATAATGTTTTTGAACCTAATCATGTTTTGTATTTGATAAATTTAGGTACCTACTCCCTAGATTCTGGTTGTGTTGGAAGCATGAACGAAATATGATTTATAAAAATATGTCTAAGTACATATTCATGTTTTCAGTTTTGAACTTTTGCATTTAATTTTGTATATTGGTACAAAGGAGTTTTTAAACTTAGGAAAATTAATTGTTTATTTTTTTCAGATAAGGTGTACTTTACATAATACGCAAAGAGAACGGGCTACTTAACAGGCTGGCTGGCTTTGGCTTCCTGGATTCCAAACAAAGAAAATAATTGGTGCATTTGTTATTGGACTCTGGGCTAGAAGTAAATCCAAACACCAAACATCATTGGAGTGATTTCAACATGGCCACGCGGTATTGGAGAACCATTTAAAAAGGATTATAGCTGTAAGTACTTGTCATATTTTGCTATCAGTGATTCAAACGATCTCTCTGACTTAGAACCTGCAATGCCAGGCCGACCTGTCCTCTAATAAACCTGTGGTCATAGTTTGGTTAGATAAACATAATACCTACTTGTACTAATTACCATCATAGAATGCTCTACTTTGTTTGCGATAACTATTTCCTAAAAAATACATTATTTTATTTCAGGTATTGTAATCCAGTTGAGGAGGCTTCACTTGCAATAACGGTTGCCGAGGAAGGAGCTACGCCATGAGAGGAGCTAGCCTGTGGGCAATAACAGCAAATGCGTGCCTACAAAAGCTTTACAACGAAAAGGGCATTCTCCAAGACGATTTTATCTTGTTTTAAGTATTTAAAAAGTTAATTACTTATCTAAATTGATTTTTTAATACAGATTTATAGATTTTTATTGAATGGTTTTATTGCAATACCACTATTATTTATATAAGATGCAAAAGCTATCGGCTTATTTATTAGGCTAGGTTGAGGTTAAACTGTTGGGTTGAGAAAATACTAGTCTATCTAGTACATATCTTTGGTAACCAAAGATAATCAGTTATTATTGAAGTGCTTTATAAATTTTTGTTCTATTAATTTCAGAAGCTTACAAAGACTGGGAGAACAGCTTTCTGAGGCAGCAGGCTACGCTGTTCACTGAAGGCATGTTTGGCTGATCTATTATCATAAAGTTCATGTGAAGGATATTGGCCCGCGTTACCTAAGAGTGAACTTTGAGCGGCCCAATGCCCTTAATATGAACTAAATGATAGTAAAGCAAGTCAATCATGCCCTTAGGGAACAGCGTTACTAGCCGTTAAAAGGCTTTTTTCCGGTCTTCATAAAACGTTTCTGCTCGTAAAGAAAGCAAAAATTACCATACGATACGGCTAGCCTAATCGTATGAAACATTCTAAAATAACTTTTTGAAGGCAAATACGACTAAGTAAATGTTGAAAACGCTTTATGCTTAGGTTAAACCCATAGTAAGTAAAGACGTAAAACACCTTACTAGAAGAAAATTACGACTTAAAAAAACATCAATATCGGTTAATGAATAGGTTAAACTACAGTAAGGTAAGACGTACGACGTCTTACTAGAAGTCTATTATGCCTTAGTAAACAGCTTGAACTACAGTAAGGTAAGACGTACGACGCCTTACAAAAAGTCGATTACGACTTAGTAACCTTTGAAATCGCTTAATGAACAGATTAAACTACAGTAAGATAAGACGTACAACGCCTTGCTAGAAGTCGATTACGACTTAGTAAACGTTGACAACGCTTAGTGGACAGGTTAAACCCACAGTAAGTAAAGACTTAAAACGCCTTTCTAGAAGCGAATTACGATTTATGAAACGTTCAAAACTTTTAGCGGATCGGTTAAATCGCAGCGAATAAAGGTATAAAACACCTTACTAAAAGTCTATTATGACTTAGGAAGCAGTCAATAAATATTCAAAACACTTTGTGAACAAATTAAACCTCAGTAGGAAAAGGCGTAAAACGCCTTACTAGAAGTTAATTGGGGCGTAATGATACGTCGGATATTACTCTAGGAAAGATTTACGTGTGTGACCCGAGCACCTTCTCTACCTTTTATATCGCCTTACCGGAAGTTAAATCCCATCGTCAGTTCGTCGATCCTATCTCACTTACCACGTTAATAGCTTTTTATTTAAGGCTAATCTGTAAAAAAATACGTCTAAAACACACATTAGAGAGTATAATGCTGCTTATTTGTTGCGCCTCACGCTTAAGGCGTAAAACGCCTCCAACCTAGGAAGGCGTTTTTCGTCCAAGTACGCTTGGTCGTTTTTACGCCTTCATTACGAATAAATCCATCTTAATTACGAACTTTTCAGCCTTACATTTTTCTCAGTGTACAAATATCAACGATTTTTGGGTACCATTTATGGAACCAGGTATCATAACCGTAGATATATCATAGTAACATAGTCCTTAAGTAGATTTGTAATATATTAGTGTCTATTTCACCATCTATGAGTATCGCTATCTGTCAAATGAAAATGGTATCATGTTTGTTTTTAACGGGTGGTCTATTTTAGTACTATTATTATTTCCGTCTTCCTTAGCGGCTGCAAATTAGGTCCTAAGTTAATTGTGTTTTGTATACGTCTTGGTAGTCACTTTCTATGGGCAAGTGGAAACTATAAAATGGTTTTTCATAGTATCTCCCAATTTAACTTTATACAGATTTTAAGATGCTTATTTTAAAATATAAATAATCTAAATGTGCGTTGTTTCTGTATATAAGTTGTTTTATGCGAGGCATAGTCGCTCTCATGTAGTAATGTGTAGTAATTTAACTTCTTAGTAAGATTCGCCATCGACGGAAACGTCGCGGAGGATATCATCATCTTTAATAATAAATAAACAAGTTATGTAATCTAAAACACCAATGACAGTCTCGCCCAATATAAAATGACAGTTAATCTTGTCCGAATAGCACTGCTAATTCAAATACATACAACGTAGCTGTGGTCTTTTGATTTACACCGCATTGACTTTACTAGTTTGGACCGTTGCCAAATACCTATTGCTGAGCATTCAAACTCTTTGATATATACGTCACCGAGCAATATTGACGTCTATCTATTTAGTGTGCACCCTGTGCCTGGGTCCTGTGCCAGTATCCACCATTGCTGGCCAATTACTCCGACAATATCATCCGACCAACGAGCATCAGGGGTGCAATTCCAGCGACACAAATCACTCAAGCGATCGCGTAAATCGATAGTCAATTTTTGTTCGAAAATTTTGAAATTTGAACGCGGATTCAGCGATCACTCAATCTAGCCGTGTGTGGTCATTGTGCGTCTCTTGGCCACCATTCCGTTATCGCCGTTGTCCATCTTCCGTCATTCCTTCTTTTCACTTGTCCTGCATTTTATAAAAATTACTTTTTTGCTATTTATTAATGCCCTCATTTAATCTGATTACATTGGTTTTTAGGGCAATATTATGAAATCTGTAATACTTTGTAACTATTTCAATTAAAAAAAAAAACACCTGAGTATACCATTAAGTGTCTTAAAATGATATTTTAAAATATTAAAATTTTTGGCTTCCATAAATTACTTGCATGGTCTACGATAAATTTTTCATCGTCTTAGTAACAAAAGCCTCACTGAACTGAGTATCTAATGAGGTATGTTTAGAGAGGTATTTTTATTGATTTGTTACTTTAAATTCTAAAAGTATATCCTCTCTGAACGCCCTCGCCCCGGAGCGTACATCAATCCAAACGGTATCCCCGCATAACATTGCAAGCCTTAAGCCTTGCACATATTTAAGCGCTCTGCGGTGGCTATCAGTGAAACGCTGTCAAATATAACAGCGATATTAATAGATATTGTAGGAACGATTTCGAAGCAATTACGAGTGCTAATATAAAACTGGGTCTCCTAACAATGAAAACAAAAAATAAAATATTAGCATAGGCAAAAAATAATGTTCGAAAACACTATACAAGTTGTGTACACACGTCTTCTCGTACGCTCAGTTTTATTTGAAACAAAGATGTAACTGTTAAAATGTTTACGGGAAAATTGCTTTGTGCTCGGGTGTTTGTGTACCTAGTTTAAAAACATTAGCTGAGCTTTGTTTATTGACATCATCTAAAATCAGCTCGTACTAATCCACTGCTGGGCGTTAACCTCCTCTCTTAGATGCAACTCTTTGGTATTGGGTTATTTGCAACTAGGACTTGTATGGCCTGGTATGACCTGTACCTGTATGGTTTGGTCTAGTTGATTGACCTTCTTCGTCATTGGTTCTTTCAAACCAGTGCAGTGAAAGGATTTGAATTGTACCTCGAAGAGGCACCTTTCAGCCACTCGATGTGTCGAGTGAGAGCTTTCGAACTTTTTATGTTCTAGGACATGCTGGTTTCCTCGTGATATCTTTCTTCACCCTTTGAGAGCGCAAGCTTAAAGTACAAATACATTTTTGGATAGAAAAACTGATTGGTAGGTACATGACTGGATTTCAAATCACGACTTTAGGATCGGAAGGGGGGGCAACTAGTGCTCTCATCAGTAGAATGATACTCACGGCTTTTAGAATACCGCACCATCTTGACGCAGCATCCATTGCAGGTCTGCAGCGGTGGCTGGTCGCGCGGCAATGCCGTGTAGTTGAAGGGGTCTTTGCACCGCGCGTCCGTCCAGCTGTCGCACTCATAACAGTATATTGTTCGAGCTGGAAGTAGAAACGCAATGAGTTTCATGTCTTAGCTTGGCTTGCAAGTTTTAGGCTGATTTGTACTAAAAATTTAATGTTACGGGTTGATTTGTACCTACTAAAATTTTGCAGTTTTAGGCCGATTTGTTCGAATACTTTCATGTTTTAGGCTGATTTGTACGAATACTTTCATGTTATAGGCTGATTTTTACTAAAGGTTTTAATTTTAAACCAAATTGAGAGTCAGGAGTAGATTCGTTGACGAATTTATCTTTGAGACTGCTATTGCTATAAAATTTATGTTCTTTTATTATTATCAAATACGGACTCGTCTGATTTACAGTGGTCTAAGTTACCTTGCACTAAAAGTTCCAGTTTTTAGGCTGGCTTGGTCTTAAAGTTTCACATAAAAGTTGTGATATTGAGCAGATCTTTGTTTCTTCTACCAAAAGTTTTAAGTCTCAGACTACTTTGTAGTAAAAGTTTTAACGAATAACCAAAGGCTTAAAGTTTCAGACCAGGTATCTGCCTCAAAAGTATCAATATCAGTTGTTTTTCAGTTCTAAAATACCCGAGTTCAGGGTTAATTTTTTTTAAATCTATACTGACATTTGTCCAATGGCCGATGATTTTTCTAGTGGTATACACATATTGTTATGTCAAAAACAAATATCACGGTTATTTTGTAAATATTTTTTGATATTTTTACGATTACTTATCTGTTCGCAACATAGAACATAATTAAACTCACGTTCACAAAAAAGTCCTCTTATGGTCTCATGTCGACAATTTGATTCTTTTTCATTTTCCAAAATTGAATTACTAGTGCTGTTCCATATCGATAAGTCACTTTTGTATTACGAACTACTTAATCTATACTAAAATACTTACTAGTTGCTACTATTACTTACCTATTAAGTTTGGTTTAAACTACACTAGTATTTAAGTCAAGTACGTAGATACTGTAAACATTTTCTTAGCTTTTTTACGTAACCTAAAAAAAATTGAGTAACTTACTTGACTACTCGGTACTTGACTAAAATACTAGCATGTCACGTCACAAACCAAACTTGAGTGACTACCAGCGTTTTATAAAAGCTAAAAAACATCGTTTTAGCTAACATACATTATAATTATTAACCGTAGTTTTCTTAAAAAAATATTTAAATAACAAACGTCTGTTAATTAAAACGATGATTATCTTGTGAAAAAAGCGGTAAGAAAATAGAATAAAGCAAGTCATGCCAGCACATGCTACAATCAAAGCGTGCTATTTACCTTAGACCTGACCGTACAGGGCCGTAGCCAGGGTCACAAGGGCAGGGTGTAAACGGTAATATTATTCAGTTGACACTTAGCGTTGCAAGTGTAACTGACCAAGTTGTTAAGTTGTTGACACAAAACTTTAATTTTTGTTGACAGTTATCCATTGAGCTGTCAAAAAAACTATGCTTGAACGTGCTAGTGATATCTATGGGGAGATTGTGTATCTTTCGCTGCAATTAAAACCTAGTCGCATGTGTCAGGTTTGTCATTATTTTGAGCTTCGATTGCAATCAAAAATGAATTGAATCAAAACTTACCTTTGGCAAGGAACGATTGCAACAAGACTGGATGCTGACGTAATAAATATGAGATGGCGAATTGGAACTTCGCTTTGTAAAACTAGTATGGCAACAGATAGATAGTGGTCAAACAGTCAAGGCAACAAGAAGAGGCTGTTCCTTGTTAGTATCAGACTTTTTTTTTTATTAACTAGCTGATAGAATATCTGATATAATATATAATTGGGGAATAGCTGAATAGCTGATATAATTGGGGAGTAAGGGGAAGAACGGTACAAAGATCTTATCCGGACCCAATTGTCAACCTCACCTGCATACTCATACTCATACTCATATTATTTATTGCAATTATTATGTTACATGGTGAGGTCTTAAAGTAAAAAATGGTAAATACATAACAGGCCCTTATCTTTAGAGCATAGCAATATTTGGAGTGGAAGCGGGCCGAAGTCTGAAAAAGTAGATAAATTAAAAGCTAGTTGTTAGTGTTCTATTGAAGTCAATTAAATTATTATTATAACGCAGGCAATGTATCATTGAAAAAGTCATTTAAATTATAATAGCATTTTTTTATCAATAAGTCCTTTAATTTACATTCAAATGTCCTATCCTTTTCTAGATTTTTAATTTGTTCGGGGATTTTATTATAAATTTTTGATGCCATTGTTGTTGGACCGGAACTGTGTATTTTTAACTTAGAACAAGGCAGTACTAGTTTGTGCTTGTACCTGCATGGGTAACGCCGTGGCAAGTCAGTTTTTTTCACGAAAAATTGTGGATATTTCCTTACAAACTTACAAGCTTCGAATATGTAGATGCTTGTTAATGTTAAAATTTTTAGGCTACGAAAATGTTCTTGGCAGCTTTCCGGAAGCTTTATATTGGCGAGGGTACGGATGCATGACTTTTGTAAAACAAAGAGATCATGGATATCAACACTATTACCCCAAAGGATAATGCCATTTGTGAGCCAAGCGAATGCATAGGCGTAATAAGCAGTTGTTGAAGTTTGTAGGTCTGTTGCTTTTCTAAGTTCCCTAAGGGCATATGTAAAACTAGACAGTTTAGACCTTATTTTTTGGATATGGCTTTTCCAATTCACGTGAGTGTCTATGTTTAGTCCTAGGAGTGTAAAAGAGTCGGTACATTTTAATTTAATATTATTATAAGTAAAATTTATGTCAATAGGGGGTTTTTGGTATGGCCTAAATTGCATAATTTTGGTTTTTGAATAATTTATGTCCAGATTATGATCAGTCATCCAATTTTGAATAGAATTTAGTATGTCAGTTAGTTTAGCTGTCAAGTTGATGTCATTGTTTTTAATTGATGTCAAAATTGAAATATCGTCTGCAAAAAGAACACAAGAATCGTTTAATATTTTTGGGAGGTCGTTGATGTAGATTAGGCATGCGACGGCGGCCCTTCTGGTCGCTGCGGTGCTCCCTGCTAGACAACGGACGAGGCCCTGGCGACCGAGCAATGGCGGTATAACCACACACCCAGCTGGATAACCCCTCGAAGAGGCTACAGCGGCCTAGAGGTCTAAATAACCTCTAAAAATACCTGGCGCAGAAGGCAACGGGAAACCACTGCGACTAAACTCCCTAGAGAATCCAATGGAAAGTTCGAATATGTATAGAAGTATGTCATGCGATCCGGCTAACGCCCGGCGCCATCTCCCCGGGCAAGATGGTGTGAAATGTGATACCGGCCATGCACGTGACCAGGCGCCGCATGGAAACAATGCTACTGGTACATTAACAACATCAAGAAACGCGTCGGCTAGGCGGCCCCGCCAAATAGCAACTTGGAACGTACGTGGGCTTCTACAAGAGGGGAAACTCAGAATCGTGGAAGATGAAATGAGAAGGAAGAACATCGACATTTTGGGAATCAGCGAGACTCATTGGACAAAATCAGGACATTTTATAACCAATTCGGGAAGCAAGATCTACTTCTCCGGGCCAGAAACAGGAAGCCATGAAGGAGTCGCATTTTTAGTCCCACAATGGCTAGATAAGTACGTCCTCGGCTATAAACCAGTAAATGGCAGGATTATGACCATAAAACTTAACACGGTACCATGCAAGTTAAATGTAATTCAGGTATATGCCCCTACCTCATCTAATTCCACCGAGGAAGAAATAGAGCAGTTCTACGGCACACTCTCACAAACCATGAAAGACATCCCCAAACGCGAGATAACCATGGTCATAGGCGATTTCAATGCTAAGGTTGGCACGACAAAGAATGATGAACACCTGCGACGGACTGTGGGTAGGTTTGGGGTAGGGCTAAGAAATGACAGAGGTGAGCGATTGATACAGTTCTGCGATGAAGAAAGTCTTACGGTTATGAATACCTGTTTCCAGCATCACATCAGGCGCCTTTACACTTGGATATCGCCGGGGGACAGGTATCGAAATCAAATAGATTATATTATGATCCAGTCACGCTGGCGATCATCGATCCTGAATACAACTACTCATCCTGGTGCAGACTGTGGCAGCGATCACCAACTGCTCATGGCCGTGCTGAAGATAAGGGTGAAAAATGTTCAAAGGCCGAAGCTTGCTAAGCCACTAAGAAGAATTAATATTCCAGAATACCGGGAAAAGATTGAAGGTAGACTCTCGTTAATAAAACATCAAAGCAATAGCAGCAGTGACACCAAATGGGAATTTCTCAAGAATGCTATAGTACAGACTGCCTCCGAAAATGTACTTCCGCAAACGGTCATGAAAGATTTTGTTACTAAGGATACCGCCAAAGTAATACTTGAAAGACGTAAGTTAAAAGAGTCTGGAATTATTACACGAGAAGAGCGGGAACGCTACTCTCATCTATCCAAAGAGGTACAAAGACGTTGCCGACAAGATAAAAACACCTACATTGACGGCATCTGCTCTGAACTTGAAACTCATTCCTTGCGGCACGAGACCAAAGATCTCTATCGAAAGCTTAAACAACTGACACACACAAGCAACGCGAAGTCATATGTGATAGAAGACGAGCACGGCCAACTGCTTACGGAACTCGAAGGTGTACTGGAACGCTGGAAGAGATATTGCTCCGAGCTGTATCACTCCAGAGATGACGGCAGACCAGAAGGCATGTTTGATTGGAGTGGAGGAGAACAAGAGCCGGATATTCTGGTAGCAGAAGTGCAGCTTGCGATAGAGGCCCTAAAAAGAGAAAAGTCACCTGGCCGCGATGGAATACCAGCGGAGCTTATAAAGGCTCTTCCACCAGTTGGTATAGACATTCTCACCCAGTTATGTAATGCAGTATGGAAAACGGGACGCTGGCCTAACGACTGGACAGAATCCGTGTTTATACCCATACACAAGAAAGGATCCACCAGCAAATGTGACAATTATAGAACTATTGCTCTTATCCCACACGCAAGTAAAGTTCTGCTCCACATTATTAACCGACGGCTAAAGAATTTCCTCGATTATCAAATTCCAGAAGAACAAGCAGGGTTTGTAAAGGGAAAAGGGACCAGAGAGCAGATCCTTAACATAAGGCAAATCATTGAGAAAAGTCGGGAGTTTAACACCCCAGTTGTCCTGTGTTTTATCGACTACGCCAAGGCCTTTGACTGCGTCCGATGGGAAAAGCTATGGAATGTTCTTCGCGAAATGGGAGTACCCAAACACCTGGTCGCGCTCGTCGGCAGCCTATACACCAACAATCACTCCTTCGTTCGTATCGACTCCGACTGTTCAAATGTGTTTGAGACGAAGAAAGGTGTCCGACAGGGGTGTATCCTTTCACCGCTGCTCTTCAATATTTATGGAGAGTACATAATACGAAGAACACTAGAGAATTGGAATGGTGGGTTTGCCGTGGGTGGCAAAAGAATATCTAACCTTCGCTATGCTGATGATACGACTCTTATAACTACATCGATAGAGGATATGGAGGTACTTTTAAATCGCTTAAACATCGAGAGTGAGGCCATGGGACTGTCTATAAATAAAAGTAAGACAAAACTGATGATCGTTGACCGAGCCGGACTCCTCTCAGGCCCAAGTAGCTGCCAGGGCATTGCAGCGGTGGACAACTTCATTTACCTTGGTTCTTACATCAGCAGCGATGGCAGTTGTGTGCCCGAGATAAAACGTCGTATGGCCATGGGAAGGGACGCCATGACTCGGCTAAGTGGAATCTGGAAGAACCGAGGGATCTCTCGGAGGACAAAGATACGCTTGGTCCGGGCGTTGGTTTTTCCTATATTCTTATACGGCGTTGAGACATGGACCATCCTAGCTAAAGAGAGGAAAAGAATTGATGCGTTCGAGATGTGGTGCTGGAGGCGAATGTTGCGAGTACCGTGGACTGCAAAACGCACCAACGTATCAATTCTTACGCAACTGAAAGTTAAGGATAGGCTATCCACGATATGTCACCGCCGTATACTCTCGTACTTCGGCCATATAGCAAGGCGCGGCGACCAAAGCCTTGAAAAACTGGTCATCGTTGGGAACGTGGAAGGAAGACGGTCTCGCGGTAGATCCCCAACTAGGTGGACTGACCAACTTAAAGAAAGGAACGTGGTGGGGAGAAGCCAGTTCTATGATGTGGTGAACATGGCTACAAATAGGACGCGCTGGAGGCAGGCCGTCCAGTCTGTAAAACAAGGACGTCCTAGGGATCACGATCTTCAGTCATGAAGTGCCGACCACAGAGAGAGCTGATAGAATGAGCATATGGGCTACCTGATTTTAAGTGGTAAACATCGCCTATAACAAAGCATTGCGTCGTAGGTCACGCATGTCAGGAACGTGCCATACAATGCACTGCCCTGCATCCATCAACTTGAGGCACACAGATGTTCAGCCTCACGTGCCAGTAATTTCACCGGCACCCACACCTTTCAAACCGAAACACAGCAATACTGCTTCACGGAAGAAATAGGCATGGTGGTAGTACTTCCCTGGACGAGCCCTTCACAAAGAGCTACTGCTCTTGATTGCAACATAATTGCACAATCGCTCAGCTGTTCTAATGTTGTATCATGTGGAATGTACCTACCTACAATGTTATACCTACTTAGAAATATTTTTTTAAGTTGTGGAAGTTTACTAATACTTAGCGATTAAGGTACTTACATAATTACGCGAAAGAAGCCTTAGTAGGTAGGTCAAACACTATTACGAAACGTTAATAATCATAGTCTTTGCAATAAGCTAAAACCTCATTGTTTTTTTACCCCTTTTAACCTCATTGTACGTCCCTGGCTACGGCCCTGCTTACCCTCAGTTTACTAAGCTCTACAACTGCAACCCAAGGCTAATCAGACACGCTAGTCTAGAATCTAGCTATTTGTTAAGTCCTTGAAATTAATAGCAGTCGACTACTCTATAGCTTAAAACGAAAGTCAGAAATTTTTCAAGCTAACTAAAGCTTTTATTCACGTTTTTATAATAGGTTAGTAATCTGAAAAATACAAACCAAATGTAGGTTCAAACTCGTAGAAAATCTAGAGTATTTTAAAAATATTAGAGAATGTGGATCTTATAAAAAAAAACAATAATTTACTATTAAATTAGCTTGAGATATTTATGATTTTCAGCTACAGTAAAAAAGTTTAGTTACATAATGGCACATAATATAAAGTTTGTAGATTAAATGTAATATTGTTCCAACCCTTTATTCTATTAAAAATATGCCTAACCAACCTACCAATACATTTAACGTAAGAAACCTACCTATTTGCAACTATCATGCTGATTTGGTTATAAGCCACGTTAATTAATTAATGAAATCCGGAATATCTGTTATCGATGCATCGATAATAAATTGGATCGTCTAATTATAGAAACAAACAACCCTATTGTTATGCTTACTAGTGCAGTGACACGCACAACTTTTATCGATATCGATGATTACCACACATATGTGGCTATAATTAAAGAAAAAACAAACATCAAGGTTGACTTTTAAGAATAGGATATAAATAGTTTAATAATAATTATAAGTTTAAAAAACTTGAGAAACCGACTTCATTGTCAAACGGCTGAACCGATTTTAATCAAATTTGTTTGGGACAATCTGGACGTAAGAATAACCTTTCAAATAAAAAAATAATTTTCTAAATCGGCTCACAAATGACGAAGTTGTGCGGTAACAAACATAAAAAAAATCGGTTGTCTGTAAAGTCGGTTTACTGACGATAGTTGAACGTGATAACGTCATAAGAAAATACTCGCGGACTCGGACTCGGACTCGGACTCGGACTCGGACTCGGACTCGGACTCGGACTCGGACTCGGACTCGGACTCGGACTCGGACCCCGACCGAACCCTTACCCTTACCCTCATTTACCCTTACCCTCATTTACCCTTACCCATTACCCGACCCGGGCTCGGGCTCAGGTAAATGGAACGACGAAACGACGTAACGACGCATGAGTCATGTTTTTTCGTGCGTGCAGCCGGCTCCATCGATTTATAAGACGTTATCACATCAAAAAAAAAAAAAAAATACAACCGAATTGAGAACCTCCTCCTTTTTGATTGGAAGTCGGTTAAAAAATAAATCTGTCCGAAAATATCATAGCGCACTTACTAATATTTAACGACGTTACTACTCGCCAGCTCGTTGTATCGCGAGCGTAATATTGTAGAATACTGAGTAGCAGTAATTATTTATAATAAACCAAATTTTGATAGACAGTAATAGTACATTATGATATAAGTGCGGTAGGTTGAAAATTACAGCCGAGGCGTTATTGAAGCCCGAGCCGTAGGCGAGGGCTACAAGAAAGTAGAGGCTGTAATTATCAAAGCGCACGTATGTCATACGACGTTTTATAACACATTTGCGAGGAAATAAATAAAAATTTAACGAATAAATTGTTTATCACTTGTTAGAGCAGTTAGAGAAATTGAAATGAAATGAAATGACATAACAGATTGTAAATGTCATTTCATTTAATTTCATTCCAATTCTTCCCGTTTCATTCAGTTTCATTCGGTTTCATTAATTTTAATTCAGTTTCATTCAGTTTTATTCAGTTTCATTCAGCTTCATTCAGTTTCATTCGGTTTCATGCAGTTTCATTCGGTTTTATTCAGTTTCATTCATTTTCATTCATTTTCATTCGGTATCATTCGGTTTCATTAGTTTCATTCGGTTTAATTCGGTTTCATTCGTTTTCATTCAGTTTCATTCGATTTCATGCAGTTTCATTCGGTTTTATTCAGTTTCATTCGGTATCATTTGGTTTCATTCAATTTCATTCGGTTTCACGCAGTTTCATTCGGTTTCATGCAGTTTCATTCGGTTTCATTCAGTTTCATTCGGTTTCATTCAGTATCATTCGATTTAATTTTGTTTCATTCCGTTTCATTCGGTTTCATGCAGTTTCATTCGGTTTTATTTAGTTTCATTCAGTTTCATTAAGTTCATTCGGTTTCATTAAGTTCATTCGGTTTCATTCGGTTTCATGCAGTTTCATTCGGTTTTATTCAGTTTCATTAATTTTCATTCGGTTTCATGCAGTTTCATTCGGTTTCATTCAGTTTCATTCAGTCATTCGGTTTTATTCAGTTTCATTCAGCTTCATTCAGTTTTTTTCGTTTTCATTCGGTTTCATGCAGTTTCATTCGGTTTTATTCAGTTTCATTAATTTTCATTCGGTTCCATGCAGTTTCATTCAGTTTCATTCGGTTTTATTCAGTTGCATTCAGCTTCATTCACTTTCATTCGGTTTCATGCAGTTTCATTCGGTTTTATTCAGTTTCATTCATTTTTATTCAGTTTCATTCGGTTCCATTTGGTTTCATTCGGTATCATTCGGTTTCATTCCGTTTAATTCGGTTTCATGCAGTTTAATTCAGCTTCACTCAGTTTCATTCGGTTTCATGCAGTTTCATTCGGTTTTCAGTTTCATTCGGTTCCATGCAGTTTCATTCGGTTTCATTCAGTTTCATTTCATAAATTTAGCATCTTGATAAACCGTACGTTTTACCTTATTAGAAAGCAACCCGTGCGTTTTACATTACATTACCGCACTAGTGCGTAATGACATACATAACGATACTGAAATTAGTGGAATAAGAGACCCTTTTCGAGCAAATGTGTTATAAAATAAATTTTTGAAACTGCCAAAATTTGGAGTCTACTTTACAGTGAAATGGTTCATTGTTAAATGACTGAGAGTCAGCGTAGAGTCATAGTGTCAAAAAAAATTGAAAACGGATTTTTTTCGAACTGTAACTTTGACATCTAAGCTTCGAGTTACATAGGCAGAACTGCGGTATGCCTGCCGGCGTGTTCTATAAAAAGCAACTTTAGAATTGCACGGTGAATAGGTCTACTGAACTATTTATAGACGTAAAACTGATCAAAATGTTTACTGGTAATTAAAAAAATTGAATATGTGTATCATTTTTAGTTTTTCTGAAACATAACCGATACTAATCTGCTATTTAAAAAGTTGCCAACTAGCTACAAGTTTAAATGAAAATCGAGGTTTTTTTTCAGCCTTCTTTTACCTACTAATCAACGTGAGCTATGCGTAAATATATTATTGTAACTGAGATCAAAATCATAATTACTTACCTATAAAGCCGGTCTATGACCTAGTAGTGACTAAAAAAGAACAAGTGCGCACCTAATATATTTTGCCAAAGTCGCTGTCTGAAAATGGACGTATGAAAAGTTAGTTTAGCTATAATAGCCGTTTTAAAAACACATTTCAAAGACATCGAATGCATAAAGACGTAAAGAAAATGTGAACAACAGTTCCTAAGATTTATTCATTGGCATCTTTCCGGCCTTTCCAATTAACTATTGAGGTCAACAGCCCTCCGGCAACACTATGATGTCCGACTAAAAACAGAATGGAGTCTAACGCGGGATGAAAATATAGAAGAGACACTCTCCGTAAATCAATCGTCGCGATTATAAAAATGTTTTTTGAGTTGAATAAGCGTTGGAAATGCTGGCAGATTCAAATGGGTGGAATCAAAATAAACTACACTACAGGAAGCTACTAAGGATTCGTCTGTGAGCTATCAAACTGCTGTAAAAAATTTAAACGCGTTGCTTCTGTTCACTACAATGTTTTATAACCCAGTCTACGGCATCTTTGTTTTATGTTTTTTTTTTACAAAAAATAGAATGTTCTGTGAGTGATCTGTGATCTTTTTGATGCTTAGGCAGAGTACTAGGCGAAGTGAGTTACTTTCTCTCAAGCCTAGAAGCTAGTTACACGTTCTAGTACTTACTTTGGCATTCCGCCTGAACGAGGGGGCTGAGACTTAGTGCCCACAACGCTGAAAATCCATGCTTTTATTAGTAAAAAGAAAAATAGAAGAGAAAGAAAAACAAAAACTACAGACTAGAAGAGGAGTCCTGTAAATAACTGAACAGAAGGAAAATAAGAAAAAAAAACCGTGGACTGGGTCTTGTTTTTGTTCTATCTATCGAATTTCTAGGCACTTGGAAAAATATTGCTAATAAGATATTTTTATTCAACCAAGTGCGCCTAACTATCTTTGGTCACTAGTAGATTTTCTATTCTAGAAGTTAGTAGAATCTAATTTAGAATCCTCTATCTAAGAAATACCTTTAGCTATTTGTAGAAGTGTGAAGATTTTTGTAAGTCAGTTATTCACAGGAGGATAATTTTTATTGTGTTGTTTTTTTGTAGATTGTAAAAGGGTATTTTATGTACCTATTGTGCCTATGTGACTAACATGCATCAATTTTACCCATTCCTTTGTAACATTTCAACACACATTCCTGTGGACACTCAAACACGAAATTACAATTACATACAGCTGCAAAAACATCGATAAATAAAAATTACGATAAGAAAAATTTTGATAAAAATCGATATCGATAGTTTTGTTCTAAAAGAACATCACTAGTCAACTTAAAAAAAAAAATTAAAATAATTTATTTGCTATTTGTACGTCACTTTAAATTTTAAAATTAACTTTTTTATAGACACCGTTCATGAAGATTAATTTATTTCTTTGTCCATTAATTCAGGTGTAAAAAACCCGACTTTATACTCTGAATAATGTATTTTCATAGTTTCGAATGTTTTGACTAGTGATGTGCAACAAGAACAAATCCATCGACTATCGATAAACATCCAATGTGTTTGCAGCGTCACGACACAATAATCTATGACACCTAGAAGGTCTTCGGAACATCTTCTGTAACTCATTACCCGTTCTGATGCACGAGTTTGCTTTCACATGCTCCACGCCGAACCAGGACATCAGAAGAACTGGAAATATTACAAAAACATTATTTTTATTATGAAAATAATAATGATAACCTTCCTATACTTTACCTAATGGGGTGGCATTTAATTTGACTGTTTCAATTTATTTATTCAAGAACAATAATTTATCGTATTTGAATGTCTATACACTGACAAATAATAAAAAAGTTTTCAAATAATATTTCAAAACTTTTTTTAATTATATAACAATGTGTTGTTATTTTAACATACCTAATGATAAGTTTATCGAATGAATTATAATAAAATAAACTTTATTTTTGATTGAAATTAAATAGCGTTTAGAATCCAACTAAAAATAATACATAAGTTACTCGATACATATTAGATTGCAAGCACATTAGAATACTGATATTGTAAAATTTTAGTATGTTTGTTCATTAATCATCAAAAATTAAATAAGTCTTTGAGGTTACTCTTTGGACGTCATTAAACCAACAGCGGCGTGGACGCGAAACGTCAACGTCATACCACATTATTTTTAAAATAACATTTATTTTAGGGACGTGTTTATTATTAGCATTCTCCCACGCGTCATCTTACGAAATTTTATTGCAGAAACATTTTATATAACTTCTGATTTGTTATTAATATTTGAAATGGGTTGATTGAAAGAACTCTGCCAAGTGCGAGTCGGACTCACGCGCGAAGTTTCCCTACCTCAGAAAGTCCAGAAACAAAACAACGTGGCACTCAGGAAATACCGAAGAAGTGAAAAGTTAAAAAAATTCTCCCCCCTCCCCCCAGACAAAGTTTGTCGATGTTTGACGAAGAGGTGACCGTGCGTGACGCGTGACGATGAAGAGTTAATTTCGTTATTTCTCGCCTCGATAATGCTCTAAATATTATAAGTTATTTTTAGATCAAGTAAAGTTTTATCTCTTTATTCAAAATGATGATAGACAAACAAACGGAAGGTTTATGCACATTCGTGTATTAAAGAAAGAAAGAAAGAAAGAAAATACATTTATTTGACATAGGTTTTAAGTACATAGGTGTAGACATACTACATAGGTGTTCACAACATTTAACAATAATAAACTATGCCAAATAGGCCCCGACTCAGCTTTTTGCTGCCTGACAAGGTATCATCTACCATGCCAAGCAGCGCTGGTTTTCAGGCGGAGCCCTTTGCGAAGAGGTGACGTCACATGAAAAATAACAAATAAAAATAAAATAAAAAGGGAAGACTGTCAAAGGATAATATATAAATGAACTGAGTATTAAATTCTAATAAACAGATAATAAAATACAATATAGCTACATAAATGATACTTACAATATACCTAATTATTATCCATCTCATGTTTCGACTGTTTCGAGCGTAGACAGATAACTTACTACTTATACTACTTGAATCCCTACTTCAGTTGTTGGTGTTAAAACTTTTTTTATTATTAAACATAATGTTAATGTCTTTTGATATACAAAGCATTAATATTTAATTTATTACCATACTACTTTGCTCAGAATTTAATGTATTTGATTAATATAATGATGTCCGCTATAAAAAGCTAGAGTATAAAATACGAGTGTGTACGTTAACGAAGTGACATTTATTTATAAATGGAACCCAAAACTAGGGCGTGCGGTGCGTGCGCGTATCGATACATTATCGATGATTTGTTTATTTATCGAACAATGAAAACTTTAATTGGGTTGATCGCGTATTTTCTTTGTTCCGTGTAACATTTTGTTTTTACGAATGTAACGATCACAGGTCGTGGGTGGTATGGAAGCCTTAGGACTGCATAACAGGCGGTAAGCAGCAACTGCTGGTTATGCTGTGGTGAAACCGTGACCTTTGTGCGGTATAGACGTTTCGAATTAACATTTTGACTTGTATTATTTATGATTGATCCGGTTGCCTAGGAGAAATCTTTGATAAGACCGCCTTGAAATAGAATATTGGTAATTAAATGGCAAGAAAGGTGAAATTTGGTGTGATGAGTCGATTTCGGTTTTAATTTCTGGGATATTAAGCCATCAGTTTATTCGGGAAACACACCGAGACGTGTTACATGAAAGAGCGCAACAGGAAGAAGAAGGATATTACACTGCCCATGGAATTTATAAACTAGGTACATTCTGTCATGTCTAAAAACTGTCAGTTGACAGTGACATTTGGATACATAGACCTACGATGCAATTGTGTTTTTTTACCCTATATTCTCTTCAAGAGGTATATTCATATTTTTTAATGGCCTCACTCATAAAAATATGTCAAAAGATAAACAGTGCTTTAACTATTGCCATCTCTTACCGTTGGGTTAATGACAAACAGTGACAGGGCTAGCTTAGAGCAATGATTAAATTTAAAATGCGTTTATAAGTAGGGCTGTTAGGCAGAAAAATCTTCAAAAACCTTACCTACAAGTCATCTTTTTACTTTTTCTCCTATATTAGTTAGGAGAAAAAGTAAAAAGATGACTTGTAGGTAAAAAAAAACTTCTATTTTAATAATAGACCCGAAGTGTTTAATTGATCTAGAAGTTAATGATGATTCAAAGCACTTATATATTGTATATAAGTCTTACTAATAAGCACAATATATTAGTACTTTAAGTGCGTGAGTAGTTGAAAGAATGTTCGATTTATGTTTGATGTATGTTTGGTCGATGTATGATCGAGGTTTGTTTATAGAAAATAATCGTTATAGACATCATCCATTATTTGTTTTGGCTCGCCTTTTGAATTTAATGTGAAAAGCTTGATACTCCATGCCGATCAAAGTACCTCAATATAGATTTTTGTATTTTTTGTATATTTTCTCGTTGAATTGGCTTTTTGTGACTCTTCTTCTTCTTAAATTTAAGAGCTTAGCTGTCGGGGTTTTGATGCAGTTTTCTCCAATTAAGTCTTTCGAATGCGTCCTCCTTGACTTCCTTATACGACATGACAGTGACTTTTTCTTTGATCTGGCTCATGTAACTTATTCTTGGCCTTCCTCTTCCCCGTTTCCCTTCAACCTTTCCTTCAATGATGTTCTTTATGTAGCTGTCATGTCGTAGAAGATGTCCAAGCATTTTCAACTTCTTGGGTTTCAATAAGCCCGTAGTATTATTGTAGCGAACATAATTTTTTTCGCACGTATACCAATGCTAGCTTCCTACTATTGAAATTGACTGGCCTCTCAGCTTAGTAGCTAAGCCTTTTGCGCCGTAGATCGTGGGTTCGATACCCACCGAGAAAAAATACTTGCGTGGTGAACACAGAATAGATGTTTGTTCTCTACCTGGGTATATATAGTATTCTATGTATTTACAAAATTATGTATTATATTATATGTTCCCATAGTCCAAGCTCTTCTCTTTTTAAGCTTAATTTAGGGCTAGTTTTTATTATTTGATTTTTTTAATCACCCGAACTACCCCTGCATATTTGATACCTACCTATAAATTGCATATATGTTATGCACCTTTTACCCTCAACAAAGCATTCCGAAATTAACTATTTTTGCTTTAAGCGTTTTAAGTGTTCTTAACATCTGTTACGTTCTTCAACGCATTAAAATTTCGTTTTAACGAAGGGCGTACGAAATAGCAGCTAAAGAGACGTCAACACAAACTATTAATCTTTTTATAGGTGTTTGCTAAGCGTTTAACTAATACAAAAAAATATATAAGCGCACGGCTCGTCTGCGGAAAACAGAAGAACAAGCATATGGCCCACCTGATTTTAAGTAGTAAACCATATTATGAACACGACGAGACCACGGCAGAGATAGATATCAAATTATTGTAACAACACTAGAATAAGAAATTAAAAATTTTACGAAAATTCTAAAACTATAGCGAAGTACAATAGGCGGTCTTATCGCTATGAGCGATCTCTTCCAGACAATCTTTGGATGGACAAGATTTAATTTAATTACAAAGACGAACGACCTACATGAAACAGGAATACAAGCAATCTCTTCCAGACAACCTTGGTATTGGACTAAATTTTACAAAACTGTTCTCTAAAAAGATTCATTAAAAAAATACCTGCATAAAATCTACCTAGCTCTGCCTATTTCCGTGCTAAAAGAAAATAATCAAACGGTTGGCAACACGGACCGGAGACATTTTTAGAGCAGTCTCATAGTGCTTTGAAACGCTCTCAAAGGGGCCGTTCTGACATCTGGTAGAGCGAGGCATAAGCTCACACAGACTAGATACTACCCAGATTATATGCAAATGCATACTTGCATTATGCAATCACATGTTTGGACTATTTTAAATAAGAAATCTAGCATCACATAGCATAAGAGGCTAGTCTAAGAAAACACGATTTTTTTCCTGAATTTAAATGATCTTAATCTTATAGTTTTTAATATTTATAGCCCTCACTACTCGTCTCGCCAGTATTTCTTTCAAACCAGTGTGGTAAAAGGTTTTAAGTACGCCATAAGAAGGCACTTGCACTTGACAGTTGACACAATGAATTCGAACATATTATTTAGGTTCTACGACATAAATATATAAATAAATAACATGACATGCCGGTTTCCTCACGATGTTTTCCTTCACCTCTTGAAGTTCCATTCCAACGCCTAAGTTTTGTGGAACTGAGTCATGGACATCAATGGGTAAATCTTCCCCAGTATCGTCAAACTTAGCGTAATGTAGAGGCCTTACTAAATTTAGCCTATACGGTATAGGCATATAGTTTACTCTTAGTTTTGTTGCTCTTAGGTATAGGCTATACCTAAGAGCAACAAAACTAAGAGTAAACTTTAAGAAAAGTAGGCATAAGTTGTATAGTAAATACTTTTTGTAAATTGTTTGGCCTCCTTTCATTTTGACCGTAATCTCGCATGGTTAAGGTTTGCGCACATCTAAGCGTTCTACGGTTGCAATCAGTGAAACTCTGTCAAATATGACAGCGATATTTCAGAGAACGATTAGGATTAAGCGACGATGCGGTAGATAAGAAGAGTACTTGGTTTATTCAGTACAAACTAATAATATACAAATATTAGTTATCCTACAAATATTTATAAGTATTTCAGGCCTGAATTTTTCAGTATAAGCCAGCAGACGTATATTATATATCTGATATGAATTATACAAGTATACATCAAAATAATAAATGTATTTTTTCCATCTTAGATTTTTTTAGAAACGTACGTAAGAAACGCCACTTTTGTAACGTTTAATTTTTTTTTTATGGAAGAGTAGATACATACTTTGTTATGCACTCAACATCCAGGTGATGAGATGATGTGATGTTTTATGTACATATACATCCTATAATAAAATCCGATCGACAAAAAAATTCCGGACGGATTTTTAGTCTTCAAATAGATGATTAGTAAAAAAAAAAAAAATATAAATGATGAAAAAAAATACGTGGAACTGTACGAAAAAGTGAGTAGGTACCTAAAAAAAACTTTTTTATATAAAATATAAAAAAAAATTGGACTTTGGATATGAAAAAAAATCTAAGAAGTAGGGATTCCTGTGATGAGGTTTTAATCAAAGACTCACCTGGCACGGGGAATATCCAGCGCATTTTTCGTCACTTTCTTCGAACGCCGTTGCCCTTGGTATGCCTCAGCTGGAGTGCACGGCCATCGCCAACTACAGCTCATTAATCTTATTCAGATTATGCAACATGCCTACAACACACTTTGTTATAACTTCATTTACTTATCACAATCAAATATAAAAAAAAGAAAAAAACTGTCAGTTTTTTGTCACGGGATCAAACTAACTAGTGAGTAATAGACTCTTGACATTTTAGGCCACCTCTGTCATGGCTATAGGTTATAAATAGGACCAGGGTGTCGATTCTAAAGACACAAATCACTCAAGCGATCGCGTAAATCGATGTGAGTTGTCAATTTTTGTTTGAAAAATTTGAAAATGGAACGCGGATTCACCGATCACTCGACGATCACTCAATCGAACCGTGTTGCTGGAATTGACGCCCTGAAGTAGCAATTTGACTCAACAATAGCATTGTCGATTATAAATGAGACAAGGCAAACAAAAAAGGCACGTGGTCGCAAACCGCTACTTTTAAGCATAACTTAAAAAAAAACTTTCCGAATTTCACAAAAAATACTAACCTTTTCATTACCGAGGCATATTTTTCTACAATTTCTCTTTGTCGTCCATGTGTTGGACAACAGTAGTATACCAATTCTTGAAGCTTTTTATTTCATCGATATGTTTACAACTATGCAACGTAGGTACAACACTATTATAATAAATTACATGACATTTAAAATGGCGGGAAGCGTCATAATTTTGTATTTTTAAACTCTGAAATGATTTCAAATTCATACATTAGGTTTTACACGCTTAGTTTTGAAACAAAATTTTTAAAACAACATCCAAATGATTATTAAGAACTTAGTACAGTTTCTTTAAATTAATTTTGATGTTTGTACGAATATAATCCAAATTAAAGACCACTAAATCTTTTTTTTTTAATCATTTAGGGTGTGCATGGCTAATGTATCAAGTTCGATTCAACCGCGCTGCTATAGAATTTATGCGACAAATTATTTAATCACAAACGTGTTACATTTCTTTATAAATCAGGTGCTATTGTTGTTTTGCAAATGAGAAATGAAAGAGGCGGGGGCTTTGTATACACAAAATCACGAATTTTCTTTTATCAATTGTGTTTTTCTATGAAAATGGATATAGTTAACAGGTTTACCATGTAACCCTGCTCTACATGCTTTAACTTCTCCATTTATAAGCTCAAGAAAATGTAATAAAATAGAATTATAACGAAGAGGGATCATCATTCCATAACACTAGCGTGAAAATACTGCCTACGGGGACCAAGCACGGCAATGCGCGGACACTATCGATTTTAGGGGCGAATGACTACATTCCAACCAATTTTGTTTATACACCATGTAAACGCACTGCTAACTGCTCAATTTAAAACTAAATAAAACCTTTTTAAAAATGAAAACTGGCAGAATGCTGCAACCACAAGCCATTAAAAAAAACTGCATTTGAATTCAGAACGTGGACACTTCAAAATTAGTTTTTTTATGCCGACACTGCACTTGGGGTTATTAAATTATTTTTTTATTAATTTATGTTATATTTTTTTTATCTTACCGGAATTTATTCCATAGATGTCAAAATGAAAATAATATTCACTACAAGAGGTTACCTACGTGCACAAGAAATGCTATAAATATACAGGAGACATTATTTTGTTAGAATTAAACGTTTTTGCATTAATTTACAATTTTCTGCGGAAATAGCAGGATTTTGAGCCCATTTTATGTAGGCTACGACGGGAGACCGCCCGCGCGCTCATTTGGTACTGCCGGTGTTGCAACAACTAAACATATTTTTTTCTACCATTTACCATGTCTTATATTTCTACATTTATTTTAATACTTAAAAAAGTTTTGATAATGCATCTTTAGTCATACTAATGCGTAATTCTTGAGATTAACCAGTGCTTACAGTAAGCTGCTACTACTTAGATATAAAAGTAAAGTTATTGTTAAATGTAGGACTTTAACAATAACTTTACTTTTTTTACAGTAAACATTTGATTTTTAGGCATGGGGTTTTCAGGATTGAGTATTTCAAGCCAAACGTTTAGGTTATCCTAGTTTTGCAGTACATTACTGTTTAAAATATCCATTTAATTTTATCCCAAACCAAAGTAGTCAACGAACGGAATCATGTTCTACTTTTATTTCTACTTTGGTAGCGATATTTACGCTGGCAACACTCAATGCGTAGCATTTCTCTACCTTTGCTGCTATGCAGAGACATAAAAACACTAATCTTGTCATCCCATTCTCAAAAAAATAATCAATGAGGATGTAGGTATCTAACTGCCAACATTATGCCAATAAATGCATGGTTATAGTTCTGCCATGAGATTTTGCTACAATTTTGCGCTATGGTGGTTTTACGTAAGGGGTGGTTTATGGGCCAGTGTTACAAGGTCAATGGTGTTTTAATGAATTAAACAGGGGTTAACTGCAAAATTATCCGTTGGCGTACCATGCAGTCAATGTGACTTTAGGCGGTCGTCTTGTCTTGTCATATAAAATAACCTACTTTTTATTTTATAGTTCGATTTGAATTTAGAATCTATTTTGGCTTAGGTGGGTAGTTTTTCAGAATAAAGATTAATAATAACTCATATTGTGGACAGTCCACGCAAAACTAAATTACGTAGAGCAGCCCCAAATTAAGTAGAGCTTAAATTGCGCTATGGGAAGCAGATGCATATTTTTTTTTGTAAATACATACTTAGAATACAATATAACACCCAGACAAAGATCAAAGAACTAATTTCATACATAATGCAACAACATAAATATTTGTTCTCGGTGGGGATCGAACCTACACCCTCCAGCACAGAAGGTAGAGCTACTGCCAACTGAACTGTGAAGGCAGTCAAATATACTTTCTGGAAGAGCTTTTAATGTGAGGTTAAAGTAAAATATCGTTATTCAAAAACTTGCAACCCAAATAAATGAATAAGTCACGTAGCCCTGCGTAGACCCAACGCTACGCTTCCTGTAAACCTTAAGCTAAGCTTGTCGTATGTAGAGGCTACACAGCTCTACGCGTTAGCTCTACGACAGGCGTAGCGTAGAGGCTACACAGCTATACGCGTTAGATCTACGACAGGCGTAGCGTAGAGGCTACACAGCTCTACGCGTTAGATCTACGACAGGCGTAGCGTAGAAGCTACGCAGCTCTACGCGTTAGATCTACGACAGGCGTAGTGCAGAAGCTACACAGCTCTACGCGTTAGATCTACGAGAGGCGTAGCGTACAGGCTACCATGCTCTGCGCGTTAGCTCTACGACAGGCGTAGCGTACAGGCTACCAAGCTCTACGCGTTAGATCTACGACAGGCGTAGCGTAGAAGCTACGCAGCTCTACGCTTAAGCTCTACGCCAGGCGTACCGTAGCGTTGGACTTTGGTAAGTCATAAAAGCGCTATCAACTTCTGTTGCTGATGGTACCCTATTTATTTGCCGACGTCACGAAAACACGTATAGTTCCTAGTAACATGCAATTTAAATAATTAAGTACACTTCAATCAATAACACTGCAATGCAAGTAGTATGTCAGGGTCTTAACATTACCTACACAGTATGGGGAAAATCTGTTTACAGTTAATAGGGCCTCCTGATCTAAGTAGCAAAATGACCAACAGAGCAAAATTTCTAATGAGCAGTAAAACTAATTAGCAAAATGACCAAGTAGCGAAATGTCCAACTATCAGATGGTCTATATAGGTAGCAAAACGTCAGGTTCTCAAGATAAGATAAGATAAGATAAGATAGGGGGATACTAGCTTTCTAACCTAGGTTTTATTCATAAAATTTAAAAAATGACATTTTGCTACCTAGACGTTCTGCTATACAGACCATCTGATAGTTGAACGTTTTGCTACTTGGTTATTTTGCTAATTAGTCTTACTACTCATAAAGGCTGGTTTACACTTTGATTAGTGTGAGTGCAGGTGATTAGTGCGAGTACAGATGTGTAGTGCGAGTAGTGTCCAATTCACTGCGAGTGTCTTCGGTCCACTTTACCAATTTTTACAACAACAAGCGTCCGACGCTACACACTAAACGCTAAACACTCCAACGTGTTTAGTGGCAGGCACGCTGCGAGTGAGGGGGAAGGGAGGGCGCGCGGGATGGCTACTCGCAGTCCACTCGCAAAAAAATAGAACACGCTTCTATTCACTTTACTACACAGCCCACTAATCACTTGCACTAATCAGTCGCTGTCCACACCTTGTCACTAAGCACCTGCACTAATCACCTGCACTCGCACTAATCAAAGTGTAAACCAGCCTTTAGACCTTTTGATCAAGGGCGTAATAAGTAGTAATAGGGCTCTTTGCGTGCGGCTCGTCCGGCGAAGTACTACCGTCATGCTTATTCCTGCTGTCAAGTAGCAACGCTTCGGTTTGAAGTGTGTGGGTGATATTACTGGCACGTGAGGCTTAACACTGTATAAGTTGATGGACGCATGGCAGTGCAACGTGCGTCTCCTATGTAGTAATGCTTTGTTACCACTTGACCTAAGGTCAGGAAAATTGCAAGTCTCATCGGAACGTTTCTCAGGCGCACTTTAAATCCTTTCACCACACTACAGGTTTAAATGAACTAGTGACACATAAAAAATCGATACTTGATACGAGACAATCAAATCGAAATCACCGACGACCGATATCTTTAGAATATTATGTATTTTAGTTTTGATTTTATTACGAACTAGCGGGCGCCCGCGGCGTCGCTCGCTCCGTTCCGCGTGATTCAAATATTAAAATTATACGTGTAAGGTTCAAAAATTGGATAAAAGATACTTTTTATTCCCAAAAAAATTACGAGTCGGGGCGAGCGTAGCCGCGGGCGGCCTCTAGTATAGTATATATTTATCTTTAGGTATATGCTGGATTTCTTATGACTTGACTTAGTTTCCTTAAAACTAAAAGGTAAATAGAAAACATATATAAAACCAATATTTTTATTTTTATTTACAAATAAATAACATCAAAAATATATTAATTAGAGAGACATTTCACTTATTTCTAATACTGGAATGATTTTGATATAAAACCACAGCTTAGGGACGGTTAATTTCATATTTAGAGGACTTCTATTTGCAAAATATTTACCAAAGTCTTAAAGCTGTTTCGTTTCTTATCTATTTATTAATCTTCTTCCTGCCCTTTGGGCTAATTCTCGGGCCGACCGAGATTTTCTAAGCGATTATATTTTTATTTTTGGCATTGCATAACCCCGCACTTTTTCTACGTTTTCCGTATAACGTAGCTGTCGAGGCTTCTATGATGAGGTCGTCGATGAATTACTCATGGAAATCTGACATTCTCTCTTCGAAAAAAGCAATAAAATAAAATTGCAAACTGATCGAGATCGGCCCGAGAATTAGGCCCCTGATCCCACTTCATGTGTGGTCGGCACCACATGTCTTCCTCCTCCATTCCCCTCTGTCAGCCGTCATCTCTGCATTCACTCCTTTCTTATCCATGTCATCTGAACACAGTTCATCTATGTTTTCTTTGGTAATCTATTTATTAATCATTAAAAAATTGGGGTTATTTACGATTTTCCACAATATTTATATTCATTTGCTTATTTATTTAATGATCTGGGGGCTAATTCTCGGGCCGATCTCGATCATTTTCAATTTTATTTTATTGCGTCTTTTCGAATAAAGAATGGATGGTTTCCTTTAGTAATTCATCAACGACCTCATCGTAAAAGCCTCGACAGCTACGATAGACGGAAAACGTAGAAAAAGTGCGGGGTTGTGAAAAGAAGCAATAAAATAAAATTGCAAAATGATCGAGATCGGCCCGAGAATTAGCCCCTTGGTCAAAATGCCTATGGCACACCCACACCAGTAGATATTTTTAAAAAAATTAATCAATTTATATTTTTTTAATAATATTATAGCGCCATCTAGCACATACATAAAGTACTAAATTCTTAACGCACCAATAGATGGCGCTGTCTCTAATCCTTGCTATTAGCGACATCTATAAACTGCACCTTAACGCTTGAAAACAACCCCATCTTTTCACCACACTGGTTCAAAAGAACTAGAGACACAACAAGAAGAACATTTCATAAATCGGACTCTTTTCTCTCTCTACTCTCCAACACAAATAAAGGTCGCTAGGTGATAGATTGTCTCAAACGTAGTTTTATTCTGCTTTTATCTGGAATTGCTTGACTTGGTTCTAGTTGTCATGAAGTAGAAGGTTTTCTGTAACAAATATTTGGAATTTTAGTGTTTGTAACGAATAAATTCAAAAACGTGGATCCTTTTACAATAAAAAAATAAAAAATGTTTATTTATTTACTTACTAAAGTCATCACAATTAGGGCATCTCTTCATGTGGTCCATTATCATCAGTTTTAAAGTAGTCTTCTCCCGCTGCAGTCTTTCATTAAGTCTTTTAAGTTGGTTGTTTTCAAGCGCCAATTTCTTTTTAGCCTCTTTGTCTTTCACCCTGGAAATTTAAATTATATATTTATTTTTAACTTCACTCGCCGTTACCGTTCCCGTTGAAAAAAAAACCCTTTTAGACCTTCTCTGGACCTCTACAAATCATTCAAGACCAAAATCAGCCAAGTCGGTCCAGCCGTTATCGAGTTATAGCGTCAGGAAGGAAAACCCGACTTATTTTTATATATCTAAATATATAAAACTCTTACGTTACTGACTGACTGACTGACTGACAATCAACGCACAGCCTAAACCGTAAGTCCGAAAAGCATGAAACTTGGAGGGTAAGTTTATTTTATAGCATAGGGTTGCACTAAGAAAGGAAATTGGAAAATGGTTTCCCTAAGCGGAGAAAAGACGGAACAACTTTTAAAAGAAAAATCAACGGGGCGTAACGGCAACGGGGCGAGCGAAGCCGCGGGCGGCCGCTAGTTAGATTATAAATTTATAATATTTAAGACAAGAGTCAACAGGTGGATTATGGCTAAGCATGCTCCATCTTAGGTTGCATCCTCACTTTCCATCAGGTGTGATGGCAGCCAAATGCTCAACTATCTATAAATGGCTCACCTAACTTTAAGACGTTTTAGTGATCCTGATATTTGATCAAGTTATTTGAATTTTCTTTTTGGAAATGTAGAGGGTAGGCATATGTCCAACAGTGGACTTTAGTTTTGGATGATAAAGAATATTTGAGGGGTTTAGTTCCTCACTAACAAATTATTCTTGAATTTTTCCACCCTAAGGTTCTGGGGTTGATATGGATGCCGTGACAAAGTTTGTATGGGAATAAGTTCAAACAAAGTCAGGTGGGATTGTACTAGTATCGTTACACTCACCTATAACGTTTTGAAGCTGCTTTTCTACTTTCCTTATCTACTTGATCTTTAAATTCCTTGCTAATGCTATCTCCATTTTTAGTAAGAGATATCTCATCGCTCTTTCTCTTCACCGGTCTTTTGTCAAATACTTTTAAAGGTAGCTTTGGTAGAACACTTCCATTATTCACTATAGAAACACCGGTGTTTACTAAAGACACTGGTATTAAAGTCCCTCCTGTGATCGGTATCATGCTAGGCAGCACAATGGATCCTAGACAATTTTTCATCTCTACCTTGTCAGTCAAAACTTTTTTGAGTAGATCCTTTGTGTTTTTAGGTTTTTCTTCGACTTCGGCTGATGTTAGCTTGATTTGCTGGCCTGAGGGTAGTTTGAGAATCACTTCGTAGTCTTTTTTAAGTTCTTCTTTTTTTACTTCGTTTGTGAAATCTGATGTCAAGCTTTCTACAACATTGTCTATCGATTGTTGGGACATTATAGGAGGCACTTGTAGTTGATAATCTTTGACTACTTCTTTTTTTATCATAGGTTCTTCAGTTATTACAGGTTTTTCATTCCTTATTTCGACATTACTAAGTATTTTTATAACATTGTTTCTGTATGAGATGTCTTTTCGTATGGAATCTTTCTTGGCGTCTTCATTATTGGGTAATTCCTCGTGTTTTTCGACGATTCGACTAATTGTGGTAACCTCATTGGTCAATTTAGAAATGGTGGTTGTTTCGAACTCTTTTATGGCCCCTGATTCGTCACTTGATGATCTGTTAAAGAAAAAACTAATATTTAATACATTGGAGTAGTCAAACGTACAACTGTTTGTGTAAATAAATAAAACCTGCCCATTTTTCTCAAAAAACGGTGAGGCTGCCATCTTTCGGCAAATAGTGAGAGCAAGTTGAGCAACGCCATCTAGCGGCAAGTAGCAGTACTAATATGAATATAACCTACAATTACTATCAATAGATGGCGCTACTAAACGAACGCTAGGTCAAAAGCAGTTTTTTCTTTAGGCTATTTTTGCATATTTATATTATTTATTCTAAAAAATGTGTGACGCTTGACACGTGTAGTTCTACGACACGCCGGTTTCCTCACGATGTTTTCCTCCACTGTTTGAGAATAATGGCAGATATTTTTTTCGAAAAACTTATCGGTACACAACTTAATTTGAGCCCACGACCTTAGGATCGAAAGGCGGGCCCGCTACCACTAGACTACTAGTGCTCTAAAGAAGATACCTGCTTATAGTGATGTTTCTTTGGTTAGTTGTGAACACCGAGTCTCCAGGATCCAAGAGTGGGAACATCTGAGGAGTGTGCAGGTCATCTGTCGATAGTTGAGTAGTTAAACCTCCTTCTATGCCTTGCCTGTAAGAAAATAAAGTCAAGGGTCTATTTGGCATATTTGTAAAAGTTAAAGTAAGAAATTATTTATTCAATTGAATCGCAAGGTGGAGACGGCCTTGAAGATGAGTTTTCAATCATCATCATCATCCACAGCCCAACTTCACTCAGTGCTGATGTGCCATCTTGTGACAATCTAAACCATTTCATTTTAATGCAGGGCAGTGCATCTTAGGGCACGTTCCTGACCTGTGTGACCTACAAGGCAGTGCTATGTTATAGGTGATGGTTACCACTTAACACAGGTGGGCCATAAGCTTGTTTCATCAGTTAGCAAAAGTAAAGCCTTATTGCCAGAAAAAAACTTAAGAACATTTTTTTCTGTCCTTTTACAGTATGAAAATATAACAATGAGGTTCAAGTGTGTAATTACTTACTTGCTCTCCATAGCTCTCTTGAAGCCTTCATCGAAGGGGTTTACATTCTGCAGATCTTGGAACAAACCAACTTCTTCACAATTCCTTATGAACCTTGTTGGTGTTGGGGTTTGATCCGCTGTAATATGTTCCATTTGTAAACATCTACTCATACTCATATTATTTATTGCAATTATCATGTTCAATGGTCAGGTCTTAAAGTAAAAAATGGTGAATACTTAATAGGCCATTGCAATATTTGCCAAAGAGTTTGAAGTTTGAAAAAATCAATAAATAAAAAACTAGCTCTTAATGTTGTATTTTAAATTCAATATAAAAGTATTGAGTATATTAATGTTTCCTCTCTTCTTTTCATATACAGGTATAGCAAATACTTACCAACCTTTTTATTTTCTTATCGTGTTAATATAAGTGCAGTTTACTTACCAACAAAAGCAGCCTTCTGCTCCATACCGAACTTGAGCACCATGTCATGTTTCTTGGTATGCACGTGGAGATGATCCTCATTCGTGAATGTCATGCCGCATTCCTGGATTGTGCAGGCGAACGGTTTCACTGGCTCTACCATTTTCCAAAGAAAATTTGAACAAATATTTTTTTCTCTGTTGTTTTGTTTTGCAGAAATGTTTCGCAGAAAATGAAGTTCAGGATTTTTTATTCTCACTTGCAGATACGTTTTGATAGATCGTTATAGGAAATAGATTTATTTCACTGCTTCGGAAATTAACTTAATATTTATTTACAAAAAATATTAACCGCGAAGCTCTTCTTCTTTTCACGTCAAGACGTCAAACGTCAAATAAACGAACGATTTTTTTTTTTTTCGCTCCTTTCGAAGCAGGCTATAGTACCAAGACCATACAGCCTAGTCTTACGTTTTGTTTTTTTCCTTGAGTTGGGTTTTTTAAAATTTACGTCTTTCGTAATTTTTTTAACGTGAAAATTATAAATAAACGAACGAATTTCACTCTCCCTCGGTCAATTTTTTTTTCTAGAATAACAATACCTTGGACGAGGTGAGGTTTTGGTTAATTAAGTAAGATACACTACCACAGGCTATATTATCAAGCAGTTACTCGGACAGTCGGGACCAAAGATCGGGACAGTCGCAGCCGCGGACAATCGTTCGATGAAGCAATAATCGTTAATTCGTTAATCATTAATTAACGAAGTTAACATTTTGATTAATGGAGTAACTTTTAAGTTGACTTTGAAAAATGTTAACGGGCACGATAACTTCCGTTAATATGCAGAAGTCCGTTAATCAATGCCTAAGTAGTTACCAGCGTGCCAGGCAGCGCGTGGCAGCGAGTGAAACAAAACTAGATATAGTTTGCCGGCGAGTGCGAGTGAGAAAGAAAACTGCCAAGAGATTTGTTTCGTTTGATCATTTCATTACTTAGCGCCGGTGCTTAGAGTGACGAGTGTTTTGTTTGTTTGTTTGTTGTTATTATAAATTACTGTCAATGATCATTTGCGTGTTGATAATTGATAAAGAAGAGTGCAGTGTAATTTAGTTAGGTAGAAAAAACTCTTCCAAAAAGAAGAACTCATTCTGACAATGACGATATTAATGATGATGATAGCACACGAACGCAACGATATAAAGTAGCAGTTTTAAACATATTAACGGATTAACGATTAACTTTAAATTAATTCTTTTGAAATGTAACGCTTTAACGTTTAACGAAGCTAACTTTTTTTGTAGCAGATTAACGATTAACGAAGTTAACTATTTGATTAACGGTGCCCAGCTATGGCATTAACATTAGAATATTAGTCAAAGATCCAAGAACTTTTGCAACAAACATTAGTAGGTACTTTAGAACTTACTTTCCTATCATTTGTTTTTTTTACCGATTTTGCATTACACTACTTGGCAATTTGAGGTCTTGTCTACAACCTTTGAATAGTGTGGTTTAAATAATCAAAGCTTTCTTATTTCAGTATTCAGTCATTTATTTAAAAGAAGACAATTCTCCATCAATTAATGTCGGGCTAGCTGGTTTGGGTGAATTTCTAGGCGTTTTAGGAATGTTCTATTTTTAAATAAATTCGTATTTTGCTGTTAATCAAGGTCATGGTGGAGTTGACGGAGCATTCGTTAGCATACGTAGGGTTTTTGCACAGAGTACTTTTTATTGGGTTTTTGATTTTAAAGACGTTACCTAATTACCATCTGAGTAGTTATATAGTTGGGATTCATTTCATGTAAATAGATAAGTATGTACTTTGGTATTTCAAGCGTGTATGCGAAACTAAATTAAATTTTCAGATTGAACTAAAACGTTTAATAATTTATAACACCAAACATAAAATATTTCAACAAAACAAAAAAATGGTCAATAAATTAAAAATTGCATTGTTATCACACACCATGTATTGAAATAAATGGAAAAAGAATATAATTCAAAATCAATAATATTATCTTAATATAAAAAATAAGTGATTACCTATAATTGAGATAGATGTAATTTAGGATTATGGAGGCCTTTGACGCTGCTGGAGAAATAAGATGTATATCTCTCGGGTGAGTAGGCGTGAATTTTGACAGGATGAGCTTGGTGAGCGCTAGCTTCATGCACTAGGGACCTGTCAAACACGGGGTAGGCCGTCGATCTCTTCTTCCTGGGTGATTCCTGCATTGGCTGGCTGGGGTAGGGGTCTACATATCTGCGTCCATTAATATCGTTGCCATCCGCTGTCGGGAATATCGATCGCTATTATGAAATATTTATACTTTACTTTAGTTAAAGAATTCTCGATATTATTTTATTTTTTAAATATGTGGATAACGATGTAAATGACGATCTTTATGCCATTCATCGATCATACTTAACTTTATAAATTTCTTTGAGATTAGTTCGGTACATAATGTTTATTTTTATTATTTAATTAGATTGCTACAATATCCTTAAGTAACATTTGACTTCATTTATAAATATTACTAACGACCTACCCCAGCTCCACATGGGTGTAATTTAGAAAAAAGAGGTGAAAATATAAAAGTCACAGTTTCTGAATGTTTCCACCCAGAAGAAGCCAGGACGGATCACCAGTACCTACTAAAAACATTGACTTGTATGAAGTACTAAAGACAAATCAAGATATTACCAGCCATCGACCCTAGTCTGTCGTAACGGCTCAGTCTACTCAATGGCCAATAATACCTTGCCTCGCTTGCCTGCGCCTCTGCTATTGAACATGCCAGGAGCGGGCTGCGCCTGGGGCTCTCCAACGGTGTTCTGCTGGATGCCAGACATGCCCACTACAGCTGAGTTGGGCTCGTTTTGCTGACCCTTCCAAGGTCTGGAAAAATTAAGAAAAGTTAATTGGCAGCTTGTGTCGTGTGAAAAGTAGATTATGAGTGCTGTTTATTTACAATTTTTACAAGAGGCACTTGGTTTTGTTCAAATACTTTGTGTTTTAGCGGTTGTACATAGTGATAAAGTAAAATGATGGCAGTGAGTTGGCCTATAGTTATTTCTTTGCATGCGCAAGTTAGGGACCCTAGTCGCGTCAAACTGTGCTTATAGCCCATATTTGAGGTGGCCCATATTTGAGAGACGTGTAGTTCCTAATTAGATCATACTTAAAACAATTATTGTGCTTTTAGTCAGCTTTCAATAAGCTACTTACTTGTCAGGGAATAGTTCTCCAGGCTGTCCTCGAGTTTGGACAATCCTTTCTCCATTTACTTCAACCACACAGCGCAGCCTGGCACAGCATGTTGGGAATTCTATAAACAAATCCAGAGTAAACTCAGTTTTACTCTTAAAACTACATACTCGGTGATTTTTAATACATACCAACGTTTTCGTCTTCAATGTACTCGTGGCATTCTAGAGCATTTTCCGGAATCTTCGGTTTTCGGCATCTGTAAGGCAAAATAGGTTTTTGAAATATAGTACAGTGTCAGATAGGGAATAAAAAGGTGGTTTTGATACTTACCCAACAGCAGCGATGAAGTACTTTCCATCCCTTATTTCACATCTGTACCGATGGCAAGTATAGTGATCTGACCATTCTTGCCACGGTTGGTACCCCTTTCTTGAATACTTATCCACGCATGCTTGATCTAAAACAACAAATATATTTCGACTGTGTCATTATAAGAAAAGTTTTCTCAGGATATTCTTTGTAAAAATTACAGCTTTTCTCAAGTAGATCTACCTACTTAATCAAATCCCATCCTAATAATCAAATAATTAGTAATTAAATATTGTTTAAATACTTACAGCTTACGTCTTCTGCAGAACTAGCGGGAAAAACCACGTACACCAATAAGGCAACTGCTGCATAGACCTTCATGCCTGAAACCTTATTCTTCACCTGAAACAAGCTTGAATTTTATCTATCACTACTTCTTTTAGGAAACCCCAATTCGTAACTAACACATTTCACACTCTTGCGGGCTAGAAATACTTTTTTTCAGTTCAATATTTAGAAAACATCGGAAGGATGATACGTGTGAATGCGGAAAACTAATGAAAATATTGTGAGTATCCGTGGCTAAACATCACAGTAAGGCGTTTTCTTTTTTTCAGTAAAACTTAGTAAGAGCACACTTGAGTTATTTCAGATCGGTAAGTAGGTTAGGTACCTACCTATGTTATGGTCTTACATCCCATCTAGCTAAATATAACTTAGGAAAGTATTTTCAACCCTTGGAATAACATGAATAACTTACGAGTTTCAAGTGAAAATACTTCATGGCCACTAGAAATCTCAAACAATCGACTTCAATAAGATTTTGATGAAATTTCTATGGGATCAATCTAAAAGTAATACAATAACCTTCAGCTACAAATAACAGTTTTAAAAATTGGTTTATAATTGACGAATTCAAATACAAATTACGTTTTTAATTCAGTCATTGACAACTTCCTCCTTTTTTAAAAATTGGTTAATAACTCCTAAATAACTACGAAACCTGATACTTCATGATATTTTGGCCTAACGGTATCTGAAGATAAATCTTGATTAGTTCATGACATTTATCATTTAATCTACGTAACGGGAAGAATAACTCAAACAACTTACGCTGCTGACTGTACTTAATATAAGTTACTCATCAAAATAATTATCACTAACTTACCAATTGCAGTGTACATATTATAATAGAATAGAAAATTATTTATTACACACCAATTAACTAGACTAAACTTAGGTAGGTACCTACTTGTAATGTTGTTGGTATATTCATATATGAGAGCAAAAAGTAGCCATAGATGACGATGATTCTGCCGCTGCCACCATTGAAATAAAAGTGCGTAACTCCGGTACAAAGATTAGGTAGCAGATTTGAAAAAAGTATATTCTAAGAAATTACCTATTGTTCTACTTTCCATAAGTTTCATTGTTGACTGAATTGGTTTATGTAATGTAACACCCAGTCGATTCTGGTTGGTATTTCATTGAATTTGTACATGCCGCGCCGCGCCGCCGCCGCCCGTTTGTTTCTTTTACCTTCTGAACCCTTTTGTTTTTGTTGTTGCGTGTGTGACGTGACAGTAATATAATAATCTTCCTCCAAGTATTAGCGCGATCCGTTTCACTCAATCATTCATTTATCTTTTATTTTTTATGTCAAACTCAAAATTTATCTTTCACTATCACAATAATGTCAATGTCAAACAAAAAGAGTTCGAGCTCCGATCCGAGTTCCGATTCCGACCGATTTTTTTGTAGATGTTCAATTCGATGCTTTGCGCTAAGTTGTGTCGTGTTTTTGTAAATAGACGAAAATAATGAATAGGTGAGTTTGCATTTAATTCATGCAAGATCCATACTTTCCTAGATATCCCTAGTGCGTAGGAATTCATTTGCGTCTTGGGGAAATGTAAAAGAACCACCTTGAGGCCAAGCAAACTCAGCTCAGTTCAGCTGTTTCAAATTAGGGGTGGTTTATCAAATGTTTTTAGTATTTTCTCGCCAGTTTATCGGTTGATAAATGTAAATTTATGCAAAACTGCCTTACTTTATAACAACATTTGTAAAAATATGCTGTTTTTGGGCATCAATTAATAAAAGTAGTTACAAGTTTAAAGAGGTCTACCTTCATCAAATTATTATAATGCCAAGATATTTTCGACAGCCCGAAGATACAGCAATTCTTTGTTTTTGTGACCCTGCTAGATATTTTATAATAAAAACTTTCATTAGGCACATGGAGTATTAATATTAATAAATCATATCTGGCCTACCTTTAACTTGTAACGTTGGTAGTAGAGCTCTTTGTGAAGGGCTTGTTTATGGAAGTACCATGCCTATTTCTGCCATGAAGCAGCATTGCCGTGTTTTGGTTTGAATGGTGTAGGTGCCAGTTAATTTCCTAGCCTGTGGCACGTTCCTCATGTGCATGCCAGTATATATTTTAGGAATCAACTGTATATAATGATGACTCTTTATTAATATTTGCTGGAGGAACAATATAAAAAAAATTGTAGGAGTTAAGTTTCTTCCGTGTTTCTAGGCTTGGTGGTGCAGACTGTTGTCTGATTCACTTAGTTTTAAGACATCTCAAAATCCTTGTTATTTATGCCTCTTGACTTTGACACAGCTGTACAATACAATATTCATGTTATATTATGTGTAAGTATATAATATATTCTTAAGCGAAAGAGGTGTGTTAGGATCGTAGCAAGCGGAAATCCGAGATCTCTGCCTACCCCCATGGGAATGAAGCGTGATTTTATGTATGTTTATATATTCTTGTACATAATACAGAATACCTAACTGTAAAGTAGGTTAGCATGAGTTCATTATTATGATTGTCATGTCAGCAACCACTAGTTTATGACAGCCTAAAAAAGTAGGTATGTTTTCTCCTACCATTATAATATCTAAATTAAAACTAATGTGACTAACTTGGCTTGACCTTCATGGCTCAGTTGGTAGTAGGTCTGCCTCCTGCACTGGAGGTAGTGGGTTCGATTCCCACTGAGAACAAATATATGCGTGGTGAACATAGATGTCTCTGTCTGGGTGTGATATTGTATTCAAAGCATGTATTTACAAAAAAAAAAAAACCGTAGGTAAAAAAAAATGCACCTCTCGATGTTTCTTTCATCAGTGAAAGAAAGAACAAGAGGAAAGACTTCTTTCGTTCTTTCACCTGATGTTAAGTGGTTTCTTTTGCCTCATAAAGCTCATCACGCGAGGCATTTTCTCAATTTCCTGCGGATTTCATCGTTTTCAAAATTGGTTTACTGTATTATTTGTTCAGAGATAAAGAAAGTATAAAGAAATGTGTGCATTATTATTATTAAGAGTCTGTAGTGTCCCACTGTTGGGCTGAGAGCACTGGAGGTCTAGTGGTAGTGGCCCTGCCTTCTGATCCGAAGGTCGTGGGTTCAAATCCACTCGTGCACCAATGAGTTTTTCTGTCGAAAAATGTATGTGCACTATGCCAGTACTCTCAAAACGGTGAAGGAAAACATCGTGAGGAAACCGGCGTGTTGTAGAACCTAAAAAAGTTCGAGCTACACGTGTCAAGGGTCACGCAAAAAGGGCCCACCAGCGGCCTACTTGCGGAAAAACCTGCCGCACATCAAGTCGGATGATAAAACTTACCTAACCCACTGTAGGGCAAAGGCCTGCCTTCCTTCATTCGTTTCTGATTTAGGTAACTTACCTTCAATAACCAATTTTTAAGACTATCTATTGTCATAATTATGATGAACTAGCGGCCGCCCGCAGCTTCGCTCGCCCCGTTTCCGTTACCTTTTCGATACAAAAAGTCATATATGTCAGTCCCCTACTACTAAGCTACCTTCCCACCAATTTTCATGCTTCTAGGACATAAAGCTTAGGCTGTGTGGTAATTTTTCTTTTAAAAGTTTTCCCTCTTTTTCTCTGCTTAGGTAAATAATTTCCCAATTTCCTTTCTTAGTGCAGCCCTACGCTAAAAAAGAAACATACCCTCCAAGTTTCATGCCTGTCAGTCAGTCAGTCAGTAACGTAAGAGTTTTATATATTTAGATTAATGTTTTATCTTTGGTTTCTTCCAGTAATTTCAACACGTACCGAACCGACGAAGAATATCCCTCATCCGATGAAAAGATGGACACGGGATCCGATACCTTCCACTCCGGGACACCCAACTCTGATTCCGATGATCTAGAGAACATAAGGAACCCTCAGGTAGTTATTGAAATTAAATCAGCTGTAGGAAGTCTTAAAGCTAGTGAGACTAGTATTTCCACTTCTATGCGAAGATTAAGGCCGAGGACTGCAAGCTGATTGTCTAACTTGTCTCAAGACTTTCAGTTTTGGCGATTTAGCTGCGACGTCTTACGTTGATAACTTGGTGATTGTGATTGTCTATCTTGTTGTTTGCATCCTGCGACAGTTATCCAAGACGTCTCATCGGTCTCACGAGGAAATTTACAACATGAAGTTATTTGCAAATCAAACTAACCCGACTAATTTAAAAAGTACTAATAGTAAGGACCGTGTATGAAATTTATGACCACCCTAAATCAGCCGTTTTATCACAAAAATCTTGTCTGCTCTGTGGTTTTGTTCACGTTTTGTTCGTTCTCGTTCTGTTTACTTTTGACTGGATGAACTTTAGCGGGTTTTTTCTCTTGAGGTTTTTTCTCTCGTATGAATAAAGAATAAAGTACATCACAGTAATCGTAGGTAACTCAGTGATTGACCTACGCAGATTTTATATTCATAACTCTCCAAGTTCACCCATAATAATAATGTGCTAATCTCTAGGTACATAGAAAGCATGCCGCCTGCCCATGTATCACATCGGCAGCTGGAAATTCTGATTGAATTTGTCGAAACGAATGCAGACATAGCCCTCAATCGTAGGGGATCGTCTCATCCATTGCTGCCCAGCCACGTTCACGATGTCATCGGACCAACGAGCGGGCGGTCTGCCTCGCGCTCGTCGGGCGTCTCTCGGCCACACTTTAGACATATTATGAGAAGGAACTTACTTTGATATCATTCCGAATCGCTGTCGACCGGACACTTTCGGGAAGCAAGGGGATTACATCCCGACAGAGCCGGTCGAAGGCGTCTTTGCAGAGCCTGAATTTTGACTGGAATTCCGTTTCCGGAAGAGAAAGCGGATCGCTCGCGTCCCGCATTACTCTTCTTTGAAGAATTAACCTATTTTGGAGGCGTTGCTGCTCCGCGAGCCCAAGCAAGTATGCTCTAGACATTGTTACTGAAAATGAAAAAGCCTAGTAGTAACATACGTTTGTCCGTTACTACAAATTACAACGATTATTATAAATTGATTTGTACGTACTTAGATGAATTTACCTTTCACTTTCACAACACAAACCAATGTAATTTCTTTTGAAATACTCAATGAACGCAAATAAACACAAATACGCGCGCGATTTGGAGTATTGGATAGGTATGATAGGACCTTCAAGTTGTCCCAAGATGATACCATACCTAAACTGTCATTTTGCTTGAGACCGAGTTTACGCGTTCGCAATCATACGTACTTTACATGACTTTTACATCATTATCGCGCTCAAGACCAACAATCACCTACAATGTTCTCAGACAAAGATCTCAGAGATAGACAATCGCTATTGCGTCACATTTGACAGTTTGATCGAATTTTAATGTCATTTTTGACAGAATTCTATCATCTTGCGACATGAGACAAGTTAGACAATCAGCTTGGTCTAAGGTTGCTAGAATTGAAATTGAGCGATAACTAATAAATAGGTACATGTTGTCAATATAAATACCTAAGTTTTTCCCTTTTATGTTAGCACGCCAACGCCACTCTCTGCCCCCTAGCACGCCAACGCCATTCTCTAACCTTAAGGTTGGCAGGTAGAAAATGCTAATAGCATGAAGCCCACCTTTTTTATTATTTGTTTTTGTGCAATATAGAGTTAAATAAATAAATCTTGACCTAAGGTACTTTCACATCTAGGCGACATTTGACAGCGATACGTGGCGTATTTGTCGCTGTCAAATGTCGCAGTTTATCGCCTAGATGTGGCCGTACAACACGTTGTTTAATACAAAATTAAAACAGATCGATTTATAACATAAAAAATAGGCTCACGACTGTGATACGCAAGTACGATAGACATGTTTGGATCTTCTATGGTTGGGGAGTAGGCAGAGACACGTCCGACATTCGTCACATGCTCGCATTTGTACAGGTCACATGACAGGTTGCAAGCTCATCACTGCTACTACTACTAACTGGTTTCTTCAATGTTTTCACCATCTTTTGTGTTCCTCAGGTCTTAAGATTGACAGCACCCGGCCTAGACACCAATTCCACTCAATCATCAGACTCAGAAGACCATGAGAACCTCCATCAAAACCCAGCAGACCCTGGTATTTTGGAGCCCTACACTAAATCAGATGTCCATAGCCCAGAAGACCTGCACCCACAAGTCTTACGCCTGTCAAAGCAGCTGTCACATAATGACAGTCTTGTAACCAAAATGTCAAGCTTAAACATAGACCAAACTCCACAGTTAAAACATATTGATGCAACACTTAAAAAAGACAAGCCATTTGGAGTCAGCCCCCCGAAATTCAGTTCCACACTTACCTTAGCCACGTCCCATCCTTTAATGGGGCTAGGCAGTCCGGAATACCCAGACTTAATACCTAAGAAGGTCCACAAAATTGAAGATGACAAAGACTTATCGCTTTCAAGTATAGAAGACGATAGAAATTATACCAACGGTTTGTACAGTCCCCAGCGAAATACATCGAAAAACAACCTATATTTTAGTGAGAATTTTGTCACAGCTGAGTCTATATTAGCTGATAGCTTGGAACTTCCCCCTGATGTAGCCAGGGTGAAGGTGGAGAGACGAAAAATTATCCCCAAATTGGAAGTGATTGAAACGCCACCGCAAAGGAATATAGGCCGTAATTTCGAGGGGAGTAAGATTGATTGTTCGTTGAGGAAATCTAGTCATAGCACTCCGAAGATCTCCTTGGATGAGTCACAGGAGGAGTTTCATTCTGTAAGTTTTCTTACTTCTTAATCGACTTCAAATAATGCAGGAGGTTCTCAATTTAGTTGTGTAAACATTTTTTTAATGTTTGTTATCGCATAGCTTCGATATTTAGGAGTCGAAAAATACTTTTTTTTAAAGTAAGCAAGCCAATCTAAGCAGAGCTTGTACTATGGTAACCATATAGCTGATATAATACTTACAACCATTTTTTTTTCAAATATATACTTAGAATACAATATAACACCCTGACAGAGAACAAACATCATACAAATATTTGTTCTCGGTGGGGATCGAACCCACGACCTACGGCGCACAAGGCAGAGCTACTATCAACTGATATAAGAGGCCAGTCAAATGTTTATAAGCGTAATGTTTTTAGGTAGCAGATTGGAGCGACTCACCGTCTCAACTCCGAACTATGCCCAACTTCGAACTGCCTATAGAAATGTCGAGTAGCATAGGACTACATAACGTGAGTTACTTCTAACCTCCATGGTGCCGAATTTATCATACAACCTTTTTAAATTTGTTAAAAACTCATACTCGGAACCTTCTTGGTGTGTTACTTTTAGTCGCGCCATGTTCTTTTTTGCATTTAGTCATGTCCTCGCTGAGGTGGGATGAAAAGTTACGAGTTGCTCGAGTGCAAAGATTTTTCACCTCGTGCTCCTTCGCTAATGCTTAGGATTCTAACTTTAAACCACTCGCTATGCTTGTAGTTAAATTTAAAAACTCCGAGCTATGCCCAACTTTGAACTGCCTATAGAGATGTCAAGTAGCATAGAATTACAATGCTCTAATTATTGGGCATTCCTTCGATATGGCAAGTTGGCAAGTTTTATCATCCGCACTTGATGTGCGGGCAGGTTTTTTGCGCAAGTAGGCCGCTAGTGGGCCCTTTTTGCGTGACCCTTGACACGTGTTGCTCGAACTTTTTGAGGTTCTACAACACGCCGGTTTCCTCACGATGTTTTCCTTCGCCGTTTTGAGAGTACTGGCATAGTGCACATAAATTTTTCGACCGAAAAACTCATTGGTACACGAGTGGATTTGAACCCACGACCTTCGGATCGGAAGGCGGGGCCACTACCACTAGACCACCAGTGCTCTCAACATCTATGTCAACATTTGTCCTACTTTGAACGATCAGATTTGATTCAAACTTTGCACACCTGTCAAAGATCGATGACAAGGCAATAATATAAAAAAAAAAAAAACTAAAAAGTAAAAAAAAAAATCGGTTGTCTGTAAAGTCGGTTTACTGACGATAATTGAACGTGATAACGTCATAAGAAAATACTGATGGAATGGTTGCATTTTTCAAAAGAAAATTTTAGTTTTACTGAATTGAATTGAATGTGAATGAAACTGAATGATACTGAATGAAACTGAATGAAACTGAATGAAACTGAATTAAACTGAATGAAACTGAATGAAAATCCGGACCCGGACCCGGACCCAGACTGAACCCTTACCCTTACCCTCATTTACCCTTACCCATTACCCGACCCGGGCTCGGGCTCAGGTAAATGGAACGACGAAACGACGTAACGACGCATGAGTCATGTTTTTTCGTGCGTGCAGCCGGCTCCATCGATTTATAAGACGTTATCACGTCAAAAAAATAGTTTAAAAAACTAAAAAAACCGCTTTTATAACTAATTTAACTAAAAAGTTAAAATTATAATAATCAATTGAAAAATTTATATTATTGTACAAAAAGCGTGGGGTGCTTGATTTTGATTGTTGTAAATATTTTATCAATAGTCTATTATATCCGAACTTATTATAAAAAGCACCCCACGCTTTTTTGTACAATAATATACATTTTTCAATTGATTATTTTGTTATATATGTATTAATAAAATTAGCTCGTTAACTATTTATGTATTACTTTTAACTTAAACTAAACAAGGCAATGTTCAGCCACAGAAAAGAGAGGATCTCTTCTAATACAGGTTTCACAACTTATAAGAAGAGATCTCAACCCCTTTTTTAGCAATACGTGTATTTTTTTAATAACTTAAATTTTTTGATTTATTTGATGTTCTGTTCGGGGATCGAACCCACGGCCTATACAGAAGGCAGATGATGTTATGATCACTAGCCATAAGGTCCTCTTGTCTCCAGGAGCTGGATTCCCCAGACGTGATATCCTCCTCGACCCAAGAAGAGAAGTCTGCATACCAAGCTCTGTTAGACCCTTACACCGGGTCCGTAGCTCTCAAGCATACGCCGCGGAGCCCTAAGGTCCCCAGCCCTGCCGTCGCCAGGAGGAAGATACAGCTGGTACGTATTTAAATTATTAAGATGATGACAACCGTCAGGGAAATTTAGGTTACTAATTATAATAATAAATATCAGAAATCAGAAATATTTATTGCCTAACTATTGTACAGAAGAGATCTTATTGGCTATGGCTAGGTAGGTACAGTTTTCAAAGTTTTTCCGTTCCGGATGTACAATAAAAGGGCAAGTTTGTGCCCAATAACAATAAAAACAAATTATAGTTACCTATACTTATACAAATTATTTGGCAAGAACATACAGACGTATTATCCTAAATAATACATAAAACCTAAAATATTGTACTTGTTGTAAGTTAAATATTGTAGACAATCCCGGAAATCTGACCATTATGCTCAATCTGTAGATGTAAGACTCAACTTAGAAACTTTGAAACCACCAAAAATTAAGCTTAGGCAAATTAGTAATAAGAAATTAGAAAATTTAAAAGGAAGCTTACATCAAGATTTCTCTAATATTACATTGTACCCTGACTATGAAACATATTTTGACTATTTGCTAAACCGTTTGAATGAGCATACCCCTATTGTAGAAATGAGTCCACGTAACCCCAAATCTTTTCACGAATGGGCTACCAAAGGAATTCTCGTATCGAGAAAAAGGCTTTTCGATTTGTATGCATTGAGGAATCTTTGCGATAAGCCTGTTTACAATTCTTACATTGCAAAATATAGTAAACTTTTTAAAAATGTATGCTTAATAGCTAAGAGAAACTTTATTGCTGACAAGGTTGCAAAATCAACTAACAAAATTAAATGTGTATGGCAAATAATTAAAGAGGAGACAGGAAAAGAGTGTAATAGTCGTAACCATAGCTGTGATAAACTACTCTGTGAAGTTAGTAATAAGTTTATGTATGATAAAACTGACATTGTGAATTATTTTAATAGCTATTTTGTAAATATTGCAGATGATTTGACATGTAATCTTAAATGTTCAGTTAAAAATTCAATGCATCATTTAAATAAGTATATTCCAGCTTCTAGTAATGACTTTGTTCTGAAACCCATAAGTACAAATCGAGTTATAAAATTGATCCGAAAAATGAAACCTAAAAAATCAAGTGACTTTTGGTACATCACTCCTTATTTAATTAAGAAACTAGAGTGTTTTATTGCTACGCCTCTAATGCATGTAATTAATAACTGTATTGATAAAGGCTATTTTCCAAACAAAATGAAAATAGCGAAAGTAGTACCGCTACACAAGAAAGGCAAAAAGTCTCTTTGCAATAACTATCGACCAGTTTCAGTGCTTCCAAGTATTAGTAAAATTTTTGAAAAATACATGGCTGAAGAATTTATTCATTATTTAGTAGAAAACGGATTACTTAACAATAGACAATTTGGATTTCAGAAAAATAAATCAACAAGACAAGCTGTAACTAGGCTATTGCAAGACATACTGGTAGGCCTGGAGAAATCACAAAAAACTTATGGAGTTTTTTGTGATCTCTCCAAAGCCTTTGACTGTGTTTGTCATGATATTCTCATATGTAAGCTTGAACACTACGGAGTAAAAAACAAAGAGCTAAATATTTTTCAGTCATATTTAAATGACCGTGAGCAAGTCACGGAATTAAATGGTTATAGATCAAATAAAAGTAAAATTGAGCTAGGTGTTCCACAAGGATCTATATTAGGACCGCTATTATTTTTAATTTACGTTAATGACGTTTCTGTAGTTTGTAAGGATTTAAATGTTGACATTGTTTTATTTGCTGACGATACTAGTTTAATTATTAAGGAGAAATGTAATGTAACTGTAAGCCACAAGATAAAGGAAGTTATTCCTTTATTAAAAGAATGGTTCTCTGTAAATAACCTATTACTGAATGTCGATAAAACTAATGTGGTCAACTTTTATCTAGGTAGAAATAGTAATTTAGCAAACAACCAATTACACAATGTAATAAATGAACTTTCCTTACCCAGAACTGACCGTATAAAGTTCTTAGGAATATGGCTGGACTCTAAATTAACATGGACAGTCCATATTGATGAATTGACCAAAAAGTTAAGCTCAGCTACTTATGCTATAAAAAAAATTAAGGAGCTGGGGGGCACAAGAGCAGCACGAGAGGTTTATTTCGCATATTTTCACTCACTGATGAGTTATGGCGTAATGTTTTGGGGTACGGCAGCAGATTCAAAAAAGATATTCATACTGCAAAAGCGTTCAGTCAGATATATCTTAGGTTTAAAATATAGAGACTCGTGTAGAGATAAGTTTAGAGAATTAAGCATCATGACCCTGACTGGTGAGTATATTTACCAAAATATTGTTTATGTACGAGAGAATATAACACATATGACTTTTAAATACGAGTCTCATAGCCGTAATACTAGAAATAAGGAAAATATTGTGACATCCCGTAATAGGTTATCAAAAACCTCAAAAAGTTTCATTTGCGTCTCCATAAAACTATATAATAAAATTCCTATTGACATTAGAAATAAGCCTGACGTGGAATTTTTCGGATATGTAAAAAAACATTTGTTAGATCATAGTTACTATAGCATTGACGAGGCCTTGGCTGATAAATTTATATTTTGTGATATGACTGTATGACATTTTCTAATTTAGGTATGTATACCTATGCAATTGTATTCTTGGATGTTTATTTTTTTTGTTGCCTGTTAAAAAATATATTATTATAATTTGTATGACGTATCTAAGAACATGGTGTATGTGGAAAGATAAATAAATGGAAAAAAAAAAAAAAAAAAAAAAAACAATCCACACACCACTATCTAGCCCCAAATTAAGCACTAACAGTATAACTTCGTCATTTATAAGCCAATTTGAAAAATTCTCTTTTCATTTGAAAGGTCCTTCCTGGGGATCATCCATCCAGATTGATCCCATAGAAATTTTATCAAAATCGGTTTTGCCGTTTGGTTTTAATTTTTTTTAATGATCACATATGTTTTTATTTTTATGAGCCGGTTTGGATTTTTTTTTATATCTGACAGGTGACTTCTAGATTAGTACCATAGAAATTCCATTAAAATCGGTTCAGCAGTTTGGCCATGATGTTGGTTTCTTAATTTTTAAACTTATATTTTTTTAACAGCCAGTAGAAGAAGACGGTTGCAGTCTTGACAGTCTGAGCGACGCTACTCTGGAGTCGGAAGACGAACCGATTGACATCGACGACGGACCTCGAACCCGCGACCCTTGCGAGCAGATCAGCGACGATGATGAATCTAAACGGTAACACATTTTATCCTAGGTTAAATACTTTTATCCTAGATTAAATACTTTTTATCCTAGATGTGTTGTGTTAGTTTTAGGAATGGATCTTTTGACATCTGAATAAACTTAATTTAATTTAATTTAAATTTTTAAATACTTTTTATCCCGAAAAAAACACAGGAAAGGCGGGAAAAATAGTGCGCGTCTTCTTCTTATCGTGTCACTGATTCTTTCGAACCAAGTGTGGTGAAAGGATTTTAAGTGCGCCTCAAAGAGACTCATTTCGTGCACGTGACATTTCGAGCTTTTGACGTGATAACGTCTTATAAATCGATGGAGCCGGCTGCACGCACGAAAAAACATGACTCATGCGTCGTTACGTCGTTTCGTCGTTCCATTTACCTGAGCCCGAGCCCGGGTCGGTTAATGGGTAAGGGTAAATGAGGGTAAGGGTAAGGGTTCGGTCGGGTTCCGGGTCCGGGTCCGAGAGTTCGAGTCCGAGTCCGAGTCCGAGTCCGAGTCCGAGTCCGCGAGTCCGCGAGTATTTTTTTATGACGTTATCACGTTCAACTATCGTCAGTAAACCGACTTTACAGACAACCGATTTTTTTTAGGTTCTACGATATGCCGGTTTCCTCGCGATGCTTTCCTTCACCGTTTGAGAGCACTGGCACAGTGTACTTAAATGTTTGGGCGAAAAACTCATTGGTACACGACTGAATTTGAACCCACGACCTTAGGATCGGAAGGCGGGGCCGCTACCACTAGGCTACCAGCGCTCTCAAATGCGCTCAAAACGCCTTGAATTTTGATCATAGCAATCACCACTAAAGCGAAACCACAGGCGTTCGCTTGTGTTAGAACATAGGTTTCTAGTAGCAATATTATGGCGGGTTGTTGTAGGTCGTGGGTTCGATCCCCACCGATTACTTGTATTTGTGTGGTGAACATAGATTTAAAAAAAGTATTATATCAGCTATCTGGTTCCCATAGTACAAGCTCTGCTTAGTTTGGGGCTAGATAGTGTTGTGTGGATTTGTCTATAATATTTAATATTTATTTATTTATTTATTTTTGTGCTCGGTCTGGGTGCTATATTTTACTGTAAATATGTAATAAAAAACATAAATGTACAATTGTACATAGTACAAGCTCTGCTTATTAGCCCACCTGATGTTGCGTCCATCAGCTTGACTCATACAGATGTTCAGCCTCACTTAATGTCACCCACACGGCAGGAATAGGCACGGTGGTAGTACTTCCCCGGACGAGCCACACACAAAGCTTTACTACAGCTGTTCAGTGTTTTTCGTCACCACTAAATTGATATGTTCCAGGTCTAAATCGACGAACACAATAAGCTACTCAGACACGATACCTGAGTACTCAGCGGCTGAGGAGCTGAGCAACGAACGAGCGTATCTGTCTGTTAGGAACGGAGAGAGACGGATTTGTGATATGAAGGTAATATAAAAAACTCATTTCAGTTTTAAAATTTGCAAACAGACTTCAAATTAAAACTTATTTTGATTTAATTAAAATGTTAAAGGATCGATTAGGATGGTATTTCTGAGAGATAAGTTCAAAAACATGTCTTGGGTGCACGAAAGTACTTAAAATCCTTTCACCACACTGTTTTTTCAAACCAGTGCAGTGACACTTTAAGAAAAAGTTCTAAATGTGTACAATACTTCACGCAAATAAATTATTTGCTTTAATTTCAAAGTTATAGAATTTTCTTTCCTCTCAAATGAATATTTTTTTAAGTCTATTTAAAATGAGAAGCTCTAATTTAAGTTAACAAACATAAAAAAAACAACTCAATTGAGTCGGTAAAAAATAGCATTATTGCAACCCACTTTTTGTGCAAGATTTTATTTTACCAATCGACCACGTGAAACTCTCATACGATGATTTTAACTCCATCTAGTGGTTCAAAGTGAAATTACTATCAAATCAAGGCCATCATGTTTGCCAACTATTCGTTACTTTCGCACTAGATTTCATCGGGGGTGTAGCTCAGATGGTAGAGCGCTCGCTTAGCATGCGAGAAGTACGGGGATCGATACCCCGCACCTCCAACTTTTTGCACTATTTTTTTTACTATATTTTTATTTTATTGTTCTTACCTAGATATATCTTCTTCAAAATTTGTTAGGAAGTGAAATTATAGGTATTTGGGGGACCACGAATAGAAACTATGCCCCACGAATATGAGTTCTAGAGATGTTTTTCACGCATAATTTTTACAGATAGGATTTTAATGTAGGAAAAAATGAAGAAATATTTTTTGTTATGGGTTTTAGGCTACATCTCAAACGTGGTGTTCGAGTAGAATTAGCACCTAGACTATCTAGACTAGACCTTTCTTCAAAATGTGTCAAGACTTTGTATAAAATCCCAAGACTCCCAAGATGTCTCCTTTAAAGATATAAGATACTAGCAGCCTGTCCCGGCTTCTCACGGGAAGATATTTATATTTGAAACATATAAATATAACCTATGTTACTCGGGGCGAATGTAACTTTCCAATGGTGAAAGCATTTTTGGAATCGGCACAGTAGTTTTTGAGTTTATTCATTACAAACATACAAAAATCAAATCAAAAGTGTAGTTATTCAGTAGTATTGCCAGGATCACTTTGAAACATCTTAAAGCTAGGAGAGTCTAGGCTAGGTGTTAGTTCCACGCGACCAAGCCGACGCAAGAACAGGCAACAAACTACGACTCGGTTCCTACAGTTTTCTTATAATATTATCCTTTTACAAATAAAAAATAATCTAAAATAATAGCAGTGAAATTCCAGTGTGGTGCCACTTCACTTAGTCAGACGTATGCAATAATACAAAAGCAAAAGTTTCAAAGACAGCACACGTAAAGATAGATGTATTATAATTGGACTTCACTGTTGCTTAGGTTTTTTTTCAGCCTTATCAAATTGTTTCTTTTATTAGGTGATAGAGCCATACAAGCGCGTGGTATCGCACGGCGGGTACAGTCGCGGGCTGGCGCTAGTGGTGTTCAGCGCGTGCCATCTGCCCGAACACTCGCGACAGGACTATGCATATGTTATGGACAACTTATTCCTGTAAGTGGTAACTGTATAAACACTGACTATATTTTATACTAGCGATCTGCCCCAGCTTCGCACGGGTCGTTGTAGTGTGATTACATAACCTACAAACGGCCGCCCGCGGCTTAGCTCGCCTTGTTTCCGTTAATTTTTCGGGATAAAATATATCCAATTTCTGTCTTCTGGTTTTAAGCTACCTCTCCACCAATTTTTAGCCAAATCTGTTCAGCTGTCAACACGTAGTAGTAGAGCCTTCCTCGATAAATGGACTATCCAACACAGAAATAACTTTTCAATTCGGACCAGCAGTTCCCGAGATTAGCGCGTTCAACCAAACAAACAATTAAACTCTTCAGCTAGATATCTATACTAATATCAAGCTGAAGAGTTTAATTGAAAATTGTTTTAATTTAAATTTAAAAAAAATGTTTATTCAGATGTCAACACGATCCATTCCTAAAGCTAACACATACAATAATAAAATAAACAAAGTTAGATTATGATTAGTATGATTTGATTGGCCTTTCAGCTCAGTTGGTAGTAGTCCTGCCTTCTGCGCCATAGGTCGTGAGTTCGAGCCCCACCGAGTACAAATATTTTTATATTGTATTCTATGTTGCATTTATAACAAAAATTAGGTATATAAGTATTATATTATCAGCTATCTGGTTCCCATAGTATCTTGTGGTTATCTTAAATTTTTCGACCAAAAGATCTTCCAGCAACTTGTATATCTTTACATTGCGTTCCGGATCTCAAAGCTGCGGGGTGATCACGTATCTTCTGTTGCAATGAAATCCTTGTTTCAATCGTCAGTTTTTACATGTTTTTGAGCTTCGACTGCATTATAAAACTAATATGAATTGCAATCCTTGCTTGTCAGACGCAAGGCTTTGTTTGTATTCGTTTTTTATTGCAATTGGAGCTCACAATCATGTAAAAACTGAGGATTGCAACAAGCATTTGATGCAACAAAGTTAGGTGATCACCGCACTGTTTGCATTGACTTCCAGCTACGTGATCTGGACGCTGGAGCGGCTGGTGACGGAGGAGTATATCCTCATCTACCTGCACGGCAGCGCGGGCCGGCGCCGCCTGCCCTCCTTCCACTGGCTGCACCAGTGCTACAACCTCATCGACAGACGGTACACACTACTACTCTCTTCTCTTCTTCTTAAATTGAAGAGCTTTTTTTTTTATACAACTAAGGGGGGATTTCACCGTTAAACGCGTTTAACTAAACTCGTTTATATGTAAACGCGTTCATAAATCGAGTACACACGTATCCATTTTCAAAAGAAATTCAACGACATTGACAGGTCTTTAAACGCGTTTAGAGAAATTAATGCTTAAGCGAGTTTAAACGTCAGTAGAACGCGTTCAATTTCAACGGTGAAATTGGACCTAAGTTGACAAACAAGCATACGGCCCACCTGGGAAGCGGTTAGAGCTTAGCTCTAGTCGGGGTTTTGATGCAGTTTTCTCCAATTAAGTCTTTCGAATGCGGCCTCCTTGAATTCCTTATACGACATGACAGCGACTTTTTCTTTGATCTGGCTCATGTAACTTATTCTTGGTCTTCCTCTTCCCCGTTTCCCTTCAACCTTTCCTTCAATGATGTTCTTTATGTAGCTGTGATGTCGTAGAAGATGTCCAAACATTTTTCCTCTTCGATTTTGTATTGTCTCGAGCATAACTCTCTTCTCCTTTACTCGCTCTAAGACCTCACTACTACTACTTACTACTATTTACAGCCACAGTCAGCGTCTTTCTGTCATTTCGGGAAGTCACATAGCTTTTTGATTTTTATTGTTTTCCTGGTGTTATTTTGAGTTCTGTTGTGTAATTTCGGTGGTATTTTACCGCCGAAATTACACAACAGACTTGAGATCTTAGCTCAAAGTGTAAGCAGTTGGAATTAAAGTGTATTATGTGATATTCTGATTTGATCGAAAATGTTTCAGATGGTTCTGATAAAACGGCCATCTTTTGTTCCAAAGCCGATTAGGGTAGGGCCGACTTGTACTATGACTGACGACTTGACGAAAAAGTATTTTATATATGTAATATAATCATCATTAAACTCATTATACTGCTCAACACTGGCAAAATTGATCCGAAATGGACAGATGCCATTCATTAAGAAGAAAAAGAACTAAATTACTCATGCATATTTACTCATTGAGAGGCCAGTCCTCTCAGCTCAGTTGGTAGTAGCTCTGCCTTCTACGCCGTAGGTCGTGGGTTTGATCTCCACCTAGAACAAATATTTGTGTAATGAACACAAATGTTTGTTCTCTGTCTACAACGCAGAAAAAAGCTTGTCTCGGTGAGGATCGAACCCACAACCTAAAATTTTTTTTGAAATTTTGAGGGCTGTAAAATAAGAATCAAAATCAAGAATCTGCCAATATATCTAATTTCGTAAGCGCGTTCTAGAATAGTTCGAACTATTGCCGATAGATGGCGTTGATTGCATATCTATAGACATTGCCTTATAACTTAGTATTTCTATAGCTCGCTAGATGGCGTTGTAATAAATTAATGTTCGTTTCAGGTTGCGCAAGAGTTTGAAACATCTCTACCTCGTGCATCCCACCTTCTGGCTGAAATCATTCGTCATATTGACCAAACCCTTTATCAGGTAACTCTTAATGAAATACCTATCAACCTGAAGTAGTCCACTACTGGACATATCTTATTTTCTGTTTTGGTGTGCGGACTGGTTACCGCAAGTAGGCCGCTGGCGGACCCTCTTTGCGTGACGCTTGACACGTGTTGTTCGTACTTTTTTAGGTTTTACGACACGCCGGTTTCCTCACGATGTTTTCCTTCACCGTTTGAGAGTACTAGCATAGTGCACATACATTTTTCGATAAAAAAAACTCATTGGTACACGACTGGATTTGAATTTTGAACCCACGACCTTAGGATCGGAAGGCGGGGCCGCTACCACTAGACCACAAGTACTCTCTGATGATGATGGTAGACATACTAACATTCATAAAAATCTGGGGGACGTCTACCGTGTGTCCCATAAAAGTTTTATCAAAATCGGTTCAGTAGATTGGCCAGGCTTCTCAATTTTTTATATTATTTTTTTGACGTTGATTTTCGCGACACAGTTTTTAACTCCTGCTAATTTCATCGTTTTTCAATCTGTTTCTGTACTATTTGTCAAATGATCCAAATAAATACAAATATATTTTTATATTATTATTTTTTTATTTCAGCTCAAAATTCTTCAAAAAAATGAGTTACATCAAATCCTTAGAAGAGCTGATGGAGAAAGTACCTGTCGAACCTAATGCTATACCAGAATTGGTGAAACAATTCGACGCCAACCGCAAGAGATAGGCCGGAAACAGGAATGTACAGTCATCATCATAAAATTGAATGATAAACTCATTCAAAAAATCACTAAAAAATCTTCCATCAACTTACGATGCTAACTGTTCTTGAAACAGTTTTAGAACCTTTTAATAAACATCAAGTAGGTATATACACATTCTAAAGTGACCACTCAACATCAGGTGTAACTGATTACTGTCACTTGTTCGCATAAAGTTACTTATACAAGTGTATATTGTAAAGTTAAATTTAAGTTAGGTTTAAGATATTCAAAGAGTCTTTTTCTAAAACTGACAGCCTTATTCAAAATCACTCTAAACTACTCAGTTGGTAGATTTGCCTTTGCACTAGAGAACGTGGGTTCGATCCCCACACACACACATTGGTTGTGTCATTAAAATAAGACACGTAAACGTGCGTGACCTGCGAAATGCTTTGTTATGGTTACCACTTAACATCAGGTGGGCCAACTCTTGGTTCCGTCAGCTATTCATATTTTAAGTGACACAACGCTGTTAAGCGATGATGAGTTTGTCTGTTAGTTTTAAGCCCAAAGACTCATGGCTTAACAACTGATAGCCAAAACTACCCAAAAAAATTTAAGAATCTCTATTTTTCTCCCATATAATATTTATTTGATATATTTTTGATGTTCTTCCAGATTATTTACAAAAGTAGATTATTAGAAAACTATTTTTCCAATTTAAGTAACATTCCATATCGTTCTATGTAAATGTGGTCCAGAATAATTAAATACGCACGGTAGACATCCAATCAAATAAAATAGATTCACGCTCTTTGTGTCTTGTGGGGGTGCGTACTACCACCATGCCTATTCCTGTCGTGAAGCAACATCGCTGTGTGTCGGTTTGAAGGGGGTGGATGACATTACTGGCACGTGAGGCTGAACATCTGTATGCCTCAAGTTGATGGACGCAGGGCAGTGCATCGTAGGGCACGTTCCTGACGTGCGTGACCTACAAGACAATGGTTTGTTATAGGCGTTGGTTACCTAACAGGGCCATATGCTTCTTCCATCAGCTGGTAGTTTAAAAAAAAACACAGATGGCTACAGACTTAGCGGCCTATATGGCTGTAGGCATGCCTATAGGCCTTTGAGCAAAACCGCGGTCACAAACTAGTGATACATAAAGCCATTATACCACCTGTGATAAGTACATAAGCAATACATTACGGACATTTTGTAAGTTTTATAATTTTTAAAATGTGCGGTTTTTCTCGAATATGTCTTTGACACTTAACGGCTTTTTATCTGGCACATATAGAGTAGGGGGGTATTCTGTATATTCAATGTTAGTTAGTTTTTTTGTATATTTTTTATATTATTTTGGTTCTTTAAGTCACTCGCTGCCATTATAAGTCGTTTTAGTTTATAAGTAGCAGAAAAACGAATAATTAAGTAAAATTGTATTGACAACGAATTTCTTAATTTTTTACCGACTTTTAAATAAGTTTTTAAGCCGGCTGTATTTTTTTTTTCGATTTATAAATTTTAGTTTGATTTATTTAATTTTTAGAGTAAGATAACATTATCGGGCCAGTATTTAAAGCTATTAATTCGAATATTTAACAATAATCGTTCACTGGTTCGTTCTTGGTCACTATGTTCGGTCAATGACGTGAGGTATAGTGGCTTGAGAAAGAGCCTACAAAAATGTGTTGCCATAAGTTTAAATTTAAAATTATACAGCCAAAATATATGTTGGCAAAAATAAATAAAAATATTTCTATAGAAAAATGTATTCACGAATATTAATTGTATTAGTACCTGTTTATTTATAATAACTAAATGATCTTTATCCAAATACTGCTTTAATTTAAGTATAATATTTGTTTATTTTATCCCTAAGAAAGCAGAAATGAAAACCTCGTGCTATTTTTTGTAGGTTTTTACATTTATTTTTTAACTGTAAATGTAATTAGTTAAGTATATTAAATCCCGAATTTATAACGCACATTGGACATATTCTTTCTCAAAATCTAGCTCTAACTAGCTCTGAGGCACGGTAGTCATTCTCAGATCTCTCGGTACTTACCTATAATATTTCAAGATCTTGAAGATGTCTATAAGGGGTTAGTCAGAGGAATGTCCAATGTTCTTCAATGTGCCTAATAACAGTCGGGAAATACAATAATGGTGCACGCAGAATTTTTCTTTTTTTTAAGAGTGCCAGAGTGAAAGACTTATTAGATCGCGCTTTTTTTATTATTATGGAGATTAAAAAAAAAGATTTATTTTAATGAACAATTTCGTACGAAATGAGCAAAATCTAAATCAAATATTTCTTTATTCAGTAGTATCACAAGGATCACTTTGAAACGTCTCAAAGCTAGGTGCCAGTTCCACGCGACCAAGCCTATACCCTGATTCAGAAACTCAGTCTTTTTTTGTAAACAAACAAATGTCATGATATGTCACTGTCGTAGTGACAACTCAGGGGAGAAAAACATGTTTTACCATGGATCACTATTAGTAGGACCGGCGCACGGTTTTACTCGTGCAATAGACCTACCTGAATATTACTACAACTACTTACCTCTTAGAGAACACTGAAAAGTAGAACCTCATTTTCCTGTGCCTGATCATAAGGAAGTACAAATAAAACAATGATACTATAATTTCATATTTTTATATATCATATTTTTACCCGCCGGCGCGGGTTGAGGGTCTATGTTTGATACAAACACAACAGCAACAACAACAAGGCTAAAACTTATCAAAAAACTGATAACAATAACAAACAACGATAATGTGAGCAAAAACTTAGGTAACAACGCACAATTGGACACGAGCAGCACACGAGGAACACATTCGACTTCGACGAACGAGAGACGATGCAAATGCATGACCATTAAAACAAATAAGAACACAAACACAAAATAGAATGGCTTTATAGTGCCAAAATGCACCAACTGTTTCGTAGCCCTGTGATTTACTCCCATGTTATTCAAATGATACCAGTGTCGTAAATTATAATTTCTTCATCGTTTAATAACTTTGTTATAACAATAAATTAAAATATATGAGATAGCAAGAAACCATTACTTTTTCTCATTCTATGGATATTGATTAGAAAATAAATCCTACCTCAGCTACTTTCCAACATTTAAAAAAATATCAAAAAGTACCAGTTCAACATCGTTTTTTTGATATGGCCTTACCTTTGTTTACCAAAAAAGACTAAGATTCTAAATCAGGGTATAGTTCTTGCCATTTTTTTGTATGAGCCTTTTACAAAACGAAAATAATAATTATAGCAGTGAAGTTCCAGTCTGGTGCCTCTTTGAGGTGCACTTAAAATCCTTTCACCACACTGTTTCAAAAGAGTAAGGCGTCAAGAAGAAGAAGCGTGATTTTAATAGTTTTTGACACTCACTCTGGTCTCATAACTTCGCAATAAGATTTAGCTATAAGCATGGGATACATAAGTGTTAGGTGATGTAGGTGCCTAGAGTTGTGTGTTTGTGAATAGAGTGTTGTGTGATGTTAAAGTTGTATCGAATTTGCTACAGCAAAATGTTATTTTAATAGCGCCCCACTTCGTTTTGTCAAAAGATAATCAGTGTTCTTGCAACTGTCATCTCTTACCATTCGGTAATGTTAAACAGTGACAGAACAAATTTTAAGCAGCGCGTTACACCTAAGTAACGCTTTTAAGTAAGGCCTTGTTTAATTATTGTGTCAAAAAAATCATTTACAGCCCTACTAATAAACGCAATTTAAATTTAATCATTGCTTAAAGTTAGCCTGTCACTGTTTGTCATTACCCAGTAGTAAGAGATGGCAATAGTTTAAGCAGTGTTTATCTTTTGACATATTTTTATAAGTAAGGCCATCAATAATTTGAATAGAAAAAGATAACTTTAAAATGTCATAAAGTTCGTTTAATTCTAGACATGCTTACCTTAAAGATAGTTTTATAAGAGTCGTCGGTCCATCAGTTGGGTGCCCGTTGTTATTAACATTTTGCTGTAGCATTTATATTAGTGAAAGCCCATAGTTATGCACAATATGGCACACCTGAAGTACAATAATATTTTTAAATTTGTATTTTTGAAAATTATTCCACGTATTTTATGTATGAAGCATTTATTTATAAGATTTTCTCAAGTTTGTTTACTTGTTCCTTCTTAGTCACTGCTAGCTACAATACACAAGGCTTGCTTCAGAACCGCACTCGAAAGAAATAATGTTTTGTATGGAACGTTATGCAATATAGATAGAAAATACTTCACATAAAATTAACAAGGGAATACAGAAAAACATCAAAGTGGAATACAATGGGCAGTCTTATCACTAAGAGCGATCTCTTCCAGATCATATAATAATCCAGGAAATATAACATGGTGTGGGTGCCGGTGTATTACAGGCACGTGAGGCGAAACATCTGTAAGCCTCAAGTTGATGGACGCAGGGCAGTGCATCGTAGGGCACGTTCCTGATAGCGTGACCTACGAGGCAATGCTTTGTAATAGGCGATGGTTACCGCTTAACATCAGATGGGTCTTAGACTTGTTCCATCAGCTAAAAAAAAATAAGCTGAGTTAACCGCTCAACATCAGGTGGGCTGCCTGATTGTTCCATCAATATTTACTCAAAAAAATGTAAAGAAACTTGCTAGTGTATGTACTGAAGCTTGCAGTATGTAGTTTGACTATAACATCTTCTACGCTAAGAGGGAATCATAACCCTCTTTGCTTGGCCGTAGTCGGGTAAAAATGTCTTGCCTTATCGTATTATTATTTACTTGTGTTGTATTGTTTTTGTATTACACGCAATTATTACGTCATATTCGTGTTTTTTTGAATCCCCATATACCTAGTAAATAAGTTGCCACTAGAGCCCGAAGTCCCAGTGCATTTACAACATTTCGTTACCAAATGTTGTTTTCGTTTTGCCTATTTGTCTCTGTCTATTGTATGGAGAAAAGATGAGAAAACAACTCTAACTACGTAACGTATTTTTGCCGTCTCATATTTTCTCCATACAATAGAGAGTGTACGGTCCACATACAGGACCTACTTTCTTTGGTACTGAAATGGAGACAGTACAAATATGCATACGTTGCAGACATTGAAAAAATGTTTCGCCAAATTCAGGTTCACAAGGACCACCAGCGATACCAGAAGGTGGTTTGGTGTGACTCTGAAAGCCAAGCAGTTCAGGATTTTTGTCTTCAAACCACAACATATGGTACAAAGGCAGCTCCTTTTCAAGCCATGATGACTCTTAAGCAGCTAGCAAGCGACGAGGGTCATAAATTCCCTGCAGCAGCAAGAGTCCTGGAGGAGCAGTTCTACATAGACGACCTGATCAGTGGAAGCCACCAAATTCAATCAGCACAGGAACTGAAGTTTCAACTTACTGCACTTTTAAAGCTAGGTGGATTCAATTTACGCAAATGGTGCTCCAACGAACTATCTTTGATAAGCAATGATAACGCAGTCTCAAAACCTCACGACACCTTCGATTTTCGTCATCGAGAGTCTACTACAACATTGGGACTCCTCTGGAAAGCTAAGGAAGAGGTTGTCTCATACAAATGCAAAATGCATCGACCTACCTGGTTAAAGTCATTCAAAAAAGATGATGAAAGCGTAAAAATCGATACTGACTTAGAAATAAAGACATCAAAACAATCAGTCAACACAGCACAAGTTGAAAGTACACACATAAGTACTAATCTAAGTATAGTTGAATGTTTGCTAAGCAAGCACAGCAGTTTGATACGAGTGACGCGCGTCCTTGGCTGGATTATGCGAGCAATAACGCATCCAAAGGAAGTGAGCAGCTCAGCAGAGCAAACACGTAAGAAGAATACAGTCACTTCGTCATGCGTCAATTTAATGACTATGATCTTCATGTTGATAATGTTATGTTCTACTACTGCAGTCCAAAGCACATACAACATCACAGCAATGCAAAGTAACAACAGCATTTACTTTGACAAGGTTTCAGACATGCGAATAATTCAAGACAACTGGAAACTCGTCGTCTACTATAACATGAAACCATACTGGAAAGGCACTAATTTACTAACTGCATACAAAAAGCACTTAGAAGGATTGTGCTCAAAGTTCGAAGGAAGGGAATCCCACTGCAACATCATGCTACTGCAATTACGTCACGGATTCTCAGAACTACAGTACTATAACGATATACTACAGCAAAGCAATAAGCACGCGCGCAAGAGACGAGGAATTATAGACGGCGTGGGAAATATTGCAAACAGTCTGTTCGGCGTTTTAGACAGCCGCTTTGCAGAGCAATACGAGGCCGATATTACCAAAGTTAGGCAAGACCAGAAACATCTAGTAACGTTGTGGAAAAATCAGACCTCGGTAATTGAAGCGGAGAATAAGCATCAATGGAAGAACAGCATAAGGTATTTAGCAAGCACTTGAATGAATTGGAGCAGATCGAATTATTGCAGAGATGTTATAATCTGGAGAAAACTTTACACATATGCGAGTTACAGAAGCCGGTGTACCAGAAAGCATCTGGAGAAAATCTTTGCGTCAGAGATTATAACAACACTCAATGTATAACTACCTTAAGCACGTGTCAACCTACCTGGACAGAGCTTATAAACGTTAACAATTTCATGATCACCTGTTGCGGTCAATGCACTGCAAGATTTATCTGTGGATATCAAGTTACACAGGAACAACTAACAGGTGTCAACATTATCGCACTAGGAAATGACTGCGTCATCAAGGGCGAGTCATTCACTATAACGCCACATACAAGCAACACGCTAGCACTTTGAATACAGAGCCAGACATACTTTCTATAGAGATTGCACCCGTCAACAACATCATAAATATTACGATACCGATCACCCACTTTAATGAGAGCAACAGCGACATTAAAGGCTCGATCGAGAGTATCAACAAACGAATCGCCGAGATCAAAGAAGCAGCAGATCACTTTGAACAAAACGACGAGATGTCCCCTCACGACGTTCATCAATACGTCGCTATCTACGCAGTGGCAGCAGCAGCGTTGGTGTGCGCCGCGATCGTCTGGTGGCGAGCGCGCGGTGCCCCCGCCACTCCGGGCAGCAGCACGGTGCGGGCCACGTCCAGGGCGTGCGCTCCGCCCGTGCCGCCGGTGGGCACGCAGCCCATACCCTCGAATCGTGCGGCGGTCTCATCGGTAGTCGGCAATAGTGTTGTGTGTGATGAAAGTGAAAGTGCGTGTAATGTACAATCTTACAGTGTGAAGTGCGAAAGGTCCAGCAAGGACTCAGCTACATCGCCGACTTTTAGTAAAATAAGGTTTATAAGTGATCGCGATTAATGTCGGTATCATGCTGCGTTTACTAACATAATATTGTTTCATCCTCTTGTATCATGATACTATAATCGCATACTAACCAAACCATCTCACTTCATACTCATTCTCTCGCGCCCCCCGGAACATGTACGGTCCACATACCGTACAGTTTTGCTTACACTGCATTTTCATGCAAATGCGTGGAATCCGAGCGGGCGCGGTCAGTCTTTCAACAACCCGCGACTCATCAACACCTTTTGTAAAGCAATAAATAAACGTGTGTCAAATTAAACTACTTCTATTCTTGATGTCCCGTACAGAGAGAGACAAATAGGCGTAACGAAAATTAACATTTGGTAACGAAATGTGGTAGCAAAACTCCGACTTCGGGTACTGATCTTATTTAGGTTTGGTTGCGTAGGGCACGTTCCTGACGTGCGTGACCTACGATACAGTGCTTTGTTATAGGTGAAGGTTACCACTTAACATCAGGTGGTCTGTAAACTTTTTCCATCAGCTAGTGCCTAGTTGTATAAAAAACAAGGCATTCTTGTCTGTGAAATTAAATAGGCACATACAGAGCCCAAGTTTCCTGAGAGTAGTAGAGCTCTTTGTGTGTCTCGTGGGGGTGCGTACTATTCCTGCCGTGAAGCAACATCGCTGTGGTACAGATTGAAAAATGTTCATCATCATCATCATTTCATCCCGGTATCACCCACTGCTGGGTATAGGCCTCCTTCATATTTTGCCACCCTCCCCTGTCCTGCGCGTCTCTTGTCCAGGTTTTTCCTGCGACCTTCACGATGTCGTCGACCCATCGCGCTTTCGGACGTCCAAGATTTCTTCGGCCACCATTCGGTCAAGGCCTTACTCCACCGACCATCACCACGTCTAGCAAGGTGTCCTGCCCAACTCCACTTGAGATTTTCCGCCCTGTCTCCGACGTCGTAAACTTTTTGAAAGGTGTAGGTGACATAAATAAATAATGCATTTATGTGGTTTAAAGAACTATTTTCAAAATAAATCAGCAAAACTATTTCAGCATTAAATTTTTAAACAAATGTCTGCTTGCATGTGGGGATCGAACCCACGCTCTCTAGCGCAGGAGGCAGAGCTACTACCAATTGAGCTATGTATGTATAGCAAGTAGGCAAGGCAACAATTATTGCACATCGGCTAATTTCGGCTTCATAGAGCGTAGTGTGCGTCAGAAAGAGATAGCGAAAGGCTCAAGGCTTGGTCGCGTGGAACTGGCACCTAGACTGACCTAGCTATAACACGTTTCAAAGTGATCTTTATGATCCTACTGAATAAAAACGCTTTTCATTTAGATTTTTTTGATAGTCCAGTTAAATTAGGTAAGAATCTCGGAATTCGAGATACCCAGCTGTAAGTCTGTAAATACTTGTATAGTGACACCCTAAAAGTTGTTTCAAAACCTGCATATGGTAGGGTGTGCGCAACTATTAAATTTCAAGGTCAAAAAACTTTTTGTAAATATCTCATTTCCTATGGGTTTTTTGCTATTTGTATTTAATATTAATATTGTATAATACCAAATTCTACACAATTTTTGTTTAAAAACATTTTAAACAAAAATTACAAGTATTTACAGACTTACAGCTGAGTATCTCGAATTCCGAGATTCTCACCTAATTTAAGCTTAAATGACTGGCCTAAAAGTAGGTGTGTAAATAAAGAAATAAAACTTCAATATAATAATTAGTTACTTTTTATTACATACACATGAACGTCAGCTACAAATGCCCCTAAGATACATAGATACATCAGCAATCGACCATTTCAATATTAAACTCTTAGAACATTTAACAAAAGTCGAAAACAAACCAATAATTTAAAAGAATTAGCAATTTTATTTGGTTTTTCTATTATCTGAGATTATTTTTTATATATTTCTATGAAACTAAGTTATCATAATTATAGTATAGTATCAAAAACGATTTCATTAAGATTAGTACATAATCTACGAAAGTTACAAGAATATAAATAATTGTAAAACATGCATTGTTCAAAACTATTAAACTAAATATAAAAAAAACATTATTTGAACGTTAAATCGTTGCCATGTTGTTAATAAATAAATAAATGTTGTGGACAATCCCCACAACACTATCTAGCCCCAAATTAAGCAGAGCTTGTACTATGGGAACCAGATAGCTGTTGACTTTTGTAAATACATACTTAGAATACAATATAACACCTAGACCTAGACAAAGAACAAACATCAGCGTTCACTTCACAAATATTTGCTCTCGGTGGGGATCGAACCCACGACCTACGGCGCAGAAGGCAGAGCTACTACCAACGCTCTCTTGGACCACAATCCAGATTTCGACTTGTTTGCGGATGGATGGACCAAGATAGTGTCAGACTGTCTGAGGTTTTGCGAGCGAGATTGATGGATGAACGGTATGAGATTGACATATTTAATTTGTTAAGTTATTTTAATTAATTGAATTTTGTATTATTATTATTGAATTTATTATACTTGTCTATATTTTTAATTAATGTAATTGGTGTGTAACCGTTTTAATTAATAAATTAAATAAATAAATAAATAAATAAAACTGAGCTGAGAGGTTAGTCGGTACAATATTTTGAATAAAACCACAGTACAGTGTGTACAGAAATTATCATAAAAATACATATAATAGAAAAATACTTAACCATAAATGCAAGTTTATAGACTATTATAATTTTGAACAACGCATTATACAACACGATTACATAAAAACATGTACTATACATTAATAAGACACAATTTAGCCCTTAAATACGAACTATATGTTCGTTAGCTACACAGTTAAAATGTTCGAGCCCTAAGTTATAGCGTGAGTATAGAGATACAACTTGTAATTATAAGTTACCATTTTTGAAATTATACAATGAAAAAAAAATATAAGTTGGTAATAAGTGAACCCTAAGTTATAGCGTGAGTTAAACAGGTTATGGTAATAAAACTTGTAAATACAAGCTGTAAATATAAGTAACAATTTTTGTAATTATATAAGTTGGTAATTACAAGTGCTATCTAAAAGAATTGGTGTTACAATACCTCTCAGTGGACGATTCGCTTACGCGGGCAATCTACACTACTTATAAGAAATCTAATGGTCAAATTACAATAAGACAATCTGTAAATAGATTAATATAATTTTATATTATATAAGTATATAGCTGAATACGTAGCTCGATACTGCAAAGCGACATCTACGCAACCTCTGTTGTCACCGTCACAATTTTTCTAAAAATAACAAAAAAATATATATATTTTGGTTACATTAGCTGCAAACCCAGGTTAAAATTAATTCATAAGATACTTTAGTTCAAACTTACCATCTTAGTAGCTATACTACATTATTATTTTAGTAGATTACTCCGAAACATTGCACCAGAGAAAATCACTAGTTCTAACGCGACGTCTTTTCAAAGCTAGCACAAAAACTCATAAAAAATACGAGTCTTCATAAATATATTGACTGTAATTATTATAGTATAATTGCATAAACGCCAAAGGCTTTGAAAAGACGTCAGAATCTTAAAAATCACATTTTACTTAGTTTTGTAAGTGTAATTATTTTGTAAATGGCACATTAGTGTTTTAAGGCTTTGTGTACAGAAATAGAAAAGCTTATTTATTTCAAATATTTATTATAAATATAGATAAATACATAATATGATTCGAATATAGTAAATACAAGGTCTATTTCTCTGACACAAAGCCCATATTGTTATCAAGAAATCATTTTTTGACATACATAAAGGCACAATAACTTTTTTTTTTTTCATAGAAATGGCACACGCGGCAACACGTTCATAAGACAAACGCCCGAATACTAAAATGCTACTCAATTATTTCACCATATTTAATGTTCCAGGCCTGTTTACAGTAACTTAGGCTATGTTGGTATGAAAAACAAACGCAACAAACACAGATTTATCAGGTAGGTATTCTACAGAGCCTCAATCATAGATTTTTGACACTTTCCAGTAGAGAACTGTCAAAAAATATATGCTTGAGGCTCGATTTAAGACTCAACACTTGTTTCTGCAAACTGCCCATAGACAGTTATCATTATTTTTTAAAAACTCAAACGTCAAAATTATGGTTACTACATAAATTTGGAGCATGAGATTTTTAAACCTGAGTAGGGTTTTAGTATTCGGGCTAAAAAATCCCATTTTTGGGATAGCACTTTGTGAATTATTTTCTGCCAGTCTTGAATATGTAAGGCGTATGATTTATAAATTATTTGTTTTTTTGTAGAAAATACAAATTTCTCGTACATACTTATTTTAATTTGTTAAGTTATTTTTATTATGTATAATGGTCATGTACCCTAACAAATGAGATGACAACTAAACCGGATCAGTTTCATTTTTAGTTGATGAGACAACAACAATATTTTGCGTAGAAACGATGGAAACAAGTTGTTTCATCATTTCTTCATACAGAAGAGATACACGTAGGCGACAAAAAATTATCAAACTGATCAAGTAAAACTTAGACTAGGGGTACAGATTTTATTTTAACACGTTACACACTCAAGACATGGCGTTAAGAATAGAAGTCATATTTTATTTAGTGAAATACAATTACATTTATATATAAAAATACATTTATCTATGAGACTCAGTTTAAGTATTTTTTTGTAATTAATATCTTGTAATACATAATGTAATTTGTCGGATTTAATAAATTATGTCTTCTATTCCTTAAAAGACTTAACAGTCATAGAATTTGAATAAGAAAACATTTTAATATACGTTAAGGCATTTTGGAGTCATAAGTCAGATTTTTATAATTATAAAATTAATAAGAATATAAAATATATCTTTAGCACCTTATGATTTTTATATAAAAATCTTTATACAATGACGCTTAATAAAAGCTGTATAATAAATCTGGAGAATTTCAAATAATTTATGTGAATTTTACATAAATTCTATAAATAGTTATTTAAGGCAAAATACGTGCTTAGATCTATAAAGAAGTCTCTACATAGTTGCATGAAACTGTCATAATGACAGATGAAATTGACTTACACGAAGCATTTGACAGATACACACGAAGCGATCCACACAAGCTTAAGTATAGATAGTGTCACGGTTTAATAGCATTGAGACAATATTTTTAAAAGCTTGGTTGTGTCAACTGTCACCTAGACTCACCTAGCTTTAAGACGTTTCAAAGTGATCCTTGTGATACAACTGAACAAACGATTTTGTGGGCGTGCTATTAAACCGTGACGTACCTAAACGTTGCGAACCTTAAAAGTTGCCAAACTTCTTCGTGACAGTAGAACTAGTCTCCGACTTATGGGAACTGGTCATGACAGACTTCTTCTCAATCGTCTCCGAGGTGATGGTGGATTTGGAGAACTTCTTGTCCATGCTGTCGATTTCCTTCACCAGATCCGAGGGCTTTTTGACTTTGGAAACGCTGGTCGATGTTTGGAAGTCTGTTGTTTGGAATTCAGACGGCCTCATGAATGAGCGGCTGGTGTCAGAACTCATTTTAGACTCTAGCGTGTTGAAGCGAGAGTCTAAGGTGCTGTACTTTGAATCGTTGTCAAATGACTTTGACAGTTCATCTATCCCTTCAAGTTTGACGGGCTCGTATTTTGTGCTTGTGTTAGTTGTGGTCAGATTGACAGGAGACGAGCTATATATTTTTGTGGTGGTGATCTTCTGAGTTCCATTCGGTATTTCCTTGACCTCAGTAGTGGTTTCCTCCATGAAGTTGGGACCTCCATAACTATGCGTTTCTTTTCCGTACGGAGAGGAAATTCTATCATAGTCTGGCGTCACAGCCTTCACTAAATCAGTTGAGGTCGCTTTGAAATCTCTGTCAAACTTAGGGGTGGATGTGAAGGGTGATTTGATCTCTTCCCTGGTCTCTACCCTGGAGAATTCTGTTTTAGGGTAGCTCTGGTAAGACTCGCTTTTGACTGAGAACTCGGAATGTTTGGTTCCTCCTGGTATAGCTTCAGTAGACTTGTGGTGTTCCGAGAAAGTTTGTCCGAGACCGTCTGACGGTTTCTTTAAGGTTGAGTATATAGGCTCTTTGGATAGTTCATCGAATTTCAGCTCTCTGGCGTTGAATTTAGGGCTCATGGGTGATTTAGGGGCGTCGTAGCCTATCTTCTGTTCTTTGTATGTACTGTAATGGCTCTCGTTTCGTTCAGTTTTGGAGTAATCGTTCTGTACGGGTCGCGGAGTGTCGTACAGACGAGTTTCATAGCTGTGGATGTTTATTCTTATTAGTTTTAGTTATTTAGAATTATTTCTTTAACTGAGAAGAGAAGAGAAGAGAAGAGAAGATACCAACACCAGCATGCCATGCATTAGTTTGAACCAAGTTAGTTAAGTTACCACAATCGTCTGTCTAAAGTGGGGTGCCAAAAAATATTTGTTCATTTTTGTGCTAAAATGGAACCTAATAGAACATAGTCTTTGTGTAACAGATACCCAAATTGCAATATGAATGGTTTATCACAAGTTGACATATATATGTGGAACGTTGTGTTTGATCTGTTCAGGGGTCAGCAATGTCATAGTTTAATTTAACCCACCTGTTCACCTGATGGGGAGTAGTCATAGTTACCCATGGACCAAGAGGCGTTGTCATTGCGTTGCGTTGTTTAAAATGCATTTTTACTTGAAATTCCGCTTTTTACCTCAGATAGAGCCGTATGCAGAAACAATAATCTCGGTCTCTATCTGTCAAACTTCAAGCATAAATATTTTGACAGATCTTCATTGAGAACTGTCAAAAAATCTATGATGAAGCTCGACCCAGACTTAAGCATTGTTTTCGCACACGTTTTGCCCATAGGTTTTGATTTAATTAAAAAACATATCTCAATTAATCAAAGTTTTTAATTCCCAAATTCTTTTCAAAATCACCCTCTGTTTTTATAGTTTTTCTTTTATATAGACCATTCTTTGGCTACAATCTCATATCACGGCCTGATGTAGCCGACGATAGAGCAGGTTATTCCCTTTACACAAATTGCCAACCCCTCAAACCAAACACAACCCCCTACCCCAGTGCTAAGAACAGCTTAGACTAACCTACGCCCCCTCTTCCTTAATAAGCGAGATCCGTCTCGGCGGCGGCGCTGGCTTGCTTAGCTTCCGCAGAGCCTCCCTATGCTCCTCCGAAGGTGGATCCTCGACTAGATAGGCCATCCGGACCTCGGGCAGTTGGATCGACCTGACGACTATCGTTTCGTCCATGCTCGATCTACCCATGCGGTTAGGGAAACAGAAATATTAATTAGCGGTGTTTCGACCGAATTCCATTTGACGTGTCCAAAAAACTTTGCAGACATTTGGCCTGTAGATTGATTGGCGATTTGATTTGACTTGTCCCAAAATACAGTTTCTTTGACAGAATTATCAAGAATTTGGTCGAAACGGAAAATGCATTGTTTAGAATATTAGTTTTGGTACGAATTTTTGCTTCCTTTATTAAAATATCAGTTTCTACTACATACTATATAACTATTTTATTATCAGGATGTGAGGTCATATTTTTTGTTAAAAAAGTCAAGACTTTTTGTTATAAGTTTTTTTTTGTAATATAAGTCATAAATTACTAATAATATATTTTATGTCGTGTTTAGTTCCAAAATATTAGTAGTAGGTACAAAAATTCGCACCAAAAGCATTAAAATCACTACGCAGCCTAAATGTAAACAACTGGACGTACATTACAAATCAAACTACACAAGCACTATTAAAAATCAAAATTCAGCAAGTCAATATGTACAGAACGATGTGTTTTAGCCGATCGCGGCAACGGGCCAAGCCACGCAAAAACACAATTTTACACAAAATAATACGATTTTTACACAAAATATTACGATTTTTACACAAAATAATACGATTTTTACACAAAATAAAACGATTTTGAACACAAAATTATTTGAATCTTTACAATGACTTACTTATTCGTCATCGTTCTGTCATTAGTTGTAGTACGAGTATCTCTGCAAACGAAATTAAAAAGAAATAAAGTTACTGACGGCATTGATTACATTTAGACAAATTAATATAAAACATTTATTTAACATAATATAAAATATATTTTTAATTTAATTATGTAACTATTGCTCATAAATGGGACTAAATATCTAATTGTATCAATGCCAGATTAATATCTACACAGAAAGTAAAAAGTCACAAGTATAGTAGTTGGCGTTACTTAAGAAGAGCGCTTTATCGGTACTAGAGGGAGTGACAGACCAATAGACCAAGAACTCGCATACCACCGCTTTAGGCTTATACAAGGTGTCCCACAACTAGTCTTTGAGGGGCACTTACAATCTTTACACTACACTGGTTTGAAAGAACACAAGAAGTATTTTGTCCCAAGAACGGGTAATTATCGACATTCACGGGATCCGCAAATATAAAAGACTTATGTGAATTCGGTATTTTTTAAGGAAATGTATAGCAAAGTTTGCTTTATAACAGAACTTACGACCATCGTGAAGTTAAGATCTTGAGGTCACGCTCAGATTTTAATGAACAACTGATTGAGGCAACCGTTTGACATGCAATTTTCTTCAAATTACTTCAAAAAAATATCAACAAATTAAAAAAAAACTAGATGTTCTAGAAATTGTTTGTTGTAGAATCACCCCGTAAAAACATACTAGCTCTGGGACACCCTGTACACAAATAATAACCTATTAAGCCGGTTATTTGGTTGAGGCAAGCGTTCTTTTTAAGTGACCCGAGCTATAGCAGGTACCCGGTCTGCGGTACATAAGTTCGACATTACAGATTTTCAACATAAAAACATCTACACAAACCACAACAACGAATTACAAAAACGGTTATGTGAGGGACAGTTAAAGAACTAATGTGGTGAGTTTTAGTTAACTTTAAAAGGACATCACAGGCAAACTACAAAAAAACTAAAGATAGTGAATATATAAAATTTAATAAAAGGTGCTCCACAAAAAGGCAACCGTTTAGCTTGACGCAGTTTTTGGAACACCCTGTATATAGAAGGTTATACTGAAAATCTGTATTACATAGTTCGGCAGTTATCGAATAGCGCTAGGTTTGTACTAGTTTAACAGCTATTGATCACTAAAACAAAGCTTAAAGCATGCTTTCAACATTTTTTTCTAGAAATTTACTCAAAAACAGCCCTATATAAAAGACGTTACCAAATTATTAAACGAACACTGGGTCTTTATTGGTCATCTTGCGCTAGGTCACTGACCGAGACAAAAACAGACTTTAAAAGGAGATTTGTGATCAGGTACAAAAGATCTAAAAGTAGTTAAAGTTTTTTGAGTAAATTTCTGAATTTAATTTAATAAAAAATTCGAACCGTGTATCTGTATCCAGAATATATCCAAATAAATATATCCTAACTTATGTATAACAATATAAATTTAAATAATAGGCACGAATCATAAGTTTCCAAGGCACTTGAAGACTGTTATTGTGAACATCACTATCATTATACATTTTAGTGATAATATCTAAAATCCGTGATCCAAAGAGCAGCGTGTAAGAGAAGCAAAGTTACAATTAGGGAATCTTGTGGAGAAAAACAATTAGAAGATAAGTGAAGAAAAGTGTCGCATATTCTTTACAAAGGTTCAAAAATGCTTGTGTAAAAATGTTATTTTAAACTGAGCGTATAAAACCATAATTTAATTAGAATTTCGTAATAAAAATAAAAGTCGAATTTGAAAATTCTATATTATTTACTTCTAAAATTACACTATTCATGAAATAAGCAGCGTGTCCAAAATGTTTTATTTGAATTCATGACCCACCAGTGAGAATACCCATAAAAAATATACGACACAAAAGTGTAAAATTAAAGAACACAAAAGTCATAAAATTAAAAACTTACCGGGTCGTGAACCCTTCATAGTTCTGTTTCTCCTCCGGTCTGAAGCTCGAGAATGTCGGACTTGACACTGTGTACCCCTTATCCTCGCTTCTGTACGAGTTCTGCGAGTAACTGCCGTTTCTGTCGGGATTCGGCGTCAGATTCGACGCGTTTTGCGTCACATGTGACGTATTTTGCGTCACATGTGACGTGTTTTGCGTCAGATTCGACGTGTTATGCGTCAGATTCGACGTGTTTTGCGTCACATTCTGACTGTAGTTCTGTGTTGTGTTCTGGCTGTACTGATTGGGGTGCTGGTAAGGTGAGCCGATAGATTGGTTCAGTTGGGACACATGGGAGCTTAAGTTAGTGGCGTTTTGTGTCGCGTGGGGGGAGAATGTGGAATTGGGGGAATAAGTCGTGTTCGCGAAGCTCGAAGTAGGGGATTTTAGTCTGTAAAGAAAATAGATATTGAGTTATTGCCATGCAATGCATCATAATATAGATAGGGTAAGAGGTATGTCAAAAGTCAAAATAAATGCTCTAGCTAGATTCTCTAAAAATTAAGTGGCAATGGGCCATGTGGTTAGGATGCCAAATGACAGATGGAAAGGTCCAACAGGAACAAGAAGACCGGGTAGACCAAATGCTAGATGGGCAGACGAAATACAAAAAAGAAGCAAACACAGCAAATTCGCTCGATTTAGCAATGGACCGGAACAGCTGGAAAAATCTAGAGTAGGCCCTATACCCGAGAGGGGTTCTAAATATCTTAATTTAACATTTTAAATAACCATTACATTAGTTATTTAAGGCTTTTTTATTCTATTTTTAAGAGGCATGTCAAAGTTAATTGCTTTGGTAGTAGAGATTAAACGATAGTAGAATTAAACACGTCAAAATGTGTTTTCAGAACCACGTAAGTTTGAAAAGTGAGTATGACGTCGGTTACCTCTGATAGTCGAGATGCGTGCCGTCAGTATCCGTCTCCTCTCCCGACGTGTCTCCGCGCAGCTTGTACTTGGCCTGGCGGATGGCCGTCAGTCGGCCGCGCGCCTCCTCAAGCTCCTTCTCTATGCGGAGCACCTCCGATCTGACAAATATTAATAGATAAAAAAGAAGAACAACGAATACAGGTACGGCTACACAAGAAATCAAAAAAGAAAAAGAAAAATTATAGTTTAAAAAACTAAAAAAAACGCTTTTAAAACTAATTGAACTAAAAAGTTGAAAATAAAACTGTAATAATCAATTGAAAAATTTATATTATTGTACAAAAAAGCGTGGCGACAATAATCTGACGACGCAGGATGGATTGCTTGAGCAGGTGTTACCTGTCGACAATAATCTGACTACGCAGGATGGTTTGTTAGTGCGGGTGTTACCTGTCTGACTACGCAGGATGGTTTGTTAGTGCGGGTGTTACCTGGCGACAATAATCTGACTACGCAGGATGGTTTGTTAGTGCGGGTGTTACCTGGCTACAATAATCTGACTACGCAGGATGGTTTGTTAGTGCGGGTGTTACCTGTCGACAATAATCTGACACCGCACCAGGTTGTGGTGGAAGGGGAGTTACCTGGCGTCGATCTCCTGCGCGATGCCGCCCACCATCCTGCGGTTGAGCACGAGGCTGCGTTCCTCCTCGCAGTGCATGGCGTCCCGCGCGGCTCGCACCAGGTTGTCGGTGGAGCGGATCACCTCGCCGCCCGCCGTCTGCAGGCGCCGGGTCGACTCCGACGACGGATCCGCCTTCACCTGACGGGAACGAAGGTAAGTTGACTTCTGCACTCACTCACTCACTCACTCTGGAGGAACTTTGAGTAGAACTGGCACCGCTATTGATAGCAGCGCTAGTGCTTCTCAAAGTGATCCTTAAAATGCCATTGAATGAAGAAGATTTTGATGGACGCAGGGCTGTGCATCGTCGTGCGTGACCTACGAGGTAATAAGGAATTCGAAGTCAGGCGCTACCCTGTATAGATCAGCCGTACTTTAGTCAAAGTATAAGTAAAGAATTGATTATCTAGCAGTGTCACAAGGATTACTTTGAATCGTCCTAAAAGTCAGTGAATCTAGGCGCCAGTTTAACCCGGCAATAGCCTAGAAGAACAATAAACTTGCAGCTTCCAAGCTATTTTTAATTTGACTTGTTACGATCAGCAGTCTCACAGCCAGCGGTCATACCTTGCAAGCGACGAGCAGCTGCGCCGTGGAGGCGGCCACATGCCTGGCGGCGGACACGAGGCGCTCCTCGCTGGCGGCGCCGTGCACGAGCGCGTTGGCCGCCTCCACCAGCGCGTGCGCCGCCGCCGCCACCAGCCGCGCCGCCGACACCAGCCCCTCCGACCACTGCCCGTCGTCCGACGACATCACCGGCCGCCGGGCTACCTTGCCCTGTGACACGACACAACACAACATTACATAACCAAATAACAAATAATACATTTATTGACTTCACGGAAGCTTTCGATACAGTCAACAAAGGTTGCTTAAGGTACTGTAATGACGACCTGATTGTTTTTCCACTGAAACTATACCTTTCATCAATTATTTTCATCGTAACAAAGTAATCGCTGCTAAGAACGAAAGTACTACAGATCCTTGGATAAAATTATGTAATGGCGTTACACAAGGATGCATTCTGGGTCCTACTTTGTTCATCGTATGTTTTTTTGATGCTCTATAAAAATTGATTGGTTCAACTTTAATGTTATAGAATAGTTGCTGCACATAGAGGATGAAACTAATGTTATTGTCCAACAAGGTCAAAAAAAAAAAAAAATATATTTATTGGGGAAACAAATAACACAGGGGAGTATAAACAGAAGGGTACGATGATAGCCACAATAGTTATAAAAAGGTATGTATGTTATCTGATCAATTTGTTTTTAATTCAACATGTTAATGTTACCTGATCGATGAGTTCTCTCTGCGCGGCGGAGGCAGCTCTGACCAGAGCCGATGTAGCTGCTATGATGGACTTAGCGGCTTCCAGGATCATCTCATCGAAGTTCAGACTCTCATCCGTCTCCTATAACAAAGTAATTATTTTTGATAGAATATATGGATGTAAAACTCTATTAGATGCATTGGCTAATCAATAAAATATGTACTAATCTATAGAAAATAAGTATCATAAAATAATAATAGTATGAACAAATAAAGTACAAGTATAAATCATAAAACACTCGACATTTATTATATTAATTGAATAGCTCAATATTTAATAATGAGAATGTTTGTATTTTTTCAATTACTTGTCAAGTTATTAACAAATAAAAAGAATGTACTGTTGAATTTGAGCCCATTTTTACTATTAGAGACATTTTAAAAGTAATTTATTAAAGAAATAATATAAAATCATACATTTAGAATAGGATTAAATAAAAAACTACTTTGAAAAACAACATGGCCAGAACTAAAGTTAATGCATTTAAAGCCACTTCATTTTGTTGAACTGTTCGTTTTTCTGTTCTCTTCTAGAATGTTGTTCCGCACTAGAAGACATCGCCGGCATCACAGTGCATATGTTTGATTCCCGGGTGATAAAGAAACAACCAAGAATATCAAACATATCTCTATGACGACCGGCATTATAGCTTTCTCTTCATAGTTTTGGTTCTTCTCCTCCTTAATCTTGATTCTTTTTTTCCTTCTGTCTTGGTTCTTCTTCTTCTGGTTCTTGTTATTTCTCTACTTAGTCTTCGTTCTTCTCTTACTGTAGTTTTTGTTATGTTACATCCTAAGTAGAGTTGACTCTTATTAAATAATGCTTCACAACCGATTCCATTTCTCATACGGCAGTTTCTAATATTCAATCTGAAGCACTTTTTAAATTAACGCGTTCGTTATGCATAATTATATTGAACAAACGGGTATTCTGTCTCTTCCGTCTGCCCGCGACCACGGCTGTTGTAACACGGTCGAAACGTCAGAAAATAATAAAGGTAATCGCGATAAATACCCGTTTGTTCCTTATAATTATTCGATCTCCAGTTTTGAAAATACATCTGTAGCATAAATTTAGTTTTCCTAACAGTCCGATGTGCGGTCTTACCGCTGCGTTGTGCACATACCTGCACCTGCACGCTCTTCCTAGGACGCAGGGAGTCCAGTTTCCTGGCGGCCGCGTCTATGGAGGCCGCGGCTCCTAGTAGCTCGTTCTCCGCTATCACTGTGGGGTCGTCAGGGTCCACCCAGTCCGAACCTACACATTACAAACCATTTTAATATTCAATTTCAATAATGGATTAAAAAAGCCAAGTAGATGTGTCGTAATTTGATCGCTTCTCATGATCCATGTAACACCGAATCCAATCTCAAAATTGGATTCTCCACTAACGTTCATCCGAGTTTGATTTGTCGGTTGACTTTTTCAAATGATCAATGAATCCAACTTGGATAAATTTATCAAAGTTGGATTCTTTCCTTTTTCCTTTCTCATCTTTGAGCTGTTCAACGGTGACGATTATGTCAGCCGTATCGACGAATCCAACTCGGAACAGATTAGATTTGGATTTGACATTTTTATCTTCGTTTTTTTGAGCAGTTGAAGGGAGACGATGATGACAGCTGTATTGACCAATCCAACTCGGACCTGATGAAAACTTGATTTGTCACTTTTTTCGTTAGTTGTGCCTCACCTTTAAGTAGTTCCGCGATGGCGATGTCTGCCGTATCGACGAATCAAACTCGGATCGGATCCAAGTTTGATTCTTAATTTTTTCGTTAGTCTCCCTTATTTTTGAACAGTTTAGCGTTGACGATAATCGACGAATCCAACTCGGATCGGATCACATTTTTTCGTTAATTGATACCTTTGAGTAGTTCCGCAATGGCGATGATGTCCGCCACGGTATGCGCGACCCTCCGGCTGAGGTCGGGGAAGGCGGCGCGCGCGGCGGCATCGCCCCCGCAGGCCGCTAGTACCGCCTGCAGCAGCGCGCGGTACGACTCCGCCGCGCCGCGCCCGCACTCCAGCGTACGGGATTGCAGCTCGGAAGACTCCGCCGAGTGGGCGGCACCCTGGGGTTAACAGAAACTAGATCAAAGCCACTGACTCCACAAATGTGGTCTAACTGGATGAGGCAAGCCAGAGACTCATGAAGGAAAACGGGGGAAGCCTACACCAGAATGGCAACTACATACATAAAAAAAGCAGCCAAGTGCGAGTCGGACTCGCCCATGAAGGGTTCCATAGCAACAAGTAACATTATAAAGGTTTTTGTAGTTCGTCGAAAGGTTTTATAATTAGGAATTAGGTTAGGAATTGCAGTTTACGATTTATGACGTATAAAAAATACTACTGACTAGATCTCGTTCAAACCAAATATCGTTGAAAGTTTGCATAGTAATGTACAACATTATATTTTTTTTAGTTTTATCATTCTCTTATTTTAGAAGTTAGAGGGGGGGACCAACTTTTTACCACTTTGGAAGCGTCTCTTGCGCAAACTATTCAGTTTAGAAAAAAACTATATTAGAAACCTCAACATCATTTTTAAAGACCTATTCATAGATACCCTACACGTAAGGGTTGGATGAAAAAAAATTTATGAGTTTCAGTTTCAAGTATGGCCCCCAAATTTTATAGTATTTTTTCTATTTTTGTGTTAAAATCTTAATGCGGTTCACAGAATACATCTACTCGCCAAGTTTCATCAGTCTAGCTCTTACGGTTTCGGAGAAAAATGGCTGTGACATACGGACGGACAGACAGACAGACAGACAGACATGACGAATCTATAAGGGTTCCGTTTTTGCCATTTGGCTACGGAACCCTAAAAACGCTTCTTTCCCATGGGAGTAGGCAGAGATCACGAATTTCCACTTTCTATTATCCTGAAACACCTTTCGCTTCATTCACTCGCATAACATTGTTCATACATGCGTTTAGGGTACTCCTGACCCGACCTTGCTCTAAAACGTCTGCTATCTGATCTTCCCTTTCCAGCAATTCTGTAGTAGTACATTGCCCTCAAAGGTGGCATATAGCATACCTCGTAAATTACTGTGAAAATTGCTAGTGGCTAGACTAACAACTGCAATGGCTCTGCAGCATAGCTCAGACAACACAGTTAACTAGTGTATAGTCTGATGCGTATCCCTATGTTGCCATTATAATGCCTTACCTTGCAAGACACGAGTAGATCGAGCACAGTCTTCCGTCCCAGGTTGGCGGCCGCAGTGAGCTGGTCCTGCTTGTTGGCGTTGCCGGCCGCCACGGCGCGCGCGGTCGCCACGGTCATGGCGCGCGTGCAGCGGATCAACTCCTCGGGGCTGGAGGACGACTTCGGCGGGGATGGAGACATCAGGACCTAGAATGGAACATCATTAATTTCTGTCCAATGTAGTGCACTATGCCAGTACTCTCAAACAGTGAAGGAAAACATCGTGAGGAAACCGGCATGTCGTAGAACTTAAAAGTCACTCAAAATCTTTTAAATTTATCATTTCCTTCACACTGATTCGAAATGAAAGAACCGTCATCATCATCTCAGCCTGGTATCACCCACTGCTGGAAAAAGGCCTCCTTGCATCTTCTGCCTGTCTTCTCTGTCCTGTGGGTCCCTTGTCTAGGTGTTTCCTGCGACTTTTACTATGTCATCGTCCCATCGCGCTTTCGGACGACCCAGATTTCATCGAAATAACCAGTGTGAAGGAAAGAAAAAGACTATTTGCAGACCCGTGTGTTGCCACGTCAACTGTCTCAGACATTTAGTATGGGGCAGACAGAGACCAGAGACTAGAGATTTTCCCCCCTTACTAACCAGCGTTTCTTAAAAGATAATCAGTGTCTCGAAGTGAACTCTATCTTCGTACAAATAAGGATCATAATAACTAAGCATAGTACTTACCTCAATCTCCTGCGAGATGGCTTCGATAGTAGACTCGAGCGCGCGAGTTCCTCTTGTATGCTCGTCTTCCACCGCCTTCACCGTCTTCAGCAGTGACGTCACGTTGGTCACCATCACCTGCACACACCAGTGATTCTCAACATCGTTCAAATAAAATAAAAAATTAACCATAGACATAGATTGATCTAGATATAGCATGGGGCGTGTGTTGCGTGCCGTTAAGGTGCTATCAGATGATTCATTTTTACCTTTCTTCGACACCTTTCAATCGAAATGAAAAGTGTGAACATCGAATAAAATAATAGTGCCGAATGAATTCATGAATGGTTCATTCGGAATGCGTGTGAAAGATGCCGAATGAAATATCCAACATCGTTGGATCGGTTCATTAATGAATTCATTCCGGTACTACTCTTTCATTCGGTGTTCACACGTTTCATTTCGAGTGAAAGGCAAAAATGAACAAAAAATGACTCCTGATATCACTTTTATTTATGATTCAAGTAAGTGCGATGCGCTCATTTTCATGCATTTTCAGTGGTACGCTGTAATATCGTAGTTTTTTAGAATTTTCAATGCAATTCGTTTTTCTTTCAGACCAAATTATACAAGATTTTTCAATGGAGAACTGTCATAAAATCTATGCTTGAGATTGCTTGAGGCTCGACTCAGACTCAAGCACTGTTTCTGTTCCCTTAGAGCTTTAGAAGAATGAAAGAAGGTAGCTATTTTGGTAGAGGGTGTAATTTCATGCCTTTGCAGTAACTTACGTGCGTATTAGTTTAGTTTGATGCATTATCAGCTGTGGGGTGTCGCGTATCTTTTGTTGCAATCAAAACCTAGTCGCATCTGTCAGTTAGACATTATTTTGAGCTTCGATTGCAATAAAAAACGAATTGAAACAAAACTTCTCAAACTTCATTCGGCACTATTCTTTCATTCGGTGTTCACACGTTTCATTTCGAGTGAAAGGTGCCGAATGAAAGGCAAAAATGAACAAAAAAGAAAACCTGTTCTTCATCTTTGACAAGCAACAAGACTGAATGTTGACATAATAAACATACAGCCCTACTTATAAACGCAATTTAAATTTAATCATTGCTTAAAGTTAGCCTGTCACTGTTTGTCATTACCCAGTGGTAAGAGATGGCAGTAGTTTAAGCACTGTTTATCTTTCGACATATTTTATAAGTAAGGTCAATAATCAATAGCGAATAAGAACTTCGCTTAGAAAAACTAGTATATCAAAAGACAGATATTGGTCGAAAAATGATGGCAACAAGAATTGTGATCGCGGTTCCTTGTTAGTATCAAATTTTTGATTGCAACAGAATAACACAACCACCCAGCTGATTATGAATAATATAAAAAAATTACGAGCTTCAATATCAGCCAGAGAGAGTCTATGGTTTGTTAAAGTTTTACCGAAAAGGTGTCATCTACAGACGGTTCCGCGGGCGCCAGCGAGTCACCGCCACTCTGCGTACAAAAGGATACGCATCAGACTATACACTGCTAGCTCTTATGTCCTTGGAGTAAGCGTAATTTTTCTTTGTTTTTAGGTAACTTGAGCTGTATCCTACTGTACAACGGCGCAGACAATCCGCGTTAAATAACTACCTTCATATTTTATAATTATATGGTTGAAACGGGTATTTATCGCGATTACCCGACGTTTCGACCGTGTTACAACAGCCGTGTCGTGTGTGTGTGGTGTCCGTGGTCGTGCATAACGATCGCTTTAATTTAAACAGTGTCATGATATTTTACGTTGCAGCCAATTTTAATGTCATATTCTTTTCTTATTGTTAACACTTGTTTATACTATTGTTATGGGACGTTAAATAAATGGCTTTTGATTTGATCATCATCATAACCTTATAGAAATCTACTGCTGGACATAGGTCTCTCCTACACATTTTCAGGAAGAGTTCTTCATTCACCGAGATCCCACGATTTTTACAATGTCCTCGGTCCATCTGGCACGTGGACCGAGGATCTAATGATTGTGTAATGGAAACAAATATTTATTTAAACGTTTAATAAGGACCTAAATTGTATAATTCGTTTTTAACTTAGTTTGAAACCTATACCTACGCCCTTGCCGTATCTATTTCAATCTATGTCTATGGTCAATGTGCTGTACAACCGTGACCTTCCCCAGTGAGGGTGTGGGTAGCAAAATGTGTTTGCGATTGAGATCTCAAATGCAATCGACGTTCCGACCATGGAGGAAATCTTAATTTTTTGAATAAAGAAATATTTTTAATTACAAAAATAATCCCATGGTCGGGTCGCCTAATGCGTTTGAGTTCTTAGCTCGTTTTCAGAAACAGCGCTTGAGTCTGAGTCGAGCCTCTAGCATAGATTTTTGACTGTTTTCAATGGAGAACTGTCACAAAATCTATGCTTGAGAGTGCTTGTGCCTCGACTTTAGACTCAAGCATTGTTCCCGGAGTGACGTATATGTGATAACATTTTAAAATATAAAATGTTATGCATTTTATATGATATCACATTTACGTCACAACCAAACATATCATAATTAATAATTATGTAAATGTTTCCGTGATACTTAAGGCGCCAACTTAACTAAGTTACAACTTAAAAAGCTTAGGGTTACGCTAAAACAGAAACTCCCAAATGCGTAAGTTAAGCTCCATGCCATAGCGAGAACCCATAAGCTTTCAATTATATATAGCTTTAGAATACCATTTTCATATATAGCTTAAACTATATAGCGTCAAATATATAAACGTATAAAAATATATTTTGTCAATATTGGACTTTTAAGCTCGCAATGAAAGCTTGTGGCTTAAGTTATTGACAGGTGACGTAAGCACCGAGACCATGAGTGAACAATGACAGACAAACGTGACGGTGGCAACTTGACAGGAAACACTTGGTGCGGGAACAACTAGGTGCTATCACAGAATAGTCTAAATTATAGCGTCAATCCCAATTTTAAGGACTTTCAAAAGTTAATAAGGGAAAGCCTATGTCCAGCAGTGGAATTATTTAGACTGATGATGATGATGCATAAGGCTTTTAGAAGTATTACTACTTGATATAAGTGTCTAAATTCAGAGTAGTCATCAAGTTTAATGAGATTATAGCCGATAAAAGACCAATTCCCAGTGATAGCACCAATATGAAGTGAACATTGAAAACATGAACGCACTGAACCCAGTGTGGTGAACGACAAAACGAGCGTGAAAAAGACAGACATATGAAAGGTGGTGATGTTTGAAGCGTATAGAAACATTAACAATTCACATACAAAGTTTAAACATTCTCTAGAAGAATAAAGACAAACATGTGTTTACAGAAAAGTTAATACGTAGTACAACTAGCTAGTTCCCATCGTACAAGCTTTGCTTAGTTTGGGGCTAGATGTAGTTGTATGGGTTGCTAAAAAATGTATTATTCTCTAGAGGTAAAAGTGCTTTACATTTTTTAAGATGACTCATGCAAACATTGACGTTAATTAAGATGGTGTAATGTAAGGAAAATCATTCAGAATCAAACTAATAAAGGACATTGCAAATCATGATAAAAACACCGAAATACGCTTCAAACACCAACATAACAATGATCCAGCGAACACCATGCGTATCTTCATTTCTGGTTAGTCGCGTACAACCAAAAATATCTGACCGAGTCGTTGTTATCCGTTGAGATAGCTTCTGTTTCGTGGAATCTATCGTTTTTGATGTTATCTAGCATCTTTAGTTGCTCCTCCATCCGACTGTTAGGTCTAGACTTGCGTAAGTTATTCCTGAACTCTACAATAGAGCGGATCCTTCTCAACTCTTCTTCTGACGTATCTTTGTTGTTGAGTATTGCTTCGTAAAAGTTCCACCATTGGTCTAAAGACCCGAACTGTTGCTCACGACTTTTGAGTACATCTTCGTATATCTTCCACCAGTTGTTAGCATAGTACTCTATAGGGTATGTTCTGGTTAGATCGAAGATTTCGAGGTTGTTTTTGGTGTTTTCGTTCTTCGTTTGTGATCTCTTTATCGTGTCGCCGTTGGTGAGAGTGGTATTGATGTACCGGTGGGTATTTTTGTTCGAGTTCTGACTTGAGTGTACGTTTATAAGGACGTTTTTGTGATATGTAGGCGTATGTGCTCTTTTATTGACATCAAGAATGTTCTCTTTATCATTATCATGCTTGTATTTTCGTATTATTTCTTTGTAATATCTCTCAAGAAGACATAGTTCTTCGTATGTGTATTTGGTTACATCTATTTGAGTGTATATGTTGACGATGTCTTCTATGTTGACGACTTTCTTCCTTCGTTCGAGTTTGATGTTCGAAAGGTTCTTTAGCTGTTCGATTATAGGGTCAAAGCCTTTGTAAATAAAGTCCTTTTTCGCAAAGTTGATTAACTTCAGAACCATATCTTCGTACTTTTTGTTGTATTCGAGATTTTTCTTTACCGCTTTGGATCTGTCGACTTCTTCAATGAAGGTTTGTAATGTTTCTTTTTCTCTTTCATATTTATCTCGACTGGACTGTATTTCTTCCAAAACTAGTTCATGACCGCTGAATCTTTCTAGATCACGTCTAGTTTCTTCCATTTTTTCTAAATTTCTTTTCGCGATAGCTTTCCACCACTCTGTGTCATCTTGGAAGAGTTTCCAAAACTCTACCTTAACTTTCCTATCGATAGTATTAGGAGAGAATGGAGTTTCTTCTCTAGATTTGACATCTGGCTTTACAATTAGTTCCGTAGACTCATCCTTCTGCTTTTCAGGTGTTTTAGGAACTACATTAGGACTTTCTATGGGCTTATCTAGTACTTCTTTAACTTTTTCCGGACTGATACGATCAAAGTTGAGGCTGATAGGTTTAACTTTTTTAATTTTAAATACGGGACTTTTCAAAGTGTCTTCTTCTATTTCAGCCGGTTTAATTGGTATAGTAGTCGTTGTAGTTTCTATTGTAGTAGTGACTGTTACCTCATCTGTTTCAAATACAGTGTCAAGATCTTCGATAGCCTGAGAGAGTCTGTTCATCTCTGTATCCAAATCAGAGTTCACTCTCAACTTATTCAACAAATTTCTCTTTTTTACCTTATCATGTTTATCAAACACATCTACAGTTAGATCTACCAGCTTTTTGATCTCGCCTAGGAATATATTTTCTCCATATTTGAGCACACGCCAGTCCATATCAACTAGACTATTTCTCGCTGTCAAGTTATACCTCTCATTAGCATCGTCGTCTTTGACTTCTTTAACGGGATAGTTCATGAGGCTTTCTATATAAGCGATCACGTCTTCGCAGTTGTCGTAGAATATAGACGGAGAGACGTCGTCGTCTTGACTGGAATAGTCGAGAAGTTTGATCAGTTCGTCTTCTTGATCGGATTGGAACAGGTCGGTTTCAGAATCGCACGAGTTGTAATCGTTTCTGAGTCCAAAAGTGACAGATCTACGTTTCGCTTGTCGTGGGATGGTGTTATTTTTGACGGGGAGACTCCATCGCTTGGTGGTGTCGGAGAGTCGCTAAGAAAATAGGCTTTATTAGTCCCGCCTTAAAGTCCAATATTGACAAACACATAGGACAAAACACACAAATAGCTGTACACAATACGAAACTACTATTACTGGTTCAATAGCCCAACATCATTTGTTTAAGACATTCACAAATGTATACTTACAAATCACAAACATAAACTAAGAAATCCATGTTAATGTCCCAGAAAGACCATATTATATTTTTTATTGACGAATGTTAAAGATAGCACAAGTGCTTAAATGATTTTTTTAAATGACTATTGGTTTCTTCAGAGCTATTTTTTTAAATGACTGATTTTGACAATTATCCAGTATCCAAGGTATACCAATTTTAGAACTAGATGGCGTCACTTCAAAGTGTCCGTGTCTAGAGTAGATTTTCAAGAACGCGCCATACTGTTTCGTTTTGCTACTACTATGCCTTTTTCTTCTCATGCCGTATTACCTATTTCTGTGACCTTAACAAGCCTTACCTTGGCCGCGTGCTTCAACCTCTGCATATGCGGATGTGCGACATGCTTCCCGCTGGCCGCAGTGGTAGCAGCCGCCAGGTCTCTAAGAGCGGCGGCTACGTCACGCGCCGCGTTTAGGAGGAGGACTTGTGGCTCGGGATTGGACGCGCCGAGAGACATTGCGCCTAGTTTCACCACCTCGCATAGCTCCACTGGGGGAAAATTATTATTTTAACTCACGTCAGAACAATTGTTTAGCTTGAGTCTCAATCGAGCCTCATGCATAGGTTTTTTAACACTTATCAATGGAGAATAGTTGAAATATCAATGCTTGAGGCTCGAAATTCTGCTATTAAAGCACATAATGATGCTTGGAAAAACTCGACAAGACATGATCGTGGTATTATTCGACCTGTCCAAAGCTTTTGACTGTGTACGTCATGCTACCTGAATATCTTAACTTAAACATGACGGGATTCTAAATCGATCTATTGCCCTTATACAATCGTATTTAACGTTTTCTGGGTCACTTAGACGTTTATAAGGACAAAAACACACTAGAATTAGATCATTGAGACGGGAGTGCCACAAGGCTCAATGTTAGGTCCATTCTTGTTTCTAGTTTATGTCTTACCGATGGTAGTGAGTGAGTTCTGTGCAGCGGTAGCCAACTGGTCCTGCGTTCCTGCAGCGCCGCCGACCAGCGTCTTGGTGTCCTCTACCAGAGTCTTAGCCGTCTTCAGGATGTTCTCGCGATGGTCGGAGAACGTGTCTGTTTCCTTCTCCGATTGGAGGGTACCTGGGGAATAAATAAATATGAATATTGTGGACAACCCACACAACACTATCCAGCCCCAAATAAAGTAGAGCTTGTACTATGGGAAGCATGTACTAGATAGGATGATGATGCAGTGAGTGTTGTTGTGGTAGTTACCGGCGCTGGCGAACAGGATGGTGGTGTCGAGGTCTCCGATGATGGCGGCGATGGTGGCGGCTGCGTCGATGCACGCCTGTGTACCGCGTGACCCCGCCTGGAGGGCTGATAGCACGCCTATCACCTGCACACCACACACATGTATCATTTAGACATTCACAATCAAAATCAAAATTATTCATATTACCCGCTACTGCTATTATACGGTTGTAGGCAATAAATATTGCACATCGGCTTTTCGGTTTTGTATTGCACATTTCGCTTTCTGACGTACACTCAGAAAGCGAAATGTGCAATATTTCTTGCTTATTATTAATATTAAACCCATGTATTTTTGTGTTCGAAAATTTCTGTGTAATAAATAAAATAAAAACTTTTTATTTCAGACCTTATTCCATATAGTAAAGATTAAATAACTTAGAACTATGTTAGTAATAAATAAGTAAGTATACACGCACACACAATCATTTAGTTCGAATTTCTTTGTTTATTTTAATTTGAAAGTTTTATGTAAATTTGTATAATGTGACTTTTCCGAGTGTACAAAATGCATCAAAATGGAATAAATTTGATTGAACTTGAACTTGAGTTAAACACTGGGCGAAAGATCGGCCCAAGCATATCCAACCCATAAAACATGGTGAAGCAAAACATCTTCCTGGAACTCCATCAGACAGTTGATGTATGTACCTTCTCGTTGACAGTTTTCGCCAGGTCTGCCACGGCGCGCTGGTTGGCGGGCACGGCAGACAGCCGGCAGAGTCCGCCTGCCTTGATGAGCGACGATACTGCCTCGCCCAACTCCACCACTGCCACTCGGATACTGGACAACACACAACATGGTTATTACATTTAATAATAATAATAAATAATAAATATTGTGGACAATTCACACAACACTACCCAGCCCCAAACTAAGCAGAGCTTGTAATATGGGAACCGGATAGCTGATATAATACTTGAATACATTTTGTTTTTGTAAATACATACTTAGAATACAATATAACACCCAGACAGAGAACAAACATTTATGTTCACCACACAAATATTTGTTCTCGGTGGGAATCGAACCCACGACCTGCGGCGCAGAAGGCAGAGCTACTACCAACTGAGCTAGAGGCCATTTAATAACCTTCTGGTCGCGGCGTGGACTCTATATCTCACAGTTTCATGCACCATAACCACTGGTTCGGGTTTACGGGCATGGTGGTAGTACGCACACGAAGGAGACACACACAAAAAGCTTTACTACTAGGTCACAGGCCGACTTCACTCACTGCTGGGTATAGGCCTCCCTTAGTTTGCATCTACCTCGATCCTGTGCCAGTCTAAGCCATTGCCGCCCTGCGACCACGACTATGTCATCCATCCATCTTGCTGCAGGGCGCCCTACGCTTCTGTAGCCGGTTCTTGGCTACCATATGGTTGTTGTCCTACTCCACCTGTCATCACCACGCCTAACGATGTGTCCTGCCCAGCAGCCTTCCGATCTCCGACATCTTGGAGACCTTTGTTCGTCTTCGGATTTCGGGATTCGTGCTTAAGCTTCACATGCCAGTAGTTTGAGCCAGATGACGGGTCCTTCAGACAGGTAGATGGTATTACCTGTTGGCGACGTCAGAGTTGGGAGTGGTGGCGGATGCGCCGACGCTGTCCTGCGCGAGTTGTTACCTGTTGGCGACGTCAGAGTTGGGAGTGGTGGCGGATGCGCCGACGCTGTCCTGCGCGAGTTGTTACCTGTTGGCAACGTCAGAGTTGGGAGTGGTGGCGGATGCGCCGACGCTGTCCTGCGCGAGTTGTTACCTGTTGGCAACGTCAGAGTTGGGAGTGGTCGCGGATGCGCCGACGCTGTCCTGCGCGAGTTGTTACCTGTTGGCAACGTCAGAGTTGGGAGTGGTGGCGGATGCGCCGACGCTGTCCTGCGCGAGTTGTTACCTGTTGGCGACGTCAGAGTTGGGAGTGGTGGCGGATGCGCCGACGCTGTCCTGCGCGAGTTGTTACCTGTTGGCGACGTCAGAGTTGGGAGTGGTGGCGGATGCGCCGACGCTGTCCTGCGCGAGTTGTTACCTGTTGGCAACGTCAGAGTTGGGAGTGGTGGCGGATGCGCCGACGCTGTCCTGCGCGAGTTGTTACCTGTTGGCAACGTCAGAGTTGGGAGTGGTGGCGGATGCGCCGACGCTGTCCTGCGCGAGTTGTTCGTACTTCACGCACATCTCGTTGCCCAGCGCCACCAGGCGACTCGCGTCCGTCGCCGACTTCGCCGTCTAGAAATATCATCATCTCTATATAAATCTTATACCTTTAAACGAGAAAACCTTGTGTATATAACCAGAATCTCGAAAACGGCTCCAACGATTTTCATGAAACTTAGTATACAGGGGTTTTCGGGGGCGATAAATCGACCTAGCTAGGATTCATTTTCAGAAAATTTCGTTTTATTGTTGTCAACAATCAACTTTATCGATTATCAACTTAAACATTTTAGCTTTAACTATTCAAGCAAATGGCATTGTTAGTAAGATCGAAAAAATATTATTCATATTTCACCAGTATGTAATCCGTATTCAAATATAATTTCTTAAAAACACAATCTACCAAAAAAATTAATGCCATAGAACTTTTACTACAATTAAATTCAGTAATTTGATTATAAATCCGATTCAAACTAAACTATTACTTCATAGCCCGCATCGTCATAACTATGGTTCATCTTCTAGTTTTCAGAATAAAGAGTGCAGAATAGATGTACACTTACCATATCAGTAGAGAGTCTTGCGATGTCCTTAGCGGCACCCACCATCCTAGTCTGGTAGTCCACGAACGAATCCGACTCGTCGTACGAACCGATCAGCGACATCCTGCAACAATAACAACATTTAGACATTCCATAACAAACAACAACAACTATTAGACATCCTATAATAAACAACAACAATTATTAGACATCCTATAACAAACAACAACAACTATTAGACATCCTATAATAAACAACAACAAGTATTAGACATCCTATAACGAACAACAACAACTATTAGACATCCTATAACAAACAAAAACAACTATTGGACATTCTATAAAAAACAACGGCTTATTCTTCTAGAATCAATATAAGTAGCAGTTAGAGATCTTTGGTAACTCATATAACAGCAGGTGAGATAGCGGTCAAACGCAAACTTATAAATTGTAAAAAAAAAACTCCATAGTCAAAAATATTTTATTCAGTTGCATCCACAAGGATTATTTTCAAACGTTTTAAACCACTAACTAAAATCAAAATCAAAAGTGTATTTATTCAGTAGTATTGCAAAGATCGCTTTGAAACGTCTTAAAACAAGGTGCCAGTTCCACGCGACCAAACTAAAACAATAACAAAAACTTTTAAAACTATCATGGTTTTTAACACTATTTTTATGAAACAACGAGATATTTACCATGATTAAATTTTGTTGAGTTGACTTACGATATTTCGGCACAGTTGCATGCACCATGATCACGGTTGAACTGAAGTCAACTCAACAAAATTTAATCATGGTAAATATCCCGTTGTTCCATAAAAGTAATAACAAAAAACATTGCCTCTTCGGTCAAACACTTTTAATCAAATTTATGAGGTGCAAAATATCTGTTTACTATAATAACTTACAACTTCTTCATTTTTTCTTCTCAAACAACACTGACAACCCACAGAACGATACAATAGATCACAAACGAACACACAAGTACGTTGGGCACCTTTCAATACTTTCATTAGTAAATACCGAGCTCGACTGAACCGTTTGAAGCGTGTTACTGAATTAGACTAAAGGTACGGCCACACGCGGCGAACAGCTGCGAACAGCGATGGCGAACTGATCGCGCGAACAGCAATTACACCCCGCGGCGAACAGCTTCAAGGTAGTTATCGAACATTATTACTAGTACTGGAAATTCACTGCTATTTATATTTTTCATTTGTAAAAGGATTTTACAAAAAACGGTAGGAACCAAGCCGTAGTTTGTTGCCTGTTCTTGCGTCGGCTTGGTCGCGTGGAACTGGCACCTAGTCTCACCTAGCTTTAACACGTTACAAAGTGATCTATAAGATAGGTACAACTAAATAAAGTATTTTTTGAATTCGAGGTCACTGCGGTCAATGACAGTTCGCGACAGTGTTTGCGGATGTATGAAAACTGTTCGCCATCGCAGTTCGTAACTGTTCGCCGCCATCTATTCTCAGCTTAAGACGGTGTCTGTTAGTTAGATGATATCATCAGTACTAATTGTAGCATTTCATTTATTTTGGCAGAATAGTTTTTCGTATCAGTCGAAAGCTAATGGAGGGCTATTTAAATTTACGCGCCAAGACGCAAGTTGGTGAGTGAGTTGTTGAAACGTTGTAAGGGCGACCTCTGGCAACGAATAGAAACACTAAAAATGGCTAGGCAGATGGCTGGCGAAGAGCGCCATCTGTTAAGTAGTAGCCGCAAAATGCAGGATTTGACAGATGTCAACACTTTTGTGGGTAGCGATGTTCGTATCGAACGGTGTCTACTAGTGACATCTGTTACGAAGTAGTCGCATGTCGATAGGGTCGGAGAAGGAGAGAAATAGGGTTTAGCTTGTGTTGGAAAAGGACAACGTTTTCACCATCAGCAAGACGCGAGTGCCTCCATTGGCGAGTAGTGTAACTGACTAAGAAATATACGATATTGGCGGGTGAATAGAAATAATTTGGTTGGGTCGATGTGTGAAGCGAGCTCGCATTCGAGACATTAAAAATGCTTGTCGGAGAGACGTAAATGCCGTGGATTATTGGAGCAAGTGTTCTGGAATATTCTGGGCGGAAGTTTGTGGTTCGAGGTGCGGGGTATGTGGTAGCAAAGGTGATAAAAGGCGCGTGCGGAGCCGCCGGGGGCATTCCACGGAAAAGACGCCGAGCCTAGAAGAATCGCCGGTACGTACGAAAGCTGCACCCTGGCACCGTTGGGTTTGTGGAGGAGTCCTCGCTAACCAGATTTGGGTATTACAGACGAAGCTGCGCCAGCCAATACCATCCCCGCGAGCCCAGAGACGAGCCCCAGCACACGAAGCCAGCATTCTCGCTGCCGATACGAGCCGACTGCAAGCTGGGCGAGAGCCCATTTCTGTTTGCTGACACCGTCTGCGTGGCGCCTCCTTTTCTTTTCGCCTATGCGGGGGCGCGAGACACGCGGCGGAGGCAGTCGGCGACTGCACGGCAGGGCACGTGGGTGACGTCGCACGTGGACGATAAGCGCCCGTCGGCGATTCTGAGGTGGGCCAGTGCCAATTTATTTTTATGCGGAAGGAGTAGGCGCGTCAGGACAGTTCTCCGTGGAGTCCTGGTCTGTTGTTTGTTGCCAAAAGATTGTTTGTTGCCGTAGACACGGTTGTTTGTTGTCAATAATTGTTTGTTGCCAAGAGATTGTTTGCTGCCGTAGAGAGTGCTATTTTTGTTGTCAATAGGTAGGGTTTCGTTGACGTGGTCATTGCCATCGTCTTTGTCGTGCGTTTTACTATCTTACCATCCTGTCGGTCAGGATACGGTCGCTTGGGTTATTTTAGAGGCGGACGCCAGGGGTGACTCACAAGGTAGTTTTCTGTGGGTTTTATTTGATTGGGTCATCCGGGGACTAGTGATTGGTAAATTCAAATATTCACACCTCCGATACACTAAGCAGTAACCTCTCCCTGAATAAATTTGTGCTCGCTTGAGAGCGATGGTTTGGATAAAGTTTGAACATATGGTCACTAAACATCCCGTGTAAATAATATAAGCATTATTGAATTTTATGTAAGAATAGGAACGTTTCCACAAGGTCATTGAACCTCTCATGTATTTATGATAGCCATTTCTTACATTTTATGTAAGGGAATATATTGTTATTCCCTGAGGTCATTAAACCTCTCATCTATATAAAGATGTCCCTTTAAATTTCTTTGTTCAATCCCATGTCAGAGAACGTAGCGTTCAATGTATTTGTAACTTGTTGATTAGTAGTAGGTTCATTTGTAAGAAAGATAGTCTGGCATGTGGATAACCTCTATTCTGGTTAATAGGTGAGCATATAAATTTGTGGTTATGTAGCTATTTGAGCTCACTTTAAGGTTATGTAAATGAAGGATCACTTTAGGATTATATAGTGTTTAAGATAGCATAGCTGTGCAGTTTCAATTTTTCATTCCTAAGTTAATGTACATGTCATGTAAGAGGTATGTGTTCTTTAAATAAAACTCTGTAACTGATTTCTAACATTTATTTTATTTTAGTATAAAAATCTTTTGTGCGGTAGGAACATCGAACCCCAACTGAGCTAGTCAGGGCCAACGCAGCCGAAATAGTCGGTCTGCCTGTCTGCAACCAGTTTTCCACCGTTACAAAATGGCGCCCAACTTCTAATTTTGTTTTTTTTTGAAAATTTTTTGAAATATTTTTTTTGAAAATTTTTTTTTTTTTTTTGAAAATTTTTTTGAATTTTTTTTTTAGAAATTTTTTTTTGCGTTTAGTGACCACTGTAGGTAGGCGTTATTGAAATAAGTTTAGAGCAACTGACAAGGCAACAGACAACAGTCCAGCTAATTTTAAGTTATTTTTAGGTTCGTTGTGTATCATGTGTGTATTTTCTTAGGGTGTATAATTTTATTGTGTGTGCTTTTCTACCGATGTATGCTTTCACCTGTGTATTTTTCTGCTGGTGTTTATTTTTGTAAAAGTGTATTCCTGTCCTGATGTAAAAATTTTTTTTTTTGGCACTTCCTTTCATGTTAGGGAGATAGTCTTGCAAAGTGCTACTGTGGTTATGTTTTTTTTGTATGCTGCGATCAGCATAGAGTTTATTTTGAAAGTATATTGCAAGACTAATATTTGTTAAAGTTTTGCAACGGATTAGGGACCATAATACACTTCTGTGGTTAGCGACCAGCTGTTGAAACTTATAACAGTTTAATTTTATTTACGAGTCCTCTCGTACACACACACACACACACACACACACAAACCTGGGATTTTCTAAACTTTTCTAAACATTAGATTATTTTTTGGGGAGGTAGGGTTAGGCGTTTGGAACTTTAAATTTTTTTTTGCCTTGACCTACATTCTACTGTTTACCTTGAGTATAGAGTTAAATTTTTTTTTTAGCGTTATTGTGTTTATTTTGGAGGAATTGCTTTCACGTTTGATGGTTATAGCATGTTTTTTATTTAAGGAGGCTCGTTTCAAAAGTTTTTTTTTACATCGTTTGCTTCTGGTAGTTTTCCCATTTGTCTTTGGGTACCGTGGTTTTATTATAGGTAGACAAGATGACAGATCCGGCGATCCACGTGCACAGTTTGTCGAAGGACCCAGTTCAAGACCCAGTACAAGCGGAAGGTCCCATCGAGGTGTTGCCAGTAGTGAAGGATAGCACCCATCAACGGGTTGTCGTAGAATGCGCGGGTCCTAAGGTTCCGATTGCGAAGTGGGGTGTCAAGTTTGATGGAGTAGGAGATGTCAGGTCATTTTTGGAGAGGTTGCAGGAACTTAGTGCAGCGAACGGTACCAGAGAGGGAAAACTATTTGAGTCAGCTTCTGAGCTTTTTACTGACCAGGGTTTGCTTTGGTTCAGAGGCATCAAAGACCAAGTTTCTTCGTGGAGCGAGCTGTCGTCATTGTTGATAGAGGAGTTTAGCCCGATAGACTACGATTACAGGTTATTAGGAGAAATAAGGGCGAGGACACAAGGGGTGGAGGAGCCCATTCATATTTACTTCTCGATTATGAACTGTTTGGTCGCTCGGCTGAAGAATCCACTGCCAGAACAGGAGTTATTGGAGATTCTGCTCCACAATATTAGGCCGTTTTTTACAGAACAACTAGCTTTAGTAGACATCACATCAATTGCGTCGCTAAAGGATAAGTGTAGGAGGCTAGAGGCAGCAAAGCAGCGATCAGATTTTTTCGTAGAACCACCTAAAGTGTCGAGTAGGACGTTGAACCCAACACTGGCGTACAAGGGCTCCAAGCCGCGATCACAGCTGGCGGCGGTGTCCACTCAGCAGGAATCAGATGGAACACCACAATCTGGTTGTTTTAGGTGTGGCGGCAGGGGACATTGGTCTAAGGATTGCAGGAAGGGAAGATTTAATCAGCAGGTCAAGTGCTATAACTGTGGTGAATTAGGCTACACAGTCAGGAGTTGCCCTAAGTTTAGGGTAAGGACGGAGACCAGGCCTCGGCAACAACTGGAAAATTCTAACAATTAAGTAGGTAGAACAGTCCGTTCTCGGTGTTGTCGGTAGATTTGGTATATTTTTTTTTTTGTATAGATTTTGTAGATATTTTGTAGATATTTTTGAAGTCACCTGTTGTTTCGCAAAATGTCAGCCTGGAATACCAAGGGAAAAGTTTGCAGGAGAATTAGGTCTCCTGGCAGATAATACTCAAGGCACCCCAGGCGAACACGAAAACGTACAATCTCAGGAGAAGAGAAGCGACAGGGAAAGTAGGAGACATCGTCTGGAAAAGAACTCATCCGCTCAGCGACGCGGCAAAGTTCAAGATGGTGAAATTATGTCCTACGTACGAGAAGTGCAGGGTGAAAGTGGTACTGTCACCACTGGTTTTCGAATTAGAGGACATGGACGGGAAGATTTTAGGGTCTTGGCATATAAGAGACCTAAAGGTTTAGGGTTTCACAACACCACAGTAGGTGTTGTGAACTGTAGGTAAATATTTGGTTTGGTTTTGTTTTGTAAGGCAGTAGGAATTAATGATAACTCATTTTTCTTGTAGATTTTGGTTTGTTTTTTTTTGGAAAACGTTTCGTTGTATGTCTAAAGGGCAGACGGGTGAAAGGACCATATAGGACCAGGCGTGAGACGGAGTTTAGCTTTCTTGCAGGATGGAGCAATATGGATGAGCAGCAGCGTATCCACCACAAAGGGTAGGATACGTACGGGCGAGAGGACGCGTACCCACGGTTCCACGTACGGTATCGCTAGGCGCGAATGGTGATGGTTGTAAAGAGGGGTACGTAAGAGAGAGATGCGCATAATGAGAGATGAAGCATGCAAGATTGATGGATGGATGGCGATAAGAAAGGGGAGGCAAGAGGAACAGGTATCGACGTCGCCGCAGATGGGTCCACTCCGATAGCCGGTCTCCCACGATAAAGACGTTTTGTTTGTATTTTACGGTTCAAGGTCGAACTGATTGTTTCAGCTGCACAAGTGACGACTTGAGAAGACAGCTAGTTCTGGGATGCAACGCCGTGGTAGAAGGTGTCTCCAGGCGTGGAGGGAATGTACAAGGATTGTATAAAGTTTTTTTTACAGGAGAATTTGTTTAAGGCTAATTTAGTAGATAAGGAATTGTACGATTTTTTTTTACAGTGATAAGGGTTTTGGTTTGTTCTTATATTTTTTTTTTTTGTTCGTCTAGTTTATTTTGAGTTGTAATATGTGTATATGGTTATAGTTAGATATAAAGCTTTTCATTTCAGTACCAGCGCTGAGGGCAGCGCAGTTTCACTAAGTGTAGTGAAACTTTTAACGGCCGGGGGGGTATTGTAGCATTTCATTTATTTTGGCAGAATAGTTTTTCGTATCAGTCGAAAGCTAATGGAGGGCTATTTAAATTTACGCGCCAAGACGCAAGTTGGTGAGTGAGTTGTTGAAACGTTGTAAGGGCGACCTCTGGCAACGAATAGAAACACTAAAAATGGCTAGGCAGATGGCTGGCGAAGAGCGCCATCTGTTAAGTAGTAGCCGCAAAATGCAGGATTTGACAGATGTCAACACTTTTGTGGGTAGCGATGTTCGTATCGAACGGTGTCTACTAGTGACATCTGTTACGAAGTAGTCGCATGTCGATAGGGTCGGAGAAGGAGAGAAATAGGGTTTAGCTTGTGTTGGAAAAGGACAACGTTTTCACCATCAGCAAGACGCGAGTGCCTCCATTGGCGAGTAGTGTAACTGACTAAGAAATATACGATATTGGCGGGTGAATAGAAATAATTTGGTTGGGTCGATGTGTGAAGCGAGCTCGCATTCGAGACATTAAAAATGCTTGTCGGAGAGACGTAAATGCCGTGGATTATTGGAGCAAGTGTTCTGGAATATTCTGGGCGGAAGTTTGTGGTTCGAGGTGCGGGGTATGTGGTAGCAAAGGTGATAAAAGGCGCGTGCGGAGCCGCCGGGGGCATTCCACGGAAAAGACGCCGAGCCTAGAAGAATCGCCGGTACGTACGAAAGCTGCACCCTGGCACCGTTGGGTTTGTGGAGGAGTCCTCGCTAACCAGATTTGGGTATTACAGACGAAGCTGCGCCAGCCAATACCATCCCCGCGAGCCCAGAGACGAGCCCCAGCACACGAAGCCAGCATTCTCGCTGCCGATACGAGCCGACTGCAAGCTGGGCGAGAGCCCATTTCTGTTTGCTGACACCGTCTGCGTGGCGCCTCCTTTTCTTTTCGCCTATGCGGGGGCGCGAGACACGCGGCGGAGGCAGTCGGCGACTGCACGGCAGGGCACGTGGCGGCAGGGCACGTGGGTGACGTCGCACGTGGACGATAAGCGCCCGTCGGCGATTCTGAGGTGGGCCAGTGCCAATTTATTTTTATGCGGAAGGAGTAGGCGCGTCAGGACAGTTCTCCGTGGAGTCCTGGTCTGTTGTTTGTTGCCAAAAGATTGTTTGTTGCCGTAGACACGGTTGTTTGTTGTCAATAATTGTTTGTTGCCAAGAGATTGTTTGCTGCCGTAGAGAGTGCTATTTTTGTTGTCAATAGGTAGGGTTTCGTTGACGTGGTCATTGCCATCGTCTTTGTCGTGCGTTTTACTATCTTACCATCCTGTCGGTCAGGATACGGTCGCTTGGGTTATTTTAGAGGCGGACGCCAGGGGTGACTCACAAGGTAGTTTTCTGTGGGTTTTATTTGATTGGGTCATCCGGGGACTAGTGATTGGTAAATTCAAATATTCACACCTCCGATACACTAAGCAGTAACCTCTCCCTGAATAAATTTGTGCTCGCTTGAGAGCGATGGTTTGGATAAAGTTTGAACATATGGTCACTAAACATCCCGTGTAAATAATATAAGCATTATTGAATTTTATGTAAGAATAGGAACGTTTCCACAAGGTCATTGAACCTCTCATGTATTTATGATAGCCATTTCTTACATTTTATGTAAGGGAATATATTGTTATTCCCTGAGGTCATTAAACCTCTCATCTATATAAAGATGTCCCTTTAAATTTCTTTGTTCAATCCCATGTCAGAGAACGTAGCGTTCAATGTATTTGTAACTTGTTGATTAGTAGTAGGTTCATTTGTAAGAAAGATAGTCTGGCATGTGGATAACCTCTATTCTGGTTAATAGGTGAGCATATAAATTTGTGGTTATGTAGCTATTTGAGCTCACTTTAAGGTTATGTAAATGAAGGATCACTTTAGGATTATATAGTGTTTAAGATAGCATAGCTGTGCAGTTTCAATTTTTCATTCCTAAGTTAATGTACATGTCATGTAAGAGGTATGTGTTCTTTAAATAAAACTCTGTAACTGATTTCTAACATTTATTTTATTTTAGTATAAAAATCTTTTGTGCGGTAGGAACATCGAACCCCAACTGAGCTAGTCAGGGCCAACGCAGCCGAAATAGTCGGTCTGCCTGTCTGCAACCAGTTTTCCACCGTTACATAATTATGTACTAAATGCACATGGCATAGCTGTTTGGTCATTCTCAAGATTTACCAAGTGAAGCAACGTTCTAGGTCACTATTTCGATGGGTGACTGCTCGCGTTAGCTCTACCAAGATAGAGGCCTTAAGTAAAGTTCCCATGCCATATTTTTGCCAATTTTATTAAAGACTAGCGGCCTGTCCCGGCTTCGTACGGGTGGACATTTATTTTTTAAACACAAATATAGCCTTTGCTACTCAGGGTGAATGTATATTCCAATGGTGAAAGAAATTTTGAAATTGTCACAGTAGTTTTTGAGTTTATTCATTACAAACATACACACAAAAATACAAATCTTTCCTCTTTGCAATATTAGTATAGATCAATATTTATATATTTTACGATCGTGAATCTCTATGGACAAGAAGTCTACACACTCACTGACTGACTCACTCATCACTAAACACATTTGTATTAAAACATACAAAGAAATGACTTTTCAAAAATCGCACTTCGAAAAATTTACATTCGTGTTGAAAGAGGGTGGTATACCTACATTCACCTAATTTGTAAGACGTTTCAAAAAGATCCTTGCGTTGTGATACTATTAAATAAAGAACGTTTCGATTTTAACTAGAAAAACTATTTTTGAAAATTCTCACCACGGAATTAAAAATGGCTGTCAATTAGTATGGAATATTTGAACGCAAGCGAAGTCTGGGACTCCACTAGTGTATACATATAATGTGTATTCGATCACCGCAGCGTTTAGGGCGAGTGTTGGAGCGTTGCCAAATGCACTCATCTCCTCAATGTCAATGCTACAGTCAGCATTACTTCAGCCACACTATACTACACTCAGCTCAATTTGTAGTAGCTCTGCCTTCTGCGCCGTTGGTCGTGGGTTCGATCCTCACGTCGAACTAATATTTGTGGTGAAAATAGATGTGCTCTGTTTGGTGTTATATTTTATTCTAAATATTTAGACTATTTAGAAAAAATTCTGTGAGACAGAGCACAAACTGTATGTTCCCCACACAAATATAAGTTCGGTGTGAGATCGAACCCACGACCTACGGCGCAGAAGACAGAGCTATTACAAACTGAGTACTGATTTACAGTACCAGAAAATGTTTTTTTCAATACCCTCAAAGGGGCTGTCCCATGTAGGACAATTATCCATCGCTAGATAAAAAAAATAGGTTGTCTGTAAAGTCGGTTTACTGTCGTTAGTTGAACGTGACGTCATCCAGCTGTCCACGCGGACGCATCGCTCACTCAAGTAGGAGAGAGACAGATGTCGAACGCTGCCGAACGCGGAGGCCGTGCGTGCCTCTTTGTCGCTCGTTCCGCGCTCTCGCTTGCACTTCAAGCCGCGCAATGGAACGCCTCAGAGCGAGGTAACGCCGCATGACGTCATGTTTTTTCGTGCAGCTGGCTCCATCGAATTATAAGACGTTGTCACGCCAAAAAAACTAGTATAATAATAAAGTGTAGTGACCTGTGTTGAGTGAGGCGTGCGATGGCGCGCTGCATGGTGTCCAGCAGTGGGCCCACGGCCCCGCGCTGCGCCGCCAGCTCGCGCACGCAGCTCGTCAGCTCGCCCAGCCCCAGTCGCGTGCTGTTCACCTGAGCTTCCACCTCCAAGTGAGCTTGTGTCGCCTGCACAACACAAATTATCATCAAACTCTTTATTAAACAGAAAACTCAAACTCAATAAAATTTTATTCATTTCAATTACAAGAATCACTTTGAAACGTGTTAAAACTAGGTGAGTCTAGGTGCCAGTTCCACGCGACCAAGCCGTCGCAAGAACAGGCAACAAACTACGGCTCGGTTCCTACCGTTTTTATATGATCCTTTTACAAATCAAAAACTGTCTAAAATAATCTTATATCTTTAAACGAGGAAATCTTGTATATATTTAGGATCACAGAAACTGCGCCAACGATTTTCACGAAATTTACTATACAGGGGTTTTCGGGGGCGATAAATCGATCTAGCTAGGATTCATTTTTAGAAAATGACGAGAAGTTGGTGTTTTGCAATAATCAAACATAAACTCAATATACGACTGTTCCTGCCATCTATTGGCGATTGTGAGCAACTAACTGCAAGCTATTCCAGCAGATGGCGTTGTTAATTAAAAATAAGCCAGTAAAGATACGACTCTTCCTGACATCTATTGGCGATTATTAATACTATTTTTGTTAACCCCGAGCAAAGCTCGGTCATACCAGCTCGTAGTATAATAAATAGCAAAATATAATTATAGAGTATAGTGTGCACTGACCCGTGGGTTCCCGCCCGCAAGCTTGGCGGCTTGCAGCGCGGCGGCGGCGGCCTCCAGCACGGTGCGCGCGTGCTGCAGCAGCAGCGCCTGCGCGCCGCTCTCCGGCGTCAGCGAGGCCGCGCCCACGCACGCGCTCACCAACGACTCCGAGTACGACACCTGCCACATACACCAATATACATCATGTAAACAACTATATACATTGCGTAAACTATAATATACATCATGTAAACAACAATGTAAATCGCGTAAACTATAATATACATTGCGTAAACAACAATATACATCAAGTTAACAACAATTTACATTATTTTTATGAAACAACAGAATATTTACCATTATTAACCTTGTGTTCACTCGAAATTTAATCATGGTAAATTAAATATCTCGTTGTTTCATAAAAATTGAGTTAAAAACCATGACAGTTTCAAAAGTTATAACAATATACATGTTGTAATCACCAAGTTTAGTTTACATCAAGTAAACAATAATATACATTGTGTAAACAACAATATACATTGTGTAAACAACAATATACATGAAGTAAACAACAAAATAACTAACATCAATAAAATCAAAAATCAAACAAAACAATGAACATCTTTGTGATTTTCATTGTATTGCAAAAACCTTGCAACTAATGTAAATGATTTCTATCTTAAGAAACCTTAATTTGAATGAATGAAGAGCGTGCAGTTGTTACCAGTTGGTTGACGGCGTGTCCCAGGCTCTCCGGCTCCATGGTGGCGGCCACCCGCAGCGGCTCCAGGCGCTCCAGCAGCTCCGACGAGCTGTTCTCTATCTGCTCGCAGTAGCCTGACGACAAACAACACTCTCAGCTCACGGCTCGGTATGTCTTCACCCCCCCTTTTACATTCCGACAAGCCAAATCATGAGGAACTTGCCCTGCGTCCATTTACTTGAGGCATACAGATGTTCAGCCTTACGTGCCAGTAATATCACCCACACCCTTCAAACAAAAACACAGTGATGTTGCTTCACGGCAGGAATAGGCATGGTGGTAAATACGCACCCCCACGAGACACACAATCAGCTCTCATCATCATCCGCAGCCTGACTTAACCCACTGTTGGGCATAGGCCTCTCCTTGCTCTTGCCATTCACCACGATCGGGGGCTACCCTCATCCATCTGCGGCCAACGATCCTGGCAATATCGTTAACCCATCGTGCTAATGGACGTCCAACGCCTCTCTTCCTAGTCTTCGGCCACCACTCCGTCAATGCACCACCTGTAGTCACCACCAAGAGCTCTACTACTACTAAAGTACCCAGGCGGTACCTTCGAGCGAGTAGTGCCTCCGTGGCTGCAGGTCCTGTGCCACGGCCTGCAAGGCGGCGGCGTCGCACTCCCGCAGCAGCTTGTTGACAGCCTCCAGCCCCGCCGCGCACTCCGCCTGACCCGGCGCCTTCTCCCTGACAAACAATACAGACACACGTTACCCTCTGATTCGTACGCCAGCTGTCTCCTTTGGAGAGGAGGACTCTCCTTGGGGAGACAGCTGGCGTTCATTGGAGGAGCAAAGCGCGCGATCGACAATTATGGAAGAGTTTGGGGGAGGCCTATGCTGGAAAGCAAGACAACTTTACTACTGAATTCATATACATTATTATAGTAGATTGTTACACAAGGGCAGTAAGTAAGCTGTTGGGAACAAGACCCTGTTTGGCCCGTGTGAGCCCAGCTCGCTAGGGGCGGTAATGGATCCTGAGATATTTAGACACTGAACACACCGCACCGAAAACATCTGCAAAGGATACTGGGCCATGAAACACCTGATGAAAGGTACACTGCCACTAAAGAGGAGGCTCATGGACGCATGTTTTCTCCCCATTCTCACCTACGGTGCGCAGACCTGGTCTGACTCAACACCAAAAGTCGAGACTCGGGGTTTGCCAGCCATGGAACGCAGTATTCTGGGAGTCAAATTCACAGACCAACAGTTTACAGCGCTTCAAAACACAAACCACGGATGTCCTCACGCATGCAGGAAAATTGACGTGGCATTGGGCTAAATCCACAACCGATTGGACGCCTAAAAACGGGAAACAACCTCGTGGTAGACCACGGCGAAAATGGAGGGATGAAATGGACCAAGACGACACTAAATAGAGACGACTGGAGAGAAGGAAGGGGGGCCTTTGCGTGTGACACTACAGGTTCATAAAAAAAAACTTTTATATAGGAAAAATAAACAACGAGTTACGCCATGCTCGGAATATCACTTCTAGATCACGTACCCAATGTCGAGATTAGACGCCGGACAAAGGTCGTGGATGTGGGTACGCGAATCGCAAAACTGAAATGGAGATGGGCAGGGCACTTGGCAAGAAGGGACGACGGGAGATGGACGAAGGCGGCTACAGAATGGTGGTGGTGGGATGCTCAAAGACCTAGACCACCCGCCCGTTGGTCGAACGACATTGTTGCAAGTGCTGGGAATGAGTGGATGAGACTCGCGAGGGACCGGAGAGAATGGCGCAATAAAGAGGAGGCCTATACTCAGCAGGGGGTGCAAACGGGCTTGTGATGATGATAGGATCTTGTGACATCTGAATAAACAAATTTTAATTTAATTTTTTATTTATAGGAAAAATATAGTGCGGTCTGCACAAAGCGTACTCTGATGATAATGTATAGTGGGATGTGGTACCTGATGTTAGTGACGAGTGCCTTGATGGTGTCGGAGACTTGTTTGCTGTCGGAGGCGAGGGCCTGCCAGTGCACGCGGTCTGCAGGAGACAGCGCCAGGACCTTGGCCGACTCCAGCATCGAACACGAACCTGATATTATGTTCCTGGAACAAGGCAATACATTTTGAAATAGTCAATAAATATTAAAGGGATTGTAAATAAATAAAGAATAAAGCTACATTTGTCCTAAGTAACATAGGCTAATGTTTAAAAAATAAACGTCCACCAGTTTGAAGTCGAGCCAGGCCGCTAGTTGCATATAGTTTAGTTACGTATGTATAGGTAGCGGCACATAACTTTAGCGCTGACCGTTATAGCGCAGAAGTCAAAAATAAGGTACCTGATGGCGGTATAAAGAGCGGGCGTCCGTAGCGCTGATTGGCTCTCCGTACCAATAGGACACTCGGCACACATCCACATATCCAATGTACGCGACACGCACACTACGACGCATGCGCAGCTATCCCCTCCGCGTATCGCTCAGTGCTAAGTTATGTGCCGCTAGTTATACAATTCAATAGTTTTTAGGTATATGTTAGTTCCACATGGACCATGTATAGGTTATGTTTGGGTAGGGTTACTTACGAGGGCTGATTAAGTGCGTGGTAAAAATGTGGTTACCTGCCGCAGTCGAGGATGGGGTCGGCGTTGAGCCTGGCCTGCGCGGAGAGCCGGGCGGGCACGGACGCGAACTCGGGACTGTCCGCGAACTCGCGCAAGCCGCGCACCGCGTCCTGCAGCGGCGCCGTGGCAGCCGCACAGCGACTGCGGTTCTCCTGCACATATACGCACATGACAAAGTCAAAGTCAAAAGTGTATTTATTCAGTTTGGCGGCCACTGCCCCGCGAGCTTTTGGGCCCATCCGACAATAGGCATGAAGACAGTAATCAAGTATCGCTAAAATATTTATCTGATCTAATGAAAAAGGATTCAAAGATTTTGAAAAATGTATTTATGCTCTTATTAATGTCGAGATTGTCAATTTATTAATAATATAAATCTACAAAATACAACAATTCGCCATGATAGCTTAAACACCGGTCAGAGCGAATTACGTCTCGTTTTCGTAAACGTCATTCTGATTTAGTACAAAAGCACCAATATTTACTGTTGATATACATAAACGTGACGTAATAACAGACGCCATGACACCAGCGAGCGTTTTGGCGTGAATTTGAAAATTTCAATTTAAATGTACTTTTATTGCACAAAAACCTTAATTTTCTACAGAATAGGATATATTTTAGACATAATAGATACTTCTGAATATGATAGAAGAGATTTTGAAAATTAGTCGTCAGGCCTGTTCGTGAGGCAGACACCCTCGCCACCGCATGCTACAAGAAGCCACCTTTAGCCTTACAATAAGGCCAACGAAAAGCCACCGAAAGGCCGCCCACATGGAAGGCATTCGGGGCAGAGCCACGAGACTCGCGAGTTGTAGCTCGCGAAGTTGAGGCCGAAAAAAAGAACGAGAAGTTCGATTCTAACCCGCACTTCCCACCGGATGGTTGAAGAAGTGCAGACGACCCGATTGATTTATTCAGTAGCATCACAAGGATCACTTTGAAACGTCTTAAAGCTAGGTGAGTCTAGGTGCCGACAAAGTGACGCAAGAATATTAGGCCCGTATTCAGAAACAGTGCTAAACTCTGAGTCACAATTTCTCTCAAGAATAGGTTTTTCGACACATCTCCATTGAAAAATGACAAACACCTATGCTTAAAACTCGACTTCATAGCCTAACTATTAAACCATATTTTATGAAATTTACCCACCTACAGCCCAGAAGGCAGAGCCTTCAACTGAGCTGTGAGAACAATGAGCTAAAAAGCCGTTTTTTTTATAGGCGTTCTTACCGGTGTGTAGTGAGAATCCAATGCCTTGATTTCTTTGACGAGCGCAGCGGTGCAGTTGGCGACATCCTGGAAACACAACAGCTTTAAAATACAACTAGACAAAAGGCATAAAGATCACCAGAACGAATATGGCAACTGAAAAATACGGTTTATGATAATGAATATAGTGACGTCACGTCGCGTAGCCGATTTTGGCTACGGTGAAATTTCTACTGCCTTCATAGCTTGACCAATTTACGATAATAGAACCACTGCGACTCTGATACAATTCGTATGTGTATGTGTGTAATAAACTGTGCAGTTTCTCAAATAAGTTGTTTTATTAAATTTGAATAAACCGAATTTTCATCAAAATAAACAATTACGTTAAATTGAATTTCACATCATACTCATACTCTTATTATTTATTGCAATTATTATGTTACATGTCGAGGTCTTGAAGTTAAAAATAGTTAATGACCCTTAAGTTTTGGTCATAGCAATATTTGGAGTAGAAGCGGGCCGAAGTTTAAAACAAACATTTTAAAGCAAATACAGGCTCCTTAGTTGTAGATAACACAAAAGGAGAACAGCAAATATCAGACACAATATAAATTCAAAACAGCTTATAGCATACAGTATTTGCCAAAGTAAAAGGTACCTTAGCGGCGTGGACGAAGGCTCGTTTCGCCGTGGGCGAGGTGCTGCGCGCGGAGGCGGCGCGACACGCGTTACACAACGCTGACGTGTGCTTGGCTATCACTGTCGCGGCTGACAACACCTATACAAACACACAAATTAACAAACAAACTGTGATGTCGTTCAGGACTATTTCGGCTACGGCGATATACTTTCTACTACTTGGCTATAACTGTTGCTGCTGACAACCCCTGTCCAACACAATAAACAAACAAATAGTGGTGTTGGGAAGGACTATTTCGGCTACGGCGACATACTTTCTGTTACTTGGCTATAACTGTTGCTGCTGACAACCCCTGTCCAACACAATAACCAAACAAATAGTGGTGTTGTGAAGGACTATTTCGGCTACGGCGTCATACTTTCTGCTACTTGGCTATAACTGTTGCTGCTGACAACCCCTGTTCAACACAATAAACAAACGAATAGTGATGTCGTCAAGGCTTGGAATAAGCTATTGACAGCCAAACAAGTGATATTAAAAGAACACAGCGATATTAGAGTATGTTGGCAACAATAGCCGAGCCTTTTTACAAGGCAATAGCAATCTCTTTTTTGAGGCGATAGCTTAGTCTGTTTTCAAGGCTAAAGCTTAGTCGTATTAAAGGCAATAGCTTATAGTTCGGCCGTTCAGAGAATGCGTTCCTGACACGTCGCGATTGAACTAACGACGTAACTTTGTAATGGCGTTGCAGTTACGATAAAAATACTTTTGCTGGTTGTTTACCGTTTTAACAATAGATGAGCATTAAAAAAACATTATTATATCAATAATCAATGAATTTTATTATTTTGTGCCAAACTGAGTGTCAAATAACTTGTTATACAATATTTTTCTAAATCTATACAATCTGCGCTATTACAAGGTTATGTCAGCGCTTTATATATTTTGTAGTGCTGTACTAACTGTGACTAACTGATCAAACTGTCAAACGCATTCTCTGAACGGCCGAACTATAGTCGTATTTAAGGCAATAGCTGAGTTCGTTGTCATGGCAATAGCCGAGTTATCTGTTAAAATCAAAGTCGAATCTTTTTTGAAATCGTTTTGTTTTTCGAGGCACCAGCCATTTTGTGTTGTAACAATAGCAAACTTTTTCTTAGGGCTATAGCAACGTATTTTTAACTCATTTTAGGGTACCTGAGTAATTCGTACTGTACAGTCCATTGTAGAAGTAGTAGCAGAGTCTTGTTGTGGCTATAGCCGAGTTTTGAGTTTCGGCTACAGCAGCGTCTTTTGTAAGTTGTTCTGTTTAGTTGTTGCACATGCAGTTTGTAGAGTGGCATAGGGTGGGGATGTGATGTGGTACCTGTTGTTGGTTGGTGGAGGGGTCGGCTAGCTGCCCGCACGCGTGCTCGATGGCGAGCGCGGCGCGCGCGAATTGGCCCTGGTCCACCAGCCCCGCGCGACCCGCCACGCTCGTGGCGTCAGACACCGCCACCTGGACCATACCACACAATTACCAACATTATATTATACAATACATGGTGTTACAAAACTACCTGTAAAGCCTAATAAAGGGTAAAACCCCACACATTGTAACGGTACGTGCTTATTTTCCTTGAGTTTATTTTATAAAAGCTTTTAATTAACTTTTATCAACAAACAGACGAACCGTCACAGTCCTTTTTAACCGACTTCCAATCAAAAAGGAGGAGGTTCTCAATTCGGTTGTATGTTTTTTTTTTATTTTTTTTTATTTTTTTTTTTATTTTTTTTTTTAATGTTTGTTACCGCATAACTTCGTCATTTGTGAGCCGATTTGAAAAATTATTTTTTTATCTGAAAGGTACTGCTTCCAGATTGGTCCCATTTTAATTTTATTAAAATCGGTGTTGCCATTTTTTTTTAAATAATTTTTTTAACGTTTGTAACTGCATGCCTCCGTCATTTATGAACCGATTTAGAAAATTATTTTTTTATTTGGAAGGTTATTCTTACGGCCAGATTGTCCCAAACAAATTTGATTAAAATCGGTTTAGCCGTTTGACAATGAAGTCGGTTTCTCAAGTTTTTTAAACTTAAATTATTCACATTAGATACGGGCGATGCGCTCGGGCACAGCTGAGACCGGTTTGACGGATACGTCACGATCGCCAGCGATTTATTAAATAAACTCAAGTGAAATAAGCACGTATCGCTAAAGCATCCATGACGTGTCAAAGCCGGGCCGGGGCCGTGGCGGTGCCGTCGATTGAATTTGAACTCTATCTGTCTATACAAAGAGACAACATCCCGTTGGCCGAGCTCTGGCTAGATCGGAGCCAAATTCCACTCAATTTGCACAGATATAGGGGTTCATCATTGAAGGAAAGGTTGAAGGGAAACGGGGAAGAGGAAGGCCAAGAATTAGTTACATGAGCCAGGTAAAAGAAAAAGTCTCTGTCATGTCGTATAAGGAAGTCAAGGAGGCCGCATTCGAAAGACTCAATTGGAGAAAACTGCCCGACAAGAGCTAAGCTCTTAAATTTAAAAAGAAGAAGGGGGTCAAATTCAGACACGCCTGGAAATACGCCATGGCTTAATAAGCCGCACTCACCAGATAAGCGGCCTGTGCGCTACACTCCACCAACCCTTGCACGGCGCTGGCCACGAGCGCCACTCCGCGGGAGAACTGCTCGTGAGAGGACTTCTTGACGGCGCCCGCCATGCCTGACATACCCTCGCCTGGGACAACATGATTCAATTAATCTAGGTTCAGTACACCACACAAATAACTGTTGTGTGGGGAACGAACCCACGCCCTCCAGCGCAGAAGACAGAGCTACTACCAACTGAGCTGTACAGACTCTTTTCAAACGTACTGAGCTGTGGGAGCTATTTATACATAGTGAGCTATGAGGACTATGTATAATATAAGTAATCCTAATAGCTCACTATTTATATTATTCGTACTGAGCTGTGTATACAAAGTGAACTATGAGGACTATGCATATACGCCTCAAGACGTTCTGCTATACAACGTGAGTTTGAATTCATATGTTATCCCGAAAGGGGGATAAGCTACTCCTGAATGCCAACAGCATTAGTTCTATGACTTTTCTGAATCAGGACTTTTTCATTCAACAAATGGTGTGTAAAGTTTACGCCATGATTTTGCTTAAAAGCATGTTAGGCAACCCTATAACCAGCTGATTAGGTACTTGACCTCTGTTGAACTATGTCTTATTTGACACCCAAAATCTGCCATTGGCAAGTCAAAAAGCAATAAAAATGTATTACCGCCTCCTTTGAATCGTCATCCTAATTTTATAAAAATGGGGTCTGTTGGGTTCCGTATAATATTTTTCATGGAATTTATGTTCAAGTATTTATTTTGTTTATTTGTTGTATGATTCAGAACGAAGAGGATGTGATGCAATGCCTACACTCATTAAAAATTATTTTATTTACACATTGTAAAAAAACTAGTGGTAGGTACTTTCGTACCAAAACATATGTAAGACAAGTTTTATTTGTGTGATTGAGTGATAAACAACAAGTGCATTTTGCGACTACCTACTTTATGAAAATCTCCGACTTTGGCATTGCTTTAAGATATGATACGAGAAACTTAAATAAAGTACGTACAGAGTAGGTACCTATTTACTTTAATTTAATTCGAATCGAGAGCTTACGAAGTCATCATACACACGACTTACTTAACCCAATATTGGGTTAAGTAAGTATTTCATAATGTTTGTTTCGCCGTTTTTTATTTCAATGAAAACGGGACGGGACCCTAAAATTATTCGGCACTGTCAAACTTAGACAATTTGGTTAAATTGTCTAAGCTGTCAAAGGAAACCGAACTCGAAAATCTAAAAATAAACTTAGGCATTTCAGTTATTTTCAGTATTTCGTGGACTATTTCGTTGCGAGCGCATGTTGAAAAGTTAAACTCAGTGTACAAAAATCATTTAATTGTCGTAGGTATGGCCTACCTAAGTGCTTGTGAATAATGTGTGCAAAACCTACCTGTACCTAGTACTCGTAGTAGTACCTACCTATGTAGCTACCCGTCTTCAGAACAGAGTGCTTATACCATGGAAAGCCAGTAAATTGATATGTACCTAGTTTGTAAGTTTTATTACTACTTACCTATTTACCAAATTAGCGCCGGCCCCGCCCAAGATGTAGGGTTTTCACACAAAATATTTTGTCAATTGATTATTTTTTTTGTATGGAAGATTTAGATTTCGTATTTCACAGAAATGTTTTCATAGCTTGTGCAAAACCATGGTCCCTATCACCACCTTTCGGGATAACATACGAATTCAAACTCACGTTGTATAGACCATCTGATAGTTGGACGTTTTGCTATTGGTCATTTTGCTAATTAGTCTTACTGCTCATTAGATCTTTTGCTCTGTTGGACATTTTGCTACTTAGATTTTTTGATCAGGAGGCGTATATACGTTCTGAGCTGTGAGAGCTGTGCATGCGCAGTGAGCAGTGAGGAATGTGTATATACGTACCGAGCTGAAAGAGGTGATCATACGTACTGAGCTGTAAGAGGTGTATAATACGTACTGAGCTGTAAGAGCTGTGTATACATAGTGATCTATGAGGGCTGTGTATATAAGAAGTGAGGTTTGAGGGCTGTGTATACGTACTGAGAGTCTTGCTCTGTTCGACCACGGTGTCCAGACACGCGAAGTAGCCCATCTCGTTGAGCGGCTGGCTCGGCGCCTGCAGCAGCGCGCGCGTGCTGGCTATGCTGCGCACCGCGGCTTCGCACTCCTTCTGACCTGGGCCGGCTTCCGTGCATACGTCCACCTACACAATAATACATTGTTACCCTAGGATTGAAAGTCACGAATTTAAGTCCCGAGACCGCCAATGGAGCTCGAGGGATTTAAATAAGTCTTTCACCCGAGGTAAACACTGTGCTTTTCATTACGAATACAAGGAAAGTAAAAATAAAAACTAATTAGACTTTTTAAACTTCTTACCGTTTTAATGGGTTTCCAACCTCCTTGCTAAATAAAAAGTTGGAATTTGGTTCAATAACCTTGCTGTTTAGAAAGTTGGAACATGGTTGAATAAAATAGAATTTGTTTTTTTTTATAATTTGACAGCTGTCAGTAGAAAGCAATTCTCCCTAGAGCTGAAAGTATTTCTTTCAATTAGGCCCCTCAGGCAACTTCAGACCTACTTTCCGAGTATGAGCAATGAAAACATTATTGTATTAGTGCCAGTGCTTGCCAAATATGACGTTTTCTGTAATTCTGACTTTAATAAAATACTTACAAGTCGGTTGATGCTCTCAGTAACAGCTCTTGCAGCGGCCGCTAGTTGGTTCTTAGCATTGGGTCGAGACACGTCCTGTTATTAAATTATGTGTGTTAAATCTATATCATCATCCTACTAATTATTATAATGCCAAGTATAGTCTTTCTACTGCTAGAAAAATTGTTTTATTTTTAATATTTTATAGAAAACCGCACTAACAGCATCTAAGGCTTAGTTTACTCTTGCCTTAGCTATAGAGTTGTTTCTTGGGGAGAGTTTAAGTAATTTATGTAAACATATAAAAAAGGTTTAAGTTTAAATTGTAATTTAAATAATTTCAAACATCAGAATTGATGTTGGTTCTCACCTGGCTGACGGATTTGGCGGTGCCAAGCAGTTTGGATGAGTTGACGGTGACAGATTTCATGGATGTCACCATTTGAGTCCTGACTTCGTGCTCCTGAAACAATACATTTTACGATAAGAATAGCACTTGCGACTACACGATTACACGATTACGATTTAGACTACGCGATGGGTAGTCGTAGAGAGGGTAGCTTACATTTATTGACTTGCAAGACGGCATTACTGAGACGAAGTGTGTTCTGCATGGCGCCAATAATATACAACCACATTCCTCTAAATATAAGGACCATTGGCGATTTGGGTATATTTAAAAACACCCTAACCAAGTTATTAGTGGATAAGGCCTATTATAAGATCGATGACTTTTTAAATGACAAGTTTGCATGCAATAATTACTGAAATTTTTATCTTATGAAATTGGTGTACCTACGTTTTGACATTTTTTATATTTTTATGATCAGTTTTAATTTTAATTTTAATTTGGATTGCATAGTTTTTATTTTTTTATTTTCTAATGTTATATTTTTGTGTACAAATGTTTATATGCCTTTAGGCTGACCTAGTGGGACTAACCTAGATTTTATTTACAAACACTTTGTACCTAGGTTCATAGACAATAAATATCTTTTATCTTTTTTTATCTTTTATCTTTTTTACTTAGATTAAAGCTTTTTTGAGAAATGTATGCAATAAACCTTAAAAAAAAACAAATAATAGAACCCTTACAAAAATTTGAGTGCAAAATAGTTTTCCTTCATCGAGGTTTGAGCTTGCGTTCTCCACCTAGTTTTAGAAAGCAAAATTTGTTTACAACGGGTTTTCAAATTAGCGTCTCCTCGATTATAATCCTTCACTCGAGTCTGACAGTTACCTCGTAAGTTCCTATGGGATAGCATACCGGAAGAGGAAAGTACATACTTTTTAATGTTGGGTAAGACCGCGGGCGCAGCTAATAAGGGTCTAATTCTAATTAATTTGGGGAAATACGATCTGCACTGACGTTCCCCGATGGGGTGTATTGTGCATTGTCCCCCTGCCAAACCTCACTCCAGCCAGCCCAACTCCTTAAAATAACGGAGAAGAACTTTGGGTTGGTGGCAGCAATGCTCCAGTGAACCTGATGGTGACCCGGATGTGGATGTGGAGGGACAAGACTCAAGTACATTATTGCAAAGGCAGCGAAATAGGCAATTGCCGGTCGAGAATGAGTTTGAAGGCCGAGCCGCAGGCGAGGACACAGTTTTTTTACAGTTAGTGTCGAAAGGCAAACGCATCTGTGGCTAAACAGCCACGAGAACGCAATGTGTACGATAGATGAAAGAGTTCTAAATTCAAACAGCACACCGTTTCATACAACATTGCCGGAGCGAGAACGCGCCGGGAAGTGATTTTGGTTTTTCAGTCTACGTAAATATGATACTTCGCGTGTTCTATATTCAAAAGTAATGACAATATTTCCGCGCATGTTTAAGAATAAGATATAGTTACCTCGGTGTGCTCGCACATCTCGATAGCGGCGGCCATGAGGCGGTTGAAGGAGGTGCCGAAGGGTATAGTTACCTCGGTGTGCTCGCACATCTCGATAGCGGCGGCCATGAGGCGGTTGAAGGAGGTGCCGAAGGGTATAGTTACCTCGGTGTGCTCGCACATCTCGATAGCGGCGGCCATGAGGCGGTTGAAGGAGGTGCCGAAGGGTATAGTTACCTCGGTGTGCGAGCACATCTCGATAGCGGCGGCCATGAGGCGGTTGAAGGAGGTGCCGAAGGGTATAGTTACCTCGGTGTGCTCGCACATCTCGATAGCGGCGGCCATGAGGCGGTTGAAGGAGGTGCCGAAGGGTATAGTTACCTCGGTGTGCTCGCACATCTCGATAGCGGCGGCCATGAGGCGGTTGAAGGAGGTGCCGAAGGGTATAGTTACCTCGGTGTGCTCGCACATCTCGATAGCGGCGGCCATGAGGCGGTTGAAGGAGGTGCCGAAGGGTATAGTTACCTCGGTGTGCGAGCACATCTCGATAGCGGCGGCCATGAGGCGGTTGAAGGAGGTGCCGAAGGGTATAGTTACCTCGGTGTGCTCGCACATCTCGATAGCGGCGGCCATGAGGCGGTTGAAGGAGGTGCCGAAGGGTATAGTTACCTCGGTGTGCTCGCACATCTCGATAGCGGCGGCCATGAGGCGGTTGAAGGAGGTGCCGAAGGGTATAGTTACCTCGGTGTGCTCGCACATCTCGATAGCGGCGGCCATGAGGCGGTTGAAGGAGGTGCCGAAGGGTATAGTTACCTCGGTGTGCTCGCACATCTCGATAGCGGCGGCCATGAGGCGGTTGAAGGAGGTGCCGAAGGGTATAGTTACCTCGGTGTGCTCGCACATCTCGATAGCGGCGGCCATGAGGCGGTTGAAGGAGGTGCCGAAGGGTATAGTTACCTCGGTGTGCTCGCACATCTCGATAGCGGCGGCCATGAGGCGGTTGAAGGAGGTGCCGAAGGGTATAGTTACCTCGGTGTGCGAGCACATCTCGATAGCGGCGGCCATGAGGCGGTTGAAGGAGGTGCCGAAGGGTATAGTTACCTCGGTGTGCGAGCACATCTCGATAGCGGCGGCCATGAGGCGGTTGAAGGAGGTGCCGAAGGGTATAGTTACCTCGGTGTGCGAGCACATCTCGATAGCGGCGGCCATGAGGCGGTTGAAGGAGGTGCCGAAGGGTATAGTTACCTCGGTGTGCTCGCACATCTCGATAGCGGCGGCCATGAGGCGGTTGAAGGAGGTGCCGAAGGGTATAGTTACCTCGGTGTGCTCGCACATCTCGATAGCGGCGGCCATGAGGCGGTTGAAGGAGGTGCCGAAGGGTATAGTTACCTCGGTGTGCGAGCACATCTCGATAGCGGCGGCCATGAGGCGGTTGAAGGAGGTGCCGAAGGGTATAGTTACCTCGGTGTGCTCGCACATCTCGATAGCGGCGGCCATGAGGCGGTTGAAGGAGGTGCCGAAGGGTATAGTTACCTCGGTGTGCGAGCACATCTCGATAGCGGCGGCCATGAGGCGGTTGAAGGAGGTGCCGAAGGGTATAGTTACCTCGGTGTGCGAGCACATCTCGATAGCGGCGGCCATGAGGCGGTTGAAGGAGGTGCCGAAGGGTATAGTTACCTCGGTGTGCGAGCACATCTCGATAGCGGCGGCCATGAGGCGGTTGAAGGAGGTGCCGAAGGGTATAGTTACCTCGGTGTGCTCGCACATCTCGATAGCGGCGGCCATGAGGCGGTTGAAGGAGGTGCCGAAGGGTATAGTTACCTCGGTGTGCGAGCACATCTCGATAGCGGCGGCCATGAGGCGGTTGAAGGAGGTGCCGAAGGGTATAGTTACCTCGGTGTGCGAGCACATCTCGATAGCGGCGGCCATGAGGCGGTTGAAGGAGGTGCCGAAGGGTATAGTTACCTCGGTGTGCGAGCACATCTCGATAGCGGCGGCCATGAGGCGGTTGAAGGAGGTGCCGAAGGGTATAGTTACCTCGGTGTGCGAGCACATCTCGATAGCGGCGGCCATGAGGCGGTTGAAGGAGGTGCCGAAGGGTATAGTTACCTCGGTGTGCTCGCACATCTCGATAGCGGCGGCCATGAGGCGGTTGAAGGAGGTGCCGAAGGGTATAGTTACCTCGGTGTGCGAGCACATCTCGATAGCGGCGGCCATGAGGCGGTTGAAGGAGGTGCCGAAGTGCCCCGAGGCGGCGCCGAGCTCGGCGCGCGAGTCGGCGCGCGACGCGACATTACTAGCGGCCGAGCTCATCTCCACCGCCGCCGAGTTCAGCTCCGTTTGCAGCTCACTGCGGACACACATATACATCAAACATCTACATCAAATACAGATTGTTAAAGCTTGATTAAAAGTTTAAAGGATGACATTACTGGTACGTAAGGCTGAACTAGCTAGATTATTTTTGATTTGTAAAAGGATCATAATTATAAAAATTTCATTTTGAAAACACCGGCCTCCATTTTTTTCCAAAGCCAATTAGGGCTGATTTGTCTAAAACTGACTCGACTTGACGAAAAAGTATTTTATCTTATCCTCACTGGTAAAATGGATCCAAAATGGACAGATGCCATTCATTTAGACGAAGAACCTTCAGTACATACCCGTAGGCTCGGTCGGCGGGCGGGAACTCCCCCATGTTGAGGATGTTGAGGGTCTCGTTGATGTTCTCCAGCACGTTGTCCAGCTCGCCGTGACACGGGATCGACTCCATGGTCTGCTCCAAACCCTGGCACCGCAAATAAACATGCTCCATCAATCTATATTATTTTATTTTGGTTTCAAAAACTTTGATTAGTTTCTATTTAAAAAAAAAATCGGTTGTCTGTAAAGTCGGTTTACTGACGATAGTTGAACGTGATAACGTCATAAGAAAATACTCGCGGACTCGGACTCGGACTCTAACTTGTACTCGGACTCGGACTCGAACTCTCGGACCCGGACCCGGAACCCGACCGAACCCTTACCCTTACCCTCATTTACCCTTACCCTCATTTACCCTTACCACACCCTTACCCATTACGCGACCCGGGCTCGGGCTCAGGTAAATGGAACGACGAAACGACGTAACGACGCATGAGTCATGTTTTTTCGTGCGTGCAGCCGGCTCCATCGATTTATAAGACGTTATCACGTCAAAAACACGTTGTCTGTAAAGTCGGTTTACTGTCGATAGTTGAACGTGACGTCATCCAGCTGTCCACGCGGACGCATCGCTCACTCAAGTAGGAGAGAGACAGATGTCGAACGCTGCCGAACGCGGAGGCCGTGCGTGCCTCTTTGTCGCTCGTTCCGCGCTCTCGCTTGCACTTCAAGCCAAGCAATGGAACGACTCAGAGCGAGGTAACGCCGTATGACATCATGTTAGAATAAAACCAATAGTAGTATCGAAACCAATAAAAGAGTGCGAAAGAGGTCGATTTATCTGCCAATAACATTTCTTTGACTCGTGGACTTCAGTTCAACCGTGATCATGGTGCATGCAACTGTGCCGAAATATCGGAAATCAACTCAGAAAAATTTAATCATGGTTAATATCCCGTCGTTTCATAAAAATAGTAAATCATCAAATGTAATGTGATGAGGTTACCTGCGAGATATCCTTAGCGATGGAGACGATGGACGCTGTGTCGACAGGCTCCGAGGAGTTGAAGTAATGCTTCACCGTCTCCACCAGCGTCAGCGACGAGTGCAGCACATGACGACCCGATACTATCACTCTGAAACAAACCACTCGTACTTAATTCCTTCTACGCAGCTGGTTACGAGACCCGGTTATGTAGAATCACTAAAGGTCGGATGGTAGTCGCGCTCGTACTCGTCCAAGATATCGTGTCTATATGTGCGTTGCTCGAGCGCACTTAGTATGTAGATTGCGTTCTGTACCTATCTGTTTTGTGCTATAACAGTGAGTCCGATTAATGTACGGCCTGTTAATGTAAGCACTGTTAAAACGATGCCACTTTTTTTCCACTGGAAAATTGTAAAGGCTTATGTATACTGTCGCAGATTAATATTTCGATTAATATTATTTTTATCTAGCGATGAATAATTGTACTAAACAGGCAGCCCCTTTGAGGTTATTCGCCTCGCTCGCCTTGTGCGTAATTTTTATGTTCTAAAATAACCTAATCCAAGTCGGATCCGCCCTATAAAGTATCAAGGACAAGGTATAAATATCCAGTGCCAGAACAAAAAAGTAAATGATCATGTTTGAATTGCTCCAGTGTGCATGTGGCTTAACTGGCATTGTAACAGTGTGTACAAAACATGATGTACATTATCGCCTCCCTTAAGAGTGTGTTACCTGTCTCTCTGCTGCGGGTCGTGTAACGAGGCGGCCGCCCTCACGGCTCCGGTGAAGTCCCGCAGCGAGGTTGCCAGCTCGCAGCTGGCGTCGCCCGCCGCGTGTGGCGCGTCGCCGCGACACGCCGACACCAGCTGCGCCGCCGAGCTGGCAGCGCCGCGGGACGCCGTCTGCATCGTCTGAGACGCCCATTCCTCCTAACGATACACATTATTAGCTTCAATAAACAAACACACAAACAGAAACATTGAGGAGCAACAGGCTGGCGTGGTACGGCCATGCTCTCAGTTGGTAATAGCTCTGCCTTCTGAGTAGGTCGTGTGGGTTCGATCCCCACCAAGAATTAATATTTGTATGGTTAACATAGATGTTTGTTCTCTGTCTGGGTGTTATATTGTATCCTTACGTATGTATTTACAAAAAAAAAAGCATTTAAGTATTATTTTATCAGCTATCTGGTTCCCGTAGAATAAGCTCTACTTAGTTTGGGGCTAGATAGTGTTGTGTGGATATTCCGAAATACTATTTATATTTATTTAGTGCCAACTTTTATTTAAATCGAAATGAGAAACGTGTTGTTCTTATTTACCTAAATATATAAAACTAAGCACAGTCTATACCGTAAATCCAAAAAAAAGTGATTTAGGAAGATACCGTACAAAAAAAATAATCTGTCTAAGGGGGTTAATATTACCGTCTGTCCAGGCAGTGGTGTCAGTTCCAAGGCCCTGGCAGCCTCCTCCAGTTCATCTAACTCCGCTTGGAGCGATCTGATGATCTCAGCAGCTGCATCCATTTCTAGGCCTTTGCAGGATATCCTGGCACGACCCACAGCAGACCTGGTGAAATGAAGTTTTATATAACTATACTAATATTGACCGAGGATCGCGAAGAGTGGAGAAAAGTGGGGGAGACCTTTGCCCAGCAGTGGGACTGTATAAGTAAAAAAAAACTAATATTATAAAGAGGAAACATAATGTACTTTTGTGTGTATGTTAGTAATGAATAAACTCAAAAACTACTGTGCTGATTTCAAAAATTCTTTCACCATTGGAAAGCTACTTTCACCCTGAGTAGCATAGGCTATATTGATGGATGGTGGGTTACCTGAGGTCGGCGCATGCGTCGGTATAGTTGTGGGTGGTGAGCGCGAGATGCTTGGCGGAGGCCTGGTCCGTGATAGCGGGCAGCGCCGACCGCGCCGCCGATATCACGTGCCCACTCGGCTATAACAACACATAACACAACATTATAATATCTTAATATATTTGTAAAGTGGTGATTGTGCCGTTAAGACAAAAAACCTAACATTCGACGCGGCGGTTGTCTGAAAAGTCTGTTTACTGTCGATAGTTGAAGGTGCCAACGTCATCCAGCTGTCCACGCGGACGCATCGCTCACTCAAGTAGGAGAGAGACAGATGTCGAACGCTGCCGAACGCGGAGGCCGTGCGTGCCTCTTTGTCGCTCGTTCCGCGCTCTCGCTTGCACTTCAAGCCGCGCAATGGAACGCCTCAGAGCGAGGTAACGCCGCATGAGTCATGTTTTTTCGTGTGCAGTCGGCTCCATCGAATTATAAGAAGTTGTCACGTCAAATTTTTTTAGTAGAAATTGGTAGTAACCTGTAGGAATGTCTCCGAGGCAGAGATGAGGTCTAGCTGCGAGGCCGCCTTGTTGGGCTGCGTGTTGCGCGACGCCTCCACCACGCGGGGGATATGCTCCTGCAGCGTGCGGCATTCCAACGATAACGTCTCCTGGAACATACATGCTTATTTATTATTACATCCAACAAAGGAAACACGAGAATAACAATAGTTATTTGTTATAAAAGAGTGCAAAGCTGCTTTTTAACCGCGTGCCCAATTTTGATGACCGAGCAATCGAAGGATTCTAATATTTAACCACGAGCGGAGCGAGTGGTTTAAAAGTTAGAAACCTAAGCGTCGGCGAAGGAATCAAAAGAGCACAAGGTGAAAAATCTTTGCACTCGAGCACAACACGTAACTTTTCATCCCACCTCAGCGAGGAAATGACTAAATGTAACATACCAAGAAGGTTCCGAGTATGAGTTTTTAACAAATTTAAAAAGGTTGTATGATAAATTCGGCACCATGGAGGTAGAAGTAAATAGGTTGTGTATTCACAAACTTAATGAACACGATATTCTAAATTCAAATTTACTTTATCCTCTAGCGGATAAAAACGACTTTTGCAGTCAGATATTGAACAGCAAAAACACACTTTCTGAGCTGGTGGGATGAAAATAATATTAACAACTCGTCTTAAAACTATGCGTCCCTCCAGTTATAGGATGCCACAGCATGCACAAATACATATATCGACTCAACTAAACTAAACAGACAATAAGTTATGTTCATTGTTCTAATGCTTTTGCTTGAGGAATTGAATATAAAATATAAATATTAAGGACAATTCTCACAACACTACCCAGCCCCAAACTAAGCAGAGCTTGTACCCCATAGTAAAAGCTCTATATAACCATATAGCTGATATAATACTTGAATACATATTTTTTGTCAATACATACATAGAATACAATATAACACCAGAAAACAAACATCTGGATAAAGGGTACGACGCCTTCAAAGAGATGGTGGGAGAAGAGAGAAAATGGAAGTGTCTGCCCATCAGTGGGGTGGCATATGCCCGGGGAAAACAATAATTTATGATTGAATACAGTTAGTTACCTGTGCATATTTGTTGGTGTTATGCTGAGAAGTGTTCTGCGCTGCCGTTATGAGCTGGGTGGCGCTTGAAGCGGCTTGCCGGGCACATTCCTGTACAACAACACAACATTATATCATACTCATCGTTTAATATTTGACTGGTCTCTCAGCTCAGTTGGTAGTAGCTCTGCCTTCTGCGCCGTAGGTCGTGGGTTCGATCCCCACCGAGAACAAATATTTGTGTGGTGAACGCAGATGTTTGTTCTCTGTCTGGGTGCTATATTGTATTCTTGGTATGTTATGTATGCGTATAAGTATTATATCAGCTATCTGGTTCCCATAGTACAAGCTCTGCTTAGTTTGGGGCTAGATAGTGTTGTGTGGATTGTTCACAATATTTATTTATTTATATTTAATAAGTTAGGAGGAGAGCCAGATAAAGGAGAAGATCGCTGTCGAGTCGTATACGCATCCTAAGAGGCCAGATTCGAAAGATTCAATGAAAATTTTAATAAAACAACTAGCCGACTGAGCTGAGAGGCCAGTCAAGGATGTGTGTATGCTGTGGGGCATAGATTAGTATTAGTGACCTGTAGCCGTGCGACTTGCGAGCCCACGATGTCCTGTCCTTGCGCGTAGTCCACCGTGATGTAACGCAACTCCTCAGCCGCCTTGCGGAGCGCTTCTTGCTTCTCGCGATCCTGAACACAAACAAACTTATGTTAAACACGACGAAGTAAACAAAATATCTTATACCTACCTTTAAACGAGAAAATCTTGTTTTTATTATAAAATCTAAATCTCGGAAACGGCTCCAACGATTTTCATGAAATTTTATATAAAGGGGTTTTCGGGGACAATGAATCGATCTAGCTAGTCCTCATTTTAAGAAAATGACGCGTTATATCAACTTTATCATAACTCCTAGCGCTATCTGTTGCTGAACTCACGTGTTAATGTGACAGTTAACGCCATCTATTGACGAGTAGTGGAATTTATTATCATGTCGGTAAGATCGTTTATCAGTATGTAGGTAATTAGTATTGAAATATAATTTCTAAAAAACACAATTTACCAAAAAAAGATATACCGAGCAAATCTCGAACGATCTTTTACTCCTACACATGGCAACCAAGTAGGTAACTTATCAGAAGTTTTTATTAACATTTCGAACTGGCTTACAAAATTGAATGCTGAAAAAATCAATGAACACGTCAACGCGAGATAAATTCGTATTGTTCGTTGTTTGTCGTAAAGCCTTATGCACATCCAAAGGCCTGCGCACACCTAGGTCACTGGCGATGGCGATCAATGAAACGCTGTCAAATATCGCTGTCAAATTTGACAGCGTTTCACTGATGGCCATCGCCAGAGACCTAGGTGTGCGCAGGTCTTAAGCGTTCTGCTAGCCATCGCCTAGATGTGCGCAGGCCTTAATTGTATTTGACAAGTAAGTAAGTGTATTGAAGTATTATAGTACTACTTTGTTATAATTTTCTCATTATTAGAGAAAAGTACTACACAAGCCTTGGCCACAACGTCTTTAAATGCCTCTTTTGGTGTTCGCTGTATATAGTAGGATACAGCTCAAGTTACCTAAAAACCTAGAAAAATGACGCTTACTGCAAGGACATAAGAGCTACGAGTAGCAGTGTATAGTCTGATGCGTGTCCTTGTGTACATTACCTGCGGCGAGGAGGCGCACTGCCTGGCCGCCTCCACCATGCGCGCGGTCGCGTCGGCCAGCAACTTGGCGGCCGCCAGCAACTTGCGCTGCCCGTCTGACGGCTGCTGTTCTGCCTCCGTCTGCAAACAACACATACATTTACAACATGACTCTATCGGGACACTACACAGAATGCAATTTGTAATTGCAAAAAAATCATGACTTCATTTTGTTTTTTTTTCTTCATATGTTTTTTTGCCATAGCTGGCAGACGAGCAGACGGGCCACCTGATGGAAAGTAGTCACCGTCACCCATAGACACCTGCAACACCGGAGGTGGTGCTGATACGATGCCGGTATGTACATTATTATGTTTTGTTTCATATTATTATAGTTTGTTATTGATATACCTAACAGTAGTCATAGATAGATAGATAGAAAATACTTTAGTGCTCACAAAAACTTAGGCACAGTACTCTCTAACGGTGAAGAAAAACATCGTGAAGAAACCGGCATGCCGTAGAACCTAAGCGTTCCATAACATGTGTCAAGTGCACGGAAGGAGTCTCTTTGTGCACACTTAAATTCCTTTCACCACACTAATTAGAAATGACCAGTTATACAAGACAAAAAAAGTCAAGTTTTCGCGATAACATGGTGTCAAGTGCACGGAAGGAGTCTCTTTGTGCACACTTAAATTCCTTTCACCACACTGGATCAAAATTACCAGTTACATGACAAAAAAGCAAAGTTTACGCGATAACATAAATATTGTGTCCAGTGCATGAAAGAAGTATCTTTGTTCACGCTTAAATTCCTTTCACCACACTGTTTCGCAAGAAGAAGCCACGTTTTAGCATCGTATAAGATCCTTGTACACATTGCACTTACTCAACTTATCTTATCATTATTGAAGGTTATATCAATTATCGTTCGATTACACATGATAACATATTATAAAAACATATAAATAATTATTTACAATCCAAAGTGCTTCTTACACGTCAATATTAGAATTAATTAGTATTTTTATTGGTCTTGTGATCTTTCTATTTGAATAGTAAAGTTATATTCTATTAAATATGCGTCGATTCAACTTTACTGGGGCGTTGGAGCTAGTACAAGAGAGCCATTTCAATTTCATCAGTGAAATATTAGAGAAGAGAGGACTTAATGGACCAGACGCGGTTATAGAAAACGTAGGCGCAGCCGGAGACAACTACATGTCAACAGTCAAACGAGTCACAGTCAAAGAGAATGGAGAGACATTCAGAATGATAGCCAAACTAGCTCCCGAAGGCGAGATGATCAGAATAATGGCTCAAGTTGCGCTGGTTTTCAAAAATGAACACACCATTTACACTGAACTCTTGCCAAAGTTTGTTCAGATTCAGAAAGCCGCTGGTGTTGAAGAACTGTTCAGATTCGCTGAATGCTACGGATCATCGGACGAGGTACCACATGAAGTGATCCTTCTAGAAGACTTGAAGGAAGCACAATACGATATGCTCAGTAGATTCGAGACTCTTAGCAACGATACAGTCAAAGTCGTGCTCAAAAACATGGCTATATACCACTCTCTGTCTTATGTACTGAAAGATCAAGACCTGGAGACATTCAACGAGATTAAATCTAAACTAGTAGACATGTACAGTGGCCCTATGATAGAATCTGAAGATGGGAAGAAATATTTCAAAGTACTTGAACAAACGACAATTGCTATGTTGGACGATGACAGATACAAGAAGTACGTGACTGGTAGCGTATCTGATATACTGAAGATATACAGTGAGACAGTCAAAGAAGATAAAGGATCTAGATACTCAGTGATACAACAGGGAGATGGATGGATCAATAACATCATGTTTAAGAGCACGGTAAGCGTCATCGGGTCCGGGTAATGTACACAGAGTTTAAACGATGCCACTTTTTTCCACTGGAAAATTTTCAAGGCCCATGTACACTGTAGTATATAAATATTTCGACTATTACTTTTTTTTATCTAGCGATGGTGAATTGCTCTGAAGACAATAACGACTTTGATTTTATTGTAAAAAAAAAACATTCACCATTTTTTAATCTAACATAACCTAACCAATCCTAGTCGGAGCCGCCCTGTAAAGTATCAAGGACAAGTTTGATGGATCAAGTGCAAGAACAAACAAGCAAAAATCCATGTTTGAATTGCTACAGTGTACATGTGGCCACACTGGCATCTTAATAACAGGGTGTACAATAACATGATGTACAGTGGCGGTATGAAAATGTTCGTCGATTTTCAACTTGATTTGTTCAACGTATCACGATCACATACTACCTTTTGAAACTGAATAGACAGAATACACCGATAAAGGCCTGCGCACACCTAGTTCGCTGGCGGTAGCGATCAGTGAAACGCTGTCAAATATCACTGTCAGATTTGAGATTTGACAGCGATATTTGACAGCGTTTCACTGATCGCTACCGCCAGCGAACTAGGTGTGCGCAGGCCTTAAGTTAACGTCACAAATTATGTAAAATGTGTTCATGATCAAGGCACTGGTGCAAGCGAAAACCGACTCTAAGGTGACGAACATTTTCATACCGCAGCTGTACACTGATTTAGTCCCTCTCACCGCACTGGTTCCTTGCAGGGCGGCACGCCATCGGATTGCGTGTTCATCGACTACCAGCTAGCACGAGAGAGTAATCCCGTTTACGACATCATGTACATGCTGTTCAATAGCACCTCACATGAACAAAGAATGGACAAGTATCATGAGTTCATTGATCATTATCACAAGTAAGTTAATATATTCTCTTCTTTAAGATACTTACCCCCGAATACTGAAACGCAACTCAGATTTAAGCACGTCTCAAGCGACGAATATTTGACAGATTTTCATTGAAAACTGTCAAATATTCGTCGCTTGAGACGTGCTTAAATCTGAGTTGCGTTTCAGTATTCGGGGGTTAATCTATATCTATAAAATAAAGTCGTGTTACCCCCGAATACTGAAACGCAACTCAGATTTAAGCACGTCTCAAGCGACGAATATTTGACAGATTTTCATTGAAAACTGTCAAATACTCGTCGCTTGAGACGTGCTTAAATCTGAGTTGCGTTTCAGTATTCGGGGGTTAGTTACACTATTTATAATAAAAGAACGGCGGAACCGATTCGGCTGAAAATTGGTGAGGAGGTAGGTAAAAAACAGTAGGAACCAAGCCGTAGTTTGTTGTCTGCTCTTGCGTCGGCTTGGTCGCGTGGAACTGGCACCTAGACTCACCTAGCTTTAAGACGTTTCAAAGTGATCTTTATGATAAAGAATGTTTGATTAGATTTGATTCAAGTATAGCCAAGCTTTGATTGATTTATAGTGTTTACTACACAAGGATCAGAAAGAAACTCTACTGAGGATTAAGCTCGCCTTTGTACATGTCCTCTATTTCTGTTCTTTTCCTATTTTATACTGTGTACAATAAAGAATTATGAAAGATTAAAATTGAGCCAAAAGTAGCAGAGTAAGATTTAAACCTACCTTTCCCAGCTACAGCTTTGACATACCATTATACGGTACAATATAAAATCTAATGTGGCCTATTTTATTATCACTATTTGATTGATTTGTAATTGAACTCACAACAATCTTATCTGGAAACTCTAAATTTATCAAAAGTATATTAATCATTTGTATTTGTACAAATATTATTATAATATAATTTATAATCCGTATGTATCTGTGTCAGCTGTTGCTATTAGTTGTTAAGCACGGGGCAAGGTATTTTTAACCGAGAACCCAGAAGACTGTTTTTCTTCTGGGCAGGCATTTATGCCAGTTCCCTTGTGCTTCAAGTTGCCCTGTTTTTGGTAAATGAGTATGAGGCCACAGAGGGTTCCGTTCATTAGAAACAAAAAAAAATTCAGCATAATGTCCGTAAATATTGCGGAAAGTTTTCAGATTTTTCCGTATACTTGTTGTCTAAGATGATATTACTTGCCAAATTTTATAGTTCTAGGTCCTATAAATTTTGATTCCCTTGGGAGTATCGAAATATTAAGTTTTTTGCGGCTTAGGGCGCTTGTACACGCTAAGAAAAAACGCCGGGTCTACCCAAGAATTCGTGTCGTAACTAGAAAATAACTGTGTACACTGCTCGCAGCGGTGCACGAAAAAAATCTTATCTGCGCAAGACACGACGCGGCGAACGTTGTTGCGTTTTCGTGTGTGGAAAAGACAAAATTCTTGTCGTCTACACGAAGAATTTGTCTTGTCTGTCGCAGGAACGGCAAATTTTCTTAGCGTGTACAAGCGCCCTTAGGCGGTCGTATTTTTTTTACGTTAACTAAGAAGTTCAATTTTTCCACAGCTTCAAAAATTAGTATACAATGGAGTTATCGATTTAATTTCAACTCGATACCTCCACGCGTCTTCGAGAAGTCTTGACAGACGGACAGACAGACAGCCAACTAAATGATCCTATAAGCGTTCCGTCTTTACTTTTTACGGAACCCTAAAAAACCAACAAGTCCACATATTATTTTGTTGTATTCCAGAGAACTAGACACGTCCCTCCAACACTACGGCCTGACAGCTGACGTAACATACCCCCGCGACCAACTCAACAGCGACCTTGTCCGCTACGGCAAGCTAATGTTCGCGACCAGCCTAATGCTCGCCAACACCGTGATCAAGAAGTCGGAGGACGCAGAGAAAATGAAGGAGATCATGAACACAACTGCGGATAGTCCCATTTCAGATCAGAGCATGCAGAATATGTTTGCTTTGCATCCCGAAACTGCTGTGCTGTTCAAGAGTCGAGTGGAGGGACTGGTTGATAGTTTTACTGAGTTTGGATTACTTCAATAAAACACTTTAAAATAGAACTATTCTTCTTCATTTCGCGTTACTAGTTCTTTCCAAGCAGAGTGTGGTGAAAGAATTTTATACACAGGACACACAGGATTTTATACATAGGACTTATACTCGTACACAGTCAGCTAGCAGTTGAATAAGACATTATACACAGTCAGCTAGCAGTTGAATAAGACTTATACATAGTCCGCTAGCAGTTGAATAAGACTTATACATAGTCCGCTAGCAGTTGAATAAGACTTATACATAGTCCGCTAGCAGTTGAATAAGACTTATACATAGTCCGCTAGCAGTTGAATAAGAGTGGTGCACAGTCCAGTGCCTGGTCGGTCCCGTGGAGTAGAGTGGAGGGAGAGTACATACCTTAATGTTGGTGATGAGATGCGCCGTGGCCTGTCCCAGCAGGCGCGCGTGCCGCAGCATCTCCGCCGCGTCGGGCGCGCCCGTCACCCGCCCGCTGCACACCATCACCGACTCCACCGACTGCTCCGTCACCGACACCTGCGCGCGACGATCTACACAACGAAACCAACGATGTAACACAACTTGCATGTGACACCTATTCGGCGCACGTGGAAATAAAAGGAGGAGCGAGCGAAGCGAGAGGTCTATTTCGGGATTCCGTCCCACACACGTTATTTCTGGCGCTCTAGGTTACTATCCTTTTCATTATACTGTAGAATATGGTAGATATTTCGAAGTAATAATTGGAAATTTTAGAGTATTTTAGATTAGAAATGGTACATTTGAGAACATCTTAAAACGTTCTGTATCAAAAATGGGATGTTTGAGAACATCTTAGGATATTTTGAGCTAGTAATGGTACATTTGAGATCATTTTGAGAAATGTTGAGCTAGTTGTGATACATTTGAGAACAAACTATTACATTTTGAGCTAGTAATGGTACATTTGAGAACATTTTGAGAAACGTTGAGCTAGTAATGGTACATTTGAGAACTAATTATTACATTTTGAGCTAGCAATGGTACATTTGAGATCATTTTGAGAAATGTTGAGCTAGTTGTGATACATTTGAGAACAAACTATTACATTTTGAGCTAGTAATGGTATATTTGAGAACATTTTGAGAAACGTTGAGCTAGTAATGGTACATTTGAGAACTAATTATTACATTTTGAGCTAGCAATGGTACATTTGAGAACAAATTATTTTATTTTGAGCTAGTAATGGTACATTTGAGAACTAATTATTACATTTTGAGCTAGCAATGGTACATTTGAGAACAAATTATTTTATTTTGAGCTAGTAATGGTACATTTGAGATCATGTTGAGAAATTTTGAGCTAGTAATAACCCATTTGAGAACATCTCTTGCCAGCAACTCACCGAGTTGACAATGCGTCAGCAGTCTCTCCAGTTCCTCGGAGACCCGTCCCGCGGCCGCCGTGAGATGGTCGACGGCCGGGCCCGCGGTCTCCGGGACGGCGCGGCAGGAGTCCACGAGACGCTCCACCGCCGCGCCCACCTGCCGCGCGGCGCTGATCAGCTGCTCGCGACACGCCGGGTTCTGGATGGTGGGCGCTACCACCTGCCATAGACATGACGACTCATTTTCAAAATCTCTTCAAACATATTCAGAAGTATCTATTATGTCTAAAATATATCATATTTCTGTAGAAAACTAATGTTTTTGTGCAATGAAAGTACATTTAAATTTAAATTTTCAAATTTACGCCAAAACGCTCGCTGGTGTCATGGCGTCGGTTATTACGTCACGGTGCAGTAAATCAGAATGACGTTTACAACACCGTGACGTAATTCGCTCTGACCGGTGTTTAAGCTATCATGGCGGATTGTTGTATTTTGTAGATTTATTTTAACAAATAAATTATTAATCTCGACATTAATAAGAAAATAAATAAAATTTTCAAAATATTTGGCAAGTTTTATCATCCGCACTTGATGTGCGGGCAGGTTTTTTCCGCAAGTAGGCCGCTAGTGGGCCCTTTTTGCGTGACCCTTGACACGTGTTGCTCGAACTTTTTGAGGTTCTACAACACGCCGGTTTCCTCACGATGTTTTCCTTCACCGTTTTGAGAGTACTGGCATAGTGCACATAAATTTTTCGACAGAAAAACTCATTGGTACACGAGTGGATTTGAACCCACGACCTTCGGATCGGAAGGCGGGGCCACTACCACTAGACCACCAGTGCTCTTTCAAAATCTTTGAATCCTTTTTCATTAGATCAGATAAATATTTAGGCGATACTTGATGACTGTGTTCATGCCTATTATTCTCACCTTAGTGCAGGCCACAAGTTGGCTGGTCGCCAAGGCACAATGCGTGGCGGCTGCTATGATATTATTCTGCAGCTGCGTGTCGTTCTTGCAATGAGCTGCCACGTTCTTGGCCTTCAGTACCAGCGCCGCTGTGGTGTTGGCCACGGACTTGGCTAGAGAGAGAAGGATGTCCTGGAAACATATGCGAGGTTAGAGAGGGAGGGGAGATTTCAATTTGAATGTACGCTTCGCTTACCCGTATAGTTTCACTTTGATGGATTTAAACTACACACGAAACAGATATTTGTTTAAAATTCAACCTGTGTTTTATTTGTGTATTGTGTCCTTTTTTTCTAACATTTTAAAAGATCTTTTTCAGACATATCCACACTGTTATTTCTTTTCTATAACTAAGCCTGATAAGATATAGCTTATGTCTCCAGAATTCAAGCTATGTTTATCTGCGGGGTGACTTTTGTTGCAATCAAACTTTTGTTGCATAAGGCTGGCGTACCGGAGTCCTAAATTTTCTATGATCTTTCAAATATTATATTGTCTCTTGGCCTCAACATTCTTCCCTAAAGACCTGCGCACATCTAGGTGATGGCGATTCGTTATCGCATAACTAACAGGTGGATTATGGCTGAAAATGGCTGATGTAAAGTGAGGATGCAGCCTAAGATGTATGCTCTATCTAAGGCTGCATCCTCACTTTACATCAGGTGTGATGGCAGCGAAATGCTCAACTATTTATATTATAAAAAACCATTTATTCCTTCCAAATAACTGGCGTTAGATAACCCGTGATCTACGAATATTTTCCTCAGAGAGTACTGTAGACCTACCATGAACTCTGTCTGGCTCTGTCTCTGGCTTTGGTTTTGAGTCTGTGTGAGTGCTCACCAGTATATTATACTGTGTGTGACGTTTTGACGTAGGATTTATTTAGTCAACACTCACAACAGACTTAAAACCAGAACCAGAGACAGAGCCAGACAGAGCTCATGGTAGGCCCACTGGTTATTTCAGCGGATTTTTTTTAGCTAGAAATCGTTTTTTACTTTAATAATCGAAAACCAAACTACTACGCCTTACGACGCCATTTTTCCTCCCTCTACTAGTGATGTCTCGTCGCTCGGTGCGAATAGGGATGTCCTATTCCCAAAACCGGTTAACAGTAGACAGCTTCTACCTCTCAGTCACAAACTACAGGGGTATGTTAGTAACCAGTTATATTTGTAACCACATTCACTTTCACCGGACAGTTAGTCGGAAATAAAACAATACTTAGATTCAAAGCAAATGTAATTACAAAAATAACCTTTTTTCAGAGCGTTTTTCGATGACCAAACAAAACTAAAAGAAAAGGCTTAAAATAAAAAATAGGCTAAAGAATTTCATAAGGTAGACCCGAACTACATCAGGTGGGCCATATGCTTGTTTCAACAGTTAGTTACATAAAAAAAAAACTAGTTAATAAATAGTAAGACCTATTTATTATGTCAATAAATTTGAATCCCCAGGCGTGGTAGACATCTCCGGAGATCTCTCTGAAGGAGATGGCTCTTAGTGATAAGACAGCCCATTATACCTCTAGTTTTTAAGTTTTCTTATTTTGTTATGTGTAATCTTTCACTTTTGTGTACAATAAAGTTATATTCTATTCTCTTCGGAACCAAGTATCAAGATTAATTGAAAATGTCTATGAGAGGTAGTAGAGTATTTGCTTCTACGCAAATATAATATTTAGCACATACCCATTGCAGCCCGAATGTTGATAAAATACAGGAAATATTGATGATAAAATTCTAAGTAAAAATATTTTGCGTAATTGGACTTTTTTTATGAATAAGAGAGGAGTGAATGCAGAGATGACGGCTGACAGAGGGGAATGGAGGAGGAAGACATGTTGTGCCGACCCCACATGAAGTGGGATAAGGGCAGGAAGAAGGGCTTTTTATATGAACATATGCAAGCCCACTCGATGTTCAGTGAATAACGTTTGAAGTTTGAAGTGTAGCTTTTTTTAATAGCTTTGTTTGGTCGAAGAATTAAGTTAAAGTAATACCACAACCTGAAAGCAGCGATGATAAAACATTGAGTTAAATCATATTAATATACCGTTTTTTAAAACGAATTGTCAAACAAAAAATATGATAGAAATGAGATTTTAGGGACAAAATTTCACCCATGCCCATATTTATGGATCCCTATAGTATCTGGGATATAGTTTTAGACTCTAAACTTAGAGTTTAGAGTAGAACTGAACAAATTAGTGTTAGAATTAGATTAGTTATTAATACCCAATAGTTTTAACTCAATGTTAACCATCATTGCGTAAAACTATTATAAAATAATGTAAAATAAAAATAAAACTTAACAAAATAAATATGAAAGTAACAGTGTCTCTAAAAATAGTAAAACTAATTTGAAAAATTTAACAAAAAATAAAACATGGCAATATTCTGTTGTACTATTAAGTGGCAGTAATTTGATTAGTATTTTAAACATTTATAAATACAATAGTACATTTCCAAAATGTTTAATCTTGGTTGTACAGTAAGCGACAAAAGAAGATGAACAATCTTATTTATTGAATGAAATGCTCCTATAATTATAAATTGTAATAAATTTTAGTTGATGGTATAATTTTAAATTGTATAATGCCAAATTCATGCAGTAGGTAAAAATGGGTCAAAATTGTAACGAAAGCATTTTGTTTTTATAGCAATAGCTTGTTTAGTTTGTCGAATTATAATTAACTTACTCATCAATTTATGTCACCAACTGTACAAGACATTGTATAAAAACAACATTCAGGACGGACTGTTTAAGGCAGTATTATTATTAAGTTAAAACAAGTTGGTTAAATATGTACAGACGACTAGGTAAAAATGGGCAGTTAGCCCTCGACTTGAATTAGTTTTAGCTGCCTTACAAACTGTATATAAGTACTTTTAGAGATAATTTTTCCATCATTTCATTAAAAAAAAATCATCTCTTCTATAAGCTTGGTAAAAACAAGGACTCAGTCTGATAATTTAGTGATTTTTAGATATCTAATAATGTAGCATATAATTTGAATTCCTAATATTTAAGTCCAATCAAAACGCCCATTATGCGCATTTATAATTACTTTTAACTGCCTTATAGTTTTGTAATAAGTACTTTTAGTCTAAGCGGTTTTATGATGTCTAATAATTTAACATATAATTTTATTGTTTTGTGATATTATGCTAAATAAGTTCATTTGAAATAACAACAACAGCTGTCTTACAATCTTTTAAATAAGTACATTTCGTTTTAATTTAGTAAATTTTAGACTTCTAATAATTTATCATAGTTTTAGTACCTAATATTTTTTATTAATCAAAATGTCACATAAGTAATTTTATAATTATTTTTAGCAGCCTTACAATTTGGTATAAAAAAATGATTTTTTGATGTCTAAAAATTTAGCTTAAATTCTAATACGATTTAGTATAATATGATTTAGTAAATAACGTATGACTTCTAATAATTTAGTGTAGATTCCTAAATGTTAAATCTTTTCGTTCAATTTAAATGCCTGATTTAATTTATCATTTTATTATTTTATTTTGTGTATAACTTGATACTGTTTACCATGTTAAATCACCAAGACTAGATTTAGTAAGCATTAGGGATTTCAAACAAAATATAAGTATAAATTGTAATTACATACTTATGTACAATAAAAACTGCCTAATTGGTTACATATCTGGCAAGAGTTTATTTTATTTATTTTTAAATCACAAGGTTTAGTTTTAATTAGTTTTAGTTTTTTTTGTTAATATTATGAATTTTTGTTTTGTTGTTATAAAATTAAAAATATATGTTGTACAGTGTCAAAAAAAAAAAAAAAAAAAAATAGAATTTCATTAATCACAAGCACAAATGATTAAGTTTCTTGGGGGTTTGTCAATTAAATCTTAATCGATTTTATATAATAATTCTACGAATTGTGATGTATGAGTTGATATATTTTTGTCATTTTATTAACTACCATGAGTATTTTTAAGTAAGTTACTACTTTTTAGTATTTTTTAAATCCAACGCTTACTAATTTCTAAGTTAAAAACTAAATAATTTTTAAGTTGTCATTGTGTAGTCTTTTGCCCATTATTACTTGTCTTTATATATTTAACAAACTTTAACAATTATTTGAGATTCATTTCAAGAGATTTTATAAAAATAGTTTTGTATATTTAAAAAAATATATCACGTGCGTATAGAACGATTTTTCAAGATTTTTAAATTTTGCTTTTTATAATACTTTTCGGGTTTTGCGCGCGTTTTTAGAACAAAATTTTGTTTAACAGTCTATTATTCCAATAAGCTTAGTTTTTGCTACAAATTATGTTATTTCATTAAAATCTTTTTTCAAACCAAAACAGTTTTTTTCCATATTTTAGATATTGTTACTTTTATTACTATTAATGTTAACAAAGTTAATAGTTTAGTATCCACAAAACTATACTTGTTTACAAATTTAGAACCATTACACCAGAACCGCACCACCTATTTCAAAATCTAAGCGACCTCAAAGCATCTATCCCCAACCGCGGTACCATTGCTGTTCTCACAAGAGTCTTTGAAAAACATGCACTGTATCGAGACAGCAATGAACACGAAAATTAGTGCTAAAATTAGGAGTATATTCAGCCAGTTTTCCTTCCAAATTCTTTGAAATTCCAACTCTAAACATTCGCATTTGGAGCAACATTTCTGATCTGTTCTTGGACAGCGTTTCTTACAATGTACACAGTAACCTCTAATATATCTTTCCCCCGTGACTTTAAAAGTAGGATTGTACACTATTCGTATTTGTGTTTTACTTTTATCTTTATCTAACTCGACTTTAGTCTGTCGATCGCGCGATTCGCTAGTGAAGTATCTTTCGCTTTTTTTGACAAAGTTCTCGAAATTATCACCTTTTTTTTTAGTTAGCTCGTTTTTTTTGAAGCTAGCTTCAGCGGATTCCATGAAAGTTTCAGTGGTGGTTAGAACTCTGTTGTATTTGTCGTACTTATCATGGTTTAATATCTTCATGTTCAGTGAGCCAGCGACTTTGGTGCTAGGTCCGTTGTGTGTTACATCATTTCTGATACTATGGCATTCTATCTTTTTATCATATTTATTGAATTGATCGTTTATATCGTTTTTATCAATATTGTTTGAAAGAAAGAACCTTTGTCGAAGCAACTCGTTCTTTATACGCCTGTCTAGGTTTATATTAGGACTGCCTTGAGGCTCAAACGTTATATTCTCATAATCATGATAACTTTTATCATCGCTATTAATATCATTAATATTTTTAACTTTCTCATTCCTGATTCTTGCGTTATCATAATGATTTATATCATTGTCAATATTTTTAATTTTAGCTTTGTCAAAGTTGACGTTGGCATAGTCGTGATTAGAGAAGTCTTTTTTGAAATTGTATATCTTATCTGAAATAGTTTTGGGATGTATTTTAGGCTTATCTTCTAGATAACCTTTACAGTTAGCTATTATTGTTTCATAATCATCACTGGTTTTGTTATTCAACTTGTCTTTATTGTCGTTAACATCATTCCTCTCAGTAGATTCTCGTTTTCTCTTAAAGATAGCATTACAGTAGTCCACGCTTCTATAGTAATCACTATCGGATTCCTCTTGTATTACATCTAACATACCCCAGTTCCTACTCGTGTCTACATCTTCATAAATACTCTCATCATCAATTGTGAAATCAGAACATTCATCGTAGATGCTATCGTTATCATTTACATCATTTTTGACTCCATTACCTCCATTTTGAAGTATATTGCTATTATTATTAAGTCCATTTTTGTTAATTTCAATATCTTCAAAATCGCTACCAAACTCTTTGCTCTTAAAGAACGCACTGTAAAAGTTATCAACGCAGTAGTTAAGCTTCCTGTAAATGAATGATTTCTTCTTGGACTTGTCTCTGTCTACCGTTACCTGTGTCTCCTTGTCTTCTTCCGTTTCTTCGCCGATGGTGTGTAGGACAGATGTAGATGCTTCTCCAACGCGAGAGGCCGCGTTAAGGAGGTTCTGACGAGGCTGGAAAGAGAAAGATGACTGTTAGAAGAATGCAGATATACTTGGAAATATACACTGAATTCTTGGAAACTAGATGTGACCTAAAACATTAACCCCCCTCAATAATAATAGAGATGGCAACAGATTTACGACGTCTAGTAGACGGTCTAATGTCTACCCTTCCTTAGTCTTCTGGTTACTTACCTCCTTAGTCTTCTGGTTACTTACCTCCTTAGTCTCCGGCTCGGCTACCTTCAGCAGATCAGTGAACGCCGTGCACAGTCTTCTGGTGGCGTCCAGTAGACGGTCTCATATCTAGCCTGCCTTGGTCTTCTGGTTGCTTACCTCCTTAGTCTCCGGCTCAGCTGCCTTCAGTAGATCAGTGAAGGCCGTGCACAGTCTTCTGGTGGCGTCCAGTAGACGGTCTCATATCTAGCCTGCCTTGGTCTTCTGGTTACTTACCTCCTTAGTCTCCGGCTCGGCTGCCTTCAGCAGATCAGTGAAGGCGGTGCACAGTCTTCTGGTGGCGTCCAGTAGACGGTCTCATATCTAGCCTGCCTTGGTCTTCTGGTTGCTTACCTCCTTAGTCTCCGGCTCGGCTACCTTCAGCAGATCAGTGAACGCCGTGCACAGTCTTCTGGTGGCGTCCAGTAGACGGTCTCATATCTAGCCTGCCTTGGTCTTCTGGTTGCTTACCTCCTTAGTCTCCGGCTCGGCTACCTTCAGCAGATCAGTGAACGCCGTGCACAGTCTTCTGGTGGCGTCCAGTAAACGGTCTCATATCTAGCCTGCCTTGGTCTTCTGGTTGCTTACCTCCTTCGTCTCCGGCTCGGCTGCCTTCAGCAAATCAGTGAACGCCGTACACAGTCTTCTGGTGGCGTCCAGCAGACGGTCTCCGTTGTCGTCGTCGTCCATCAAGGCTGCTATCATCTGCACTCCCTTGGTGACCTCGGGCAGGTTGCTGGTGATGGTCGTGATGGCGGCGCCTACTGCTGTGTGGTCTACTTCCTCTATTGAACCTACGGATGAGAATATCAGTATTAGCTAGTCTCGTATGCGTTGATATTGTCTGAATGACTGGAAAACTAGGGCCCAAAAGTAAAAGATTTAGAATTTCGATATTGGATTATAGAGATTTTTAGAGAATTTTACTTAGAACATAAATGTATCGTATTCGTGCAATGAAGTCCAATATGGGTTCTTTAAGTCTAAGCCGTACGCTCACGCCAAACAAAATAAAGCTATTTTATGAAAATGATAGATTTTTCGCAACTTTGCTCGCCCCGATCCCGTAACTTTTTCGAGATAAAAAGTATTTGTCTTTTTCCCGGTTTTAAGCTATCTCCCACCAATTTTTAGCCAAATCGGTCCATCCGTTCGCACGTAATGGCGTGACCAAGGGAAATAGGTATTCATTTTTTTTTATAATATAGATCAGTACCCAAAGTTCCAGTGCATTTACAACATTTCGTTACCAAATGTTGTTTTCGTTTCGCCCACGTGTCTCTGTCTTTTGTATGGAAAAAATATGAGACAGCAAAAATATGTTACGTATTTAGAGATTCTCATAATTTTTCCATGCAAAAGAGAGAGGCACGTAGGCGAAACGAAAACAGCATTTGGTAACGAAATGTTGTAAATGCACTGGAACTTTGGGTACAGACAGGTGGATGTAACAAGTATAGTGTAGTGTAGTATAGTATAGTGTGTACCGGAAGTGAGGGTGACGACTTGCGCGGTGGCGGCGTTCATGGCGGCTATCTGTGACGTGACCACCTGCTTGTTGGTGTCCATGGTCACCTGCTTCCACTTCTGCGACGCCAAGTCCTGCCCCAGCTCCGGCAGGCGAGCCTAAACAACACATTATATTATTAACATTTATTCATATTAATCGAATCAAATCAATTATATTTATTTGGAAACAAGGTAGAACGATGCGGCCTGCAGAAGTATAAAACTGTGTCTCAGCCAGTAACGCCCTCCTCTTGGCAGGTGACATCCAATTTAAAACATAGAACCTATGAGAAGTGTTTAAAGTTTAACATAAGAATTTACTTATAAAATGCTTTTTTTTTGTTAGGGAACGGAGTATTTAGGTGTGGATTGTGTAAGGGTGTGTGTATGTGTGTTTGAGTATAAGTCGTGTCGTAACTCGTGAATCGCAAGGATCACTTTAAATGGAGGTAATCCTAGTTTGGGTACCAATGTTATCCCAACAGGAAACTTCCATTCTAAGCTGTACTACTGTGTATCTTACCCTGGTAAGATGTGTATCTTACCCTGGTGAAATGTGTATCTTACCCTGGTGAAATATGTATCTTACCCTGGTGAGATGTGTATCTTACCCCGGTGAGATGTATATTTTACTTTAGTGAGATGTGCTCTTACCCTTGTGAAATATGTATCTTACCCTGGTGAAATGTGTATCTTACCCTGGTGAACTGTGTATCTTACCCCGGTGAGATGTGTATTTTACTTTAATGAGATGTGAATCTTACCCTTGTGAAATATGTATTTTACCCTGGTGAAATGTGTATCTTACCCTGGTAAGATGTGTATCTTACCCTGGTGAAATATGTATCTTACCCTGGTGAGATGTGTATCTTACCCTGGTGAGATGTGAATCTTTCCCTGGTGAAATATGTATCTTACCCTGGTGAGATGTTCTTCGGTGTGCTTTATAATCTCTCGTCCCGAGGTGATGGTCGACAGCAAGGCTCGCTGCGGCTCTGACAGCAGTGACGTCACCTTATGCTGTTGTACTTGCGATGCCTATACGTAAAATAAGTATTAGTGGACGTTTTCTCAGCGCTATTTAGCCCCAAACTAAGACAAACTTGTACTAGGAAAGGAACATTAACATGTGTCTAGTGCTTGAAAGAAGCCTCTTTGAGGAACACTGAAAATCCTTTCAAAACACTGGTTCAATTTGTAATGTTTTCATCAAGTATACGCATTCTTAATATGTCACTTTTTTACAGTATTATAATACCTACACTTTGTATTTCGTAGACTGATGATCCAAAAGTAGGCGTGTAACAAGAAGAAATATATTCTTAAGTCAAAAATAAAAACATCTGTTTCGTATAAGTTTTGTACACTATTTAGCGTTGTACCTACTCAAGAACGTAAACTATCGAGATTCAAGCGATTTTCGTAGAAAACTGGCCCAAAATCACTGCAATTGTGATCGTTTCCACCCCGGCTTCGTACGGGTGTCATAAAAAAAGTGAAGTTTTCGAACTGTACGAAGCTAAGGCAGATGGCTAGTATGTAGTATAAGCAAAAAAACACTATCTAGCCCCAAATTAAGCTGAGCTTGTACTATGGGAACCAAATAGCTAGCTGTTATAATACTTATCTAGTTTTTTTTTGTAAATACATACTTAGAATCCAATAAAACACCCAGACAGAGAACAAAAATCTGCGTTCACCACACAAATATTTGTTCTCGGCGGGGATCGAACCCACGACCTACGACGCAGAAACTAAGCCAACAAAGATAAAAGAGCAACATAAGAGTAATACTAACAGCGGGCGGCGTGTGTCCGGTTATGATCTGTCCCGAGACGGTGGTCTGCTGCGCGCCCGTCACGTGACCCACAGCAAACGACTTCGCACCTAATATACAATACAATACAAGCTTTATACAATACATGTGCTGGCAAATTAACATTCTGCAAATATTAAACTAATGTCAACTAAAATTCTAGGTAAGTGCAACGATTTGATTTGTATTTATATCCTTCTGTTTATTGTGTGTTAAGTGGTAACCATTGCCTATAACAAAGCAGTGCATCGTAGGTCACGTGACCTAAGATGCACTGCCCTGCGTCCATCAGCTTGAGGCATACGGATGTTCAGCCTCACCTGCCAGTAATGTCACCCACACCCTTCAAACCGACACACAGTGATGTTGCTTCACGAAAGGAATAGGCATGGTGGTAGTACGCACCCCCACGAGACACACACAAAAAGCACAACTACTGCTTAAAAAAACTGCTGTCAACTAAAATTAAATATGTGTATGTGCATCATTTCTGGCATATTTTTCTGGAAAATGGTCGCTACGACAGAATGCCGCGTGATGATTTCCTATCGCTGTTTTCCTTCAAGGACTAAAAGCACAGGATTTTCTGATCATTTGCTTCAAACAGATCTAGTTACTTATTGAAGTGAAAATAAACTAAAAGAAAAAGCCGTTGCACTATACAATAGCAAATTTGGTATAATAAATAAAAAAGTTTTGCAATAAAAAAGTTTTGCAAGGCAGACAGGAGCTGGCAGAACTGAAGCCTTGTCTAATTCAGAAAAAAGTATTCAATCCTAAGGATATAAGCTTTACTAACAAAATGATCCTTTGTTGATTTGAATAAATGAATTAATTCAGTCGTAAAATACAAAAATAATTATATATAAATGTCTTACTTTTAGGATTCTATACAACTTCTAAACAACAAAGCGCTATGTACAGTCGCGGTATGAACATGTTCGTCACCTTAGAGTCGGTTTTCGCTTGCACCAGTGCCTTGATCATGAACAGAGTGAGTTTATTTTGGTTTCTTGTGTTTATTTTATGCGACTCACATAAAGTAAACACAAGAAACCAAAATAAACTCCTATTTCCAAAATGTAGACTACAAAAAAGTAATAAGTCATTTCTTAGAAACTGCATACGTTTTTACAATAAGATTCCAAATGAGATATTAGAACTAAATGAGAGAAAATTCAAAAAAAATATCAAGACTAACTTAACAAGATGTGCATACTACAAGTGCAGTGACTACACTAGTGATCAGAATGCTTGGAAGATGTCCGTGTCTGTGCTAGCAAAACACGAATTTTAGAGAATTTACCACCAACTTGACATATAAAATGTATTATGTAAATGTGTTATTAAATGTATTATTTAGCAATGTTATTATATTTTGTTTAAATTAACTCTGTTTGACAAGGCCTCTTTACAGCCGCTAATTTTTTTATAAATCTCTGATTATTTACTTTTTACTTAACTTGCCTACTATTCTGACAAGGCCTATGTACAGCCGCTAAAGTACAATGTAATTACAAAACCAAGTGTTCCTTGTGTTCCAAATGGTGAATAAATAATATGACTATGAATATGACTAACACATTTTGACATAATTTGTGACGTTAACTTATCGGTGTATTCTGTCTATTCAGTTTCAAAATGTTATATGTGCTCGCGATACGTTAAACGAATCAAGTTGAAAACTGACGAACATTTTCATACCGCGACTGTACATCAATAATAAAAGAAATGATATAACTAGTGCTAGTTTTTGCGTAAAAAGCGTATAAATACCTTCCGCGCCGGGTCTGTGCACGGCGGGCTTAGCGACCGATTCGGTGTCAATACGCTTGCCCGACTTGAATGTGTCGTGTTGGATTATATTGGCCCTGGGAAACATTACAATAATCAAAAAACAGCATAAAAAATTACTAATTTTCTAAATCTAAGGTCAAAAAACTCCTCGTTGTAAACGACATGACAGCTACATAAAGAACATAATTGAAGGAAAGGTTGAAAGAAAACGGGGAAGAGGAAGGACAAGATTAAGTTACGTGATCCAGATCAAAGAAAAGAGGTCGCTGTCATGTCGTATAAGGAAGTCAAGGAGGCAAAATTCGAATTGCATCAAAACCCCGACAAGAGCTAAGCTCTTAAATTTAAGAAATAGAGCTGTTGAGTTTATGAAAACAATTGGAACATTAAACATTGTAGACAAGATATCAAATCGAAAAGTAACGCAAAATCCAAAATAACGTAATATGAATAGCAAGGAACGCGCGGGGTTCAAACCCACGCCCACCATCGTGCCACTGAGCAGTGAAAGCTGTGTTTATAACGTACTTGGAAGGAGAGACTGAGTCTTCCAGCATAGCGGATCCCTCGTCCCCCTCTATGCCGAGATGGTCCTTGGCGCGTTGCTTGCGTACTATGATGTCGATGTACCCGGCTATCACTTGCAATATCTGTTCCGCTTCGGTCGTTTGAACTGAGTAGTATTGATCACTAGAAAGAAAAACAATTTTTTATAGCGGTTAGACATGCAGAATTACTAAATTGTTTGGTTAAAAAGAATCTTTGTTAATGTAAATGAGGAAAAGATTCGGTCCGAGCATGCCTCCCTGTGAAAATCCGTGGAAAACAGTGGGCTCTGTACTTAGAAGTCTCATACAATTGACTCCTTGGGTCGTATAAGCTTATGTTTCATGACGCGTGTTAATGAATTGACATTATTTACTGTGTGCGTACTTAGTTCTGTCCTTTCACCACACTGGTAGACTGGACCAGAAACAGAAATAATGTTTTTGCATGATTATAAGCAGAACATGGCTGAGCGTGAATCTATATGTGTCACCCTGTACCTGTAGTAACCTGTGTTTCGCAAATAAATGATTGTATTGTAGAAGCGACTGACCTGTAGTCTCCGAAGTCGAGAGTAAATGTGTTGGGACTTGCACACCAACGTCGAACAGTGGTGAGCGGCCACGTCTGAAGGATCTCTTTAGTTCGCTCATCGAGACGAAGCACGGACTCCTTGGTCACGCCGAGCAGACGTGGTACGAGTTTGTTCTTGCCCTTCATCTTTTCCTTCACACATAAAAAATACTATATAAATGTGGCGCAGTCGGTGGGATAAACATAAATATTGGCAGTAGTAATTTTTTGTTTTCACTTCTGTTGTCACTCCAGAAGGGCAAGTTGCGTTTTACTCGATCAGTTTGAACAATTCATTTCATCTACTTGTCTCTCTCTTTTGTATGGAAAAGTATGAGACAACAACAATACGTTATGTAGAAACAATCGAAACGAGTAGTTGTCTCATCATTTCTACATACAAAAAAGAGAGATAACGAATTGATCACACTGATCGAGTAAAACTCAGGCTAAGGGTACTGGAGTGCGATTGTTTTTAAATATCTTACTTAGTTTGAAACTTTTGTGCAATGAGCATCAATATTAGCTTATCTGTATTTAGCGCAGCCAACAGGATAGACATCAACGTACCTTGACCAAGAAGAACGCCACGCCGTATGTCTTCAGCTCCCGCGCGCTCTTAGTATACAGCACTTTAGCATCCAGCTCGCTCAAGCCGGCGTGACGACGATGTTCCTTGAAGACCTTCTTCTCAATGCCTTTTACCTTCATGTAGGAGGCGGGGAGGAATTCTTTGAGGCTGGAAATGAATACGAAAATTTTAAAATTACATGCATTTAATAAGAGTGGCTCAAACATCCCGTAACGGCAGGACATATATGGTCGCAGCACTGATATATTAAGTGATCGTAATTTATTAGAAGGAATTAGAAAGATGTCCAACGTCTAAGAAGTCTTTGGCAGACAGTTTTTAGAATATTCCTCAATATTGATACTTTGTTACAATAATTTCAGAATTTGCATGTTTTTACGAATAATCGATTACATCTACCCTACGAACTTGATTTATATTTGACTGCCATCCTATTATGTTAAATGCTGCATCTTCGGCTGCACTCAGTTTCCATCGGGTGCGATGGCAGTCAAATGCTTAGCTATCTATAATAATAAAAAATACGGGTTGCACTCCGGGAGTGCCGGCAGAAGTGAAAACTTGATTATTAACGTTGAGCATGTTTGATATTTTGGAATGGTTAGGGGGGGCTTGTTTGTTATTTGGCACGCTGTAACATACACGAACATTCGCGCAAGCGCCCTGCGCTGCCTAAACGAAACAGTAGGCCCAGGCATACATTTTCGCCGCGCCGTAGAGAGGGGATAGCTGTCTACTCTCCATCCGTCTTACGCTTTTTCGATCAGGTCACGTGTCCTGACGCGCTGACGCGAGTTTAAGATTTTATACCCATTACAGAAAAAGTGCTCAACGCCGCTAAAGAAGTTTTCACTTCAAAAACTCACTCTAGAAATCCAGTAGTATGCTTGTCTTCCCTGTGGTCTCCAAACTGTATCTGGCATTGGATGCCGGCGAACTCGCAAGCTGAAACAAATGACAACTTTATTATAGCAGAAACGCATATTTCATTAGGACTGGATTAAGATTGAATGGGTACGTTTATTTTTATACTCTCTCTTCGGATAAGTTGAACGCATTTTTCGGATAAACAGAACATAAAAACATTTAATTAGCCAGCCTGTCCAGATCCTCCTGAAGTTATATACAGTCTTTCCACCTACTTTCATATTTACGTGTATATTTTCGTGTTATTGGCATAAACAGGTATCTTGCATATTTTATACATTTACCACCATCGTAAAGATCATAAAGAAGAGGTCCAATTACGGAACCCTGTGTGACTCCAGAGAATATTGAAATAATTTTAGAACAAAAATCACCTATAACGACAGCCTGGGAACGATTGCGTGAGTATGATCCATCCACCTTAGCAGACTAGCATCTTATCCGGGATATCTAGCTCATGAAGCTTTCGTTAACGACGTGATCTACGCAGTCAAATGCCTTTTCAAAGTCCGTGTAGTGAAGAATATAGATGCTTTAATATTTTTAATCCCAGAAAATGTCAACTCTTAAGACATCTTAACCCTCTGACTATTCGCATATTTCTCGCATGTACCCTTCTTTCAACAGTGAGTACCTTTGTCGTGGGTGAGGGGATGCTAGACGAGCCTAGGTGGCCTAGGTTAGTTGAGGTGCGTATGTGACAGGATGCTAGACGAGCCTAGGTGGCCTAGGTTAGTTGAGGTGCGTATGTGACAGGATGCTAGACGAGCCTAGGTGGCCTAGGTTAGTTGAGGTGCGTATGCGTACCTTTGTCCTGCGTGACGGGATGCGTGGCGTCGAGGATGGCGTCCCGCGCCTGCACGTAGAGCAGGTTGAGCTGCACGGGGTCGCGCGAGTCCACGTTGCGGTCGCTGAAGAACAGCCGCCGCCGCAGCAGCAGCGTCTCCGCGCCCTCCACGCCCTGCTCGCGGAGAGTCTTCGACGGCTCCACCCAGTTCACTGCACAACACATTACGTATTATTACTAGCGGCACATAACTGTAGCGCTGAGCGATACGCGGAGGGGATAGCTGCGCATGCGTTGTAGTGTGCGCATGACGCGCACACTGATGGATGTATGGATATGTGCAGAGAGTCTTATTGCGCTGCTTGGCGGGGTAGATGATACCTTGTCAGGCAGCAAAAAGCTGAGTCGGGGCCTATTTGGCATAATAATGTTTCATTAAGTACCTGTTATAATAAATGTTGTGAACGTCTACACCTATGTATAAGTAACTATTATGTCAAATAAATGTATTTTCTTTATTTTCTTTTATTGGTACGGAGAGCGGAGTACGACCAAAGAGCCAATCAGCGCTACGCACGCCCGCCCTTCATTCCGCTAGCCCCCTTCTGGTACCTTATTTTTGACTTCTGCGCAATAACGGTCAGCGCTAATGTTATGTGCCGCTACCTATACACCTATAATAAACAGACTGACAAGTCAGACATTTACAACATTTTGTCTACTTAATGATGTTGTTTTCGTTTCGCTTATTTGTCTCTCTCTACTGCATGGAGAAAATATGAGATAGCAAAAATAGGTGACGTAAAACGAACTTTTAAGATTCTATTAGGTTATTCAACTATTCAAAAAACGGTAAAAACCGTAGTTTGACGTAGTTTGTTGCCTGTTCTTGCGTCGGCTTGGTCGCGTGGAACTGGCACCTAGACTCACGCTAGCTTTAAGACGTTTCAAAGTGATTCTTGAAATTCAACTGAATAAAGACTATTTTGATTTGATTTTGATTAGATTCCCTTCGAATGAGAAGCAGAGCATAGAGCTACCTTCATCATCAGTCCGGAGCTTCTTCCGGAGCTGTTCCATCTTGGCGTCGCGTTCCTTCTCCTGATGCTTCCGCTTGAGCGTGAGGGTGCCGTAGTTGGGCTTCTCGCACGGATCCACTTCATCTTTCTGCTCTTCACGGACCTGACAAATACATCATAAAGTCATCAACATTTACTTTATTAAATATGCCTTTAGTAAATCTAGGTAACGTTTTTGTAACTTCTTCTTCTTGTTTAGTCACACGAGAAGATGTCCACCAAGCAACAAACAAATAAAAATAATAAATATAGAAAACTATCTAGACCCAAGTTAAGCAGAGCTAGTTGTATGGAAACCAGACAGATAAAAAAAAAAATATTGGGGACAATTCACACAACACTATCTAGCCCCAAATTAAGCAGAGCTTGTACTATGGGAACCATAGCTATATGATATGATACTAAAATACTTTTTTTTTGTAAATACATACATAGCATACAATAATAACACCCAGACAGAGAACAAACATCTATGTTTACCACACAAATATTTGTTCTCGGTGGGGATAGAACCCACGCCCCCCAGCTCAGAAGGCAGAGCTACTACCAACTGGCTTGTGCAGGGCATAGACTTACGTACATTTTTTTCTGTAAATACACTTAGAACACAAATTGACACCCAGACAAAGAACAAACACCTGTTCATGTTCCCCACACAAATATTTCTGTGTGGGGATCGAACCCACGACCTAAAACGCAGAAGGCATTCTGTAAATACAATTAGAACACAATATGACACCCAGACAAAGAACAAGCATCTGTTCATGTTCACCACACAAATATTTCTGTGTGGGGATCGAACCCACGACCTAAAACGCAGAAGGCAGAGCTACTACCAGCTGAGCTGAGACTCAACTTGGTTACTACCTACGTCGGATTATGTGAAGTGGCACCACACTGGAACTTAACTGCTATTATTATTTTTGATTTCGAAAAAAAACGGTAGGAACCAAGCCACAGTTTGTTGTCTGTTGTTGCGTCGGCTTGGTCGCGTGGAACTGGCACCTAGACTCACCTAGCTTTAAGACGTTTCAAAGTGATCCTTGTGATACAACTGAATAAAGTCACCTTTAACTTACCAAGCCGTACTCGTCGTAGTTGGTGATGCCGATCTTGGTGCAGATCACCACCATCAGGTTAGCGACGATCTGGCTGTCATCCACTAGCAGAGTCTTCACAGTGCCTGGAACAACAAGTTTATAAACATTTATTTACACAAAGAAACTTACAATTAAACAAATATTTACAAAATGTACAAAATACACAAGAAACAGTTGAGCTATCTGGAGATCGTTACAAACGATCTAGAGATAGCTCAACTGATCCAAATCAGTGCCAGACGGAAGCGTCCCCAAGACGCTGGCGGCATTGCCACGCTGAATAGCAATGCTTATGCGCTGCGCCAGATACCCACCAGCTCTTGGGTCACGCGTCGCCTCGATCAGTCACCTAGACAAAATTTTGAAGACCCGCGAGGCCTCGGTTCCCCACGGACCCAGAGTCTCAACCCCAAGAGGAGCAAATAAGTAGGCTCTGTCGAGACCTGCATATTTGCGCCTCTTGAGATCCTCGGCCAGATCTGCCGCCGCGCCCAATACAAGTTTATTAATAACTAACCAGCGCTATCTAGCCCCAAACTAAGATAAACTTTGACAAAGAAATCAAATAACTCATCATCTACATACATAAAATCATGCCTCGTTCCCATGGGGGTAGGCAGAGATCACGGACTTCCACTTGCTACGATCCTGACACACCTCTTTTGCTTCATTCACTTGCATAAAACAACAGGTTTTCTTCTTCCACTCACCTCTATCATTCGTCATCTCAGTGCTCACTCCTTTCTTACTCATGTCATCTTTGACACAGTCTATCCATCTTTTCTTTGATCTACCTCTTCTTCTATAACAACCATCCACATCCATATCTAACGCTTTTCTCGTAATATTCATATTCATATTCATTTATTCATTGCTTCATGTGTTTTATAGGTTTTAGGTATTTTTATTAGTATTTTTTATTGCTTTCATCCCTACGCATGACGAAAAAACTCCGCATAAAAGAAATCAAATAACTAGTAGAAATACTTTCTTGTATCGTTTCTTTCGGTTCGAGGGATGGGGGAGTCGTAAAAATACATGTATGTGAGGTTAACACTTGTATGCCTCAAGTTGATGGACGCAGGGCATCATCGTAGGGCACGTTCTTAACTTGCGTGACCTGCGAGCCAATGCTTTGAGCGATGGCAATTTTTAATTTTTAAATAAATCTTAGGCCATAATATTGCGTGGTATTGTGGTTGTATTCGAAAACGGACTCTATCTCTATAAGCCCAAGGTCCACTCACCATCAAGCATCCGCACCCTGAGGTTCCTGGTCTTCTTGTTATATTCCAGCAGGTCCCCCGTCCGCAGCATGTAGTAGTCGAGAGAACGCGACGCCTCCAGCCATATGCCCTTCTTGTTGTCCTCGTCTGACGCGAGGAACAGGCCGTATTCTTTCGCTGTGGGAGAGAGATAGACACATTATTGAGAGGACAACTTTTAAAATGAATATTGAATTTTGTATGTTTGTTCTCTGTCTGGGTGTTATACTCGTATTCTATTCATGTTACAGAAAAAATTTGTAAAGAATTAGATTAATTATCTGATTCCTATATAGTACAAGTTCTGCTTCTTCTTCTTCTTCTTATCGTGTCACTGATTCTTTGAACCAAGTGTGGTGAAAGGATTTTAAGTGCGCCTCGAAGAGGCTCCTTTCGTGCACTTGACACATATTTTCGAACTTTTTAGGTTCTACGATATGCCGGTTTCCTCACGATGTTCTGTTAAGTTCTGCTTAATTTGGGGATAGATAATGTTTTATGGTTTGTCCAAAATATTTTATTTATTATTTAGATGCTTTCAAAAGGGGATAGTGGGAGGAGGCTCAGAATAGAGGGAACTGGAAGTCTTTGGGGGAGGCTTTTTCGCAGAAGAAAGACCATAATAGGCTATTAAAAAAAAATACATTATACCTAAACGTTCACAAAAGTTCCATTTCTTACCTTGGTTTTTCATCAAATACAAGAAGTATTTGAAGAAAAATCAATCAAAAGACGATCAAGAAATATCACTTTGAACCGTCTTGATAACTGGACGGATCTATTTAACAGCGCAGAACAGCTAAGAACCTTAGAGCTCCAAGGTATTTGAGAAGCAACTCACGGTCCCCCGAGCCAGCCTCCAGTATCTTCTCCCTGATGACGCGGCATGCGTCGTACACGGTGGTGGAAGGCTCGAACTGGATGGTCTTCACCACCTTGCCGCCGTCCAGCGATATCTTCAGAGAGATGGTCGCCATCTTCACTAGCGAGTGCGCTCTGGAACATACCAGAACCTCGTATGAGTTAGGCAGGGCGCTAACGTGGACACTTGAGGCTGGTGTCAGACACCAATTGGCAAATTAATAATCCGCACTTGGTGTGCGGACTGATTTCTGCATGTAGGCCGCTCGCGGGCCCTTTTTACGTGACGCTTGACGCGTGTTGTTCGAACTTTTTTACAAAAACAAAATAAATAGCTTTGCATCTTTCCACTGGTTCTCTCTGATAGATAACCTTATTCTGGATTGCATTCAAATAAATTCATGAATCCCTTTCGAATTTTAGGTGACAAAAGTCCTTGAAATTGCGTGGCTAGGACACAAAGAGCTCTACTACTAATAAAACATCCTTCTAGCCTAGAAGGATGTTTTATTAGTAGTAGAGCTCTTTGTGTGTGTCTCGTCTGGGTGAGTACTACTAGCATGCCTATTTCTGCCGTGGAGCAGCATTGCTGTGTTTCGGTTTGCAGGTGAAAATACTGGCACGTGAGGCTGAACATCTATATGCCTCCTGTTGATGGACGTTTTTAAAGATGGCAGCACGAGCAACTTTCCTTTTTTGAATAAACTTAAATAGTATTGTTACGGAAGTGGGTACAGGGATTGGAAGGAAACGAACGTTTTACCGAAAGTAGCGATTTATTCGCACTACGAACACGTAACACTGCACTGAACGCGTAGCACTGCACGAAACGCGTAGCACTATCCGACACTGTCCCCGCGCACTATGCGTTACACGGTCCAACGCTGTGCTCCGAACACTGACAGTCCACTGGGAGCACTTTACCACTTTGCACTTCACTTCACTATTCACTGTTCACTTCACTATTCACTTTCACTGTTCACTTTTTCCACTTTTTCACTTTTCCTTCTTGTTCCTTTCTTCAGATCACTTTCCACTGAACTGCCCGTAGACGCGCTTGCAGCTCCTTATATACCCGGAATTTCGATTGTCATTTATTGGATTTCGATCGTCATTTATTGAATTTCGTTAGTCTTTTCGTTTTTCTTCTGTTGGATTCCGATCGTCTTTTCCTTCTTACCTCATTTCTTGTTTTAGTCCAGAACTTTCGGTTCTTTATTTGAATTCCTTAAAGAAGGCACTCGCCGCTACTAGAATTTTCTGGTAACATTAAAATGTCGAACAAAAATCTTCATAGCTGGACCGGGCTCGAACTTGCGTACGTCTGCTTTGCAGTCGTAGCTCTGACAGCCCGGCCGTTGTGACAATGACGATGTTTGCCAAAAACTTCACTGCCTTGCACGCTTACGTAGTTACGTCAGCACGGCGTCACAGTATGGAGAATAACAGATACATAAGCTGTCAAAACGTATCAGCCGGTTGCTACATGCGCGGTTCCTCGATGGTGCTGCGGTGTAGAGTGAGCAGACGTCAGTTTTAGGACATGCAGTATCGGAACCATTCTCAGAACCGGGAATTTTCACCCGATACTGGGCTCGGAACCGGGAATTCCCGGGAATTTCGATACTTTCGATACTGACTTATTTTTTTAATAAAACTGACCGTATAGAAATACAAACCCGTAAACCGTATATACAATGAAAGAAAAACTACTGAAAAAAAACACTTTTCATCCCACCAGCTCTAAAAGTGTGTTTTTGCTGTTCAATATCTGACTGCAAAAGCCGTTTTTATCCGCTAGAGGATAAAGTAAATTTGAATTTAGAATAATGTGTTCACTAAGTTTGAATACACAACCTATTTATTTCTAGCTCCATGGTGCCGAATTTATCATACAACCTATTTTCATCTGTTAAAAACTCGCACTCGTAACCTTCTTGGTGTATTTGTGAATTCAAAACATAATTAAACCTATTAACTTCTACCTCCATGGTGCCGAATTTATCATACAACCTTTTTAAATTTGTTAAAAACTCAGACTCGGAACCTTTTAGTCGCGCTATGTTCTTTTTTGCATTTCCTCGCTGAGGTGGGATGAAAAGTTACGTGTTGCACTCGAGTGCAAAGATTTTTTACCTAGTGCTCTTTTGATTCCTTCGCCAACGCTTAGGATTCTAACTTTTAAACCACTCGCTACGCTCGTGGTTAAACTTTAAAATCCTTCGCTTGCTCGGTCATCAAAATTGAGCACGCGGTTAAGAAGCAGCTTTGTGCTCTTGTACAACAAATAACTATTTTTATTGAGAACCGTAAATTAACCCACACTCAACCACAAAATACACGAAATATTCTCATTTATTTCGCGTATTTCTTCATTATTATAATACTAAAACTCTCTGTGCGTGCACGCAACAATCAGAGCTAGGTTATATCAAAGTTAATCGAATATTCATCAAATAAATCAACAGTTAGAACTAACAGTAACAAACTATGTACGTTATCTAACTAAATCAGCTCAGCAAAGATATAGCGAAATATCAACAAGGCGTAAGTTGAATGTAAAAGCATTTCCATCTCTCGTAAAGAAAGCCGTTCATGTTATTTTCGTTCTTTTTCTAACAGATTTTGTCATAAATAGTAACGAACATATCTAAATACAATATTAAACAATCTTCAATTCAGGTAAAATAAACATGTCATTTTCGGTTTGACTTGTCCGAAATTGTTGAGATATTATCTGAATGATGTAAATTATAGGCTTGTAATTTGTCAAAATATCTAGCAATGTATACAGAAAAGTGAAACTGAACGCATATCTAGTGTTTTTTATCGTCATTTATTTATATCGTACTAGAAAACACCAATAATTGATCATTTTCATCAGTATCGAAAGTATCGAAAGTATCGGGAATTCCTTCGTGGAGAACCGGTACTGGAAAAGTTCAAAATCAGCGATAATTCCCGGTACTTTCGATACTGATACTTCCCGGGAGCATGCCCTAGTCAGTTTCCCCCACTGACCTGTGTATAGTAGCAAATCGTCCCGGCCTCTCGTCAAGATCCGCGAGGTCCAAGGAGTGCTGGCTGGCGCGACGCGGCTGCGGCCGAGCGTGGCTGAACGAACTGTGTCTTGAACGGCTTTCGTGCTGAACCTGAGAAAGAGCAAGGTATATTCTTCTTTCTGATCTCTCTCTCATCGTGACACTGGTTCTTTCGAACCAAGTGTGGTGAAAGGATTTTAAGTGCGCCTTAAAGAGGCTCCTTTCGTGCACTCGACACCATGTTTTCGAACTTTTTAGATTCTACGACATGCCGGTTTCCGCACGATGTTTTCCTTCAAATCTTTTTCTTCTGCCCTTATCCCACTTTATGTGGGGTCAGCACAACATGTTCTCCTATATCAGCTGTCATCTCTGTATTCAAAACTTTCTTATCCAAGTCATCCTCATGTAATTGTGTCTATCGGAAATGTAATGGCATACAAATATTTGGTTATGTCGCAGAAATGGCAACATAGTGCTATAACCAGCCTGAAATAAAGGTTTCTCGAATGGCAACCATGAACCCGAAGCAGGAGTGATCAGTTTCAGTTGCTTGTCGATTCACCAAATTCTTCCCACTCATGGCTAGGTCGCTAACGGAAAATCGTTGTAAATACCTTTTCTGACAGCACTACAGAAAGTGATAGAGGTGTTTGATACTGGTATCCCTACTTGTGGTTCTTAGCTGATTACCAACGGAAAAAGAGCGTAGGCAAGTCCTCTGTCTCATCTTGTTTGAAATTTTTGTGAAGATTGAGGGCAGTCAGCAGCTCGCAAATTAGGAGCGAAAAATTTAGGGGGGACGCCTAGCTTTGTCCAGCGGATCTCCAGTCTTATTTTACTAAATAGAACAGCAGGTAGTAGTAGCAGAGTTATTTGTGAGTGTCTCGTGGGGGTGCGTACTACCACCATGCCTATTCCTGCCGTGAAGCTACATCGCTGTGTTTAGGTTTGAAGGCTGTGGGTGAAATTACTGGCACGTAAGGTGTATCTATGTCTCAAGTTGATGGACGCAGGGCAGTGCCTACAGAGACTTACGAGGCAATGCTTAACTTAACATCAGATTGGCCATATGCTTGCTCCATTAGATAGTTGAATAATACAAATGAGGTTCTGCACTAGATGGAACAGGAACTCACGTGTCTGGGAGAGAGGATCCGTCGCCAGTTGTCGTGCAAAGCGCGCTCGACGCGCTCCCGGATTGAACGTCACGAGCTCGATGGTGCTTCCTGTGGGATGTCCTCAGGTTCCTGTTAACAAGGAAGAAGACATTGAAGACAGCTGTCACGTTTTCCCCTAGAATAGAGACAGTAGGTTGCGTCGTCTTTAACAAAGAAATAATTTTCTTGGTCTTTATAACGGCTCTCAAAAATATTAACTTAACTTATGAGTCCTAAGATTGGACACTGTTAAATTTAATTGCATAATAAATATACTGAATAAAACAATAATAAGTTAATCAATATATGCAAATACAAAATATTTTAAGGAAAGCGGTTACGGTAACTCATGGACTTAACTTACAAAACCTTCACAAAACTCTAGTGCTTTTGCCTCAAACAAAAATGTTCTGCTAAATATTATTTTTCTTAATTCAACATCACAATATCCAACAGATTTACATAAATCGTGCAGCAATTTGTTGACATTTCAATCACTACATATTTTAAACCACCACACACAGAACAACGATCAATAGTGTAATTAATTGACAGAATTAAATGAATTATTATTAAACTTTTCATTCATAAAGATTCAAGGAAAATGACACGCCAGATTGTACAACTCCTTGACACATAAATCCAATTCATGAGATGAGTCAAGTAAAGCAGTTTCCAGAATATTTAATTTAATGTTTACGTTTCAGTAATAAAAATAAACACTTTATTGAGGACAATTTCAAAGATGCACTTATTTGTATCTGGATGTCTCAAATTGATGGACAGGGTATTATAGGGCACGGTCCTTACGTGCGTCCCTGTGAGGCTTTGATAAAGACGATGTTAATTGAAAAAGATCATATAAAAACAATAGTAACCAAGCTTAGTTTGTTGATTATTCTTGCGTCGTTGGCTTTGTCGCGTGGAACTGGCACCTAGACCCTAGCTTTCAGTCGTTTCAAACTGATCTTTGCGATTCTACTGAATACGCTGTTGATTTTGGTTACTACTTAAAAAAAGTAAGAAGAAACGTAGATGAAAATATCGAGGGCCGCAGCCAATAAAACCTAAAAATAGTCCAACATAAAGTAAAAGTTGAAGAACATTAGCTCGTGTTCCCCGCCGCCCCGTGGGAAACTCATTCATGTCCCGATTATATTTAGCGCTGACTCAACGGCGCTTTCGACCTGTTTGAATTACATTGACTTTACAAACTCGCTATAACTCTTTTGAAGTTTAATCTCAGGATGGTTTAGACTGGCACAGGATCGAGGTAGATGGCACAAACTAAGGAAGGCCTATACCCAGCAGTGGGTGAAGTCGGCCTGTGGATGGGGTGTTCAAGTTTAAACCTTCGGCAAATTTTTATCATCCGCACTTGAAGTGCGGCTGGTTTTTCCGCAAGTAGGCCGCCGGTGGGCTCTTTTTGCGTGACCCTTGACACGTGTTGCTCGAACTTATTTAGGTTCTACGACACGTTGGTTTGTTCACGATGTTTTCCTTCACCGTTTTGAGAGTACTGGCATAGTGCACATACATTTTTCGACAGAAAAACTCATTGGTACACGACTGGATTTGAACCCACGACCTTCGAATCGGAAGGTAGGGCCGTTACCACTGGACCACCAGTGCTCTCTCGTGGTGGGCCTATAGAAAGCGCTGGCGGGACGATCTGGACGCCTTCTGAAGACGGTGGTGGAAGGAGGCTCAGAATAGAGGGAGCTGGAAGTATTTGGGGGAAGCCTTTGCCCAGCAGTGGGAAGATATAGGCTAGTAAGAATTCCTCCACTCCACTCTGATAGTACGAACTGCCAAGGAGTGGAACCACCAGTGGGCCTACCACAAGCTGTGCCTGGCTCTGGTTTTGGGTATGTGTGAGGGCTGACTAAATAAATTCACGTCACACACAGTATAAATATACTGGTGATCATTCACACAGGCTCAAAACCAGAGTCAAACAGAGTTTGTGGTAGGCCTAAAGGTGGATTACGGCTAAGCATGCTCCATCTTAGGCTGCATCCTTACATTCCATCAGGTGTGATAGCAGCCAAAGGTTTAACAAACTTAAGCCAGGTGAGTGTAGGTGCCAGTTCCACGCGACCAAGCCGACGCAAGAACAGACAGCAAACTACGGCTTGGTTATACCGTTTTTTTGTATGATACTCTATCTATCTTAACAAACTTCATTATAATGTACTAATACCATTTTAAAAGTTTCTGATACACACACAGCCCGTGTTTCCCAACACCCATAAAATCGGCCACATGGTCGACATAGCAAGTCACCTGGATATTCTGAGACAACTATTAATAGCCAATGACGCCGCATCAGATGACAGTCATGACAGATGCCTGTCAGTAGGTGTTGATGATGACATAATAGATGTAGGCCTACCACAAGCTCTGTCTGGCTCCGGTTTTGAGTCTGTGCGAGTGTTGACTAAATAAATCCTACGTCGAAACGTCACACACACAGTATAATACACTGGTGAGCCAGAGACAGTGCCAGATAGAGCTTGTAGTAGGCCAACAGGTGAACACACTGTTGATAACGCAGTTAATTTGTAATTGGGTGTTGAATTAAGTTCCTGTGAGTGCTAGGCTGATAGGATGGTAAAGGTGCTGGACAAAGCAAGTCTATTCCATCTAGGCCCGCATTCCGAAACAGTGCTTGAGTCTCTCAGAGTCGAGCCTCGAGCCTGTGCTTGAAAAGTGTCAAAAATCTGTATTTTTGACACTTTTCAATGGAGAACTGTCATAAAAGCTATGCTTGAGGCTCGACTCGCGCTGTTTTGGAATACGGGCAATAAGATCACAAGGAACACTGTCAAACGGCTTAAAGCTAGATGAGTCTGGTGCGAGTTCCACGCGACCAAGCCGACGCAAGAACAGACAACGAACTACGACGTAGTTCCTACCGTTGAGTTCTTTCAGCTGACTCAACCTAATCGCTGAGCGAAAGTATAAGAACGATATCTAAATATAGACGAGACTAAACGTTCTCCTATGCTTGTAAACAAGCGAGGAAATGGCAACGGCAGGTTGTTCACCGAACAGTAGGCCTAACACAAGCTCTGTCTGTGTGAGTTCCGACTACTTCTGACCAGTGTGTGTGACCAGTTCAATCACAGAAATATAATCTTACAAGACTATGTTGGTAAATGACCAAAGCTTAAAGCTAGAAGAGTCTATGTGCCAGTTCCACATGGTTATGCCTAGAAAACAGACAACAAGCAACGGCTGCGGCGATGCTAACTATGAGTCACCAAAACCTCATAACACGATAGTAAAATGGACCCATCAAATTAATCATTAAAATGCAGAGAAACTGTCCTTTAAAAGCTCATTCGCCTGCACTCCACAAACTGCCTAAAACGCGCTGAAATTTCAACAGCTACACCAAATCGAGTCTTAACTCGTCCGAATAAGGGCTGTTGATCTGTTTAATGGCCTTCTGACACTTCAATCCGTAATAGTTCAAGCTTTTCGAATTGGAGTCGTATAACGGAGCCATAGCGCCTGTTGATACGGCAAAAAAGGTTTCGGCGAATTCCCGTGGACTCATTAAACCGTCCGTGGTAATAACCGGCGAGTTATTGCATACAGTTTTGCATAAAAACGCTCTGGGTCGGTTTCGATGGGCCGCTTAAAGTTCCACGAGGCGGGAGCGCCGGAATTTTAATAGTTCAATATGCGAAGTGGTCGCGCTGTGGATTACTTTATTGTCGGTACGTATTTGGGGTGCAACAACGCTGAAATATGAATGCGTTTATGAAAATATTTAGGATCAGTTATGGAATTCACGCCACATTTACCGTAAGACCCTCATAGCTCAGTTGGTAGCAAACCTTTGTGTGGTGAACGAACACAGAATTCTGATGTTTGTTCTCTGTCTGGGTGTAATATATTTCCATTGTAAAAGCTCTGCTCAATTTGGAGCTAGATAGTGTTGTATAAGTTTGTGACATCGAATAGATGGATAGAATTAAAATCTACTTATTGTCCCGCTTCCAAGCCGGCCGGTCACCGTGGAAGTGTCAGACCAAAACCCCCTTATCCAAAAGGAAACAAGAAACATTAATAAAGAAAAAGTAAACAAAAAAGAAATCGTAAACAAAGAAGAAAACATAAACAGTATTGAGTGCAGTAGTAAAAATATACAAAATCTTTATGTAGCATGTTTGAATGTCAAGACTCTACTTTCAGATAGCAGGATCATAGAGTTGAACTATGCTGTAAAATCTCTCAAGTGGGATGTAATTGGACTAAGTGAAACCAGAAGAGCTACAGAGACAATCGAAGAATATCCTGATTTCATTCTCTACCACACATCAGCACTTAATGGGAGAAACGGAGTTGGTTTTTTAGTAAAAAAGTACCTGAAAAATAGCATTGTAAGTTTTAAAGCATTTTCTGATAGAGTAGCTACGTTGGAAATTGAAACATCCGATAATCGTTTATGGTCATTTGTGCAAGTTTACGCACCTACTGAAACATACACAGATGAAGACATGGATTTATTTTATCAGACTGTAGAATCCGCCCTTGAGTTTGTGCATTCAAAAAATATAATATTACTCGGAGATTTCAACGCAAGAGTCGGAAGAATGCAAAAAGGGGAAGAAAGAGCCTTCGGACAATTCTCATATGGAGATAGAAGTGCACATGGGCGGAAACTGGTAGGGTTCGCCCTGGAACAAAACTTTAAAATTATAAACAGTATGTTCAAACGGAAAATGCACAAGAAATGGACTTGGCGCCATCCAAACGGGAAAAGCTTCAACGAAATTGATTACATGCTCACGAACCAATCTTTTCATGTACATAAATTTGACATCATAAATAATTTAAATTTTAGCACTGACCACCGGATGATAAGATGTAAGCTATCAGTGTTATCTAAACGAAATAGAAACTTTGTCAAGCGCACGAGTTACACGAGAGATCTGCCGGAAGTTTCGGAAGAAGGTGCGCGGTATTGGGAGAGTCAATTCACCGAGGCAATAAGTTCTTCAGTTGAAATACAAAAACAATATGATGCATTGGAGAACGTATTTAAACTATTGCTAAAGCAACTACCAAGTAGAAGAAAAAAAACAATAGAATATGTAACCCAGATAACAAAAGAGCTACTAGAAAAAAGAAACAATTTATACAAAACCAAACGAACAAAGACTGTACAATTAGAAATAACAAAAATAAGTAAAGAAATTAACAGAAACATATCAAATGAAAAGAAAAATATAAGGAAAAATACATTCGAAAAATTCATCGGTACTACAGGTGCCGTACGTAAAGCTTACAAAGAGTTGAGTGACAAGTCTGAGTGGGCAGCGAATCTGAAAAATAAGAGTGGGAAAGTACTATCAAGACGCCCGGATATAATAAAGGTAGCTACGCAGTTTTACAAAGAGCTCTACTTTAATAACACCGAGCCAAGCCAACATGGGTTCGATCGGTATGATGACTCTACCGACACTGAAACTCTACCAAAAAGTTTTTTAAATTCTGAAATAGCACTCGCAATTAAAACTCAAAAGAATGACAAAACTCCTGGCAGTGACAATATTACAAACGAAGTTTTAAAATCATTTTGTGTGCCCTTGCAAAAACCACTCCAAAAGCTTTTCAATAACGCACTGGAAATCGAAACAACGCCTGAACAGTGGTCTAAATCTACTATTATTCTCTTACACAAAAAAGGAGATCGTGGTGACTTGGGAAATTATAGACCAATCAGCTTGATGTCAAACTTGTACAAAGTATTCTCCAAAGTTCTATTGAGCAGGATCACAAACATTTTGGAAGAAAATCAACCACGCGAACAAGCTGGTTTCAGGAAAAACTTTTCTACAATGGACCATATTCAAGTTGTGACTCAACTGATAGAAAAAGTAAATGAATATGGCATTACCTTGTACATGTGCTTTATTGACTACACCAAGGCATTTGACTCTTTATATCACGATGCGATATGGGCAGCGCTTGCAGAGCAAGGGACTGACGCAAAGTACACTAACTTGCTCCAGAATGTCTACTCAAAGTGTTGTGCAAAAGTACGTCTTGAGAAAGAGGGTACAGAATTCGCGGTTCAAAAAGGAGTAAGACAAGGGGACCCAATCTCACCAAAATTATTTTCTGCCGTACTCGAATCTATTTTCAGAACATTGCAATGGGAGAGCAAGGGAATAAAGATTAATGGGGAGCTCCTGAGTCACCTCCGCTTTGCAGACGACATTGTGGTGTTTGCTGAGAGTGCTACAGAACTAGAAGTAATGGTTTGCGAGTTGGCTATGGAGAGCAGGAAGGTAGGGCTAACACTAAACACTACCAAGACCAAAATACTAACGAATGGAGAGAGTCAACCTGTCACTGTAGAGGGCAAATTGATAGAGTATGTAAATGACTATGTTTATCTTGGACAGTTAGTGTCTTTCGAGAGCTGTACAGAAAAAGATATACAAAGGCGAATTGCACTATCCTGGAAAAAGTATTGGGGATTAAAAGAAATAATGAAAAACAAGGAAATAAAAACACACGTGAAGAGGAAAGTCTACGAAGTAGCAATACAGCCATGCTTAACGTACGGGTGCCAGACATGGTCCCTGAGGAAAGAAGACGAAGAAAGACTTGCTATCTGTGAAAGGAAAATGGAGAGAAGCTTTCTGGGTATAAAATTGTCTGACAAAATATCCAATAGGACAATAAGGAAAAGAACCAAAATTAAAGATGTAAAGGCACGAATAAGACTATTAAAGTGGAACTGGGCTGGACATGTTTGCAGGTTGGAAAACCCTAGGTGGGCAAAGAGGGTGACCGAGTGGATACCAATGGAAGGCAAGAGAAAAAAAGGAAGACCTAGAAAGAGATGGCGTGATATTTTCACCTTACGGTGCGGACCGGACTGGATGCGAAAAGCGCGTGAAAGGGGTACGTGGAAGGATTTAGGGGAGGCCTACGCCGCTGAGGCGACTTATATGTTAGATAGTGTTTAAATAGTTTGTAAGAAAAGTATTTGTAAATAAGTAGTTATTAACATATTAGAAATAAAGGCTTTTTTATTTTATTTTTATTATTTTTTATTATTGTCCGGATACCACCAAGCTAGCCTAAAATAAAAACAAGAATAAAACGTAATTAATAATAGCAGGAAACGTAACAATAGAAGATAAGAAATTCGACTAATTTACAGAGTTAGATAAACAAGCTGATATAATATTAATAGATAAAAAATACGTTACTATACGTAACTAATTTGTTTACTTTGTTATCAACAAAACAGAAAAGATCCAACTCATCTTAACTGACGAGTCGTTGTACGATAACAGTATATTACTAAGAAGATTTAGTAAATACGTAAGATTTATTCAGACTTCAGACTCATGAGATAGTCCGGTTACGAACAGAGTTTTTGAGAAACGTGATAGATAAAATCAGGGAAACCTGAATAAAGTTTATTGTGAAGTTCATTACGTCCCCTTCAGAAGAAAGTCTTCTGATGGAAGAGGCGTAGGATCCAATCCGCCTAAAGAAGTATTTAAAAAAATTGTTTTTGTTATACCAAACCAGTTTAAAATGTCAGGGGTGCATTAAACAGGCGATGTATCATAATATTGATTGCTGAACCTAACACGTCGGAATCTATCGGTGACGGGTCAATAACTACCCCGCTGCGAACAGGGGTGAATTTATTTGCCATTTTAATCGGATTTAATGTAAACATGTCAGTGAAGATGGCGACTTAACTACTTGAAGCGAATAATGAAGTAAATAAAAACACTGTCATTTTCAGAGATAGGAAGACTCTATCCTAGGCACTGGTAGACTTTACAATTGCGGCAGTTAAACAACAGAATATTTCATGGCTTGTTGTGTACTTTTAGAAACTTGAAAGACAGATTCTCGGAGCAAAGCTCTTTAGAGAGTTAAACAAAAAATCTATAGTTAAAATAACTTTGAAGTTTTATCCCACCCGAGCCAACGTAGCTAGTAAGTACATCGGATTAGGCGCCGCCGCGGCCGACGGCGTCGTTGCGTGGCAACGAACGTGCGTAGAATGAGGTCAGGGATCGATTACGAAATTATCACTTACCCACCGGGAGCATTTCAGTCTTATCAATGGAGGTTTACTTTTAGATTTCTATGCAGCCTTCGCAAGATATCATTCAGAGCAACGCATGACATTATGTCAAAGTAAAAAATCGTTTATTCATTTGCATCAATGATCACTTTGATACGTCTTAAAGCTAGCCTAGGTGCCAGTTCCACGCGATCAACCCTAGAAGAACAGTTAACAAACTACGGCTTGGTTCCTACCATTCTTTAAAAAAAAAAAAAGCAGCCAAGTGCGAGTCGGACTCGCCCATGAAGGGTTCCGTAGCATCAAGTAACATAATATAGAGAAAATAAACAGGAAACAGGTTCTTGTAGTTCGTCGAAAGGTAAATTGCGGTTTACGATTTATGACTTATAAAAAAAAAACTACTGGCTAGATCTCGTTCAAACCAAATATCTTTGAAAGTTTGCATAGTAACGTACAACATATATTTTTTTTAGTTTTATCATTCCCTTATTTTAGAAGTTAGAGGGGGGGGGACCAACTTTTTTCAACTTTGGAAGTGTCTCTCGCGCAAACTATTCAGTTTAGAAAAAAAAGCAGCCAAGTGCGAGTCGGACTCGCCCATGAAGGGTTCCGTACAAAAACCTTTATATTATGTTACTTGATGTAACATAATAAGGTTCTTGTAGTTCGTCGAAAGGTAAATTGCGGTTTACGGTTTATGACGTATAAAAAAAAAACTACTGACTAGATCTCGTTCAAACCAAAAATCGTTAAAAGTTTACATAGTAATGTACAACATATATTTTTTTTAGTATTATCATTCTCTTACTTTAGAAGTTAGAGGGGGGGGGACCAACTTTTTTCCGCTTTGGAAGTGTCTCTCGCGCAAACTATTCAGTTAAGAGAAAAACTATATTAGAAACCTCAACATCATTTTTGAAGACCTATTCATAGATACCCCACACGTATGGGTTCAATGAAAAAAAATTTTTTGAGTTTCAGTTTCAAGTATGGGGACCCCCAAAATTTATAGTTTTTTTTCTATTTTTGTGTACAAATCTTAATGCTGTTCACAAAATACATCTACTCTCCAAGTTTCATCAGTCTAGCTCTTACGGTTTTGGAGAAAAATGGCTGTGACATACGGACGGACAGACAGACAGACAGACAGACAGACATGACGAATCTATAAGGGTTCCGTTTTTGCCATTTGGCTACGGAACCCTAAAAACGATATTAGAAACCTCAACATCATTTTTGAAGACCTATTCATAAATACCCCACACGTATGGGTTCGATGAAAAAATTTTTTTTGAGTTGCAGTTTGAAGTATGGGGACCCCCAAAATTTATAGTTTTTTTTCTATTTTTGTATAAAAATCTTAATGCGGTTTACAGAATACATCTACTCGCCAAGTTTCATCAGTGTAGCTCTAATGGTTTCGGAGAAAAATGGCTGTGACACGGTCGGACAGACAGACAGACAGACAGACATGACGAATCTATAAGGGTTCCGTTTTTGCCATTTGGCTACGGAACCCTAAAAAAAAAAAGCAGCCAAGTGCGAGTCGGACTCGCCCATGAAGGGTTCCGTAGAACGACGAACTACAAGAACCTTTATATTATGTTGCTTGATGTAACATAATAAGGTTCTTGTAGTTCGTCGAAAGGTAAATTGCGGTTTACGGTTTACGACGTATAAAAAAAAAACTACTGACTAGATCTCGTTCAAACCAAATATCGTTGAAAGTTTGCATAGTAATGTACAACATATATTTTTTTTTGTATTATCATTCTCTTACTTTAGAAGTTAGAGGGGGGGGGACCAACTTTTTTCCACTTTGGAAAGGTCTCTCGCGCAAACTATTCAGTTTAGAAAAAAACTATATTAGAAACCTCAACATCATTTTTAAAGACCTATTCATTGATACCCCACACATATGGGTTCAATGAAAAAAAAAAATTTGAGTTTCAGTTCCAAGTATGGGGACCCCCGAAATTTATAGTTTTTTTTTTATTTTTATGTGAAAATCTTAATGCGGTTCACAGAATACATCAACTCGCCAAGTTTCATCAGTCTAGCTCTTACGGTTTCGGAGAAAAATGGCTGTGACATACGGACGGACAGACAGACAGACAGACAGACAGACAGACAGACAGACATGACGAATCTATAAGGGTTCCGTTTTTGCCATTTGGCTACGGAACCCTAAAAAGACGGGTTGCACTCCGGGAGTGCCGGCAGAAGTGAAAACTTGCCGCTCGTATTAAAACTTATAAAGTACTCACTCATTTTCTTTCGCTATTCATAATACCTAAATAAATACAGTAGATCTATAAAATCATGTACCAATGACCACTACTACCTGCCGCGGGCGGCCGCTAGTTCATAAAATCTATAATAGGTATGTACCTATACCTACTACAGTCACGAAAAACGCCTTGGTATGCTTGCTACTAACTATTATCTATTCTGTGACGTTACCGTGTCATAGTAACTACTAGCGTATCTGTAGCGTCTTACGCTTTTTCGATCAAGTCACGTGATCCTGACGCCCTGACGCGAGTTTAAGATTTTATACCCATTACAGAAAAAGTGCTCAACGCCGCTAAAGAAGTTTTCACTTCAAAAATACCAGTAAACACTGTGGTGCCACTCCAACTTAGTGCTTAGATGCTGGTCATATTTGCCGTAGAAAAGACAGTCGTTAGAGCAATCAAATGCTTGATTGGAGATCGCGTTACAAATGATAGCGCGTTTAGGTAAGTAACGAACGTAGTGTGGGACGCCCTCCGGCAACGTGAGGTTAATGAGAACATGACGCTAGAAAACACTGGATGAGATAGAACCGAAGACTGGACTGGAAGAACTATACCGACCGACAAAAACAATATCTAGCTTGTATCTGAAAAAATACAACAATTATTGATCGATGTAAGTATGTCCAGTACACGTTAATTTAACGTACCCCATAATAATGTGGGCATAATTATGATACAGCGCCAAGTAATCGCCGATCGGAATCAGATAACTGTTTGCCGTCCACTAATCTAATAATTACGTCATTCAACCCCAAGCTCACAAACAAAGGGATGGACACAATGAGGTGACAGTGACATCTGTCAGACAGATGCCAGCATTGACACAAAGCATGTAGCGGTGCCTTGGAGAAAGAATCTCTATCTACAGCGGCGCCAATTATAGTGTCGGGTTACTGGGGTTAACTTATTTGTTGCTGCGCTAAACTGTTTAGCGTAAGATTAATAAAATTTATAGCAAGATAATCTGGGGTTAACGACCTGAGCTTAGATTTGTGGATAAATGCCTAAATATTGCATTTACATACATCTTGCTATATGTTATATCGATGTTTAGTTAATACGGCACTTGAAAAATAACATAAATAAGAATAAATAGCAATATTTCAACCATTCAAATTATAAAATAAAAGCCCCAGTGATAATTCAAAATATAAATAGTAATAACCAACAATCATAAAATTTACAAAACCAGAAAGTAACACTTGATAGAAACTACCAATCAAATCCATCGCCAACGACCATACAATAAAACTAAAAGCCTATAAAGTTACAATAGTGCAGAGCACGCAAATCCATAATGTAGGAGATGTGCACAAACAAGATGTGCGCGTGCGCGAGCCCGCAGGGGAGGGGGTGCTCGATAGACTCCGGCGCCGCTCTGTCTGGCGCCAGTAGAATACTGTCTCTAAGTCTTGCCAGAGGGACTTTGGGTGTGGCTCTTTGGAAGATTAAGGAATTTTGGTTGGGGGCTCGAGAAAAATTTAATAATATTAGTACGCACAGCGTAAATGACCAAAGTTAGATATTTGTGTCTCAATTACGCCTTGATGATTATACCTATTTGGAAGAAACTATGTCAGAGGAAAATTAAATGCAATAAACAGATAGTTAAAGCACACAACGTTAAAATTGAAAACAATATGAAATAGCATTCATATGCAATTTTTTTCCGAGCAAACAAAGCTGCGGACGGAAGCTATGACTATACGAATAAAGTAAGTTACCTAATCCGAATGAAGCTAGACAAGATAGCAACGATCGGCTTGCAACAGTAAAGTATAGAATCGATTGCAAAAAGGGCGCACGTGCCTCATACAATGTTAGAACGTAGAGAACCCTCAGACTAGAGGATTCTCAAGCAACTTCATAATGCCTTTTAGCGGCTCGCGAAAAGTATTTTGTCATTGTCACTTTCATGACAACGGATAGAGATGGCAGCAGAGTAAGCTAAATGACTGCTAAGGAAGCATTATGAAAATAAGGAGTCTCGCTAGACAGACACATCTTGTTGTTATGTCCAACTCAATAAGATTCAATAAGATGGATAACAAAGATAACAGTCGTATTATAATGTTATGCTGAATGAAGATAAGGTAGCAATAGGCCCCAGACTAATCAGTAAAAACTAGATATTAGAATTGGAAAAGAAGGTATGAAAGCGTATAATGAAAGAGAAACTCACAAGCTAACAACCAACAAATAAATAAACGTGTATTCAATAAGAAAAGCTGGAACAGGATTAGAGTGATGAATCTCTGCAGACAGATAAATATAAACTTATACAAAACAATAATCTATTCTAAATGTATTGCGCATGGAAGCAAACAGAATAGAAAAAGCAAAAGTAAAGTAACGGAAGTAAAATAATGACCATCTCAGTTCCCAGAATAAGTAAATCGATTTTACTAACAAAAGATAGGGAAAGGAAAATATTATAACAGATAAAAATAAGTTAATCCGCCATACTGTACATCCGGTGAACGCCGGAAGTCGTCACGGTGTCGATCACTGGAAATCCGATAGTATGTTTTCTATTAACGAATTAGGGGAGATATAGTGGACACTGGGCACACATGGGGTAGCGATTTATAGATTTTAACATAAATATAAGGAATTTTTCGCTAGGTTTTACCAAATTGAACGATTTTAGTTCATCTTTATTATACTCGTCAATCAATAACTTTAATTGGGCAAACCCCTCTATAAAAGAGGACATCAATCAAAAGAAAAAATAATGTCATTTTTCTCGATATCCCTACGGTCTTTTGATAGATACAGAGATTCAACAATCTATGAAGGAAAGTCCGAGGTCTGCCCTGGCCCCTGATACGACATTTAACACATGCCAATTTGTTTATTAAAATTATAAAAAGGACAAAGGGTTTTTTTATCACAATACTACAAATACATTTGACGACTATTATAGTAGGTAAGTTACGATACTTGACAATTAGTCAAATATAAGTTTTAATAACGTTGCTAGTTCCCGATAAAAAACATTATAATATCGCAAAGTTATTGAAACAATAATACAATTCTAATAATACAATATGTACGTGTACAACCCAACTTCGAGATGAAAATAAACTCAGATATATAAAAAGCCGATAATACGAGGAAAGAATTACAATTAGCGCACAGGAAAATAGACGTCTAATAATATCGATAGCCCAAATACACTAATCAGCGATACCAAATTAGCAACAGTATACAGGACTTCCAGTCTGTTGCGCTAGGGGCGCAACTTCTTAATAAATACATGAACTTCTAATCCGAACCCTTATTTCATAATTTCAGATGTCCCAGGCTCTAAATGTAGAGCCTGGGACATCTTTCAATGAAATAATCTATGGATTAGGGTACGAATTTAGATTATGTACTCTATCTATTTTACGTAGATAACAATCTTTCGAGACAACATTCAGAATAAACTTGGATAGATTAACTCTTCATAAAACACGATGAAAGTATGTATGTACATACAAAATGTATATTGAGAGCAAAAGCTATCGCAAAAAAGACAGGCTTTTTGAACAAAAAGGATAACATAAACACAAACGGTGTTGTACAAAAAGTTTAAATAGAAGGTTGGATTAAAGAAGAATAAGCCCAATAGGTAACTACCTACGATCCCAATATCAATCTATTCAAGTCATCCAATACCAACATTTCTGTAGGACTGAAAAGCCCCGCTGACAACAAAATTGGTATAGAAGAAGTAATGAATGACGAAGCTAGCTATCGTGCTGTGATTCGCAAATAGGGTAACGATCTTGTTAGTTAATTTGATGATGGAGGCAATTATGTTAATCTGACGATGGAATCAAAAAGCTGCTTATATTAGCCTAGAAGAATTCCGGACGACTTTGTTCGCCTAAGCTAGCTAGGAGTGCGAATTTACAAAAAATCTTCTAAGCGCTTGGCCTAATGTGTTATATTTCAGATTCTAGGCCTATTGTTTCGAATATTTCGCGAAATGGACTTCTCATTTAAAAAAATAATGATAATACTTCGGAAAAGTTTCTGTTTTGTTACTTTTGAAAAATGAATATATTTTGAGCGTACGACTGTTTTATAAAAATTTGATTTTGTCTAAGCATGCATGGCGCCACTAAAAAAACAGCGCTGCGGAGGCTTTGCTACTGTAGCTGTTTTTTCTGTCATTACCTATTATTTTTATTCATTTTCTTGGCTAAAGATTTTCTGAGGAAACTACATTGCTTAGCTTTAAATTCTCGTAGCATACGTTGATCTATTATTAGATCACCACAGAGCTACTAATTAGAGCTTGGTCACTATTTGTTGATAGGTGAGTGTTCAGTTTAGAGCTTTCCGTGCTTCGGAAAGCTCGATTATCTTCTTTGAGCATAAAATTGCCCACGAGATCATACAAATTGATTAGTGACAATAAAAAGAAAACGAGACATAACATACAATTGTGGAGAGCCACAAAGTACCCCTAACGAGTGATAATAACAGACGAACGCAGCACGGTGCATTCGACAACATAGCGCCAATTTGAGGGTTAAATAACGGGATAGATGATAGACCTGATAGGTATTAATAGACAGTAATTTCATATTGTAGGGCATAATCAAGACGCACATCATGAATGTGGGCTTAATGAAGTCTATTGAAATGATACAGACAGAGACATAAGTAATTGGAATAGTCGTCAAAGAAAATCTAGGAATGTATGACGTATTGAACGGTAAGAAAGACAATCTAGATGGTTTTAGTGAATGTTATTTTAAATACCTAAATAAGAAAGTGATAACTGCATGGTTCAAGAGTATCGGGATTGTTGGCACAATAGATTTCATTAGAATTGCGATATTGACTCAATTTTCAATCATTGGTTTTATGGAGTTGAACATTCAGTAATAAAACTTCCAAAGGTAATGGGTAAATTGAATTACCAAATAAATTACTACGATCAACGAGAAACAGACCCAGATAACTTAAAAGAATCAGATATAATTAATGTTGCGTTAAGTTAGTTTGCATTAGTTTTTAGGAAAGTAACGCAACCATCGAGATACAAGTACTACGTACTAGAGAAGCTACGTCAAATAACTGAATTGTCCTATTCTTCGAAATTTGTTCTCGGCAAAAAGGTCTTAAGCGCCATGTAAATCACGGCACTTACGCGTTTTCGAGAGAGAGCGACTGAGGCGACTGAGTAATTTGCGGCGCGATCGCCGCAGTTGAACGGGACAAAGTAGGAATTTACGGTGTCTTCTCTAGTACGTAGTACTTATATCTCGATGAACGCAACCAACGTGAACAATAAACAATTTACATCAAATATCAATGAAACATTAAGTTTAAAACAATACGTACGATGTATTCAAATACATAAAACATTAACAGCCACGTGAGCTCTTTAAAACATCCCCAAACTCGAACCCTTCTGAACAATCGGAACAAAGCAGAGAGCCCATAATTTCACACCGAAGTAGGAGGCCTTAATATCATACGTTCAATAGCCCCGGAAACCGGCCTCGAGAGGTACCAGAAACAATAGCTATCGACGAAACAAACATACCCCGATTCGCAATTCCAACTGAAGCTGAAAACTAAAAGTTTGAACACGTGGCTTTACAAGTGGCACTTACCTCGACCGGCGGCGTGCCATCGTCGCGTCTCGTTCCCACTTTAAATTAATACTGTTCCTTCTCGCTCTCTCACGCCCTGGGTTACTTTTGTGACGTATGGTTTAGAGATCAAGTCAACTGAACTGTACAGGAGTTAGAAGACTGGGAGTTAGATGAACAGGAAGGGCTGGTGAGGTCGTCCCTGAGGTACACCTTTGAGTGATATCTTAGGTTGCAGTTTAGGAGGTTGTTGGCCGGGGGTTGAGAGAGCGGGACCTCCGCCTCAGCGGACGGTCCTCGAAGGAATGCTTCGGGAGTCCAACAGCGCGCCAGGATCTGACGCTTCGCACTATCCACCGTCTCCAAAGCTCATGAGGGGTTGATCCGCGCATGCGTCTTGCGAATTATCCATCCCTCTCGGACCCGTTGCAAAAAAAGGACGGGGGATGAAACTTTGGGGATGGTTTTGGAGGGTGAAAAGACGTTGAAAGATGGAAATGCATCTCGGACTCTGCTCGGATTTCCGGAGCTCGTGATTTTGTTTATTGATTTCGGGTAGACTTCGCTTTTTGGGGATATTTATTAATCCCCTTATCATGTCAGCCGAAGATTTAGTACTCTTTTGGTACTTTATGAACTCCAATAAAAGTTTCGGTGATCATCCATTCGGAAACATTGATGCTGCCATTACTGTCAAAAGCAATAAATTACAAACAACACAATCTGAGCCAAGACCGTAAACGCAACGCGTCCACAATACACCTGAGGCCACTTTACCCGACAAAAGAGCATTGATTGACACACAATTTGGCAAAAAAAGAAGCGACCATTCAAAAAGCACCCCTATTTGTTAAACCTGATGGTTCAAACGTTGAAGCGACGCAATAATTTGAGTGGAAAGACTCGTAACCCTAAAACGCGTCAACAATTATGAATATTTACGTAGAGGAGTGCAAGAGCGATGGTATAGAAGTAATGCGTGCAGACGCGAAGGGGTGGTTTGTTGGGGGCACGGAATAAGCAGCAGCTAGTACGGACAATGTTGTTGCTTCGATTGAACGGTACGTTGGTGATGCGGAAGGAGATAGCGTTGACAGTTAAGGGTGACGCACACAAACAATATACAAGCCTCTATAATTTGGCATAATTATAACTTAAATAAATATTGAAGACAGTCCACACAACACTTATCAATATACCAATACAATCTGGGCCTCTATAAGGCTAGAGTGAATAGGTGTCTTCTAGACTGTCCTGCTACATCGCATATCATCAGGTGAGATCGTGACCGAAGGATAGGCTATGAATAATAATAAAAAAACTAACAAGCCCTAAATTAAGCAGATCTTGTACTATAGCTAACCAGATAGCTGATATAATACTTATACTTTTATTATTTTTTTATGTAGTATGATTGAGCAATATCTCAAAATATGTTTTATTAGCCTAAGTTGTAATTTTGTATTATTTATTGTCAAAAATGTCATATTTTCCTTTAGTACTTAGTTTGTAATATGATCTTATCTTTCTTTTTTTTTCATTTCTTATTTTAATAGTGTGTATATGTGCTGAAGCAGCAAATAAATGAATGTCTATGTCTATGTCTGTCTTATTATGACATGGATGGATTGTATGAGAGATGATAAGTCCAAGAAAGAAGTGAGTACTGAGATGGAGAGTGATAGTGATAGTGAAGAAAAATACATGTTTGCCTGTTTGCCTCGCATTTTCTTCCTGTCCTTATTCCACTAGGTAGGGTTACCTAGTGGAATAAAGACAGGCAGCTGGCCTACCATGAGCTTCATATGGTTATGGTTATGGCTGTCAAAATTGTGTAAACACATTCAAACCCAAGAAGAAAATGAATGTGTGGGTCAGCCTATCTATACACAATTTGACAGCCATAGCCATAACCATATGGAGCTCGTGGTAGCCCTGCAAGAAGAAGATGTTTTATAATGAGATATGATGCGTGTGTGTCACCCTTAAATCGTGGATTATAAGCTGTTCTGTTGACGAAAGAAAATATTTGTTCATTATAGCGATAAAGTGTTTATATTAGAAATGGATTATTTCAGTGCAAGTTACTTGACTTTACCCAATTAATTATGTCAATATTTCGTTTGATAGATAGATAACACTTAATTAAAACACAAGAATAGGAAATTACACATTATACGAAAATACTAAAACTAAAAGCGCTGTACAATATATTAAATGTTTTACAACGTATAATTGAAAATATCGCTTTTATAGTGAGACTTGACTACGCTCCATACACTTTTTTTTCTTTTTTTTTGACTACGCTCCATTTACTTGCATTTCATAAGATCGAAATACGCAATCTCTAACTTATGATTTATTTCATAAAATCGAAATACGAATTGTTTAGAATTTTTTTGACAGAGTGACATTTCAATAGCATGCATGCATGACATTCACACATCAAACAAATAAAAGGTAGGAACCAAGCCGTAGTTTGTTGCCTGTTCTTGCGTCGGCTTGGTCGCGTGGAACGTGGAACTGGCACCTAGATTCACCTAGCTTTAAGACGTTTGAAAATGATCCTTGTGACATCATTGAAGATTTAAATTTGAGCCTCACACTCACTCAAACATTTCCTCACACCGGGAATTGAACCAGCTACTTGCTTGCTTTTCGAGCATAGCAGGGCAATCCAGACAAAGAAAAGAAAGAAAGAAAGAAAAAAGGAAAGAAAGAAAGAAGAAAGGGTCAGGGGACAAGCCTAATGTTCGTACATCCAACTTTGCTTACCGCTCGCACGCAAGCACCCTATCCTACATCTGCTCTTAGATCAGTAACACGGCCAATCACCACTATTTGTGGTTTTATGTCGTGTTAAGTGGTAGTGTAGAATGGAGTTTGCTTTGCATATTGCAACGTCTATCAAAAGAGGATCATCTGTTTTCTTAGCTAATGTCTATCCCGGTTCAAATAATTAGTTTGAAGAAACGACTAATTTATAAAGACAAGAATGTATCTGAAAGATGGTTTGGACATGTAGAGAGAATGGATGAAAGGAGATTAACAAAACAATTGCATCAGGCGAGTATGAATGGTACTGCTAGAAGGGGAAAACCTAGGCGCATGTATCTCGATCAGATCACCGACGTTTTAGGGCCTGCGCACACCTAGGCCGCTGGCGACCGCGATCAATAAAACGCTGTCAAAAATCGCTGTCAAATTTGACAGCGTTTCACTGATCGCGTTCGCCAGCGGCCTAGGTGTGCGCAGGCCTTTAGAGAAAGGCCAGGTTAAGAGTACCCTAAACCGACGAGCATGTATGAAGAATGTTATGAGAGTGAATGAAGCGAAAGGGGTGTGTCAGGATCGTAGCAAGTGGAAATCCGTGATCTCTGCCTACCCCCATGGGAATAAGGCGTGATTTTATGTATGTATGTATGTATGTATCTGAAATCTGAATACTATACTGAATCTATACACGGGTATTTATCGCATTATTTATTTTCCCGACGTTTCGGTTATGTTGCTATGCCGTGGTTGCGGGTGAGAAATGTATCTGAATGTTTTACTAATTGGTGTATTTTAAACTGACACCATATAAAAAAAATATACTAAATAATTATAATTAATAATTTTTTCTACCATCCGTTGAACACGTTCACCAAAAAACTAAGGGCCATATACATATGTGGCAGAAACAGTGCACGAATCTGAAAAGTGTCGAAAATCTCAAGTATAGATTTTAGACACTTTTCAAAGGAGAACTGTCAAAAATCTTTGCTTGAGGCTAGACTCAAAATCAAACACTGTTTCTACATACAGGCCTAAAAGAATGGCGGTGGTTACGCAAACGAAATTACACTAACTTCACATAAAATCAGATTTATTAACTCTTCAGAAAAAGCGATGCCAAAACACTTTCAATTTTCATGGACTACCCACCGCTTAAGTTATGCGTCACGTCGCAACACATGGAACCCGCACTCGACCGCCCGCTGTCTTGCAAAAGAACCACATTTGCGTGTTGCAAGTTTTTATTTTTGACGAATATATTTGACGCATTTTTGGCATGCATAGTTACTTCTGTACCATAACAGAGCAATTCGAGCAGACAAACGAACACAAAGACTACTACAACAAAACGATATGTATAATCTACTACAAAATTATGCTACTACGTGTTAGATTTACCATCTCAGATAAGCACTATCCGTCTCTATCCGGAGACTGTGAGTGTTTCATCATACTAAAATCTATACTAATATTATAAAGAGGAAAGATTTCTACCTATTTTTGTATGTTTGTAATGAATAGGCTCAAAAAGTACTGGGCCGATTTAAAAAAATATTTCACAAATAGAATGCTACATTCTTCCAATTTGACATAGGCTACATTTCATTTTGAAAAAAAATAGGGATCCTTGGTAAAATTTGAACAATGTAACCGAAGGTGTAGAAAAATGAGTCTTAAAATGTCTTTCGTCGAATGCGCTGCCGAAACTATTAGCGATAGAACAAAATAATGTACAACAATATTGTCTATTCCGTGCGAAGCCGGGACGGGCTGCTAGTCTGAGATAAAAAACATGATCTCTGCTTTAAACTATTAAAAATCATCATGGAATTGATTATTTTTGTTTTGTAATAGTATACCAAAAAAGCAGCCAAGTGCGAGTCGGACTCGCCCATGAAGGGTTCCGTAGCACGACGAACTACAAGAACCTTTATATTATGTTACTTGATGTAACATAATAAGGTTCTTGTAGTTCGTCGAAAGGTAAATTGCGGTTTACGGTTTATGACGTATAAAAAAAAAACTACTGACTAGATCTCGTTCAAACCAAAAATCGTTGGAAGTTTACATAGTAATGTACAACATATATTTTTTTTAGTATTATCATTCTCTTACTTTAGAAGTTAGAGGGGGGGGGACCAACTTTTTTCCACTTTGGAAGTGTCTCTCGCGCAAACAATTCAGTTTAGAAAAAAACGATATTAGAAACCTCAACATCATTTTTGAAGACCTATTCATAGATACCCCACACGTATGGGTTCGATGAAAAAAAAATTTTTGAGTTTCAGTTTCAAGTATGGGGACCCCTGAAATTTATAGTTTATTTTTTATTTTTATGTCAAATTCTTAATGCGGTTCACAGAATACATCTACTCACCAAATTTCATCAGTCTAGCTCTTACAGTTTCGGAGAAAAATGGCTGTGACATACGGACGGACAGACAGACAGACAGACAGACAGACAGACAGACAGACAGACATGACGAATCTATAAGGGTTCCGTTTTTGCCATTTGGCTACGGAACCCTAAAAAACAGTATGAACTAAGCTGTAGTTTGTTGCCTGTTCTTGCGTCGGCTTGGTCGCGTGGAACTGGCACCTAGACTCACCTAGCTTTAACACGTTTCAAAGTGATCGTTGTGATACCACTGAATAAAGAAATATTTGATATGTTTACTCACCAATAATATTCGTATCGTTCGGTTCGTTCGTACTAAATACTAGGCACGTGGTTAAGGCACTGTGGTACAGCTTGCTTGTCAGTTCTTTACATCGCACTCTCTATACCTGTCAAACAAATAAAAAACATATTAAAAAAATAAATTTAGATCACCTCCTCCTACATAAAAAAAAGCAGCCAAGTGCGAGTCGCACTCGCCTATGAAGGGTTCCGTAGCAACAAGTAACATAATTATAAAGGTTCTTGTAGTTCGTCGAAAGGTAAATTGCGGTTTACGATATAAGACGTATAAAAACAAACTACTGACTAGATCTCGTTCAAACCAAATATCGTTGGAAGTTTACATAGTAATGTACAACATTATATTTTTTTTAGTTTTATCATTCTCTTATTTCAGAAGTTAGAGGGGGGGGACCAACTTTTTATCACTTTGGAAGTGTCTCTCGCGCAAACTATTCAGTTTAAAAAAAAACGGTATTAGAAACCTCAACATCAATTTTGGAGACCTATTCGTAGATACCCCACACGTATGGGTTCGATGAAAAAAATGTTTTTGAGTTTCGGTTTTAAGTATGGGGACCCCCCAAATCTATAGTTTTTTTTCTATTTTTGTGTAAAAATCTTAATGCGGTTCACAGAATACATCTACTCACTAAGTTTCATCAGTCTAGCTCTTACGGTTTCGGAGAAAAATGGCTGTGACATACGGACGGACAGACAGACCGACAGACATGACGAATCTATAAGGGTTCCGTTTTTGCCATTTGGCTACGGAACCCTAAAAACTAGACACCTGAAATGTTTATCAAATTTTTGGCTGACAGTACAATGGTTCCTAGACCCCGCGCAAGATAAATGCGCATGACAGATGGCGGAAAAAAAAAACAGATTTTAATCTCCCCAATCACAAATATGAACTTGCATTAAATACAATGCAACTTCGATTTCCCCATTCATCTCTTACGGTTCGGAAAATATATTTCCAGTCAATTTTATTCACGTTTTCCATCTGTCACGCGCAGATTTATCTAGCGCGGACTCTACTATCAAGTCTACCAGTTGAAAGTTTAGAATAAAACAGTACATCATCGAAAAACATTTAATACAAATAAAGGCCTGCGCACTAGTTCGCTGACGGTAGCGATCAGTGAAACGCTGTCAAATATCGCTGTCAAATCTCAAATCTGACAGCGATATTTCACAGCGTTTCACTGATCGCTACCGCCAGCGAACTAGGTGTGCGCAGGCCTTAAATCAAACTTGTTTTACTGCATGACACAAAGCGTACTCTTAAAAAAAAATAACGTGTTAAATTCTGATTAAAAATGAAGTGGATGAACAAATCATTACATCATGCGGCCTTAAAGAAATGATAACTGTTTGTAAATAATGCGCAAAGAGTTCTAATGTATTTCTTGGCAAGGAGTTACATTGTTCTGCCAAACTACATTGCTCTCAGTTTTAGATCAAAGATATTCCACAAAGTATTTTTTTATACAACTAGCTGATAGAACAAGCATATTGCCTCGTAGATCACGCACATCAGAAACGTGCCCTACGATGCACTGCCCTGCGTCCAACAGCTTGAGGCAAACAGATGTTAAGCCTCACGTGCCAGTAATGTCACCCACACCCTTCAAACGAAACAGTGATGTTGCTTCACGGCAGGAATAGGCATGGTGGTAGTACGCACCCCCACGAGACACACGAACAGCTCTACTACTACTAAAGTATATCTTAGTATAGGTTCTCCCTCTACTACAAATACAGAAATTGCTTCACGATGTAAATCTACAGGCACGGTAGATATCCTCCAAGATAGCTTTCTTTATACCAATACCAGAATTTTTCGGCAAATTCTTTGATCCACACTTGGTGAGCGGACTGGTTTCCGCAAGGAGGCCACTGGCGTACCCTTTTTGCGTGACACGTGTTTTCGAACTTTTTAGGTTCTACGACTTGCCGGTAATCCTGATGTTTTTCTTCATCGGTTAAGAGTACTTGCATAGTGGACATACATTTTCAGACAGAAACTTATTTGTGCGTGACTGGATTTTAATCCATGACATTAGTAGGATCTGAAGGTGGGGGAAGGGGCCGCTACCACTAGTGCTTTCTACCAATACTAAGTCAAGATTCCTAGTGGATTTCTAAAAGGCGGTCTGTTCAAATATTACACTTAACAACCCAATTTGCTGTTTTTATAAAACCTCAAGAGTCACTTAAAAATTTCAAACTCCTGTGCAAAGTGTGGAGTGCTTGCCATTTAAAATCCAAACAACTTAAGTTACTCGAATAATATTAAAAGGGTTTGTCCCCAAAATAATAAATCATAACAACTGTAAAATCTTCCAGCAATTTCCAAAAAAAGCAATCCAATTCCATAGAAATCAAACGGCAATAAAAACAACAGCATCGCTCCCCGCCTTCACTTATCTGTGGTGGTGTACAGTCGGGACTATTACATAAACTAATAGGGCTGGCGCAAACGACGCTCAGTCTTTTTTTAATTGTTTATTTCGTACCAAAAAAATCCATAGTGCTTAACTACTTAATTCAAAAAATAATAAAAACTAAATACCTAAAATAAAAATATTTTAAAACCTCAAATTCTCAGAGCTTTTACTTTTGCTGACACTACAGCTGCGTGCTCTAGGGCTTAGAGCACGCTGCTAGAGTCTAGGAAACTTCATAGTTTTTAGAATTACCTACTACAATTATTTTTATTCTGTAATCAGTTTTGTATCTACATCTTTTAAAATTTGCACGTCGTTAACTGAAAATCTTGATTAACTAAAGCATAATCTTTAATGACTACTAAGAAAATATTGATCTCTGTTATCTGATAATAAATATATTTAATCTAAAACTCAAAAAAATATGAACTGTTACATTTATAGTTCAAGCGAGTGTACCACGTTGGGGCGCCAAGATTCCGGCGAGCGAGACAGATATTAATGCCGCTCTCTCCCTCTCGGCGCCAGCCGGCCCGGCGCCGTCTACCAGCCGTCTGCGACTCTCTGGAGCCGGTTACATAACGCACAGAATGCGAATTTTCCTTCAAACACTCAGCAAACCCGCGATAATAAACCTTATCTACAAATCTTGAGCTCTTATATGCCGTTGTACCCGACCTAACGATTTCCAACATCACGACTTATCTTAAGCTAGTGCGATAAAGTTCATTTTGCATTGCAAGTGTTGTAAAGTGACAGGGTTGCGGAAGAAAGCGATGCGGTTATTAAAATATATGAGAATGAGGGTAGTTTTGTTTTTCACAGCAATGTGCCGTGAAAGCCTGCATGTTTTTATGTGGGAGATTTGGGTAGATGTTTTATTGAGGCCGTTAGAAAGTTTCGCTTAATAAATAAGGCGTAAATGTTAATGCTTTGGATTGTGGCAGCGAGCACCTTCAGAAATATGTGGGTTTGTATTATTAATAACAAAACAAAACATTTACAAACATTAACAAGATAAGTCACGCCTAGATGTTTTAGATTTAAATTTGGATAAATAAAAGATTAATTTGTGTTAGGATAAGGTAGTGCCACAATGAGTAAGGTAGTGCCCTATGTAGGGTCCATGTGATACCTACTTACACCTAAAAACTATGTATGTACAAACTAAACCATGTGTAAAGCAATAAATGTATTGAGTATGAGTGAATGTGTCTTTCAGGCAGATTTTTTACAGTACCAGTGGTTTATTGTACAGACTAGCGATACGTCCCAGCTTCGCGACTGATGGAAGATTCAAAGATATTGTTCTTATTTAACACCTCTGTTTTCCTAAATTACAACCATCCGAAGCCGGGGCTGGTTGCTAGTAATTAATATACAGCATAAATTACTCAGAGATAATCTATCATTCTAATTGTGAAAGAACTTTTGAAATCGGTTTATTAGTTTTGGAGTATATTAATTACAAACAAGAGTGCAAATCTTTTCCCGTCATATGAGTATGAAGTATGATGGAGCCCACGCGCACGCGCCGGCTATCAATGCGCGGGGGCAGATGGGCGCGTGTCAATGTACTTCGAATGATACATTCATTCACGCGATTACAGGCCTTTTGCATCTATCGTAGATGATTTATATAGCGTTAGGGTAATTGTTGTTTACATATGGGACGCTATAGTGCCTGGGACAGGATTTAAAATGGAATAGGCTTGCCCAGCATCTATTTATTTTTTTATTGCACAAAACTTAAAATTATATGTACAAAAGGTGAAAAGGTGGGCTTAATGCTATAAGCATTTTCTACCTGCCAACCTTAGGGGTAGAGAATGGCTTTGGCGTGCTAACATAAACGGGAACAACTTAGGTATTTTAATTATCGTCTGATCGGATCTCTTTCAGGCAATGCTCCTAAACCAGTCGCTTAAACGCTGCCTTATTGGGAGCCTTTATGATGTCAATAGGCCTAACCACCATCCTGACAGCTTAGTCGACCTAATCCACAGGAAAGACATGGTCAATACGTGCGGAGCTGACTAAGCCGCGGGTTTCCTCACGATGTTTTCCTTCGCCGTTTGAGCACTAGCATCGTGTACAAGGTTTATTGCAAAGGTATAGGTATTTGGTCCACCTTCAGTGATTACATCAGACGTCCGCGTGGGCAGTGAGCCCCCACGCAACGGTAAAGGTTGTAGGGATTGTGAAAGTTGTTATGAAAGTCTGGACCCATTGCAAACCGTGTCACTTGTACATTTTTTGGCCAACCGACTAAGTATTCAGTAATTAGTTACCTTAGGCTACATTTGCAATTTCCATCAGTTGTGATGGCAGTCCAACGCTTAGCTATTAATAATTAATAAATAATTATAAGTTTAAAAAACTTGAGAAACCGACTTCATTGCCAAACGGCTAAACCGATTTTAATGAAATTTGTTTGGGACAGTCTGGACGTAAAAATAACCTTCCAAATAAAAAAATAATTTTCTAAATCGGTTCATAAATGACGAAGTTATGCAGTTACAAACATTAAAAAAAATATTTTAAAAAAAATGGCAACACTGATTTTATTAAAATTAAAATGGGACCAATCTGGAAGCAGTACCTTTCAGATAAAAAAATATTTTTTCAAATCGGCTCACAAATGACGAAGTTATGCGGTAACAAACATTAAAAAAAAAAAAACATACAACCGAATTGAGAACCTCCTCCTTTTTGATTGGAAGTCGGTTAAAAAATAGACCAGCACCATGGCTCGATTGGTAGTAACCCAGCCTTTAGCGCCGTAGGCCGTGGGTTCGATCCCCACCGAGAACAAATATTGGTGTAGTGAACGCAGATGTTTGTTCTCTGTCGTTTGTATTGCCTATGTCTCACTAAGTTAGGTGACCACAGTGGAACTTAACTGCTATTTATATTTTTGCTTTGTAAAAGGACCACTGTATACAAAAACGGTAGAAACCAAGCCGTAGTTTGTTGCCTGTTCTTGCGTCGGTTTGGTCGCGTGGAACTAGCACCTAGCTTTTAGGGCGCTTGTACACGCTAAGAAAATTTGCCGTTCCTGCGGCAGACAAGACAAATTCTTCGTGTAGACGACAAGAATTTTGTCTTTTCCACAAACGAACACGCAACAACGTTCGCCGCGTCGTGTCTTGCGCAGATAAGATTTTTTTCGTGCACCGCTGCGAGCAGTGTACACAGTTATTTTCTAGTTACGACACGAATTCTTGGGTAGACCCGGCGTTTTTTCTTAGCGTGTACAAGCGCCCTTAGACGTTTCAAAGTGATCCTTGCGATTTAGTGCATAAGTAATTTTGGACGTTCTGCGTAGCTTAGTCAAATGGTTAGATAGATAGATAACTCTTTATTGATTACAATGACACACTAGGTAAGTAGGATACAGTTTTTAGCTTAGAAATCAACAGTCACAGTAATACAATGGCCTTATCGCTAACAGCGATCTGTACCAGGCAGTCAGAGGAGTGGTTAGTCAGAGGAGAACTTGTTTCTCTCCAACTACAGCACTCCACCACCGGTGCTCATAGCTATGTATGACACAGTAAACATGTATGACGTAACGCAAGTTCCCACACCACACGCTAAATGGCACGCAAACACACAAAACACCAATTTTGGGCATTTATACTTTGGCATTGGCAACTTGGTTTATTTGATGACTGGCCTCTCAGCTCAGTTGGCAGTAACTCTACCTTCTGCGCCGTAGGTCGTGGGTTCGATCCCCACCGAGAACAAATATTTGTGTGGTTGACATAGATTTTTGTTCTCTGTCTGGGTGTTATATTGGATTCCATGTATCTATTTTTATATGAGTGTATTTTTATTTACAAAAAATTAAGTATTTACAAAGATTGATCCTTATTAGAATTAGAATTTGATTAAAGCCTGTATTTTTGACCATTGGATCAAAAATACAGGCTTTAATTTTTTTTTAATTGTTCTGGTCCATTTCCCTCTAAAGTAGGTAAAACATTTTTGAAAAAGATGAATATGCAGTAACTGTTTTCTTATAAATCAAAGGCAAGACTCCTTTCACGACTTTTCCCTAACTCTCGTGGTTTCAGACTTGGCCACCACCGCCCTTCTCAAAGAACCTTTCATACCCAACTCTTAGATCATCAGCCTGAAGAAGTCTGCGGGAAATAGCCTTCCCCCTAACATTTCCACAAAGAATGATTTTAATATCCCTTTTCATTCTTCTTCTTATTGTGTCACTGATTCTTTCGAACCAAGTGTGGTGAAAATATTTTAAGTGCGCCTCAAAGAGGCTCCTTTCGTGCACTTGACACATATTTTCGAACTTTTTAGGTTCTACGATATGCCGGTTTCCTCATGATGTTTTCCTTCACCGTTTGAGAGCACTGGCATAGTGTACATACATTTTTGGGCAGAAAACTCATTGGTACACGACTGGATTTGAACCCACCTTCCCTTTTCATAAAAAAATTATAAATTCGAAAGTCTTGTATTTTTACTTTAGAATAAACTACAAGGCCACCTATTTGTCCTTTAAAAACTCGTTACAAATGTACTTAAATGATGTAATTCCATTGTGAGTCATTCATTCACTTTAGTTACGGCAAATTGTGCGTAATTATTATACAATATAAACAGATGCATTGTTGTTTTATACGTGACGAACAAGCAGTCTATTACCAACCGTATAACCACGCTGTCTACCTAGTTGGGCAGTTAGTAAATATTTTTCTTAACCGACAATCTGGTTTGTCGGTTAAAATATATTTTTCCTAACCAACAATCTGGTTTGTCGGTTAATATTTTTTTATTTTTAACCAGCAACCTGGTTTGTCGGTAAATATATTTTATTTATTTTATATTTTTTAGCTGTTTATACTGAGGTGACTACGAGTAAAGCGCTCTCCATCTATTGTAAGTACCTAGTTATTTTTACAGTATCAACTTTTTAACCGTCTTCAAATAAAAAAGAGGTTTTCAATTCAGTTGTATTCGTTACTTTTAGGTCTATGTAGCAAAAGCTGAAGCAAGTTATTAGTGTGTAGCAACTGAACAAAATAATAGGTGGTGTAACTTAAAGCTTAAAGATCTGCACACATCTAAGCGATGGCAATGGCGATCAGAGAATCAAATATGACAGCGTTTCATTGATCGCCACCGCAAGGACGCTTAGATGTGCGCAAGGGGCCCTTGGAATCGAATGACGAATAATGGTCACACATTCTCAAAACATGAGTTTGCCATGATAATTTTATGACATCAGCTAAATTGGAGGAAAACATCATTTAAAAAAATCTTATAGGTCAGGGACTATGCGTCATGTTTTGAAGCATGTAGCAAAACTCGAATCATCATTATTACGTTTCATAATAGTAGTAACATTGACGTGTTTTGTACATACAAATAATATTAAAGAACTTGAGAAACAGACTTCATTAAGCCTACCATAAGCTCTGGCTCTGGTTTCGAGTCTGTGTCAGTACTCACCAGTGTATTATACTGTGTGTGTGACGTTTTGACATAGGATTAAGTCAACACTCAAACAGACTCAAAACAAGAGCCAGAGACAGAGCCAGGCAGAGCTTGTGGTAGGCCTACACAGCCAAACTGCTAAACTGAATTTCAGTAGTTTGGACATGAATATTTTTTTTAAATACTACCGAATTGGGAACCTTATTTAATTGAAGTCATTTAAAATACATTCTTCTCGCACCTTGGAGTATGTTTCAATTAGCAGTTATTTTCTGTGAGGAATCAAGTCAAATCAAAATGATATTTTTCAATAAATAAATGATTATTGACGACCCACACAACACTATCTATAGCCCCAAATTAAGCAGAGCTTGTACTATGGGAACCAGATAGCTGATATTATAATACTGATACATATATTTTTTGTAAATACATACCTAGAGTACACCCAGAAAGATAACAAACAACTGCGTTCACCACACAAATATTTGTTCTCGGTGGGGATTGAGCCCACGACCTACGGCGCAGAAGGCAAATGGTCAAAATGGGTACCAGTGGAGACCAGAAGGTGTTCTTAGTAACTAGATAAAGTAACATGAGTCATGACTGGTCTGGTCCACTGATGAGAGAGGATGGGGTTCCGGCGATCATGAATCAATGGTATGATGATTCAACTAGGTTATACTAGGATGTTATTACTCATTATCATGAAAAAACAACGCTATTAGTATAGTATAAACTATATTAGTGGGATTAAGTCGCGGGTTTGAACTCTATGGAGAACTATGTATATTTCAGTTTTATTTGCACAATTAGTGTTCTCAAACGGTGAAGGAAAACAACGTCAGGATACCGGCATCTATAACTTCGAAAACATTGTATCAAGGGCGCGAAAAGAACCTCTTTGAGGCGCACTTAAAATCCTTTCACCACACTTCGTTCGATAAACCAGTGACACGATAACCAGTGACACGGTAATTTAGAAGAAGAATGGTACTACTGACACAAATACATACCTTTTACCACATTGTTCCGAAAGAACTAGGGACGCGACAATATTACAGTTTTATTGTGGAATCAGGTAATATGTATAATAACGCAACATCGTATTAAACCGTTCATCACGCGCTGACTCATTAAAACAAGGCTAAATATTATAAACTAGTTTTAGTACAAACGTGTATTTGGGCATTTGTGAGTTTGGACTGTGACGTCACACAGCTGTATACGCTATACGACAGGAATTTGCTTCTTTTAACGACCACGATTTACTATATTGCCATGTCCATCATCATCATCTTCCTGCCCTTGTCCCGCGCTGCATGGGGTCGCCACAGCAGGTTTTCTTCCTCCACTCCCCTCTATCATTCGTCATCTCAGTGCTCACTCTTTTCCTGCTCATGTCATCCCTGACGCATTCCATCCATCTTTTCTTTGGTCTACCTCGTCTTCTATCACCACCATCCACATCCATTTCCAACACTTTCCTCGTAATAGGACCCTCATCCCTCCGCATGACATGCCCATACCATGCTAACCTATTACTCCTCATCTTGTCCGTCACCGGCGCCACTTTCAGCCTTTCTCGAATATACTCATTCCTTATTTTATCTATCCTTGTCACTCCACACATCCGTCACAAACATCGCATTCACATTTCAGCAGCGTGCACTCTTCTCATTATATTCTTATATTGTCATGTCCATCAAAAGTAATAGCAGTGAGCAACTGAGGAAGGCTTCGCCTGTATCCAGTGTACTCATAAGAGCTGATGATGCACTTGTTAAAGCAGTTGCACTTAAATATTGATTTAATAAATCATTATCAATGCTATTGGAAGTACGGTGAATTGGGCGGACTGAGTCATGCCACTCCTTAGGGCTGCCACCAAAGGAAGCTAACATACACCCATCACTTCACTTACTCTACAGCTCAATATAACCAATCAAATCAAAAAGATCACTCACGTGCTAGTAATTTCACCACACCCGTCAAACCGAAACACAGCGAAGCTGCTTCATGGCAGAAATAGGCATGGTGGTACTTCCTCGGACGAGCCACACACAAAAAGCTCTATCGATCTATTCAGCCTGTATGCACTCACTGCTGGGTATAGGTCTCTTCCCCAATACGCCATTCTCTTCGGTCCTATGCCAGTCTCCGCCATTGCTGCCCAACTACTCTTACAAAGAGCTCTACTACTACTTTTATAGCTTTTTCCGCTTTATTCCCGAAAGAAGTAGTAGAGGAAAAGTAGAAGGAACGAAGCGTAGGATGCCGTGGAAGCCCACACCCGATGGAAAAACGAGATTAGTATCGAAGGACACCAGTGGATACAGAGGGCATAAAATCTTTTTGCTTGGAAATTTTTGAGAGATCTATTTTCAAAGATTCTGGTGAACTGGTGTTCTGGTGGCCGAAGTGATATTATGAGAAGTGTATAGTCTATAGGCCCAGCAGTAATCTTGCCAGGATGATGAAAGTGTAAACAGTGAAAAGCCGGGTTCACTAGCTTGTGAATCAAGCCAGCCCTATCACAACATCGCTCATAAGATCCATGTTCTGGCGCACAGCCAACGGTATGCGCAAACGATTGACCAAACAATTAGTACGCGAGATTTAACTGGACCGCCATGAAGGTAGCGTATCAAGACTTATCGTTATTACAAGCTTTTCAATTACTTCAAATCCTTTCACCACACTTGGTTCGAAAGAATCAGTGACACGATAAGAAGAAGAATTACTTCACGAGGACTGATGTAGGCTAGACTACCAGTATGAGAGCGTCTTGATTCGAATGTCGTGGGTTCAAATCCTGTGTGCATTCTTGCTTGTGGCGCATGGAATACCAACTATTGCATAAACATGGGCATGTGGCATGTAAGGAGGTGCCTATGACTAACTTCCTTAAAATATCCTCAAGATGCATTTTGTGCTTCGGAGGGAGCATCAAGCTGACGTTCTTGACGCTTGCCGTCATTAAGATATCAAAGAGCAGTCAAGGCCTGCGCACACCTAGTTCGCTGGCGGTAGCGATCAGTGACACGCTGTCAAATATGGCTGTCAAATTTGACAGCGTTTCACTGATTGCCGACGCCAGCGGCCTAGGTGTGCGCAGGCCTTCACAGAGAGAGTTATTCGCTAGGTTATCATCATTCATTTTCATGTCCTTATCCCACTTCATGTGCGGTCGGCACAATATGTTTTGCTCGCCACTCTCTTTCAGTTTTCTCCTCTCATCAGCCTTGCACACATCTTGGCGATCTGCGATGGCGATCAATTTCAGCATAAGGTTTTGCATACATCCGCACACACTGCCGCGATCTTCAACAGCGATACACTGATCGCTATCTCTGGTCATGTAGATTTGTGCGCAAGGCTTTACGCTTGTTATCTTTCACACAAACCATCAATCTTTTCGTTGGCCACTAGATTATAAAGGTACCTTTATAATCGATTTTTTTTTACGATTTTTTATTCATTGCCATATTATGTAGTACCTAACTATTTAGATTAAGTTTTAGTGCCATGTTTAGTCTAGTCTTAGTCAAAGTAAACTGAACCTTGCCGACCTTGCATGTGGCCATGTCGAAACTTACGACAGTAGTTTTCAACAAGGTAATTGTATAAATGGTTTAAAATCGTTTGAACCTAGACTGATACTGACCTAGACATTATCAAGGCTCAAGTCTTTCAGATTATTTTAAGACTTATTCGAGCTAGTACCACTCGTGAATACTTCAACAGACGATCTTTCAAACTAGGAAAAAAAAGCTAGGATTAAGTTCCATCATCATCAGCGTCCACCACCAGATGGACAGACGACATTGTTAAGATCGCGGGAAATCGATGGATGGAAAGGGCTCAGAATCGTTCTTCCTGGAAATGTGTAGGGGAGGCCTATGTCCAGCAGTGGACTTCTTCAGGCTGATGATGATGATGATCATCAACGTGAAGCAGTCCACGGCATAGGCTTTCCAAGGAAATTTCTGGAAGAACGATTCTGAGCTCTCTCCATCCACCAACTACTTACGGTTGTAGGCAATAAATATTGCAAATTAGCTTTTCTGCTTTCGTAGAGCGCTATCTCTTTCTATCGCATGCTACGCTCTATGAAGCCGAAATTAGCTGATGTGCAATATTTGTTGCCTACTATTACTAGTAATGTCGTCAGTCCATCAGGTGGGTGGGCGTCCTACGTCTTCCGGTTCGTGGTCGCCATTCGAAAACTTTTATTCCGCAACGGTTGTCGTTTCTTCGAGCTATATGACCTGCCCATTGCCACTTCACCTACTAATTCTACGAGCTATGTCGGTGACTTTGGTTCTACGGATTTCTGATTCTATAAAGTAGTGAAACAGTTTAAAGCTTTAGTGTTTCCAAAGCAGTGGTGACCTTCAAGCAGCGAGTTCGTCGGTTGCATCAGCGTTCGATTTAGCGAGACAGTGTCATCGCCGTTCGTTATGCTTGACCTCATTATTGAGAGGAAAGATGTGCGAAGCGAGCTCGCATTCATTTTAACCATATTATCGGGATTTGGCCAAAGGTGGTATGTTTGGGGTTTGGTCAAGCCGTAGTTTGTTGCCTGTTCTTCTAGGCTTGGTCGCGTGGAACTGGCACATAAGACTCGCCTAGCTTTAAAGACGTTTCAAAGTGATCCTTGTGATACAACTGAATTAATACATCTTTGACTTTGGTCGAGTGTCCGGGGCCGTAGTTTGAGGTCTGTGTCTGATTGGTATGTGGCCTTGGATAAGCTCATAGCTCCGACAATGCAGGTTTTTTTGATAAAAAGCTGATAATTTTGAGATGTTTGGTCCAAATTCAGTCCATGCAGCCGTTTCCAAGTTCCGATATATTTAGCAGTATGTAGAGGTTTTTTTAGTTTGTTTCTTGTGATTGTGTGAGCTTTTATTTGTGCTAAAGCCACACTGAAATTTGGGGAATATACATAAACGACACTACACGACGCGACGTGCCGGCAACTGAGTCGAGGAAATTGAGTTTCAAAGCTGTGACAGTATATTAAAAGTCACAAACTGTATACACCTTAGCTTACTGTTTTACGAAAGTAAGTCAAATCCTATTCAAATTCTCGCAAACCGATATAGGGCAAGAATCTAAAACAGTCACAGGAAGTTACATCAACTGAACCGGCTCCACGTTTACTCGCGCGAACTTACGGTGATAAGACGCTATACGAAGAAGCACAGAAGCGTAGTATGACACCTCTGAACGTGCTTCTCGAAGCATGGAAGCGTAATCTCCTAACTACGGTGACGTAAAAGGATCATTAAAAAAAAAGGTAGGAACCAAGCCGTAGTTTGTTGGTTGTTCTTGCGTCGGCTTGGTCGCGTGGAACTGGCACCTAGACTCACCTAGTTTTAAGACGTTTCAAGGTGATGCTTGTGATACTACATAGGACGATAGGTAATAATCGTCGTCAAGTAATGTTGGTAAAATGCCATAGAAATTACTCAACAGAACTCAAAATAACACCAGAAAAATAATTAAAATTAAAAAGCTATACAAGTTCCCAAAAAGACAGAAATCGGGTAAAGAGTCTAACCCCCTCATTCACAATGCCGGTCATTTTGAAAAAGTATCTTGTCCCTGTCATTTACATGTCAATAAACAGAGATGGCAATAGACTTAGCGCCCTGCTAAGCTGACTGCTATAGGACCACATACATATGAAATCTAGCGATCCGCCCCTGCTTCACACGGGTCGTAGCGTGTTTAGCCTGTAGCCTTCCTCGATGGAGAGCACTGGTGGTCTAGTGGTAGTGGCCCCGCCTTCCGATCCGAAGGTCGTGGGTTCAAATCCACTCGTGTACCAATGAGTTTTTCTGTCTAAAAATTTATGTGCACTATGCCAGTACTCTCAAAACGGTGAAGGAAAACATCGTGAGGAAACCGTCGTGTTGTAGAACTTTAAAAAGTTCGAGCAACATGTGTCAAGGGTCACGCAAAAAGGGCCTACTAGCGGCCTACTCGCGGAAAAAACCTGCCGCACATCAAGTGCGGATGATAAAACTTGCCAACTTGCCTTCCTTGATAAATGGACTATCCAACATAAATATTTCAATTTGGATCAGCAATTCACGAGATAAGCGCGGTCAACCAAACAATCAAACAGCTTTACAATATTAAGCGTAGATGAGTGTTAGGCTGATATTCATAGACCAAACTTTGCTGCAGTCTTCGCAAAGTAAGCTTTGTTTATCGAATTTTGCTTCAACATTTTGAATAAAGAACATATTTTTGGTTGAAAGTAGAACTTTCCATCAAAGTAAAGTCAAAGTTCGGTCTATGAATCTGGGCCTTAGTATGTATATCTCCACCTACATGTATTAGATATGACATACACATTTGAACACCATAGAAGACCAACACTACTTTGTAGGCGGGTATGGCGCTGTGATGTATGAATTAAAATTATTTTATTTTAATTATGTTGTCACACGATTGTAAGCTATTCTTGCATGGCATAATTAACAAGGTAAGGTGGGTGGTAATGTCGTCTCATTGGTCTAAAACCCAGTTAAGTTTGAAGCATTAAAGCTCCGTTAGTAGTAGCTCGGCCTTCTACCCTTTAAGTGGTGAATTAAACTCTTAGCAAGGACAAACATTTATAATGTATATTGGTACACATTTGGATTTGAACCCAATACCTTAGGATCAGAAGTCGGAGCTGCTACCAGAGACTATCAGTTCCTTGGTTACAAAAAACTCCAAAGCTCACTCAGAAGCAGGTACTGAGTAAAGTGTTAATTAATTAGTTAAGGTTAGGAAATTGAAGAAAAACTAAAAATAACATGACCCTGTTGTACCTAATACCTTTGCTATGGTTACCACTCAACACCAGGTGGGTTATATTATGTTCGTTCCACCTGCTAGTTGTATAAAAAAACTTTAACACTGACTTAACAGTGTTATAACTACAGCCATCCTTGTTCTTTTAGTGCAAAAGAATGAGATGGCAACATTTGAATGCTGCCAAATTAAGTTAGTGTATGCAACCAGAGATTGAACTCTGTTGACAGGGTCAATGACCTCTGCTAAGCTGGATCAATGAAGTTGAAGGCATAGAAGTGCAACTTAGCATGTGTATTTTAGTATAGCTATTGGTTTTATTGCTGTTTAACAAAACATCTACCTAGTTTTTGACATTTGTTTTACCTAAGACCTCTTTTCAAAACTACGGAGAAAAAATAAGAATGCTGAATTTTTTTGACAATCAAACCTTTTACAAATACTTTTTGAGTAAAATGGTACCTAATTTTTTACAAAATAGTACCTTTGTGTACATCAATGCATTTAGACCTAATTTTGCAACGGTTTATGGTCCAAAATATAACATTTTATAATATTTCTTGGAATAGGGATGTAGATATAAATTAGGTATACCTATTTTAAACAAGGAAAATAGTTGTTAAAATATTACACTACCTATTGTACCTACATAATTAGTAGTATCTTGATTAGGTTTAAGGAAATGAGTTTAGGCTAGGTAAATAGGTAAGATACCTAACAAATATTAGTAAGAGGGTACCTATTCCCAAAGATGCTGTAATGATTTCAAAATAAGAATTACACGTTCTCATCTCGTAAAACAACGCAGCGTTCAATAGAAAATTCTATTTAAAATTTCTGATGTCATCAGGTTAGTAGGCGCTTACACAAGGCCACCCATAGCTGGTGTTAAAAATATTAGCTTATTCGAGGGATTTTTAGATGCATCAAGAATCCTTGAAATGCCTCATAACTTCCGCATCCCAAAAAATATCGATTTTCAGGGTTTTTTTTTTCATGATAGCCAAATCCACAATGTCAACAAAACTTCAAACGAGTTTTATGAAAAGAACCACATAGTAGAAATCGATTTTCCTTATCTCCTTTATCGCATAATTTATGGAGAGTACCGAGAAATACGAAATTAGGTTACAGCAAGCTTTGGATCGATATATTTATACGAAATCCTGAAAGTTCCCTCACAAGATGGCGGGATTACAACCCGACCAAATAAAAAACATCTTGAGCAGACTGAAGTGCAAGGGCGTCAAAGCGATCTCAATTCGGCCGGGTTATACATCCAGCGCACAGATGTAAGTCTTCGCACTTCCCACTGTTTTCCTGTGACGTCCACAGTCTTGCGAACAGCCTAAAGCATGGGAAATGGTGTTAAGAATATTTGCTCACCGTTTTCATTCTCCAATAGCTGATAAAACATCACAAAACACTAATTATTTTACACAAGCACTCACACGCCCATACGGTATGTAACAACATCACGAGTACTACTGCGCCATCTGACGAAATTAATGCAAAACTAACCACCTGCGGCTAAGTTCACGTCAATGTTTAATTATTTTAAAATCATTCGATTTTAATGAAATTACTTTTAGTTTATAGTTAAAACACTATTAAAATTGCTAAATTAAATTCTGGTTCGCGTCTTTACAACCGGACATAACGCAGGCGATTCGTTTGGCGCGTGTGCTATTGATTTTTTGTAGCAGCTGATTCACGGCGCTCTCAACTCAATTCGCGCAATTTTTATGACTCATTGGTTTATTTTTATTGTAAAGTTATCGAAGTTAAGATTGAGATGTTTGCTGGAAACTTGTAGTTCTCACTAACTTATCTACAAAGGCAAGGTAGTGGACATGCCTAAATAAGGATCCTTGTCAGCAATGCTGATTTCTTGATTGAAACCGTTGCATTGTAACGCGAAGGTCGAACGTAGGCTTGAGAAAGTTAAATCAAGATCATTATAATTTAACCATAGTATTAGGTGCGGTAGTTCCGTTTTATCGATTCCATAATCTTATTGGATACCAAACAGTTTTTTATGAATAAGTTGGTAATGGTTACATTAAACCCAGTGTTAAGACCTGCGCACATCTAGGCAATGGCGATAGGGATCAGCTGTGATAGTAAATCCATGGATCAGCTGAAACGCTGTCAAATATTGCTGTCATATTTGACAGCGTTTCAGCTCATCGCTATCACCATCGCTTAGATGTGCGCAGGCCTCTATCGTGCAACCTGTATATTAACGCTGGTGCAGGCATTATTTTAAATAGCGCCATCTGTTGTCGAGTAGAAAAACAAAAATATAACAAAATTAGGGAGCTTTAAAAATCGATTTTGGCCGCAATCATCTTAAAAATGTAATAAAAATATTTAATTTTGATTACGTAAACATCCAATTGATGTTATTAATCCATAACTCTAGATTTGAAGAACTATAAACTTTGGTTAACGGTGGTTAGCGCCATCTGTTATCGAGTAGTTTATACAAAAGCGCTAATTTATTTTTTTCAGTTATAATAATATTTTGTTTTCGATAACAGTCGGAAATAACGCTATCTAATTTGACCTGCCCAATGGCACATAGCGAACACGTAGTTCGTGGGTTCGCATCCCTGCTTGTGCCAAAACTAGAGATAGCGTTATCACTTGGGGTATCAATTGATTGGTTCCTACTGTAGATAGGCAGTAATAAAAATACTTCCCAGTACAAAAACACATTTGTATCTCCCCTCAAGCCGTGAAGACATTTTACTTGCAGCAGAACATTTGTAATACAGATAAATATCAGCCGACCCTTGTTGCCAAATTTTGATAAATTGCCAGATTTGTTTTCTCTCTCTCATTTTGGGGGTAGAAGTTGGTAGGTACTACTGTTATTTCTTCTGTGGTAAAAGTAAAAGCTATAAAAATTTGATCATGTAAGTGAAGGGGCATTTTGTTCCTTTTATACGTGTGTTTTCAGCCCTTTTTCATGACGAGAAATAAGTTTGGAAAACATGACTGTGACAAGTGCACGAAAGGAGCCTCTCCGAGGCGTACTTAAATCCTTTCATCACAATGGTTTAAAACAGAATCAGTAACACGATAAGAAGAAGAAGCCCTTTTTCAGTAAGGGTTCTGCCGCCATACCGTTTGATTCATCTTTGTTTTCAGCACTTTACAGGGCTGTTTTTCAGTCAAGTCACTTACCAACCGATGAATCTTCAACCAAGCCACGTATTAGCTTACACCTGCATTGCACCTGTAATAAAACTCCCACTGTTGTCCAATCAAACTATATTGTTCACTTCCTTCTACGTTACAATCTCTCTAGTACTTCACAAATTACCAACTCTAAGCCACGTGGTTTTACAAAGTAGCTTGCATTGCATGCGACCAACTCTTCCGAGCGCTCGTTCCAGAATGGCGATCGAGCAGTCGAGCCCGACCGCCATCTTTATCGCCGGAAGCGTTGCCAGTATGCAGTGCAGACATTTTGAATCAATCACCATTAATAACACTTTTACATAAACTAAACAAACAAACTAGTTCTTAAAACAGTTATCATGATTAATGACAATTAAAATCATTATTTATTTACAAACAAATTATTCAGATCCACAGACATATTTTAAATCAATCGATTCAACTGACTAACCACACATAATTGCCAACGGCATTTTCCATGAAGTTGACAGACTATTTTACAAACAAATAGGACAAGTGTCATCAAATATCATAATAGTAATTTCTATTAAACCATTAAAATTAGAACCATTATTGAAATTCATCACATTCGGCCATCCGATATTGTGCTTACTCTGGAAGCACATGCTAAGTGCACAATATAATATGATAACTTAATAAACAAAGCTTGAATTTAAAACAAATAATGAGAAAAGATGACCATTCAAATACAATCTAAAAAAAATCTAATGTCTATCAAATTCGGCCATCCGACAGTGTGCTTACTCTGGAAGCACATGCTGAGAGCATAATGATAACATGATAACTATGTATATGTATGAATAAACAAAACTTGAAACTTGAATGACTACCAAAATTCAAACAACTAATAAGAACAAATTAAGACAAATCCAAAATTACAATATTAAACTTGTAAACAAAATGAAGTTATTAAGTAGAAGATACGAAGACACCCAAATAAATCTTAGTCATTTCTTAGAATAAACAGATATTAAAAATATAATTCTATCTAAAAATAACTAAAGTTAAATATCCCGTTTACCATATTCAAAGCCTGTATGCAAAAAAAAATTAACTAAATGAAATTTCTCGTAAGATAATAATAACAGTTTTGTATGAGAAAAGTCTTCGCATCCCAGCCATAAACAATCCATTCGGGTAAAATATTATTTAAATTAAATATTCCAATAACATAAATTATACTCAGATTGTGATAGGAAAACATGTACATGGTTAAAAATACAGTCAAACAGTTAATTGTTTTAAAAGTCAAATAGTAATTTGGTCTCCCTACTACAATATTCACGTTGACCGGATTGAGAGGGTCCAGAAAAAGTTTCTGAATATAACTATACTGCAAAGCTCCATCATTTTCATTTAATGTTATTAGAAAATCATCGCAAATATCATGATCTACTGTATCTTTTCAAAATTATCCACTCGCATATCGACTCTCCTTGCTTACTTTATCTTATTAATCTAAATATAAAGCCCAGACCTCGGCAACCCTTTCAGAACACTTTCGCCCTACAAGTCCATTCAAACAACACTTCTTATTATAACCCCGTTGTCAGAATGTGTCGCCTATTTAACGATTTATTGATTAAATACAGTGATAAAATTGATATCTTTAACAATAATCAAAATAAATTCAAGAATGCAGCTTTGGCCACTCTTTCATTAGAGTGTGCCGAAAACTCTTATTAGTTAGTTCAATAATTCTGCACTCTCTTCGAGTCTTAACTCGAAGTGACTTACTGTAATAAAATAATTGTATGAGTACACCTAAGTTCCAAGTAAATGTTAACTTTAATCACCTACTACTAGTTAAGCCTGGTTACACGCTATCTACATAACTTTCCTGTTCAATGCATTCTGTGTACGCATGTTTTGGGGTACTGTCTAGCTCATAATTTAATAGTATTTATGCCTGTAAATTATCGATTGTACTTAATAAACAAATAAAATAAAATATAAAACAAAATGAAATTGTGGTAATAAACTACGTAATTCTTCTCCTTAATACGGAACTCAGCCTGTTACTGCGGCACCTTCAGAGGCGCGTCATGGCTCAAGCTGCTGATGTGGTGCCTTCCATGGTGCATCACGGCTCAGACCACCGATGCGGCGCCTTCCGTGGCGCATCACGACTCAGGCCGCCGGTGCGGCGCCTTCTATGGCGCATCCCGACTCAGGCCGCTGCGCTGGTGCGGCGCCTCCCGTGACGCATCACTGCTCATGCTGCTGATGCGGTGCGTCACGGCTGTGTCCTGTGGCACCTTCTGCGGTGCATCGCTACCAACTTTGCCCGGAGCTTTAAGGATCTGAAACTCGTCATAAAATTTACAGATCTGCAAGCACACTGTGAATAAATCTATTATCATTCATCTGCTTTATATCTAGTTGAAATGAATAGGTTTTCCAATTGTGAAATAATTAAAAAGTAACAATGTATTCCAAAAATATAAAACACTAAATGTACACTATCCACGGCATTTGGACGAGTTCTCTGTACTTAGTCTTGCGCTTTAAATACTACAAAAGATACGTTTAACTTAGCTCAGTAAATGCATGAAAACGCCATCATAAATTCTGACAGCGAAGAACTTATTTACTTGAATTCCTCCATGCCATGCCCTGCCATGGTACTGCAGGCACGAACATGATTGTACTGTCATATTCTCATTGTTTTTGCTGAAATGTAAACATCTTATCGACAGAGACTGTTTCGGTGCGTAACCAATCTAATGGTTCAGGTTTATGACGTATTAACTTAATTTGGAATCTTGGTTCAATTTTTATTTTTTTATTGAAAACTGATTCAGTTGTAAAGCTGAACTGTAAAATTGTAATTGAACTCCTATAACTGCAATTCATCTTTAGTTAATCTTAAGTTAATATTTTATAAATGTTTTATAAATCGCTAATCTTTAATTTATAATTAGTTCACATTTATTGTATCTTTAATTTATATTTAATTCATATTTAATTCATCTTAAATTCATCTTAAATTCATCTTAAATTCATCTTAAATTCATCTTAAATTCATCTTAAATTCATCTTAAATTCATCTTAAATTCATCTTAAATTCATCTTAAATTCATCTTAAATTCATCTTAAATTCATCTTAAATTCATCTTAAATTCATCTTAAATTCATCTTAAATTCATCTTAAATTCATCTAAAATTCATCTTAAATTCATCTAAAATTCATCTTAAATTCATCTTAAATTCATCTTAAATTAATCTTAAATTCGTCTTAAATTCATCTTAAATTCATCTTAAATTCATCTTAAATTCATCTTAAATTCATCTTAAATTCATCTTAAATTCATCTGTAATTCATCTGTAATTCATCATTATTTCATTTGTAATTCATAATTAATTCATCGTTTTTTCATCTTTTATTATAATATCCTCACTCGACACTGGCAATACTGAACGAATTTGTATACTTGGAATCCAAAACATTAATTTTAAACTCAAATAACTTTAACTCTAATCCAGCTTAACTTTTACTCATATCCAAAAACTTATATAATCTTAACCCAAAATCTTTACTTTTAATCCAAATCCAAAAAATGATCTTCAGCTTTTCAAACATTTTTTCTTTTAAACTTTTTGATCAATTTGAACTTTTTTGAACATTTTGAACATTTTGAACATTTTGAACATTTTGAGCATTTTGAACATTTTGAACATTTTGAACATTTTGAACATTTTGAACATATTGAACATATTGAACATTTTGAACATTTTGAACATTTTGAACATTTTGAACATTTTGAACATTTTGAACATTTTGAACATTTTGAACATTTTGAACATTTTGAACATTTTGAACATTTTGAACATTTTGAACTTTGACCAAACAGATCTCGCATGGTTCCAAACATAATTTCAACTTCTAAGGCGTACATAGTCAAACTGAACTCGCTTGGTTTCAAAATCAATTTCAACTTCTAAGGCGTACATAGTCAAACTGAACTCGCTTGGTTTCAAAATCAATTTCAACTTCTAAGGCGTACATAGTCAAACTGAACTCGCTTGGTTTCAATATCAATTTCAACTTCTAAGGCGTACATAGTCAAACTGAACTCGCTTGGTTTCAAAATCAATTTCAATTTCTAAGGCGTACATAGTCAAACTGAACTCGCTTGGTTTCAAAATCAATTTCAACTTCTAAGGCGTACATAGTCAAACTGAACTCGCTTGGTTTCAAAATCAATTTCAACTTCTAAGGCGTACATAGTCAACTGAACTCACTTGGTTTCAAAATCAATTTCATCTTCTAAGGCGTACCTACATAGCCAAACTGAACTCACTTGGTTCCAAAATCAATTTCATCTTCTTAGGTGAAAATAGCCAAACTGTACTCACTTGGTTCCAAAATTAATCTTTACTTCTATGGCGTACATAGCCAAACACAGATCCCAAAACACTTTCTTTAGTCGAGCAGTAATTACGTTCAATGGCCTGGTTAACGTCCCCAAACTAGATCTGTTTGCTCAAAACCACCAAGAATTGCTACTAACATTTTGTCAAAATGCTGTTTCGAGGAGACTCCCCAGGTTCCATATGCTTTTTTTTTTTTTTCTTATTGTACTTTTTGTTTTTCTGTTTTAATTGTAATTTCTTAAAAAAATTGTATCTTCATTTTATAGTTTGTCTACCTTAGTCTCTCATTACTTAATATCATTTTTTTTTTTTAAGCTCCAATAGTCTCACTATGTGAAACCTGTTTAATGGACCCTAGTTGTCGTTTTAAATTATCAATTAGATTATAAGTATCTGCTGATTGTTTACCTAAGAAATAAAAATAAATAAATAGTCTACAATTTTGATAGCATTAGCTCACTTTGCTTCAAAAACTCGCTTCGGTAGGCTTGATCATGATCATTAACTTGCTTATTTTAAATCCAGCATGGTTAGACATTTGCAGTTAGAGGCTACTCAAACTTTACTGAGCTGCTATGGTATTAGCAGTACATGAATAGTTTTAGCACTATCGGATAGCCCCTATATCAAATTTATGGTTAGGCCCGGTCCATGACAAAGACCGTACCGGCTTTTATGAAATTCAAGATTGTGCTAGGTCTTTGCTATTTACGGCCACTTTATTATGAAACTTTATTCAATCACTCATTTTTGATGTTAAGTAAATTATAAGAAATAAATATTTCCAGAAACCTACCAAATAATAATTTCAACATAACCCAGCCAATAACACCCTGCTTATGCCAACAGAGATTCTAATTTATTTAAGGGTATTTATTTAATTTTGTACATAGGCTACATCGGCACAATGGCGACTATTAGCATGGACATAAAAATGTTTGTTTATGGTTCTAGACAGGAAAGTAGGCCTTGCCTAAGTACCCAACAGTTCTGCATATCAAAAAGTAACAAGAATGCTACAGAGGACTGACTTGCGTTTAACACTCAAGCTTGTTTTTTACACTCAAGTACCTTCACTTAATTTCATACACGGTAACACGAGTCATGTGTTATCAGAGGCTAACCAATAAAATGATCATCGTAATGCATAATAATGTAAAACTATTTGCTGTTATTAAGTTCGTTAATATTTTTAAAATATCTTTCGTTAAACTTAGCGTATATTCCAAAAATTAAGTGAATGTCAATTGATTGAAATGGAACAGCTTAACTAAGTAGTCAAAGTCGTTAAATATTAGGTGCAGGCCATTTCATGTTCGGATGAGTGGCTAATATCAAATTTCATATGATTCCACACACATTTTAGGGTAGGCATAACCTAATAAATAAATTTAAAAGAAAAGACCGATAATCTAAGAATAATGTTAGATTGTGGGTATCTCGTAAACGGTGCGTCGTAGCACAAAAATGACGAAAATTTCATCCCCCTATGAAACCCCACAACACATGGTAACAATGCTTCAGAGCAAGTTTTTTTTTTGTTTGAGTACCCTCTTTAAATTTTCTCAAGAAAAATTTAAATATTTTATCAAAGATCCATTAATTCAATTAAGTTTAATTACACATTATCCATCATGCAATAAACGTCATCAGAACAATAAAATTGGGCGTGTACTTACCACTTCGGAGATGTAATAAAACTCCCACTGTTGTCCAATCAAACTATATTGTTCACTTCCTTCTACGTTACAATCTCTCTAGTACTTCACAAATTACCAACTCTAAGCCACGTGGTTTTACAAAGTAGCTTGCATTGCATGCGACCAACTCTTCCGAGCGCTCGTTCCAGAATGGCGATCGAGCAGTCGAGCCCGACCGCCATCTTTATCGCCGGAAGCGTTGCCAGTATGCAGTGCAGACATTTTGAATCAATCACCATTAATAACACTTTTACATAAACTAAACAAACAAACTAGTTCTTAAAACAGTTATCATGATTAATGACAATTAAAATCATTATTTATTTACAAACAAATTATTCAGATCCACAGACATATTTTAAATCAATCGATTCAACTGACTAACCACACATAATTGCCAACGGCATTTTCCATGAAGTTGACAGACTATTTTACAAACAAATAGGACAAGTGTCATCAAATATCATAATAGTAATTTCTATTAAACCATTAAAATTAGAACCATTATTGAAATTCATCACACACCAAACTACCAAACTACCAAACTACCAAACGTAACCCACCCACCCTATCTTCTTCTCATAGTCTCAACACACTGGTTTCAGTGCGCCTCAAAGATGCTGCTTTCGTGCACTTGAAATATTTTCGAACTTTTTTGGTTACGACTTGCCGGTTTCCTCACGATAATTTCCTTCTCTGTTTTAGAGTATTGGCATAGTGCACATACAATTTTGGGTATACATACTGGCACCTAGACTCACCTATAAGACGTTTCAAAGTGATTCTTGCATCGTATTGAATAAAATTTTATTGAGTTTGATACTTATTGGTACGCGACTGGATTTGAGCCTATAATCTTAGGATCGAAAGGCGAGGCCGCTACCATGCACTATATAGTATAGGCCACCAGGCCACTGCCTCCCGATGTACCGACGACATTGTTAATAGCGGTAAGTCGATCGATGGCTCAAAAGTGTTTTTGCTGGAATTCGTAGGGGATAGGGAAGACTGATGATGATAGTACCTATTAGAGGTAGAATAATAACTCGTTTGGCTCAAAAAGAATAAAAAATATTTTCTACGATTTCTCATTGACTATAATATTTTTTGCCTGTAGCCAAGCAAGTGCCAAACGTTCGCCTCAAAAATCGTGCCAAAAGGCCATATATACTGGTGGGCAAAATTGTTCCAAAATAGACAGTAGCGTAGCGTTATATATATTCATTGATAGACAGATGCCATCTAATTAAGAAGAAGAAGGTCGCAAACAACAGCAAATATTCCCGAGATTATTAGAATGCTAAGCGCCAAGATTTCTTTTTCCTCGAGCAATGATCTAATATGAAGGCAGCATGCATTATCCTGACCATCCTGATCTTCGTGGCCATCATGGCGGTGTGCGTGATGGTGAAGTTCGCCACCGACATCACGGTGGAGGAGAGACGACGGGATCTGATGCCGGCGGGGGGAGCATACACGCTGACCAGGTCTATGGGCGTCATCAGCCTTAGTGAGAACAAATCTACGGCGGCCGAAAGGTATGCTTGTCTCTGGCATCGTCAAGCTTCCTCTCTAGTTCCTTCAAGAGCTTGGATATATTTCTCTGAGCAACATTCTACGTGACTTTTTATTTTACTTACAATTAAGGAACCTAAGCAGTGGGCATCCACATCTTTTTGTCTTTTGTTGAGCCGTCGGTCGTCAGTCCTATCTCTAACAGTCTTTAAAACAAGATAAAGGCCTTAGGGTGGGCTAGATAGCAATTCTTAGAGCTAGCTCCGACGTAGTTCATCTGAGGTAGCTCTAAGAATTGCTATATGCTATCTCTAAGTCAAATTTCAAATGCAAAATATGTTATCACAAGGACCACGTTGAAAGAGCTAAGAATCATGTTTTTCAATTGGGCAACCAAATATAGTGCTACAATCTAGTCTCTTGTAGGTACTATTAGACTTATAGATAGCAGGTATGTATGTTTACATGACGATGGATGAACAGTATGAAAGAATGAAATGGATAAGAAAGAAGACGTGAATACCTGTGACGGATGATAGAGGAGAATGGAAGAGAACATGTTGTGCCGACCCCACATAAAGCGGGATAAGGACAGGAAGAAGTTTTTTACGTGAGGAATTACATTACGCTCTTTTTCCAGGTTCCCGTACGTGGCCGCCATCGTCCGCAACTCCTCAGACACCTGGTCTTTCGCCTGCTTCGCCAGCATCATCCTCGTCAAATGGGTGGTTACTTCAGCGCACTGCCGCAAGCCAGGAGCCACTCACCGGGTCTTACTCTACCATGATGCTGCCAGAAACTTTTCTCACGCATATCCTATTCTCTTCTGGAAACTTCATGATAAGTTCAACATCAGTAATCCAACGGCGAAGTACGACATCGCAGTAGCAAAAATCAATGTCGTCGGCTATCCTTTCGCAATGAAGCCAGCAGTCTTCGATGATAAGGAAAAAACAGAGGTCCAAGCGAGTATCTGGAAGACTGTTATAACTATGGATAAGAAGATGTATTTGACGAATGATTTTGAGGTTTTCAACGTGAAAATAGCAAGGCGAGGGAAGTGTTTCGAGACGTACGGCGTGGAGATAGACAACAGTCTGATTTGTGTTGATTTGTCGGAGCACGAGGTGTGTTTTATGCATGAGTTTGGTCCGATATTCTCGTCCGATAAAGTCGCTGGTGTCCTGGCGGTAAAACCGCATGATTGTGACGTAAAAATGGCTGTTTTCACCAATGTGTCGTATTATTCAAATTGGATCTTGAAGGCGACGCACACAACTTACTATGGGTGATTCAGTGCCTTGTAACCTCTAATAAGTTTTGGGATTATTGATAAAAATAGAATCTTTATATTGTCTTCTATTATTTGTGGCAATGGATGGCTATTATTCTATTGGATATTGTTTTATTATTTGTGAAAAACCAGACAGAAGAACAGAGGCAGCCATCGAATGAACAGGAAGACAACGTAAGACAGCAATCAAGCAATGTACCGACGACAATGTGATGGTGAAGTCGATGGCTGCATTACAAACACGGCCCACAGCTGTGTCGACAATGAATTTGTTCAGTAAGATGATGGCTGAAATTCTAAAAGTTGCTTGAAGCGCGCCTAGCCTAAGAAATCCAAGGTCTTTATGGCAAGCGCATCGCCACCCTTTTGCACCCTTCAAAGTTTTTACATTTTATTGTTGTTTTGTACCAAGTTATCGGTTCATTTACCTTCCTTTCAATAAAATATAGTTTATTTCAGCACGCGCCATTTGTAAGACGCCGAAACTAAAGTTCAACAACGAGTTAAAGAAAAATCAACCGTATGCATAGGACATAAAATCTAGGGTAAAACATAAACATTATAAAACCATAGCTGATTCGCGAATCAAGCAAAGCAAGGGGAGATGCTTTAACCGACTGTGTCGCAGTTACAAAGAAGGGTCATGAATCATGTCGCTATAAAATCTGGGTATAGATTAATCTCTCAAAGGCCATATCTAATAGGTTATCTTATGCTATCCTAGTAAATAATAATATGGCAAAACGGTTGAGGAGCAGTTGGTTTTCATCGGTGCATTGGGTGGGTGGCGTCTCATCCGGTTTCGTCTCCATTCGATTATCTTTCTTCATAATGCTCTTGTCGGCGTAATGTATGCATTTTTCTCCAGGTGTTTCTTTTGAAGGCAACTTTCTTGACTTCCTTCTACGACATGACGGCCATCTTCGCTTTTATTTGGCTCATGATAGCTTATCCTTGGTCTTCTTCTTCCTCTCTTTCCTTCTACCTTCATTAATATTACTAATAAAGCGGCCATGTCGTACAAGATGGCCAATCATCTTTCCTCTTCTGTTCTCAACAACTTTTATGAGAGCTCTTTCCTTGTCGACTCTACTTCGTACTCTTTCTGTCCAGCTTATCCTTTCCATTCTTCGAATTAGTAACTGAAATTGAAAAGTAAGCAAGTTTAATTTTTAGTCTCTCACTACTCCCCTGATCAAAGTCAAAGTCAAAGTCAATAGTTTTTTATTCAGTACGATGCAAGAATCACTTAGAAACGTCTTAAAGCTAGGTGAGTCTAGGTGCCAGTATCAATCTGATTCTATCGATACGCGAATATCATTTATTTCTGTGCCCAACCCACTCAGCAACTGGACACCTTGTAAACACGACACACAGGCAAACACGTCAAGTAATGTTTGGTTACGCAACACAAAACCTAGCCATCCTTTCACAGTTTTAGACAGATCCTTGTTTGATGAATATTCAATTTTAATGATTCAAAACCTATAATTCCAAAACCGGTGACCTCATGATCAAAATATTGACGAATGCAAATATAATTTTCATTGCTCATACTCTGAAAGTAGGTCTGAAGTTGCCTGAGGGGCCTAATTGAAAGTAATACTTTCAGCCCTAGGGAGAATCGCTTTCTACTGACAGCTGTCAAATTATAAAAAAAAACAAGTTCTATTTTATTCAACCATGTTCCAACTTTCTAAACTGCAAGGAGGTTGAACCAAATTCCAACTTTTTATTCAGCAAGTAGGTTGGAAACCCATTACAACGGTAAGAAGTTTAAAAACTCTAATTAGAGCGCAATGTAAAATTAAAATAACATAAAGATAGTATTAAATAAATAATATATCTTCTAAATTACTTGATTAATATATAACTTCAACTATTTATTTAAAATAATAAATAAATAAATAAATATTCTGGACAATTCACACAACACTACCCAGCCCCAAACTAAGCAGAGCTTGTAATATGGAAACCAGATAGCTGATATAATACTTGAATACATTTTTTTTTTTTGTAAATACATACTTAGAATACAATATAACACCCAGACAGAGAACAAACATTTATGTTCACCACACAAATATTTGTTCTCGGTGGGGATCGAACCCACGACCTACGGCGCAGAAGGCAGAGCTACTACCAACTGAGCTAGAGGCCAAATAACATAGATTTGAGCAAACAATTTACCATTTTTTAAATTATGAAAATGAAAATAATGGCTGAATAATGCTGGCGAGCCGTAGCCGAAGGCCCGCCAGAGAAAAATAAAAAAAAAACCGGGAAGGCGGCAATTCAATCTTCATTTTCACAAATTTTTCATTCATGTTTTTATTTTTACTTTCCTTGTATTCGTAATGAAAAGCACAGTGTTTACCTCGGGTGAAAGTCTTTTAAGTCCCTCAAGCTCCATTGGCGCCCTCGCTAACGCTCTGGCGCCAAACCCGTCTCGGGACTAAAAACGTGACTTTCAACACTCGGGTAACAATGTACTATTAAAGATGCCTTAAAGCTTAGTTACAACTTTTAATAAAAATTGGTGTGGGTGTGAGTACCCATGATATTAATTGATTCATTGATCATAATTAGTATCAATGCTTTGTTATAGGCAATGGTCACCACTTAACATCAGGTGGGCCATATGCTTATTCCATCAGCTAGTTGTATAAAGAAATCTGTCTTATTTAACTCGATTTTTTATATTATTTATTTCAGGGTTTTTAACATTATGTGTTATGACAAACCTATAGATCTATGACTATTCTATTCTACTGACTATGACTATATTTAACTCGATTGTAAGCATTTTTCAAAGGTCCAGTTTTGGTCAGTCTTTTTAATTGCACCATCTAAAGTAGAATTTTCTAATTTAATTGAGCAAGCCATCTGGACAGACGAGTTCCCTAAGGTGTCGTAAAACTAGAGATTTATCTAATTAAGTAGATATCTACTGGACAATAAAATAAGATATGGTCAGTTCGGGGACCCTTGGCATCTGATGGCGAAACTTGATCTGGATCTCTTGACAGTTAGAATAAATAAATAAATATTATTGACAATCCACACAAAACTATCTAGCCCCAAATTAAGCAAAGCTTGTGTTAAGGGAACCAGATAGCTGATATAACTTATTTTTTTTTTTATAAATACTTAGAATACAATATAACAGCCAGACAGAACAGACATCTACGTTCACACCATTTACAATATACGAGTACATAAAACTTTAATATTCTGTCTTTCTTGTAAAAAAAATCTTTGGGGAGCCTAAAACCTAGATGATACCTGTCTAGTGAATTAGTTTCATCTGCCGCCACTTTTCGCCCCCGAATTTTAAAAGTGGTGGCAGTTGACACTACCTATGTCCATTCACTCCCACGTCTCAGAAATGGGGGCAGATATAACCAAAGTTAAGTGTTCGGAAAAACACACGCCGGCGCCGGCAAGGAGTTCCACTCCTTGGCTGTCCGCACCATAAAAGTTGAAGCAAAGCGCTTGGTGCGGACACTTGGAACATCAACCATTAGCTAACTCAGCATTACAGTAATTCATCTACAAATAATTATAAGTTTAAAAAACTTGAGAAACCGACTTCATTGTCAAACGGCTAAACCGATTTTAATCAAATTTGTTTGGGACAATCTGGACGTAAGAATAAACTTCCAAATAAAAAAAAAATCTTTCTAAATCGGTTCTTATATGACGGAGGCATGCAGTTACAAACATTAAAAAAATTATTTAAAAAAAAATAGCAACACCGATTTTAATAAAATTAAAATGGGACCAATCTGGAAGCAGTACCTTTCAGATAAAAAAATATTTTTTCAAATCGGCTCACAAATGACGAAGTTATGCGGTAACAAACATAAAAAAAAAAAAAAAAAAAAAAAAAAAACATACAACCGAATTGAGAACCTCCTCCTTTTTGATTGGAAGTCGGTTAAAAATACAGCTAGATATATAAAGGTAGATAGACAGATAGATAAAGAATTTATTTACCTAGAAAATAAACACACGAAACAACGAACAAGGAAAATATAACATGGCATCAAAGCATTATCAAAACTAAAAATACAACTACAATATATACTAAAAGATAGATATAAAGATAGATAGATATAACATAATCCGCAACCCCGTCATCGAAACAATAAACACATCACAGTCCAGTCAAGCGTGCGCGCGCTAAAAGCACCCCTAAGGCCCCTAACCACCCCTAACTCGTATTTACGGCGGATCTCATTCGATTTACCGAACTCGACAGTTGGCGAAATGCCGTAAATATTTTAAACGTTACTTAATTTGGTTAAAATGCTTTTAGTTAAACGGAGTTTAAATCATCCATTTTAGATCGTTAACTACAGTCATTAATTCAATTCTAGATTACTTTTACTAAGTAGTTTTGTAAAGAGTGGCTATGCTATAAATAGATTAAAGATTTCATACTACTCTGTTTTCTTAATCGTGTTTGCATGCTGGGGTTTTTTGGCGAAGTGTGTGAATCTATACCTCTAGCCTATCTACAGTACAGTATCTACATATTATAGCCTAACCTAAGTTCTTAATTGTACCATGCTTCAAGCAAATAAATCATTTAATTTTAATTTCATCATCATTCAATACCATCTTTTTTCGGTTTTTTATTAAAATTTGGATGAATAAAAGCGTTTAAATCCATGTATTAAGTGTGCCGAACCACAATATTAGTAAAAATTCACAAATCATGGTAAATTCTCGTGATATCTCTCTAAAAATAATGTTCAAAATCAGTATGTTTCAAAAGTTAAATTATGTACTGTGTCTGTGTCCCTATGTCCCTATGTCTAGTACCTACTTATTAAAATATATTCTTCTTCCTTCTTCTTCCACTTTATATGTAGTCGGCACAACATGTTCTCCTCTTCCATTCCCCTTTATCAGCCGTCATCACAGTATTCACTTCTTTCTTATCCATGTCATCTATCACACTGTAAAATATTCTTTAAACTGTTTTCCTCACTCCTAGTATTAAAATATAGTTTAGACAAAATAATAAAACTATTGACTACACAACAGTAGGCCTACCGGCTACCACAAGAACTGTCTAGGTCTGTCTCTGGTTTTGATTATGAGTCTGTGTGAGTGCTCACCAGTGTATCATACTGTGCGTGTGACGTTTCAACGTACGATTTATTTAGTTAACACTCACACAGACTCAAAACCAGAGCCAGACAGAGCTCATGGTAGGCCTACAGATCATCCCTGTTAGATAAGAACGCAGGGTGTATTGTATATCTATTCCTACTGACTTTTCGCCAAATGCTTAGACCATAAATCACTCCGCCCATCCCCTACGATATACTCGGCTCATCAAGTCGCCATTTACATACGGGGCTTTTGATTTTTCTGAAGTCACTCTTGCTAGCCAGATGAAGCGTAGAACAGCCTCTACATGGACCGATCAAAATCAAATGTGTATTTATTCAGTAGGATTGCAAGGATCACTTTGAAACGTCTTAAAGCTATATATAGGTGAGTCTAGATGCTAGTTCTACGCGATGACATTGTGAACACGGTAAGTTACGATAAGGACTTAATTAATTTTCAGCAGTAGATTTCTTCAGAATGATGATGATAACTCTTGCCATTTTTGTGTGATGGCCATTATAGTGGGTGACTACTATGCAGTGCCCACACTGGGTGTCGTTGTCCTTCGCTAGTTCTGCGGTGTTTTGTTCCAGCGAACACGTGTTCATGCGATTTAAACAATCCACACAGAGAACAAAAATGTTTGTGTTCACCACAAAAATATTTTTTTCTCGGTGGGGATTGAACCCACGGCCTACGGCGAAAAAGGGCTACTGAGACGTGACGGCTATCGAGTACGTATTCCGATTTTTTAAATCAAAAACAGATAGTAAATCTAATTGACGTAAATTTAAGTTTCCTACGTCTAACATGGGCACTTTCCTAATTATATTATTCGAATATACTATGTAGTTTTTCGCTAAGTGAAAGCCAAAAAAATAAAATAGAATAACATTTGTACAAGATGGGGGAGGCTGGGGAACTGCAGCATCACGGCGACAGCACCCGAGACATGGCGACTTCCGGCGCCTCGCTTCCGCAGAGGATGGCGCCCCGCGCGGGTGACCATGAGGCTCTCGTGAGAGTTATATTCCTTGCCATGAGGTTATACTATCATTTACAGTTATTTTTAAGGAGCCTCTTTCGACCTAGTGCCACGACGAGAGAGAGGAGTAACTTTCTTCTTCAGTAGTACTAACTATTGAAATAAATAAATATAAATAAATATTGTGGACAATTCACACAACACTATCTAGCCCCAAATTAAGCAGAGCTTGTACTATGGGAACGAGATAGCTGATATAATACATAAATACATTTTTTTTTTGTAAATACATACTTAGAATACAATACCTACATAGAAAAAAAGTTAGTATAGATTTGTTGCACAAATATTAGACTATACTTAGTTTGTTTACACAAATAAAAGGGATAAAGATTAGAGGTAAAGAAACAAAGATAGCACTTTTATATTAACGCGATCGGTATGCATAATTATATGGAAAAAACGGGTGTTTATCGCGATTACCTATAGTAGCCTTTATTAGCCGTGGTCGCGGGGAGTCTCCCCGCGACCACGGCTGTTGTAACACGGTTGAAACGTCGAGAAATAATAAAGGTAGGCCAAATAATTAGAAACAAAGATATCTTTTAGAAATATTCCATGCTTGGATTTAAAAAAAAAAGTGATATTTAAACCTCTTAAATTAGACGTTATCGATTAAATTTGGGACAGAGATCGAGAGCTTTAATTCTATAGATTAACATGGATGTAAAAAAGTAAAATGTAAAAGATAAAATTAAGACGAGTACAATCCAGTATTTGTCTTACTTTTTACTGTCCGAAATTCCCGTCTTCAAGAATGAAAAAGAAACACTGTATTATTTTTCTCAGAAAATTATCCTACTTTGTCTAACCCACGCAGTCACTCCCCAACTATCAATTTGTACGAACATCCACATTGTATTCCAACTCGTAAACTTTTATAGATGCTATTATATTTATATTTATATGTATATAGCTGTCTGTCTGTACATTAGCGAGCTGCAAGTCACTGCTATAAGAGGAAATAAAGTTGTATGATTTGCAATAAACATTATCACTTATTTAATTTTGTTTCGTTTCTTCTATTTTTGGAAGAAAGATTAATCTAATATTTATCTTTTGACATCGCATATTACGTCACACAAAACAATCAACATAAAAATATAGGTATAGATAAAGATTCAATTTTTTTTAGGCTAGATCACGTGTTTTAGGCACGCAAAGTTACATTTTAATTCAATTGAATCTTTGCATTTGGACTAGTCCTAGCTTAGCCCTAGTCCTAGCATACCGTATCTAAAAATAGGTAGGTACAGCAAAACAAAAAAGATCTGAGTAAAATATATTGTCAAAGTACGAACTGAATTTCCTATAAAGGTAACGAGAATATTGGCTATAATAATATTTGCTATAGCAAGCAAGTATGGGTTTATTTATCTGAAATATAAGCTAGTAAATAATTTATGAGGGGGTGAGGGTTTTTTTGCATAAATTAAATATCAATCAATTTAAGTTCTTTCGGTAAAGTCTTGGTTTTGTCGACCACTTCTTCTCACTTCAATAATCTTGTACAATATTTGCTCACACGGATTACCCCGCCCTTTCACGAGGGCGGATACAGGGTGTTTGCCAAGCCGAAGTTTGCTGTCTGTTCTTGCGTCGGTCCGGTCGCGTGGAACTGGCATGGCACTACCTAGCTTTAAACGTTTCAAAGGGGGGGCTTTAACTAGTGTTGCCCAAATGCAAGAACAAGACGAGACTTAGCCAGTCTTGGTCTTGGTCTTGCGCCAATACACCTGGTCTTGGTCTTGGTCTTGGTCTTGCGCTCCCGGTCTTGGTCTTGGTCTTGGTCTTGCAGCAAGAGTCTTGCAAGTCTTGCAATTACCTATTAGTCTATTACTATTTATTAAAGTTTACTTTAAATCTTAGAAAAACGTATTAGAATTGAAACATTGTGAGCTTGAATTAACATAGCCATAGTAAAGATCAAGCAGATTAATAAATAACTGAAGATTTGATAAGAAATTCGAAAAATCAACTGACCTATATGTCGTTTTCCATGGAAGTAACTATTTCTTAATATTATGATTTATAAGCTTACATTTGCTAAAACATGTAAAAAAACAAATTAATTACAATAACTTGACTGTATTTTAAAGAACAATACTTATCTGTCTAGAAAGAGATTGAACCCTCATATACCTATACACTGAACTGTTACACCTAACTACTCAGTGAAATAGCGCTAAGTCCTAGCTGCAAGACGCAAGAGTCTTGCAGGCTATGTCTTGTTCTTGCTCAAGTCTTGCACGGTCAGTCTTGGTCTTGGTCTTGCTAAAAATACGCGGTCTTGTTCTTGGTCTTGGTCTTGCAAAAACGCAAGAACAAGACCAAGACTGCAAGACCAAGACTGAATTTGGGCAACACTAGCTTTAACACGCTTCAATGTGTGTCCCCATACATTTTACCACTTTGGAAGTGTCTCTCGCGCAAACTATTCAGTTAAAAAAAAACGATATTAGAAACTTCAACATCATTTTTGAATTCACATAGATACTTAGATACCCCACACGTATGGGTTTGATGAAAATTTTTCTACTTTTGTGTAAAAAACTTAATGCAGCTCATAGAATACATCTACTCGACAAGTTTCATCAGTCTAGTTTCGGAGGAAAATGGCTGTGACATTCGGACGGACAGACAGATAGACAGACATGACGAATCTATAAGGGTTCCGTTTTTGCCATTTGGCTACGGAACCCTAAAAACCGCGATACAAATAAATGTACGTGATGAAATTGCAAAAGATACAGCAACAATCATTTTGATCCAAAAAAGAATTCTTCTTACCATAAACTTAGTTTTTTCCAAATTTTATTTAAACAACTGTTAAATATTTGATTGAGCCATTAGCCATTACACACAGGCTTTAGTTAATTATCATGCAACTTTTCTGTTTAGGTGTGTGCAGTTTTGTGTAAATGGATTACTGTAACACCCTGTATAAGCAGCTTCATCGCAGCCACTCTGCTAAATGAATCCCACTCTGAGTAGCTTTGTAACTGTCAATGTTACCAACTGATATGAATTTATTACTAGTTTTAGGGAATTATCGCAAGGAAACTGAGACAGCGCTTTTAATTTTCCGGACTAGCTTGTTTTTTTTTAGAACGTTTGAGGCATTTTTAACTTTAAGACCTCACCATGTAACATAATAATTGCAATAAATAATATGAGTATGAGTATGAGTAAAATTATGACGGTCTTATCACTAACCACTGACACTGGTCGACATGACATTTCACAAAGTGATTCTTAGGCCCGTTATTCAGAAATAGTGTTTATCGATTTTTGTAATTTTTCAACGGAGAACTGTCAAAAAATCTATGCTTGGGAATGTTTGAGGCTTGACTCAGACTCAAGCACTGCTTCTGAATATGGGCCCTTAGAGTCTGTTCTGTCTAAGTCTGAGTTTGAGACTGTTGCTCTACCTTAGTATATGAGAGCCAAGTACTAAGTAGACGAACACTGTCATTTTATTTAACTTGACTTAAAATTAAAGTTTTTCCCGCACTCTTAAGACTTTGTGGCACCGTGATATCATAATATAAGTTTTAAAAACTTGAGAAACCGTCTTAATGATCAAACTATTAAACAAACTTTGATGAAATTTCTCGAAGACCAATAAAATTTGAAAATATATTAGATACTATTCTGGTAAAAAGAGAACTTTTCAAATCGGCTCATAAATGACGAAGTTATGCTATAACAAACAAAAAATAAAGAGCTCTATTGAGAACCTTCTCCTTTTTTATTTGAAGTTGGTTAAAAACAAACCTACAAAAAAGCGCTGGTAAGTCTCTCTCCCATACTATTTATAACAACTGTGTGCGAGTGAGAGATACTTAGCGACGCCATTTTGTTTTGATTTCTTTATGCCGCGGGTTTGACAATATCATCTTCGAAATTCTTTTACTTCCAAACTTTTGTATAAATAATCTTGGAAAGTGATTTGTCTGACTACCAGAGTAGTGAAGCGTCACCCCCACATACCATAAATCATAGCGAGACGGTTTTACGATCAGATCGACCCCATCGAGATTGTAGATACGAGTATGCGCACTTGTCTCGAATGCTCTCTCACTAATAAAGTAGATGATGCCGTGATATGACCCCTCAAGTTATTGTATTACTTTTCCTCTACTTCTTCTTCTTTAACCAGTATTCTTGACGGGTCAAAATCAAATCAAAAGTGTATTTATTCAGTTGAACCGCCAGGATCACTTTGAAAGCTAGGTGTCACCTAGCTTTCAAAGTGATCCTGGCGGATCCTGGCTGGTGAATCTATGGTGCCTGCTCCACGCGACCAAGCCGACGCAAGAACAGCCAACAAACTCACACTAACTGGACCCATACCCTATACATTTCCAGGAAGAACAGTTTGGAGCCATTTCCATCCAAGACTTCCGACCATCCTAGCAATCTCGTTGGTCAATCGGGGGGCGTCCTAAGGTTCGTCTTTCGGTTCGTGGTCGCCATTAGAGAACTTTTGTTTACCAACGGTAACCTAAGTGTAGTAAAAACTATAAAATCAATAAAACATTACAAACGGTTGTCGGTTTCACGCTACAAACTCTTTTCAACATTAGTTAAGATCTTACAAATGATGATTTCATCATTTTTAGGGTTCCGTAGCCAAATGGCAAAAACGGAACCCTTATAGATTCGTCATGTCTGTCTGTCTGTCTGTCTGTCTGTCCGACCGTGTCACAGCCATTTTTCTCCGAAACCATAAAAGCTAGACTGATGAAACTTGGTGAGTAGATGTATTCTGTGAACCGCATTAAGGTTTTTACATAAAAATAGAAAAAAAACTATAAATTTTGGGGGTCCCCGTACTTGAAACTGAAACTCAAAAATTTTTTTTTCATCGAACCCATACGTGTGGGGTATCTATGGATAGGTCTTTAAAAATAATGTTGAGGTTTCTAATATCGTTTTTTTCTAAACTGAATAGTTTGCGCGAGAGACACTTCCAAAGTGGAAAAAAGTTGGTCCCCCCCCCTCTAACTTCTAAAATAAGAGAATGATAAATCCAAAAAAAATATATGTTTTACATTACTATGCAAACTTTCAACGATATTTGGTTTGAACGAGATCTAGTCAGTAGTTTTTTTTTTATACGTCATAAATCGTAAACCGCAATTTTTTTTTTCATCGAACCCATTCGTGTGGGGTATCTATGGATAGGTCTTTAAAAATGATGTTGAGGTTTCTAATATAGTTTTTTTCTAAACTGAATAGTTTGCGCGAGAGACACTTCCAAAGTGGAAAAAAGTTGGTCCCCCCCCCTCTAACTTCTAAAATAAGAGAATGATAAATCCAAAAAATTTATATGTTGTACATTACTATGCAAACTTTCAACGATATTTGGTTTGAACGAGATCTAGTCAGTAGTTTTTTTTTATACGTCATAAATCGTAAACCGCAATTTACCTTTCGACGAACTACAAAAACCTTTATATTATGTTAATTGATGCTACGGAACCCTTCATGGGCGAGTCCGACTCGCACTTGGCTGCTTTTTTTTCTTTTTTTTTGCCTGAATGGTGTATGTAGGATTAGAGCATAAGATTATGTGGTAGGTACTCGTTTATGTGTTTCTATAAGTGTTCAATGCATTGTTTTTCTTTTTTGATTTCTTGTGTATAATTATGTTCTTCTTTATCTGTTGTTTTGAGCCATATAAATAGTAATGTATCTATCTATCTATCTACTAAAATATACTTGTGTGGCTAACTTGTCAGGGGAACCATAACATATTCTACATGCGTGTGAACTTAGCAGATCATTGTCCAGCAGATCAAAAAAAAAAGTGAGTTCTATTCGCATGCAGCATAGTTCTACAGTTCCTGATACTTTTCAGGAATAGTTCTGGCCCGAAAACCTGAAAAAAACCAATTGAAAAAATGCTCTGCCAACTTCCCGTAGCAGATCATTTTTCACCAATAAAATAAAAAAAAATATGTTCATGTGCCTAAAGCTCTGCTCTACAGTTCCTGATACTTTTCAGAAATAGTTCTGGCCTGAAAACCTGAAAAAAGTGATTTGAACAAAAAATAATAATATTTTTTTTATGGATTTAAACAGTTTGCAAGAGCTAGAACTCTTTCGTCTCTCATAGATCCATACTAGAGCTACTACCTAGAACTTGAATCAAGTCTGGAACTCACGCAAAAAAACCAGCAGAGCAGGGTTGAAAGTTTAAAATATTTTTTTTATAGTGTTAAGGGGTTCGTACAAACTAGCACTCTCGCGTTTATCATAGGTCCTTATAAGCCCTATAACCTACAAATTGAATCAAGTCTGGAACTCACGCAAAAAAACCAGCAGAGCAGGGTTGAAAGTTTAAAATATTTTTTTTATAGTGTTAAGGGGTTCGTAAAAACTAGCACTCTCACGTTTATCATAGGTCCTTATAAGCCCTATAACCTACAAATTGAATCAAGACTGGAACTCACGCAGAAAAACCAGCAGAGCAGGGTTGAAAGTTTAAAATATTTTTTTTATAGTGTTAAGGGGTTCGTAAAAACTAGCACTCTCGCGTTTATCATAGGTCCTTATAAGTCCTATAACCTACAAATTGAATCAAGTCTGGAACTCACGCAGAAAAACCAGCAGAGCAGGGTTGAAAGTTTAAAATATTTTTTTTATAGTGTTAAGGGGTTCGTAGAAACTAGCACTCTCGCGTTTATCATAGGTCCTTATAAGCCCTATAACCTACAAATTGAATCACGTCTGGAACTCACGCAAAACGTTCAGCAGAGCAGGGTTGAAAGTTTAAAATATTTTTTTTATAATGTAAAGGGGTTCGTAGAAACTAGCACTCTCGCGTTTATCATAGGTCCTTATAAGCCCTATAACCTACAAATTGAATCACGTCTGGAACTCACGCAAAACGTTCAGCAGAGCAGGGTTGAAAGTTTAAATATTTTTTTTATAATGTAAAGGGGTTCGTAGAAACTAGCACTCTCGCGTTTATCATAGGTCCTTATAAGCCCTATAACCTGCAAATTGAATCACGTCTGGAACTCACGCAAAACGTTCAGCAGAGCAGGGTTGAAAGTTTAAAATATTTTTTTTATAGTGTTAAGGGGTTCGTAGAAACTAGCACTCTCGCGTTTATCATAGGTCCTTATAAGCCCTATAACCTACAAATTGAATCACGTCTGGAACTCACGCAAAACGTTCAGCAGAGCAGGGTTGAAAGTTTAAAATATTTTTTTTATAGTGTTAAGGGGTTCGTAGAAACTAGCACTCTCGCGTTTATCATAGGTCCTTATAAGCCCTATAACCTACAAATTGAATCAAGTCTGGAACTCACGCAAAACGTTCAGCAGAGCAGGGTTGAAAGTTTAAAATATTTTTTTTATAGTGTAAAGGGGTTCGTAGAAACTAGCACTCTCGCGTTTATCATAGGTCCTTATAAGCCCTATAACCTACAAATTGAATCACGTCTGGAACTCACGCAAAACGTTCAGCAGAGCAGGGTTGAAAGTTTAAAATATTTTTTTTATAATGTAAAGGGGTTCGTAGAAACTAGCACTCTTGCGTTTATCATAGGTCCTTATAAGCCCTATAACCTACAAATTGAATCACGTCTGGAACTCACGCAAAACGTTCAGCAGAGCAGGGTTGAAAGTTTAAAATATTTTTTTTTATAATGTAAAGGGGTTCGTAGAAACTAGCACTCTCGCGTTTATCATAGGTCCTTATAAGCCCTATAACCTACAAATTGAATCACGTCTGGAACTCACGCAAAACGTTCAGCAGAGCAGGGTTGAAAGTTTAAAATATTTTTTTTATAATGTAAAGGGGTTCGTAGAAACTAGCACTCTCGCGTTTATCATAGGTCCTTATAAGCCCTATAACCTACAAATTGAATCACGTCTGGAACTCACGCAAAACGTTCAGCAGAGCAGGGTTGAAAGTTTAAAATATTTTTTTTATAGTGTTAAGGGGTTCGTAGAAACTAGCACTCTCGCGTTTATCATAGGTCCTTATAAGCCCTATAACCTACAAATTGAATCACGTCTGGAACTCACGCAAAACGTTCAGCAGAGCAGGGTTGAAAGTTTAAAATATTTTTTTTATAGTGTTAAGGGGTTCGTAGAAACTAGCACTCTCGCGTTTATCATAGGTCCTTATAAGCCCTATAACCTACAAATTGAATCAAGTCTGGAACTCACGCAAAACGTTCAGCAGAGCAGGGTTGAAAGTTTAAAATATTTTTTTTATAGTGTTAAGGGATTCGTAGACACTAGCACTCTCGAGTTTATAATAGGTCCTTATAAGCCCTATAACCTACAAATTGAATTAAATCTGGAACTCACGCAAAACGACCAGCAGAGCAGGGTTGAAAATTTAAAATATTTTTTTTATAGTGTTAAGGGGTTCGTAGAAACTAGCACTCTCGCGTTTATCATAGGTCCTTATAAGCCCTATAACCTACAAATTGAATCACGTCTGGAACTCACGCAAAACGTTCAGCAGAGCAGGGTTGAAAGTTTAAAATATTTTTTTTATAGTGTTAAGGGGTTCGTAGAAACTAGCACTCTCGCGTTTATCATAGGTCCTTATAAGCCCTATAACCTACAAATTGAATCAAGTCTGGAACTCACGCAAAACGTTCAGCAGAGCAGGGTTGAAAGTTTAAAATATTTTTTTTATAGTGTTAAGGGATTCGTAGACACTAGCACTCTCGAGTTTATAATAGGTCCTTATAAGCCCTATAACCTACAAATTGAATTAAATCTGGAACTCACGCAAAACGACCAGCAGAGCAGGGTTGAAAGTTTAAAATATTTTTTTTATAGTGTTAAGGGGTTCGTAGAAACTAGCACTCTCGCGTTTATCATAGGTCCTTATAAGCCCTATAACCTACAAATTGAATCACGTCTGGAACTCACGCAAAACGTTCAGCAGAGCAGGGTTGAAAGTTTAAAATATTTTTTTTATAGTGTTAAGGGGTTCGTAGAAACTAGCACTCTCGCGTTTATCATAGGTCCTTATAAGTCCTATAACCTACAAATTGAATCAAGTCTGGAACTCACGCAAAACGTTCAGCAGAGCAGGGTTGAAAGTTTAAAATATTTTTTTTATAGTGTTAAGGGGTTCGTAGAAACTAGCACTCTCGCGTTTATCATAGGTCCTTATAAGCCCTATAACCTACAAATTGAATCACGTCTGGAACTCACGCAAAACGTTCAGCAGAGCAGGGTTGAAAGTTTAAAATATTTTTTTTATAGTGTTAAGGGGTTCGTAGAAACTAGCACTCTCGCGTTTATCATAGGTCCTTATAAGCCCTATAACCTACAAATTGAATCAAGTCTGGAACTCACGCAAAACGTTCAGCAGAGCAGGGTTGAAAGTTTAAAATATTTTTTTAATAGTGTTAAGGGATTCGTAGACACTAGCACTCTCGAGTTTATAATAGGTCCTTATAAGCCCTATAACCCACAAATTGAATTAAATCTGGAACTCACGCAAAACGACCAGCAGAGCAGGGTTGAAAATTTAAAATATTTTTTTTATAGTGTTAAGGGGTTCGTAGAAACTAGCACTCTCGCGTTTATCATAGGTCCTTATAAGCCCTATAACCTACAAATTGAATCACGTCTGGAACTCACGCAAAACGTTCAGCAGAGCAGGGTTGAAAGTTTAAAATATTTTTTTTATAATGTAAAGGGGTTCGTAGAAACTAGCACTCTCGCGTTTATCATAGGTCTTTATAAGCCCTATAACCTACAAATTGAATCACGTCTGGAACTCACGCAAAACGTTCAGCAGAGCAGGGTTGAAAGTTTAAAATATTTTTTTTATAGTGTTAAGGGGTTCGTAGAAACTAGCACTCTCGCGTTTATCATAGGTCCTTATAAGCCCTATAACCTACAAATTGAATCAAGTCTGGAACTCACGCAAAACGTTCAGCAGAGCAGGGTTGAAAGTTTAAAATATTTTTTTTATAGTGTTAAGGGGTTCGTAAAAACTAGCACTCTCGCGTTTATCATAGGTCCTTATAAGCCCTATAACCTACAAATTGAATCACGTCTGGAACTCACGCAAAACACTCAGCAGAGCAGGGTTGAAAGTTTAAAATATTTTTTTTATAATGTAAAGGGGTTCGTAGAAACTAGCACTCTCGCGTTTATCATAGGTCCTTATAAGCCCTATAACCTACAAATTGAATCACGTCTGGAACTCACGCAAAACGTTCAGCAGTGCAGCGTTGAAAAATTAAAATATTTTTTTTATAGTGTTAAGGGGTTCGTAGTAGGTTATAGGGCTTATAAGGACCTATGATAAACGCGAGAGTGCTAGTTTCTACGAACCCCTAAACACTATAAAAAAAATATTTTAATTTTTCAACCCTGCTCTGCTGAACGTTTTGCGTGAGTTCCAGACGTGATTCAATTTGTAGGTTATAGGGCTTATAAGGACCTATGATAAACGCGAGAGTGCTAGTTTCTACGAACCCCTTAACACTATAAAAAAAATATTTTAAACTTTCAACCCTGCTCTGCTGAACGTTTTGCGTGAGTTCCAGACGTGATTCAATTTGTAGGTTATAGGGCTTATAAAGACCTATGATAAACGCGAGAGTGCTAGTTTCTACGAACCCCTTTACATTATAAAAAAAATATTTTAAACTTTCAACCCTGCTCTGCTGAACGTTTTGCGTGAGTTCCAGACTTGATTCAATTTGTAGGATATAGGGCTTATAAGGACCTATGATAAACGCGAGAGTGCTAGTTTCTACGAACCCCTTAACACTATAAAAAAAATATTTTAAACTTTCAACCCTGCTCTGCTGAACGTTTTGCGTGAGTTCCAGACGTGATTCAATTTGTAGGTTATAGGGCTTATAAGGACCTATTATAAACGCGAGAGTGCTAGTTTCTACGAACCCCTTTACATTATAAAAAAAATATTTTAAACTTTCAACCCTGCTCTGCTGGTCGTTTTGCGTGAGTTCCAGATTTAATTCAATTTGTAGGTTATAGGGCTTATAAGGACCTATTATAAACTCGAGAGTGCTAGTGTCTACGAACCCCTTAACACTATAAAAAAAATATTTTAAACTTTCAACCCTGCTCTGCTGAACGTTTTGCGTGAGTTCCAGACTTGATTCAATTTGTAGGTTATAGGGCTTATAAGGACCTATGATAAACGCGAGAGTGCTAGTTTCTACGAACCCCTTAACACTATAAAAAAAATATTTTAAACTTTCAACCCTGCTCTGCTGAACGTTTTGCGTGAGTTCCAGACGTGATTCAATTTGTAGGTTATAGGGCTTATAAGGACCTATGATAAACGCGAGAGTGCTAGTTTCTACGAACCCCTTAACACTATAAAAAAAATATTTTAAACTTTCAACCCTGCTCTGCTGGTCGTTTTGCGTGAGTTCCAGATTTAATTCAATTTGTAGGTTATAGGGCTTATAAGGACCTATTATAAACTCGAGAGTGCTAGTGTCTACGAATCCCTTAACACTATAAAAAAAATATTTTAAACTTTCAACCCTGCTCTGCTGAACGTTTTGCGTGAGTTCCAGACTTGATTCAATTTGTAGGTTATAGGGCTTATAAGGACCTATGATAAACGCGAGAGTGCTAGTTTCTACGAACCCCTTAACACTATAAAAAAAATATTTTAAACTTTCAACCCTGCTCTGCTGAACGTTTTGCGTGAGTTCCAGACGTGATTCAATTTGTAGGTTATAGGGCTTATAAGGACCTATGATAAACGCGAGAGTGCTAGTTTCTACGAACCCCTTTACATTATAAAAAAAATATTTTAAACTTTCAACCCTGCTCTGCTGAACGTTTTGCGTGAGTTCCAGACGTGATTCAATTTGTAGGTTATAGGGCTTATAAGGACCTATGATAAACGCGAGAGTGCTAGTTTCTACGAACCCCTTTACATTATAAAAAAAATATTTTAAACTTTCAACCCTGCTCTGCTGAACGTTTTGCGTGAGTTCCAGACGTGATTCAATTTGTAGGTTATAGGGCTTATAAGGACCTATGATAAACGCGAGAGTGCTAGTTTCTACGAACCCCTTTACATTATAAAAAAAATATTTTAAACTTTCAACCCTGCTCTGCTGAACGTTTTGCGTGAGTTCCAGACGTGATTCAATTTGTAGGTTATAGGGCTTATAAGGACCTATGATAAACGCGAGAGTGCTAGTTTCTACGAACCCCTTTACATTATAAAAAAAATATTTTAAACTTTCAACCCTGCTCTGCTGAACGTTTTGCGTGAGTTCCAGACGTGATTCAATTTGTAGGTTATAGGGCTTATAAGGACCTATGATAAACGCGAGAGTGCTAGTTTCTACGAACCCCTTTACATTATAAAAAAAATATTTTAAACTTTCAACCCTGCTCTGCTGAACGTTTTGCGTGAGTTCCAGACGTGATTCAATTTGTAGGTTATAGGACTTATAAGGACCTATGATAAACGCGAGAGTGCTAGTTTCTACGAACCCCTTAACACTATAAAAAAAATATTTTAAACTTTCAACCCTGCTCTGCTGGTTTTTCTGCGTGAGTTCCAGACTTGATTCAATTTGTAGGTTATAGGACTTATAAGGACCTATGATAAACGCGAGAGTGCTAGTTTTTACGAACCCCTTAACACTATAAAAAAAATATTTTAAACTTTCAACCCTGCTCTGCTGGTTTTTCTGCGTGAGTTCCAGACTTGATTCAATTTGTAGGTTATAGGGCTTATAAGGACCTATGATAAACGCGAGAGTGCTAGTTTTTACGAACCCCTTAACACTATAAAAAAAATATTTTAAACTTTCAACCCTGCTCTGCTGGTTTTTTTGCGTGAGTTCCAGACTTGATTCAATTTGTAGGTTATAGGGCTTATAAGGACCTATGATAAACGCGAGAGTGCTAGTTTTTACGAACCCCTTAACACTATAAAAAAAATATTTTAAACTTTCAACCCTGCTCTGCTGGTTTTTCTGCGTGAGTTCCAGACTTGATTCAATTTGTAGGTTATAGGGCTTATAAGGACCTATGATAAACGCGAGAGTGCTAGTTTGTACGAACCCCTTAACACTATAAAAAAAATATTTTAAACTTTCAACCCTGCTCTGCTGGTTTTTTTGCGTGAGTTCCAGACTTGATTCAAGTTCTAGGTAGTAGCTCTAGTATGGATCTATGAGAGACGAAAGAGTTCTAGCTCTTGCAAACTGTTTAAATCCATAAAAAAAATATTATTATTTTTTGTTCAAATCACTTTTTTCAGGTTTTCAGGCCAGAACTATTTCTGAAAAGTATCAGGAACTGTAGAGCAAAGCTTTAGGCACATGAACATATTTTTTTTTATTTTATTGGTGAAAAATGATCTGCTACGGGAAGTTGGCAGAGCATTTTTTCAATTGGTTTTTTTCAGGTTTTCGGGCCAGAACTATTCCTGAAAAGTATCAGGAACTGTAGAACTATGCTGCATGCGAATAGAACTCACTTTTTTTTTTGATCTGCTGGACAATGATCTGCTAAGTTCACACGCATATATTCTACTAGGCTAGTTTTGTCGTGAATTTAATTTTCTTTCATGCAGTAAAAACAAACTTTAATTATCATCTTCCCCAAAACAATAAAATCATTTTATCAAAGTCATTGTAGCAAGTCATAACCGCCATTAAAATTGTCTATGGTGTCATTAGAATAAGACAATAACTCATGCTCTATGGTCCACCGCTCGCATTAAAAGCGGCGACAATTAAAAAGATGTTAATGGTTAAAATAACAAATGCTATGTGTCTCAGAGGGGTAGTTTTGAGGGGTGGTTTTAAAGGAACTTTTAAGAGTCATTTTTTATATCGATATTATTTTAAGAAGAGCATGATTGTCAAATAGAATAAAAACCTTAAAAATCAAAGTCAAAGTCAAAGTGGATTTATTTACAGAATTACAGGTACAGGGTTGTTAATGGCTCATTTTCATAGATCCATTGTAATTCTGCCCATAAGGGCATGTAAAATTTAAATTAACAATGTTGCTTAAAAACTAACAAAAAAAGGTTTGTCCAACATTGTAATAAAATGTCAATGATAAAAAATAATAATAATAATAATTTAAGTAAAATTTAAAACATTTTGGGAAACTGTAATTAGATATGTGTTTTTTGAGTCATCATCATCATCTGACGAAGTCCACTGCTGGACACAGGCCTCCCCTATACATTCCAGGGAAAACGAATCTGAGCTCTTTTCATCCACCAAAATCCCGCGATCTTAACAACGTCGTCGGTCCATCGGGTGAGAGGGCGTCCTGCGTTCTGTTTGGTACTAGATAGCATTTGTCAGAAAGGTCCATATATTTAACAATAAGTAAATCTATAGATATAAAATAAACACTATTTATAATTTATAACTCAAGACCAGCTGATCCGATTTGGTTGAAAATTGGTGGGGAAGCTTAGAATCTGGAGACGGACATAGGATACTTTTTATCCCGAAAAAGGAACAGGAACGAGGTGAGCAAAACCGCAGGTGGCCGCTAGTTATACTTAAATGAATCGTTGCACCAAGAATAGTAAGTAATAAAAGCAAGCAACCCCCAACCACAAAACAATCCCCATTTTAAAAAGTTTGCGACAATTATGACAATATCCTAATTTGTTTTGCGCCACCCTCTAATTGACATTGTTCAATGAATTGTCGAACAAATGTTTTGTGAAGAATTTAATGCGTTTTATGAAGATGAACTAAATCGTTAAAACTGCTGGCTCAGTACTGCTTAATTCTTTATTAGTTTATTGTTTTAATCATTCCCTGTTGGTCCATTATTTTTGTTTTTTATGACGAAAGAAAATATGATTTCGCGTTTTTCATAGATGCTGTAAATTTACTAGTATCTGAAAACATGTGTCAACACACTCGTTTGAAAGAACTAGTCTGATATGAAGATCTGATTTGATGATTTGTCCTATGTTCATTGCAATGCTGCCACACTTCCTTAGAATTGTATACATTCTAGTGTAGCTGACTGTACCTATATTCAATGCAAAATGCAAGTACCTAGACCCAACAACATCCTGTAGGCCTACCACAAGTTCTGTCTGGCTCTGTCTCTGGCTCTGGTTTTGAGTATGTGTGAGTGCTCAACAGTGTATTATACTTACTGTGTGTGTGACTTTTCGACGCTTTTCAACGTAGGATTTATTTACACAGCACTCACACAAACTCAAAACCAGAGCCAGAGACATAGCCAGACAGAGCTTGTCGTAGGCCAACTGAAACCGTTATTAGGTAATATACTAACAGTTAATGGCAAGCGTATAATCAAATTGTTTATTCCCGTCAATAAAATGGTCTGGACCGGATTTCGATCGTAGCACTCCGCTACGCCGTAGCTTGTTCTACGTTCCTACACCATAAAATAGTGTGCGTAGAACAAGCGTAGAGTTAGTGCTCTCAAACGGTGAAGGAAAACATCATGCGTGAAGAAACCATAAGTTGAGTCTACTCGGTATGTATGTATGACCATGTCTTTTGTCGATTAGGCCGAATAGACCGTATCTTTTGATATTTATAGTAACTACTGGGCTAGCTTCTAAACTCTTTGCAAAAATCATGTCCCAGAAAGGTACTAGAACGTGAAAAAGTCGAGTCCCGTAATATAATAATAATAATATCTTTTATTTCAGACCAACATAAAATGCACACATTACAAAAATGAAACACTTTGGGTCCATAGTAATAAATACCTTAGAGACTAACATACATAAAATAAAATAAAATAAATAAATAATATAGGGAGGTTAAAAGTTCCCTTTGGAGAGCTCTCAATCTACACTTAGATCCAAAGGCCTCTGTTAACTTACTACATTACCTATCTACTCTTCTCCTTTATCTATATAGGAACCCACATATTGTATGTATAGTTAAATAAGTATATAACTTATTTAACTATACATACAATATGTGGGTTGGCCGGTTGGAGTGCCGAACAGTCCTTAAGAGTTATTCGTCGAATGTGATTAGGATCCGATGGCGCAGTGGTCAGCGCAGCCCCGTACCGAGGGGAAGGTCGCGGGTTCAAATCTCACTCGGCTCTTAACTTTTGGGACATTATAATAGTACATTGTTACCCGAGTGTTGAAAGTCACGTTTTTTGAGTCCCGAGACGGGTTTGGCGCCAGAGCGTAAGCGAGGGCGCCAATGGAGCTTGAGGGACTTAAAAGACTTTCACCCGAGGTAAACACTGTGCTTTTCATTACGAATACAAGGAAAGTAAAAATAAAAACATGAAAGAAAAATTAGTGAAAATGAAGATTGAATTGCCGCCTTCCCGGTTTTTTTTTTCTTTTTCTCTGGCGGGCCTTCGGCTTCGATTCGCCAGCATTATTCAGCCATTATTTTCATTTTTATAATTTAAAAAATGGTAAATTGTTTGCTCAAATCTATGTTATTTTAAACAACTAGTTGAAGCTATATAATAATCAAGTAATTTAGAAGATATATTATTTATTTAATACTATTTTTATGTTATTTAAATTTTACATTGCGCTCTAATTAGACTTTTTAAACTTCTTACCGTTGTAATGGGTTTCCAACCTACTTGCTGAATAAAAAGTTGGAATTTGGTTCAACCTCCTTGCAGTTAGAAAGACTTTAGAAAGTTGGAACATGGTTGAATAAAATAGAACTTGTTTTTTTTTATAATATGACAGCTGTCAGTAGAAAGCGATTCTCCCTAGGGCTGAAAGTATTACTTTCAATTAGGCCCCTCAGGCAACTTCCGACCTACTTTCAGAGTATGAGTAATGAAAAAATCTTTGTGATTTCCTTAAGTGTAGTAAACACTATAAAATCAATAAACAAGTATTATATAATGTGAAAATTAGCCTTATTATTTTTTTTATTTTATTTTAGACTAAGTTTGATTTGTAAAATTATCATATAAAAAAACCGACCCGTAGTTTGTTGCCTGTTCTTTTTTATTTATATCATGCTGTACTGATAGGTACCTCAAGGGTCTTATTAATAATCCTGGCGTAGCGTTGAACTAGTTGATCCGTGTTTTGTCTCTTGCATTGTCATGCAATTGTCAACTCGAACAAATGTGACAAAACACGATTTAACTACTCCAGCGTTGCGCCGGGATTATTAATAACACCCCAAGAGTTTATTCAACTCAAAGGAATCAAAAAAACAACCAAAATTTAAAAGCATGCGTCATGAAACTATTTTGCAAAATAACAAGATTAGGAAAGTTCATTTTCATTTTATTATTCCACAGGACCCCAGGGTGGGTGGAACCAAGGAGGCCAAATGTATTCTTCGACCAATCAGAGAGCACGCAAACAGGTGGGCGCCATTTTGGAATGAAGAGGGCGGGAAAAGAAAATGGAAAATTTTAAAAGGCCGTGTGCTTTGTTTGTGAGGTTTGCGAGTTATGTTCACTTTGCTCAATGGTCTAACCCAAGCTGTAGATAGATAGATAGATAACACTTTATTGTACACAAGGATACATTATAAAAACTAGGCGTAACAAAATAAAGTACAATGGGCCACATCGCTGAAAGCGATTTCTTCCAGGCAACCTTAGCATGGAAAGTAATTGAACAGTAGTAATAGAGTAACGGACGGCGGATGCACATAATGTGTGGTAAAAATAACAATTCAATAATTTAAACTGCATCAGGAACCTACTAAACTTAGGCTCGGCAGGCAGGTACGCAACCCTTATTATACTTGCATCAAAATACTCATACTCATACTCATATTATTTATTGCAATTATTATGTTACATGGTGAGGTCTTAAAAGTTTATGTTAGGATTCCTGATAAAATATATTTTTCATTACTCATACTCTGAAAGTAGGTCTGAAGTTGCCTGAGGGGCCTAATAGAAAGTAAAACTTTCAGCCCTAGGGAGAATCGCTTTCTAATGACAGCTGTCAAATTATAAAAAAAAACAAGTTCTATTTTATTCAACCATGTTCCAACTTTCTAAAGTCTTTCTAACTGCAAGGAGGTCGAACCAAATTCCAACTTTTTATTCAGCAAGTAGGTTGGAAACCCATTACAACGGTAAGAAGTTTAAAAAGTCTAATTAGAGCGCAATGTAAAATTTAAATTTTAATAACATAAAGATGTATTAAATAAATAATATATCTTCTAAATTACTTGATTAATATATAGCTTCAACTATTTATTTAAAATGACATAAATTTGAGCAAACAATTTACCATTTTTTAAATTATGAAAATGAAAATAATGGCTGAATAATGCTGGCGAGCCGTAGCCGAAGGCCCGCCAGAGAAAAAGAAAAAAAAAACCGGGAAGGTGGCAATTCAATCTTCATTTTCACAAATTTTTCTTTCATGTTTTAATTTTTACTTTCCTTGTATTCGTAATGAAAAGCACAGTGTTTACCTCGGATGAAAGTCTTTTAAGTCCCTCAAGCTCCATTGGCGCCCTCGCTACGCTCTGGCGCCAAACCCGTCTCGGGACTCAAAAAACGTGACTTTCAACACTCAGGTAACAATGTACTATTTTAAAGAGGGAAACGGACAACAACGTGATCTTTGAAGAAAACAACAAATAAAGACATCCCAACATTTAATTTCACACATCACAGTATCCCCCTTTTCAACATCACAAAACATCGCACCTTATTTGTTAAGAAATCACATACGACTGAACTATGACAGCTGTCACAGCAATGACAGCTGTCATCCACACGTCACTGTTAAAGCGCGAGGATCTGTTGCACCAGTTTCCGGTGCACACGCAGGCGTGGAAGCGAGCGAAGAGAGAGATACCGCGGGAGAGAGGCAGGAGAGATGCCACTGGACTGATGATGCAGCCGTTATCCACATTCTGAAAATTAATGAAGCTTAGGTAAATTGAACTTAAGTTAATTATAGAGGGAGAAGTATATCAAATAAAAGATTGATGGACTGTGTGAAAGATGAAATAACGGTTCTGACTTTACATAAAGAACGTGGGATGATCTGGCTAACCTGTATAGCCAACATAACTGCTCCCAAGAGCGCAAAAGCTTCCTGGGAGCTTGGAGGGAGTGATTTGCAGTTAGCCAGGATTTGGTTGTATTGCGTGGCTAACCGATAGCGCCATCTCCAGCCTCGCCATCCTCTTGCTGGCGTAGTGCGAGCCAGTGGCGGCCTGGCGCCGGTTTCTACAGGAGCGCTGTGTGTACACGCCGGTCAGGTCTGTCCAGCGGACTGAGCAGCCACCCGTCCAGCGGCCGAACACCGACCGAGGCATCGTCTCGTTCACCATGTAGTTGTTACTGAGACAGGACAAATGAAAACGTTTGAGGCTTGATAAGCGGACTAGTTACCACAAGGTGGCTGGCGGACCCTTTTAACGTGACGGGTGGTTGCTGCTAGTTCAGCCACTTGATCTCTTGAGGCGTGCTCAAAGTTTTTTCAACACACTGGTTAGATATACTATTAACTCGACAAGAAGACTAGAGACGACACAATCATTGCTCATTCCTGACTCAAAACTCTTGCCTGTTACTTCTATCGTGTCAGTGATAACACTTCCAGCTCAGCCGCGTAACTTGGCAGGTCTTATGTGAGCCATTTGTGTGTAAATGGCTAATAGCGAAGATTCGAACAGCAACGCCAACTTTAGACCCTCCAGTTTCGCCAGCCGTACTGTAGTCGGTATCCAATAATACAATACTACAAAGAAAACAATACAGTCTACTGCATTGTTTGTGTCTTCAAACTCCCTTGTGCAGATGCTACAGTGTTAGTGTCAAATGGTGAGTCAGTCAATGATTTGAAGCCCCGTTGAAGTTGATGCCACAAAATAAATACAGGGGAATTGGGGACCTACTTCTTTTTGATGTCATGTCGGTTACAAAAGAGATGGTATATGATGATGATGAACTTAACGGCCATTACCTATTGGAGCGCTCAGCGATTAATCAGGAGTAAGCCTATACAATATGAAGAGATAGAGGATCAGAAAACTCACATGTCCATAAACCGGCAGTACTTTCTGTACCTCGCAACGTTCCGCTTGGCGCTTGGATCCTGTGGCACTAGAGGAATGAAGTCTCCAGCAAACGCATCAGCGCAGTGCGCCTTGAACGGGATAGCCGGTTCCTCTAGACCGCATACAAAGCACTGCAAACCACATCATTCTTTGTCCATTACTCTTCGCTTCATATCAAATACAGATTAACTAATTCGTATTGATAATTTGCAGGCCAAAGAAAATATGGATGAATTGTGCAAAAGATGAAGGAGTGAACACAGAAATGACGGCTGCATGGATGGCATGGATTCATTGTCCATTATGTATTAGTTGAGTGGTGAGTGGTGAGTGTGGCTCGTCTGAGGAAGTACACAGGCATGCCTATTTCTGCCGTTAAGCAGCGTAGCTCTGTTTTGGTTTGAAAAGTGTGGGTGTCGGTAAAAATACTGGAATATTAAGTCTCACAGAATTACAGATTCTATAATTCTGTATAACTTAAGTTCATGAACGCAGGGCAGTGCATCGTAGGGTACGTTTCTAACGTGCGTGACCTACGCGGCAATCTTTATTAGGCAACCACCACACAACATAGTGCACAAAAAGATCCTCTTTGAGGTGCACTTAAAGCCCTTCACCACACTGGTTTGAAAGGACTTGTGTCACTATGAGTACAAGAAGATCTTATCATCAAGTGAGTTACCTATATTGTTGTTCCACTGTTAGTTGTACAAAAAAGTAAAGCCAAAGTTATTTCTGCTTCCATCTCTTTACCTTTGCCATCACATTTTCTTTCTGCAGTCTATAATCGATCTCCGGTTCTGTGGTAGGCTCTACCGTGGTGGTCGTGGGCGTCCCACAAGTGGGAACCTTCATCTTGATGAGCGTGGCGTTCACTTGCTCCGTGAGGTTTGTGTAGTAATCATAGGTCAGGTTGGAGACGATCTCCAGAAACACGTCGATGTTGAATAGGACCGTCGTTTTTGGGGTACTGGGGAATTTAACAGAAACTGTCAGATACGTGAAGTAAAATGTCTCTTAGAGATCGCTATTAGCGATAAGGCCGCCTATGTATTACTGTGACTGTTTATTTTTAAGCTAAAAACTGTGTCCTACTTACCTAGTGTGTCATTGTAATCAAGAAAGAGTTATCTATCTATCTATCTAAAATAAGTAATGAGGAAGTGTGGCTTTTTGTTACTCTTACAGCTGTCACAGACCCGATCGAGATGATATCTTTTCGACAAAGTTTTCTGAAGAAACTGTAACTTGGTGGCTTCAGTGGTTCCTTTAGTCATAGAAAGTTTAAAGAGATTATGACAAAAAAAAGCAAATCGTGGCACTTCGGGAATGCCGAGAGATCTGATGTGAAAACATGAACAATTAGAGCCCTTAGCGATAAGGCCGACCATTGTAATGTTTCTTTTACTGTTGTTTCTTTTGTGTACAATAAAGTATTACTAGTATTTATCTATGCATATAGACGGTTACAATCATGTGGATATTAACCTCGTTGTAGTTATACCGCCCCTCAGTGCCTCTGGAAGCTGAAACGAACAGACAGTCATTATTCTCACCAGAGTTCACAAAATGTGTTCGCGGAGGCGATCAGCGAAGTCTGTCATGTCGACGTCGTCTTCAATGCATTCGCCAATTCGCCATTCGCAATTCGCCATTCGCCCGAACTGAGATCTCGTGATGCGATCCAAATATAGGTAATCAGAAAAAAATGTGCCACACATTGTGTTTTATCTACTTTGAGAAAATACTACTGTCTAAATTCACTGTTTGGTCTTGCCTCTGACTATCCCTCACTAACTTTGTATGGTAAACAAGTTTTAACTCAATTGACCAATTGATTGAAGAGTTCTGTTGGACAAACCTTGGCTCCATCATCAGAACAGGTAGCTTTTCCATTTTATGACAACTAAGTACCTCTATAAATAATTTACCTCTGTTTCATTTGATCCTGGTTTTATTGTGTTACTCCAGTCTGGCCTGATTCTGGTTGGCTTGGAGTAATCCTCAGTGGTATCCTCAAATCTTCTATCCGTGCCTGCCATGCTGTCAAGATACGACAGTAATTCTTTCTTCTCTTGACTGTTTAGTGTGTCATTATTATCGGCATGAAATGGTTTCTCTGTTGATCTTTCTGGTATAATCCTCGTCCAACTTTCAGTGTTAGGAGTCATGACGTCATACTCTTGAGTTGGAGTTATCGTAGTCAAACTGTCATAGTCTGTTGTACTCTGAATGTCACCATGACTCTTTTTCATTGAATTTACATAGTCTCTTTTGAACTTCACAGTTGAATTATCGTGTTTTTGTGACGTTCTCTCAAAACCACTGGGTTTTGGCGTCAGATTTCCATAATTGTATCTAGTTATTGGAGTGAAACGGTCATATTCTGTCATAAATGTGGTGATACTAGTATCGTGGCTTTTATTATTCCGTCCATTTAATTTAAAGTCAAACTCTTTTGAAGAAGTCTCAGAATCCCAATCGTCAATTTTCCTTCCGAGCAATATTTGTTTAACAGCACCTGTTCAGGAAACAAGCTGGTTTAAAACAAACAACATTGGACATGTTAGGCAATCGGCAGCAGTGTTAGAGCCTACTGCGGTTAATACAAAGGAAATGCTGTCGCTATTTTTCCCACCTATGTCATGCCAGGCACCTTTCTGGACAGTTTCGAGTTCATTTCTGTTCCTCATACTTATCGGACAATGGTCACGTATTTAATAAGGTATAATTCATTAGAAATTTTTATCTTTATTAAATTACCATATCAAATAACTTCGTATGTATCTTCCCTTGTAAATGAACAAACAAATCACAAAAAACACCTCTACGGTCATTCAAAGTGGTTCCTACACAGAAACCAAATTCGTTTAATTTACAGTTTGTCTGTGGTCTCTTCTCTTCTCTTACTTCTTCTTTGGCGTGGCTTTTTATGAAATTAACATTGTACACTGAATAGGTACATCATACGAACTCAAATTGGTCGCGTGGAACTGACACCTGGACCTACTTTAGCTTTGAGACGTTTCAAAGTGATCCTTGTGTGCGATACCAAACAGACTATTAAAGAACCCTCAACAGCTTACTTTGTATCTTCTGCAAGTCATCAGAGCTTGTCGCCCGCGTTACCTCTTGATGACGACGCATTCTTGTCAGCTCAGTAACCAGTAGAGTTGACTGCATCGCTGTAAAATATACCTAAGACTTGTACCAAAACTTGTACACTTGTAAACCTAATCATCATTTTACTCAAATGGTTTCCTAACGTGAATATAAAAGACAAATTAGCAAACAATAATCTGTCGTCAAATTCAAATTCAAATTCTGTTTATTAAAAATCATTAGCTTAACATAACAGAATATTATTCCAATGCGCTAAACTATGTACTATAATAAAATAGAATAATATAAAGGTAACAACATGGAGATCAAAGAGAACTAAAATAAAATAACTTTGTACAAATAAAGAAAAACAAAAATATATGTACTACCTACCTACCTACAGCAGGTATTATAAAAATAAATAATCTTTTAAATAATAACCTAAACATACGTTATTACTAACAACATACTAGGTACCTAGTTCTATTAAATACTCGTATTTAAGACGGTATGACTAGACGACGACGACGACGACGGTATGTCTAAGTTTCACAGAAACTTAGACATACCGTCTCAATCAGCTTCCATCCATCCGCAAACACATCAAACTGAGGATTCATGGCTATAAGGTTATTCAATTTACGTTGCGCTCTGGATATCGGTGATTCCTGTCGTGACACTGTGCGCGCCCAAGAATTTGCAAATAGTGGTACTCTCCCAGTGCGGAACCTAGCCCTGTTCTCTGGTACGCTTAACTGAATGACCTTAGTTAATAGTACGGGACAGTCAAGTTGACCACGGATTATGCGACAGATAGTTAAAATTTGTCGTCTCGTGTTTATGATCATCCTCAGTTCACCACTGAACCTATGCTTCTCATATACATTTCCAGAAGGAAAGATTATCAGCCCTCTCCATCAACAGACTTCCCATCATCGAGGCAGGTGAGGCAACGTCCTCTGCCCTGTCCAGTTCGTGTTCACCATTCCAGAAGCTATTGGTTCTTCGAGCTATATGACCTGCCCATTTCTACTTCAACTTACTAATTCTACTTTTATTATATTCCAGATTTTCCGATTCCCGATTCACATTGAAACTCCCAGCAAGGCTCTTTCAATAGCCCCTAATATTTTTACGCTTAGTAATATGTAAACAGAGGACTTGCCTTCATAGTTATAGTAATATGAATACTCATCATCGAAATCTTTGTATTCAAAAGGCAAAGTTACATGAGAAATGAAACAGCTGAATAGCAAAAAAACTTTCAACATTTTTCATTTCTGTGAAAAGGGGGATTAGTTAAATACACTTTTACATTTAATTTTAGGACATCACGAGTAGGTTGTATTTCCCTAAATTCCTATTATTTAGAGAAAATGTATATATCCAAAATTTATAGGATTAAAGTTCGTCTGTCATGGTTTCCTTCAGAAAATCCAGGAAAATGTCGGAAGTTGCTAAACGCCACAGATACCACAGATTTTAATTGATGTGATGTGTGAGCAAGGAGTTTCTTACTCCATGCTGCATAAAATAAAGTTCCGGGGTCTAGTGAAATAAGAAAAAGGCAAATGAATATTTTTATCAAGGTTTCTGCTGACATGCATAACAACAAAGTTTCAAGTATCCGAAGGGCTTCCTATTGGTGAAAGGGCCCCCAGACCATAAACAGTAAATTAGCAACGATAATAGAGCAGGGCGGAAGCCGGCGTGAGCAGGAAAACGCGGGAAAAGCGACAACATGGCGCCATGCCAGCCACCGGGCCGGGGCTAATAAGGTAACGAGGTGAAATTCGTTTCAAAGCTTTGCCTTTTGTCTCTGCGACCTTTTGGCTTCGTACGGAAAAGCACCAGCGTACCTGCCATCTGTGAGCAGTGATGAGACCATTGATGCTATTCTGATTCGAAGTGTATGGGAGCTGGTGCGTCTAAATAGATGTAGGTACATGAGAATTATGAGATTAATCACCTTCTCAGAGAAATGGCCGCAGTGCAGGCACTGTCTTGATGGACGTGCTCTGTGAATTTGCTGGACCTGACGCCAAAAATAATTTTCAATAGGTGCAATATGCGTGAGTACACGAACTAAAACCTATATGAGGCACACTTGAAATCGTTTCACCACACTCTGGTTTGATACTCAATACTCAATACATTTAGTGCATACACATGGTTTAGTTTAGGTACATACATAGTTCTTAGGTGTAAGTCAGTATCACATGGACCCTGTGAATAGGGTAAATCAACATGGAGGTAGGCCGAGATTTATAGACAGTAGTTGGTATGTATACCCAACCAACTAATACTGGTAATACTGGGTTTGACCCAGTGACACGATAAGAAGAAGAATAGACGCAGAGGGCCGTTTTCTTGCTGCTGCCCGTTGCGTCGATCGCGTGGTAGTAGTGTATAAAGTTACAGACTCTTGCAAACCTTACTTTAATAAGTATAAGATCCTTACTATACCTTCGCTTTATATTTTTGAAACGGCCATGTTTGTCAGACAATCCGGACCTATTTTGTCGGCTGTCTGATGTCGTTCCTCGTAACAGACGAGACCAAAATAAAGTCTGCGTCCGTAACGCTAAAACTGCGTTAATGCGCAAGAGCATCTTCTGCATGGCTTCATCGGTGTTTAACAAATTACCGCTATCTCTAAGAGAACTTCCGACTTGTTCGTTTCAGAGGAAGCTGAAAGCAATGTTAGCTGACAAGTGTTACTACACAATAAATGAATTTATGACGGACGACTTACTGACAGACTCTACATTTATTGGCTAATCATTTTATTAATAGTATCATCATTGATTTTTGTATTTTTTAACTGTGTGTGTCTCTTTCTGTGTATTTGATAATTGTTAGATTTTAATTTAAATTTGTAAATCCAAATTTTGCATGCCCTTATAGGGCGGAATCACAATGGATGTCAAAATTATTACTATAACAACCCTTGTACATGTGATTCAGCAAATAAATACACTTTGACTTTGACTTTAGTGATTGCTAACATCAAAATTCTAGGCACTTTCCCTCTAGGGCTTGATCATTTTTATTTTTGCCCTTCCAGTATATTTACGCAAAGTTTTATGCAAACCAGTTCTACGAACGGCGTCTAATAGGTAAAGATAAGTAAGATGTTGAGTAGCTTTTAGGCTTGTCTAATGTCTTTTAGAAAAGCTTGTTTACACTGCATGAATATTATGTCCACAGCGGAGTTACGCTTCTATGAAATCTAAACAAAATCAATGGCGCCAGTCAGTCTGCCGCCAAAACGCTTTCCATCTTCACAATTGCAAAACGACGTCTCTACCTCACTGAAAGCTTTATAATATGTATCATCTACTGTTGTGATATGGGCTATTTCCCTATGGCAGATGCATGCATTTTCAGTATTGACTAAAAATGCCAGCCACACCACTAACTAGCAGGAACTTTGGTCTATTTTTCTATGGTAAGAATATTTTAGTTCAGCAAAACTTTTTTTTACATGTTGTAGTTCATCTTTTGGCTACAATCTCACCTGATAGTAAGCGACAATGTAGCCGAAAATGGAGCAGGATGGTCTAGCTAGAAGACACCTATTCACTCTTCTTGCCTTGAAGAGGCCCAGATTGTAGTTGTCAGGAAAAACAGCCGACGGCAATGAGTTCCATTCTCTGGAGGTTCGGCATTATGAAGGTGGAGCCAAAACGCTTAGTGCGAATGGAGTTGTATGCTAACTAGGTATGGATGGTACTGGTAACTGTCTTTGCAACATGTTTTGTTACAGTGTGTTCGAAACGATAGATTCACGTATTCAGAAACAGTGTTTAAGTCTGGTCCGAGCCTCAAGCATAGATTTTTGTAATGTTTCAATAGAATCTGTAAAATCTTTGCTTGAGAATACTTGAGGCTAGACTCAGACTCAAGCACTGTTTCTGAATACGAGCCAGACTATAGTTTGAAATAGGTTTTAATATTGTGTTTATGATGTTTTATTATAGGGCAGTGTGGTCGCAAATAAATTAAAAAAAAAACCTAGTCAACAGATTATTTGTAGAGACTACTACTGATGCCCTTATAGACTTGGTCGCGTGGAACTGGTACAAAGTGATCCTTGTGACTCTAATTAATCTTCTTCTTGTTCTTCTTATCGCGTGTCACTGATTCTTTCAAATCAAGTGTAGTGAAAGGATTTTAAGTGCGCCTCAGAGGCTCCACAGTAACAGTTACCTATTTATTCATTAGAATAAATAACTGTTACTTGTACTCTAACTCGTTTGACTGTAAAGACAAAGCCCCATTATTCTAGTAGGAGCGAGTTGATAAGGACGTGGGTTCAAATTTGGCCGTGAATCACTAAGTTGAAGTGGCACCACCTTGGAACTTCACTGTTATTATTTATTTTTGTTATGTAAAACAACCATTATGTGTTGACAAAGCCTACTATGACATTAACGAATATTTGACATAACTAATGACATTGTAAATAATTATCAATAAAATGTTTATATCTGTTTATATCTAAATAAATAAAATAAAAATGTATAACTACGCACTAAATCTAACTTTGACTACTTTTAAGACCTTGACATTATCGTTTAATCTGTTTTACCAAGCTTATTAATTTAAAATAAAGTAACAAACTATCTACATTATAATGCCTGGAATTTCTCAATTTATAATAATATAATACGTACCAACTACTGTGTATAAGCCTCGGCCTACCTCCATGTTGCTTTACCCTATTCACAGGGTCCATGTGATACTGACTTACACCTAAGAACTATGTATGTACCTAAACTAAACCATGTTTATGCAATAAATGTATTGAGTATTGAGTATTAAAAGGAATGATCCTATTTTCCTGATACAAAAAAACGGTAGAAACTTTTTATAAAAGTTTCCAAGTTATTTTAGAGAAAGGACAAATAAAATGAAAGTCTTAAGTATCATGCTTTATTACAAACAATCCCTATCAATTCCTCATTTCTCAAACGGATAATAAGGAGAGTCGATCCAATGCTTGACAGCAATAGTCCTGTACCCTCGGTCGTAACTCTTGAGGAGGTCCTTCTCTTCCAGCGTCAGGGTGAAGTCAAACACATCCAGGTTCTGGAGGATACGCTCCTTGGTGACAGACTTCGGGATGGGGACCACACCTAGTTCCACCTGAAAAACTCGGCAAATTTTATCATCCGCACTTGATGTGCGGCTGGTTTTTCCACAAGTAGGCCGCTGGCGGGCCCTTTTTGCGTGACCCTTGACACGTGTTGCTCGAACTTTTTTAGGTTCTACGACGCGCCGGTTTCCTCACGATGTTTTCCTTCACCGTTTGAGAAGACTGGCATAGTGGTTTTTTGGACAGATAAGATCGTGCTTTCGGTGCAAGACTAGATTGGAATTTACGATCTTAGGATTGAAAGGCGGGCCAGCTCTCGCTCGGTCGTCCCAGTACAAGCGAGCACTTGTGGCCATGCAATATCCAAGACTTACCAAGTATCTGAGCGTGACTTGCGGCACAGTCTTGTTGTACTTGTCAGCGATCCTCTTGAGCGCGGGGTCGTCGACCCTGGGCGGAGGAGCGTCCTCCGCCGCCTTGGAGTAGAAGAGGGAACCGAACGGCGTGTAGCCCGTCACGGTGATGTTGTGCTGGGCACAGAACGCACGGAGGGCGGGCTGCTGCAGGTTCAAGTTTATCTGATGATAGATGATAGCATGTTGAAATGAAGATTCATCATCAGTAAGGCTGTTACAGCCTCTTTAAGACGCACTTAAAACCCTTTCACCACACTTGGTTCGAAAGAATCAGTGACAGCACGATAAGAAGAAGAAGAGCCTCTTTAAGGCGCACTTAAAACCCTTTCACCGCATTGGTAGTAGTGACACAACAAGACGAAAAAGTGAGGCAGTTGGACACTCGGACTATTAGACTGTATGACTGTCATTTGGTAAAGCGAGCAGATAATCAGCCTATAGATTGTGTAGGTAAATCTATTGCAATCAAGTTTGATTCCATGAGGCTTGTAGGTGAGGCCATAGATCGCTGTCCATTTAACGATATTACTGTCTGGCCATCTGACAGTTGTAAGGGGGTTAAAGATTTGTCTGACCGTCAAACTTGACTTTTTCCGATAAAGAACAATTTTGAACGTATTCTTTTAAACTATTGCATCAACACTCAACAGTGAAGGTGATAACTTAATGTCATTTTGTTTAATTTTTGGTAGTTATTGTGATTACTGGTTCACATTATTATTATTAGGGTTTATTTATTTACTGTTCCTTGCCCTTTCAAACCACATCTTTTTGTTCACCACTTTACACATTTTGTAAACTCTTTTAGATCTCCCGCGATACAGGCTAGTTCTAGTGCGGGGTCCATTGTATATCTGGGTTTTTGTAAAACTGTTTTCTCGAATAAATAATTTTGTATTTGTATTTGTACGCTGTGGTGGTATACCTCAACTTGCAAAGCAGCCGGCTTCACGGGAGACAGCGCCATGAGCCGGTCGAGTTGTTGCTGGTTGAAGTTGGAGACGCCGATGGACTTGGCGAGCCCCTGGTCACGGGCCTCCACCATGCCTGACCACGTGTCCACGTAGTCAATGTCAGAGATGGAGTTGTTGGCCTGGAATATAAAACACATTTTTTTTTGTTTATTTTTTATTTAATCAAAAATAAATCCTGTATAACTAGACCTTGTTTGTTGTCTCTTCTGAAAATCCCCAAAAACCCCTGTATACTAAATTTCATGAAAATCATTGGCGCCGTTTCAGAGATACAGATTATAATAAAAAAGAAAATCGAGCACAGATAAGATTTAAAGTTATAAGATTTATGATACTCACATGGAGTGCCACCGGCCAATGTATAAGGTACATGTCGACGTAGTCAAGCCCCAGCCTCGCGAGGGAAGCTCTCAGCGCGGGGAGCACCCCCTCCTTCGCGTGCTGATCGTTCCACAACTGCAACACATGAGGACAACATTATAGCACGCTAACTGGTAACTCTCAAACTCAAACTCAATAAAAGCAGCCAAGTGCGAGTCGGACTCGCCCATGAAGGGTTCCGTAGCACGACGAACTACAAGAACCTTTATTTAAGTTACTTGATGTAACATAATAAGGTTCCTGTAGTTCGTTGAAAGGTAAATTGCGGTTTCCGTTTATGACGTATAAAAAAAAAACTACTGACTAGATCTCGTTCAAACCAAATATCGTTGAAAGTTTACATAGTAATGTACAACATATATTTTTTTTAGTATTATCATTCTCTTACTTTAGAAGTTAGAGGGGGGGGACCAACTTTTTTCCACTTTGAAAGTGTCTCTCGCGCAAACTATTCATTTTAGAAAAAAACTAAATTAGAAACCTCAACATCATTTTTGAAGACCTATTCAAAGAAACCCCACACGTATGAGTTCGATGAAAAAAATTTTTTTGAGTTTCCGTTTATGACGTACTAGCTGATGCCCGCGACTTCGTCCGCGTGGATATTAGAGTTCTTTTTTTTTATTTTGATATGACCAACTGTAGTTACCATAGTTTTGAGCATGTACGTTAGAGTGTATTTGAATTTGAAGGCAAGTGCTGTTGTTTTATTTTTCAGCAGTGTCTAATTTAAGTATGATAGATGTTTCCCGCAATTTTGTCTTAGTGGTTATCATCGGCTTTTTTGTAAACCTTTGTGTGTATTCGAACCTGGTGACAGATGCTGCGGCAGCTGAATTTTTTTTAATGTTTTTTTGCGTATTTTGTAAAGCTCTTTTTCGTGATTTTGTTTAAGTGGCTAATTTGGGCTATCGTATTTGTTGGTGTATAATCGAAACTGGTTTTGTTATTTTGACACGATCAAATGCTAGTTACCATAGTTTTGAGCTTGAACTTTAAAGTGTATTTCAGCGGTGTTTAGTTTAAGTATGAAAGATGGTTCCCGCGATTTTGTCTAAGTGGTTATCATCGGTTTTTTTGTTAACCTTTATGTGTATTCAAACCTGGTGACAGATGCTGCGGTAGCGGAATTTTTTTAATGTTTTTTTTTTCATATTTTGTTAAGCTTTATTTCGTGATTTTCTTTTAGTGGGTAATTTGGGCTATCGTATTCGTTGGTGTATAAACGAATCTGGTTTTTCATAGTTTCGAGCTTGTACTTTAGAGTGTATTTGAATTTGAAGGCGAGTGCTGTTGTAGCCGATTTTTTTCAGCGTTGATTAGTTTTAGTATGATAGATGATTCCCGCAATTTTGTCTTAGTGGTAATCATCGGTTTTTTTGAATTTTTTTTATGTATTCAAACCTGGTGACAGATGCTGCGGTAGCTGGAAATTTTTTAATGTTTTTTTTTGCGTATTTTGTATAATGTTTTTTTTTATCATATTTTGTAAAGCTCTTTTTCATGATTTTCTTTTATGCGGTAATTTGGGCTATCGTATTCGTTGGTGTATAATCGAATCTGGTTTTTTTAGTTTGATATGAACAAATGCTAGTTACCATAGTTTCGAGCTTGTACTTTAGAGTGTATTTGAATTTGAAGGCGAGTGCTGTTGTAGCCGATTTTTTTCAGCGGTGTTTAGTTTAAGTATGAAAGATGATTCCCGCAATTTTGTCTAAGTTGTTATCTTTGGTTTTATTTTTAACCTTTGTGTGTATTCAAACCTGGTGACAGATGCTGCGGTAGCTGAATTTTTTTTTTTTTTTTTTTTGCGTATTTTGTAAAGCTCGTTTTCGTGATTTGTTTTAGTGGCTAATTTGGGCTATCGTATTCGTTGGTGTATGATCGAATCTGGTTTTTTTAGTTTGACATGATCAAATGCAAGTTACCATAGTTTTGAGCATGTACTTTAGAGTGTATTTGAATTTGAAGGCGAGTTCTGTTGTAGCTGTTTTTTTCAGCGGTGTTTAGTTTAAGTATGATAGATGATTCCCGCAATTTTGTCTTGGTGGTTATCATCGGTTTTTTTGTAAACATTTGTGTGTATTCAAACCTGGTGACAGATGCTGCGGTAGCTGAAATTTTTTTAATGTTTTTATTTGCGTATTTTGTAAAGCTCGTTTTCGTGATTTGTTTTAGTGGCTAATTTGGGCTATCGTATTCGTTGGTGTATGATCGAATCTGGTTTTTTTAGTTTGACATGATCAAATGCAAGTTACCATAGTTTTGAGCTTGTACTTTAGAGTGTATTTGAATTTGAAGGCGAGTTCTGTTGTAGCTGTTTTTTTTCAGCGGTGTTTAGTTTAAGTATGATAGATGATTCCCGCAATTTTGTCTTGGTGGTTATCATCGGTTTTTTTGTAAACATTTGTGTGTATTAAAACCTGGTGACAAATGCTGCGGTAGCTGAAACTTTTTTAATGTTTTTTTGCGTATTTTGTAAAGCTATTTTTTGTGATTTTATGTTTTAATAGTGGCTAATTTGGGGTTTCGTATGCGTGTTGGTGTATAATCGAATCAGATTTTTTAATTTGACATAACCAACTGCTGGTTACCATAGTTTTGAGCATGTACTTTAGAGTGTATTTGAATTTGAAGGCGAGTGCTGTTGTAGCCGATTTTTTTAAGCGGTGTTTAGTTTAAGTATGATAGATGATTCCCGCAATTTTGCCTAAGTGGTTGTCATTGGTTTTTTTGTAAACCTTTGTGTGTATTCAAACCTGGTGATAGATGCTGCGGTAGCAGAATTTTTTTTAATGGTTTTTTTTGCGTATTTTGCAAAGCCATTTTTTGTGATTTTATGTTATATTAGTGGCTAATTTAGGGTTTCGTATGCGTGTTGGTGTATAATCAAATCAGATTTTTTTAATTTGATATTACCAGCTGGTTACCATAGAGAGCACTGGTGGTCTAGTGGTAGTGGCCCCGCCTTCCGATCCGAAGGTCGTGGGTTCAAATCCACTCGTGTACCAATGAGTTTTTCTGTCGAAAAATTTATGTGCACTATGCCAGTACTCTCAAAACGGTGAAGGAAAACATCGTGAGGAAACCGGCGTGTTGTAGAACCTAAAAAAGTTCGAGCAACACGTGTCAAGGGTCACGCAAAAAGGGCCCACCAGCGGCCTACTTGCGGAAAAACCTGCCCGCACATCAAGTGCGCATGATAAAACTTGCCGAACTTGCTGGTTACCATAGTTTTGAGCATGTACTTTAGCCGTTTTTTGAAGCGTTGCGGTGTTTAGTTTCGGTATGATAGGTGTTTTCCGCGATTTTGTCTTAGTGGTTACGGTGGGGTTTATGTAAACCTTTGTGTGTATTCAAACCTGGTGACAGATGCTGCGGTAGCTGAAAAATTTTTAATGGTTTTTTTTGCGTATTTTGTAAAGCCATTTTTTGTGATTTTATGTTAGTGGCTAATTTAGGGTTTCGTATGCGTGTTGGTGTATAATCGAATCAGACTTTTTTAATTTGACATGACCAGCTGGTTACCATAGTTTTGAGCAGTTACTTTAGCCGTTTGTTGAAGCTTTGCGGTGTTTAGTTTCGGTATGATAGGTGTTTTCCGCGATTTTGTCTTAGTGGTTGCGGTGGGGTTTATGTAAACTTTTGTGTGTATTCAAATTTGGTGACAGATGCTACGGTAGCAGATTTTTTTATAACGCTTTTATTAGCTTCACCTGTATGTATGTATGTTTGTATGTATGTATGTATGTATGTATGTATGTTATGTACCCGACCCCTTTGAGCTCGATTTTGTCCTACTTTGAACGATCAGATTTCATTCAAACTTTGCACACCTGTCAAAGGTCGATGACAATGCAATAATATGAAAAAAATAAATAAAAAAAAATGAAAAAAAAACCTACTTTGAACTATCAGATTTGATTCAAACTTTGCACACCTGTCAAAGGTCGATGACAATGCAATAATATGAAAAAAAAAAACTAAAAAGTATAAAATAAATTATAGTTTAAAAAACTAAAAAAAAACGCTTTTATAACTAATTGAACTAAAAAGTTAAAAATAAAACTGTAATAATCAATTGAAAATTTATATTATTGTACAAAAAGCGTGGGGGGCTTGATTTTGATTGTTGTAAATATTTTATCAATAGTTTATTATATCTGAAGTTATTATAAAAAGCACCCCACGCTTTTTGTACAATAATATAAATTTTCAATTGATTATTACAGTTTTATTTTTAACTTTTTAGTTCAATTAGTTATAAAAGCGTTTTTTTTTTAGTTTTTTAAACTATAATTTATTTTACTGTTTTTCTCGTATTTTGTAAAGCAATTTTTTGTGAATTTTCATGAAACTTTGTTCCATTTTTTTCTTCTTTTGGGGAAAGAATTTTCCTATTTTCTTTCATAGTGCACCTTTGCTGTATAAGACCAACACATCTTCCAAGTTTCATGCTTCCAGGACTAATGGTTTAGGCTGTGCGTTGATTTTTCTTTTATCCATTTTTCCCCTTTTTCTCCTTTTTGGGAAAGAATTTTCCAATTTCCTTTCTTAGTGCACCTCTACGTTATAAGAGAAACATACCCTCCAAGTTTCATGCTTCTAGGACTAACGGTTTAGGCTGTGCGTTGATTGTCAGTCAGTCAGTCAGTCAGTCAGTAACGTAAGAGTTTTATATATTTAGATAAAAAAAAAACTACTGACTAGATCTCGTTCAAACCAAATATCGTTGAAAGTTTACATAGTAATGTACAACATATATTTTTTTTAGTATTATCATTCTCTTACTTTAGAAGTTAGAGGGGGGAAACCAACTTTTTTCCACTTTGGAAGTGTCTCTCGCGCAAACTATTCAGTTTAGAAAAAAACTATATTAGAAAACTCAACATCATTTTTGAAGACCTATTCATAGATACCCCACACGTATGGGTTCGATGAAAAAAAAATTTTTGAGTTTCAGTTTCAAGTATGGGGACCCCCAAAATTTATAGTTTTTTTTCTATTTTTGTGTAAAAACCTTAATGCGGTTCACAGAATACATCTACTCACCAACTTTCATCAGTCTAGCTTTTATGGTTTCGGAGAAAAATGGCTGTGACACGGCCGGACAGACAGACAGACAGACAGACAGACAGACATGACGAATCTATAAGGGTTCCGTTTTTGCCATTTGGCTACGGAACCCTAATAAAATGCATTCAATACAACTGCAAGAATCACTTTGAAACGTCTAAAAGCTAAATGAGTCTAGGTGCCAGTTCCACGCGACCAAGCCTAGAAGAACAGGCTACAAACTACGGCTCGATTCCTTCCGTTTTTTCATATGATCCTTTTACAAATCATAAATAGTCTAAAATAATAGCAGTGGAGTTCCAGTGTGGTGCCACTTCAATTAGTCAGAGTAACTCTGCACCAAGGAAAAGTAAACAGACCTTTGCTATTGTAGATGATTTCTAGAGTGTCAAGAGCAACTGGTGTTTACTCATGCCTCTACTTGCGGGACGCTATTGCCTGGGACAGGACTGTAGATATAATATGCTTGTAGCACTTATACCATCCTCTCAGCTTAGTCGGCCGAATCCACAGGAAAGACATGGTCAATACGTGCCGAGCTGACTAAGCTGCGGGTTTCTTCATGATGTTTTCCTTCACCGCTTGAGAGCACTAGCACTTGGTACTAAGAAGGTTACGTATATCAAGGGGCCTGACACTCCTGACAACACTTCTCAACACAAAACGTCTTTCTTCTTCTCCTTACCTTTGTCGTAATAAAGATGTCCTCTCGCTTGATGACGCCATCAGCAATCTTTTTTTTGATTGCCTTACCGACCTGCAACAGTAAAATTTCCAGCGTTTGAGTTAGACTCATAGAAGAATGGTATTTTGACCTCGTTGACCAAGCAAAGGATCTTTTAAAAGCACAAAAACAGGGCACTTTACAAAAATATTTCTCTTATTTTCAATCATAATCCATCATTTTCTAATTTCTCTACTGCAGTCTTTAAAAATATCTTCTTATTCATTTATTTATTCAGTTGCATCACAATGATCACTTTACGTCTTAAAGCTAGATGAGTCTTGGTGCCAGTTCCACGCGACCAAGCCGACGGAAGAACAGGTAGCAAACTGCGGCTTGGTTCCTGTCGTTTTTTTGTATGATCCTTTTACAACTGATGGTTCCCTCACCTGTTCTTCAGTGTCATAGATGGCAGCAGTGTCGACATGCCTGTAGCCCGCATCAATGGCCGTCTCTACTGCCTCTTGCACCTCATTGGCCTTCAACTCCGCGCGACCACCCTGAGGAGATGACAAAATGAGCTCATTGGCTTGAAGAAGTCTGAACATGGTGTTCTAAAGGACAAACATTTGTGTGGTGAACGTAGATGAGTGATCTTTGTTTTTTCTAGATGGTAAGTTATTAGAACAAAGTAAAGAATTATATCAGTTTTCCTTAGTTCGGGGCTGGATGGCGTTGCGTGCCTACTAATATTTATTTATTTATTCATATCCAATCTCCTAGTTTGAAAGGAATAGAGTTTCTGTTGAATTATAGTTTTTTTGTGGTCAATTAGTATACCATTTATGTAAGCTAAGCTCGTATGAGTTATGTAGAACTTAAAAAGTTCAAAAACATGTCTGTCTCCTTCTCCTCCTCGCGTCGTGCTCCTCACTGCTGAGGGTCGTGACCCCCTCCATGGATCAATTTGTCCCTGACAATGTTTCGCCACCTGGATCTGTCACTGGCAACCTGAATGGCTTCATGGACCTTCACGTCGAGAGTGGAGCGGATTTGGTCGGACCAACGTATCGGGCTTCGGCCTCGTGGTCTCTTGCCTTCAATTTTGCCAGTGATGACAAGTTTTTCCAGGTTGTCACCCTGTTTCCTGGCTATGCCCGAAATACTCAAGGACTCGCTGGAGGCAGGTGGTTGATAGCCTAGTGGTCACTTTGAGTTCCTTGAGTATTGATAGATTGGTCCTACGCGCTGTCCACGAGATACGGAGCATCCTCCTCCAACACCAAATCTCATGTCTGTCTACTGCACTTAAAATCCTTCCACCACACTGGTTCGAAAGAACTGGTGGCACCCCTAGAAGTATCTCTTACAGCTTTAGTGAAGCCCAGCCACGTCCCTATCCCCAAGCCGGGGAAGTCCCGCCCGTTGTTCAGCTTGACCACAGAGGCTGGACCAATGGTGCTGGCTGCCTGGAACAAAACAAAGAGTTTCATCAATATTTGCGTAGTTCACGTCTGGGCGAGGGTGACTTTTGTGGATGTCAGGATGTCGTGAGACGTATTTCCGCCTCCTACCCGAAGTCGGAGTTTTGCTACCACATTTCGTTACCAAATGTTGTTTTCGTTTCGCCTATTTGTCTCTCTCTATTTTAAGGAGAAAATATGAGACGGCAAAAATACGTTACGTAGTTAGAGTTGTTGTCTCATCTTTTCTCCATACAATAGACAGAGACAAATAGGCAAAACGAAAACAACATTTGGTAAGGAAATGTTGTAAATGCACTGGGACTTCGGGCTCAGATCAAAAGGACTAATTAGCAAAATGTCCAACTATCAGATGGTCTATAAAGCAGAACGTCTAGGTAGCAAAACGTCAAGTTTGAAACGTCAAGTGCTCATTAGACCTTTGGCTCTGTTGGAAATTTTGCTACTTAGACCTTTTGATCAGGCGTATTTCCAAATGTCACGTGACAAACGAATATCGTATGATTTGTAGATCTCTCAAAGTTGTCTATCGCAAAGTGTCGAGGGTTGAGTAACGCCCGTAGCACACCTCCGCTGCGGAACCGTTACAGAGGAACCGCATGTCATTTCGTCATGTCTTGTCCCGTGTAGAAGTAGCGGAACGCCTGCGAAACTGCCTGTTCTAACGCATAGATTTGACTATATTCCATCTCTTTCTCCGTGCGGTTTCGTCGATCTGCTCCGACGCCAGCCACACTTCCGCGCCCTGGCCGCCTCAAACTCAAACTAACAATGATCACGAAAAAACATGACTCATGCGGCGTAACCTCGCTCTGACGCGTTCCATTGCGCGGCTTGAAGTGTAAGCGAGAGCGCGGAACGAGCGACAAAGAGGCACGCACGGCCTTCGCGTTCGGCAGCGTTCGACATCTGTCTCTCTCCTACTTGAGTGAGCGATGCGTCCGCGTGGACAGCTGTATGGCGTTGTCACGTTCAACTATCGTCAGTACACCGACTTTACAGACAACCGATTTTCTTTAACATGATATAGAGTCCATATCATGTTAAAGAAAATCGGTTGTCTGTCTATATTAAAGACCATCCTTTGGTTTGGCTACAATCTCACCCGATGGTAAGCGATGACGTACCCGACGATGGAGCAGGATGGTCTAGAAGATATCTATTCACTCTTGCCTTGAAGAGGCCCAGGTTGTAGTGGTCAGGAAAAACAGCCGACGGCAATGAGTTCCATTCCCTGGTGGTTCGCATTTATAGGTACCTAACGTGCCAGTTTGACCCACACCCAAACCGAAACACAGGGACGCTGCTTGAAGGCAGACAGCATGGTGCTTTCCCAGACGAGCCTCACAAAGAGCTCTACGGGTCGGGTTTAGAATTCTACCACATGCGAAAGGGAGTAAAAAGGGTTAAAACTGGTAGGGTTTGGGTTCCGATTATCAGGCTAACACTCTTATTCAACGGAAATGCATTTTATTTAGAAATTCACTATTAATTTTTCTTACCTCAAATCAGTTTTATAGCGAAAACGGAACGTTATAATGGGCGATTGACAACCAAACCGTTATCTTGTGGTCACTACCCTAGAGTGTTTGCCAGAAGCCAGCGATCTCCAAGCGGAGTGAAGGTAGAGCGGGCTAGCCCGCTCAGGGGCGGCGACCTCGCGAGTTTCTGGCTGAGCCATTCCATAATTTCCATATCCAAACACGGGTCACCCCGACTTGAGTGGACTCCCCCCCCCCTCCAAATTCGTGTGATAGAATGCTAAACATTACCCGCTCTCTCTACTTCTAAATACTGGTCAAGTATGGTTACTTTAGCTCGGCATTTGCAGCGCTTCTCCTTCTTCTTCTTCACGACAGTATAAGAGCGCAGCCTCAAGCTGGCGGAGGAGCGGACCACCACCGTTTGGAAGAGGTCTGCCTCCCAATCCGGGTTCGGACGGAGAAGCTTCTTGGGGTCCATGACTCTTTTATAAATTTAAAACATTGATATCTTGAAGATTTACTTGGCAATTTTGAAATAGGAGATTTTGGAGTTCATTTGTATAGATCTCTTCTTCTTCTTAATCTGTCTATTTAGGATCAATTTTGCCAGTGTCAAGTGAGGATATTACATAAAATAGTTTTTATATATAGTAAAGTCAGTCAATAAACATCTAGCGCGATGGTGATCAGTGAAACGCTGTTAAACATCGCTGCCATATTTGAAAGCGTTTCACTGATCGCCTTCGTCATCGTGCTAGATGTGCGCAGGCCTTAAACCTGTACGCAAGATTGTATCGTCCATACCAAGATTATTAATTAGCATAACATTAGCATTAGGTCAATAAACTTTCAAAGCCTACCCACACTTGCCCATTACCATACTCACAAGGACCTCATTACGCGTGTTCTACCGCTTGTATAATTGGGGTATGCTCTGAAGAACTGTTTGACATCATGCCAACAGCTACATTCTACCATCGCACTGTAGGCCTACCAGACAATCTGCGCACTATGCCAGTACTCTCAAACTGTGATGGAAAACATCGTGAGGCATGTCGTAGAACCTAAAAAGTTCGAAAGCAGGTATCAAATGCACGAAGGGAACTTATTCTTCTTGTTATTGTGTCACTGATTCTTTCGAACCAAGTGTGGTGAAAGGATTTTAAGTGCGCCTCAAAGAGGCTCCTTTCGTGCACTTGACACCTGCTTTCCAAACTTATTACGAATTGTATAAATTCTAGTAAATCTGACTGTACCACGTAGGTAACTTTTTTATTCAATAAATCCAATTTATCTTTGACCTTGTGAAAGCTTTGCTATTATTATTCTTCGTATCTATAGGTAATAAATCTAAGCCTGTTTGTCATGTTACTAGGTAAAAGCAATCTGTAGAGTCATAGACACTAACAAAAACCAGACAGGTGCGTAGCGAGGTAACCATAGGCCCTGGGACATAAAATAAACTGGGGCCCCAATTAAACTATTAAAATCGTTTGATTTCGTTAGATAGATAGATAGATAACTCTTTATTATACACCACACAAAAATACAGTACACGACATAAAAGCAACTAATTAGGCAAATAGAATGGGCGACTTTATCGCTGAAGGCGATCTCTTCCAGGCACAGATTTAATTAAATTAAACAAATATTCACATAATGTACAAAATACACAAGGAACAATTGAGCTATCTGCAGACCGTTACAAACGATCCAGAGATAGCTCAACTGATCCAAATCGGAATTGCCAAAAAAAATTTTGTTCCGTATTCGTCGTGTTCCGAATTGGTCATTATTGAAATTCGCGCTGGAATCTAGTTCATTTTTATATTCCGAAATTCTGAAAAAAAACCAGTTGCCCCAGACGCAATATAAACCATCTACAATAGATGCAAGGGCCTGTTTAATCTATAGTTCTCTCTCTTTCTAGTTCAATTTATAGTTTGTAAGTTATAACCCGAGGGGCCCCCTGAGCTTAGGGGCCCTGAAACACTGCCCCGTCTACCCCTCCGCTAGCTACGCCTCTGCACCAGAACAGGTTCCACACAAGTACTTGCAAGTAATGAAGAGATTGGCACTGGTGAGACGTGCTTACTGATTCGAAGGTGATTCTTGTATGTAGGTACAGTTACAGACAAAAGCTGATAGCATTTTGAGAACTAGGATTTTATATAACTTGCTGATGAAACAAGCATTATTATGGCTTTATATGCCATAATGTAAGTGTCAGTGCACGAAAGGAGCCTCTTCGAGGCGCACTTAAAATCCTTTCACCACACTTGGTTCGAAAGAATCAGTGACACGATAAGAAGAAGAAGTGAAATGACTAGCACGTGAGGCTAAACATCTGTATGCCTCAAGTTAATGAATGCAGGGCAATGTTTTGTTTGGACATGGCTACCACTTAACATCAGGTGGACCATATGCTTGTTCTATCAGCTAGTTAAATAAAAAATAAATGTTCACCTATAACAAAACATTGCCTCTTAATAGGTAACGCATGTCTGGAACGTGCCTTACCATGTACTACCATCAACTCGAGGCTTGATACAGATTTTATTTTATGTTTTTTATTTTTAGATTAATGATTGAGATTTTACTAAGTTAAAAACTGACGTCGTCTTTTCATGCTCACTGTACTATAACCTTCTAACATAACTTTACGAGAAATTATTCCTACCTTCCTACTACCTTAGTGAACTTAGATAGATAGAAAATGATTTATTGCACAAATTAAAAGTACTGTACACAGGCGAGCTTAATGCTAGATAGCATTATCTACCAGCTTTTGGGGAACATAGTAAACATAACATAAGTAGATGAAAAGCCCATTGCAAACCAAAATGTAAATTAAACTCACCATGGCCACAATCGCGCAAAACACAACAAGTTGAAACAAACCCATGTTACCGACACGACCAACACTAAGGAGTGTTATGCACTGAGTGGCTGGTTACGACATTACAGCTCTGCTGTACCCGAAGTCCCAGTGCAATTACAACATTTGCTTACCAAATGTTGTTTTCGTTTCGCCTATTAGTCTCTGTCTATTGTATGGAGAAAAGATGAGACAACAACTCTAACTACGTAACGTATTTTTGCCGTCTCATATTTTCTCCATGCAATAGAGAGAGACAAAAAGGCGAAACGAAAACAACATTTGGTAACGAAATGTTGTAAATGCACTGGGACTTCGGGCTCTGGTATATTATGTACTGGCGATAAGGTATTTTAAGATAAAGTATATACTTACCTACTGTATAAAATACTGACTTTTTGTAATTAATGTTTAATGACTGGCCTCTCAGCTCAGTTGGTAGTAGCTCTGCCTTCTGCGCCGTAGGTCGTAGGCTCGATCACCACATAGAATAAATATTTGTGTGGTGAACATAGATGTTTGTTCTCTGTCTGGGTGTTATATTGTATTCTTAATGTATGCGTATAAGTATTATATCGACACCCAAAATGAAGAACATTGTAACTCGAGTTACAATGAATACTACTGGAGAACTTAGAAAAAAATTAGCTTTTTTTCGGTCTGGGTCCCGTATTTTTATGACAATTAAAACTATGATTTCGTGAAACATACAAAATGGTAACTTGTCGTTTTTTTCACGTTTGGGTCATAACAATAGAGTATATCAAGTTACAAAAAAATATTTACTTATAATCAAATCGATTCTATTTTAAAATCATTGTAATTAATCATACGATCCCATGTTATTTTTGTAATTCCAGTTAAAATGTTGTTTATACTGAAATGATGATTATTTGGTTATAAAAAAACAGTAAGCAAACGTGCAATGAATTAATCTTCAAATTTTTATTTGGTTAAAATAAAAAAATAAATAAAACAAAATTATATCGCCATTTACAATGATGTTATTGCTGATGTGTGTAGGATAACAGTATGTGTATTCAGATTATGCAACTATTAGTTCTGAAACGCGATGGTTCTACTAATTCCTGAAGAAATTGATTTTCCTGTTCGGGAACTATATCACAGAGTCTGTAAGAAAATGTTTATTGAAACTTTTGATGTAACAGACACTTGGATAACTACGTTGTTTAGGAAAATGGATGAAAACAACTCTATAGAGAAGGATTTGAGAGGGCAACATAGCAATAGAGGAAATGTTCTTGACGAAATTATGAAGACAAAATCTGTTCGTGACCATGTTCTTTCAGTACCATGCAAGGAATCGCATTAGGTATGTTAGTAGCAGAACATCAAATGAGTATTTTGATGAAACATTGACATTTCCAAAGTTGAGTTAACAGGCCTTATCATCTATTGTAGATGATTTATATAGCGTCAGAAGCAACTGGTGTTTACTCATGCCCCTACTTGCAGGACGCTATAGTGCCTGGGGTCAGGATTTTAGATGGAATAAGCTTGCCCAGCACTTATACCATCCGCCTAGTCGGCCTAGTCCACAGGAAAGATATGGTCAATACGTGCGGAGCTGACTAAGACGCGGGTTTCCTCACGATGCTTCCCTTCACCGTTTGAGAACACTAGCATGTCGTTGAGTGGATGGCTTCTAATAACCCTATCAGCAACAACTACCAACAAGCCACCAGATCGATCAGTACAGAAGAATTTTAAATTTGGAATTCCATATTGATTTCTTTTTTCAACATTGAAAAGTTGAACTATAATAGCAGCTGCTTGCTTAGACCTACAAAAGATATTGACAACACCTCAGCCAGAAGTGTCAGCGTTCTATTACAAGAAGAACTTCACGGTATTTGATTTGGGGAAAGCTCAAAGCTACTTACTAGGCTAGGCATGTTTGGGATGAAAACATTGGTAAAACAGGACCAAACGAAGGAAGAAGTACATTACTGGACTACATCTAAAAGGGTCTAAAATGTACAATACTTCAAGCAAATCAATTATTTCATTTCATTTCATCCAAATGAAGTCTGCTGAAGGCATCATTGATTGAAATCCATGATGCCTTCTTGGGTTTCTTCTTGGGTTTTATTCGGATTGGTGTGGGACTGAGAGATAAAACCGGAACCGTATCATGTCATGTTTCACATGTACGTCTACGCTGCCAATATTTACGGAGTTAACATAACGGACAACTTCTTCGAAGTAGTGCATTCACAGTCCGAAGGAGACTCAATGTCCACTTTGATTGAAAGAAGGAAGAAACACCAAGTGATTTACATTCCCCAGCAAGGGTATACGCTACTAAAATGCGCCAAACCACAGGAAGCCCCTACGTTGTAAGGAACTGAGTCAGAGCAATATTTATGATATAAAATCACTTGTGGTAGTTGTACCAAACTGGGAAACCGACTAGAAAAATAAAAAAATGATGTGGTCCAAGATTCAGCACCTGGAAATCAATGCACAGCATCCAAATCTCTTGAATTTTGAATATGATTTCTATGGAGATAGCTCCCTACAACTGACTTGGAAAACAAAGCATCTAGATCAACGCGTAAGGCTAAAAGTGTAAAATCCTTAGAAGCGGTATGGGATAAGATTTTGCCGGTGGCATAATTATTCTGGGTCGCATCCCCTCTCGAAAGCCAAATATCAAGACTTGATGTCGATGTGTAACAGTGGAGTAATTCCTGGTCGCTAAGCTACAAAGCCTACAAATAAGTAAATTAAAAAAACTTGGTGAACTGATTATTTGTTTATACTTCTACTACTGCCCTTTCTTAACACGTTCGCGCGCGGTGCTCACTTTTTCGAAACTTCTGATGGAGCACTGTTTTCTCCCATACATTTATTTTGACGTTTAAAAACGTTCTTTAGTACCTTTATTTATTTGAGTAATCAACTATGATTAGAACGACATTATACGTCGACGTATGGTGACGTTGCGCAACATTTAATCATTTTTCAGCCTCTTTAATTAAACACAACGTCACGATACGTCGACGTGCAGTTACGTTCTGCCACATTTTATCCTTAAAAACGTATTAAGTTATACAAAACGTATCCGTACGTCGACGTACATATACGTTCTGTAACATTATATATTTCCTAATCTATTATACTACACGCAACGTCTTACTACGTCGACGTATGGAGACGTTGTGCCACATTTAATCTTTCGAAACCTGTTATATTACTCGCAACGTATCATTACGTTGACGTATTAACACGTTGTGCTGCATTTTATCTGTCGTTACCTATCATATTACACGCAACGTCTGATTACGTCGACGTATTAACACGTTGTGCTGCATTTTATCTTTCGTTACCTATCATATTACACGCAACGTCTGATTACGTCGACGTATTAACACGTTGTGCTGCATTTTATCTTTCGTTACCTATCATATTACACGCAACGTCTGATTACGTCGACGTATTAATACGTTGTGCTGCATTTTATCTTTCGTTACCTATCATATTACACGCAACGTCTAAATACGTCGACGTATGAATACGTTGTACCCCATAACGTCTTTTTTTAACTATTATCTCTTGCGCAACTTCTGATTACGTCGACGTAAAGAAACGTCCCGCTTCATTTTATCTTACCTTACTTGATATATTATTCGCAACGTGTCATTACGTCGATGCATGGATACTTTTTGCTTCATTTTGTCTCATCTAATCTATAATATTTCACGCAACGTTGACTGTAAAACATAAAAACAAACACTGTCTTACGTATGTATGTATTTATTATTATTGAAATAAAGAAAGAGATAAAAAAATACAAAGCAACTGCTCTTTTGTATTTACTTATAACTAGTTTTTTGAAACTAATATCACAATTTTTGTAATATTAATCATATTAATATTGTTTAAAACATGAAATAAAATGTTTTTTTTTGACAAAATCAACATAATTAAAAAAAAACCTTTCTGAAACTAACACAACAAATAAAACAAAAAACTTCTATGCAAACCAGGAAAAAAATCAATCTTGTGATGTAATTTAACTCAAGGTCACCTGCATTTATTTATTATTATTTACTTTTACTTATTATCAATAGTATAACTAGCCTTAAGATAATGACTTAAGCTTTGACTTAGTTTTTACTTTGGGTTTCCCTGTAAAATATAGAGATCGTAATAATCAGTCTTCTGATTTGAACATCTGTGCTGGGTTATACCTCAGCTCTTTTTGTATCTTTCAAACCTGGTTATGCCATTCTTCGAAGCACAAAGCACACAGGGGTGGCTTTTCTTCACATCCTTTGCACCTCAGTCCCGTTTCTCGCCTTATTTTATTTTTAGTACACATTCTGCACTTCATATAATTTGATGTTTTTTTGGAGCCTTCACGAACGGGTATTTTTTCTGGCCAATGACCACCGTTTCCCTGTGAATTTGTGATTGGAGGAAGAATGAACTCCCTTCTTTCTTGTTGTCTATTATCATTTTTATTTAATTGAGACATGACCTGTTCAATTCTTGTCGTTTTTGGTATATTGATAAGACTTCTTATCAATTCTTCGCGGTAACTCAGAAAATCACATTTCTCTTGGCAATATTTTCTGTAAAGAAAGAAGCTGTTCCAAACTGTTAAATCCAGTAAGTGAAAGAACACTTTTTTGTACCATTTAATGGTTTTTCTTGGCGACGAATAATATGAAACCATCTGGTCCGCTCGGTCTATACCGGACATATGCATGTTGTATAGCGATACTTCTTCTGGTTTCGTGCTGGTTTTACCATAACGGTTTGAGACTGTTACAAGTTTGGGATGGCTTGCAGTATTTATCATAAGTACAGGCCGTTTGTCTACCCATTTGGAGACATAAACTTTGTTTTTGCGAACCCATACATGTTGATTTTTTTTCAGTTTTTTTTTAATCAATTCCTTGGGGTTGCTTTTACGGTTAGCACGTAATGTTCCAGTTGTGTGGGTTTTTAAGTTGAGGAGTTTTTGTGAAAGCTCCACGGAATTGTAGTAGTTGTCCATAAACAGCCAATGTCCTTTTAATAAATATGGTTGCATTAGCGTCATAACTATCTTTTCAGTCTTTTTTCCTCTTATTGTTTCGCTATCTGTGTCTTTGCCAGTGTACATGGTAATATTTAACATATATCCATCGTCAGACGTCAGTTCATAAAATTTGATGCCATATTTGGCTTTTTTGTTTTTAATGTATTGTCTGAAAATCACTCGTCCCCTGAACAGCAACAATGATTCGTCTAAACTAAGTTCTCTGTTAGGTTTGTAACATTCCTGGAAATGTCTCGATAAAGTGTCAATAAATTGGGTAATCTTTTCTTTGCCTTTTGAATTGAGTTCGGCCACATACACACAGTTTAATAGTTGCTCAAATCGTCGGCCTGACATCGAATATTGAAATATAGGATGATAATACAAAGGATCACTACGCGTGAAAAGTTTCCGTTTTTGCGGAACGTTAACCTGTCCCATCAAAAGACATAATCCAAGAAATTTGAGCATTTCTTGCCGATTCGTATCTCTGAAATTATAGTTGTTCTTTCTAGTTGGTCTTCTTTTTGAACATAGTGCTTGCCCATAAGCATTCGTTTTCTCAACTATGTAGTCTATAATGTTTGGCGGTAATAACTTACCAAATACTTGTTCAACTGATGAATTGGGGCCAATTTCAAATTGAACTCCTGCAGAAATCTCATCAAATTCAAAAAACGGAATTTCTGCAATTGTTTCTTCCCATGCTGATTCCTGTCGGGGCGAGGCTTCAACGGATGGATCCCCTTCAGGGCTCACAAGATCTGATATCAGAGGCGGCGTCTCACGATGTGGGCTGCTTTCGGGGCTCGCAGAGACTACTATCTGAGGCAAGGGTGACACCCCACGATGTAGGTTGCCTTCGGGGCTCGCAGGTACTAGTATCTGTGGCGAGGGCGGCACCTCGCTATGTGGGCCACCTTCAAGGTCTTCGTAGTCTCGAGTCTGAGGCAAGAACGGAATCCCGCAATATGAGTTGTCTTCGGGGTCCTTAGGGTCTATAATATTCTGAGGCGATGATGGTGCTCCGCAGTGTGAATTGCCTTCGGGATCTTCAGGGTCTGGTTTCTGAGGTGAGGGCGGCACTATGCAATGTTGGTTACCTTCAGGGTTTGGTTTCTGAGGTGAGGGCGGCACTATGCAATGTTGGTTACCTTCAGGGTTTGGTTTCTGAGGCGAGGGCGGCACTATGCAATGTGGGTTACCTTCAGGGTTTGGTTTCTGAGGCGAGGGCGGCACTATGCAATGTGGGTTACCTTCAGGGTCCTCAGGGTCGGGATTCTGAGACGAGGGTGGCACCACGTGATATGGGTTGCATTCAGGGTCCTCGGGGTCTGGAGTCTGAAGCAAAGGCGGCAACACGCGATATGGGTTACCTTCAGGGTCCTCGGGGTCTGGATTCTGAGGCGAGGGAGGTACCTCGCGATGTGGGTTGCCTTCTGGATCCTCAAGGTCTGGATTTGGAGGCGAGGTCGGCGCCTCTCCACGTGGGATATCTTCAGGGGCCGCAAGATTCTCCGGCATCATAGACATGAGTGGCGCTCCACGTTGTTGGCTGCCTTCGCAGCTATCAGAGTTCATCTTGGGTGGTAAGGACGGTGTGAGCAATGAAGAAAAGCTTGAAACGTCACCAATATTATTTATAAGGGTAGATGAATTAATAGAGATAGTGTCAGCATCTTCGTCGTCGTTAACTTTCCTTTTTTTGTGTTGACTCTTAGCACTCGTGGAACTATTGCGCTTTCGCTTATTTTTATGGGTATCAAAAATACTTTCATCACTACTTATATTACTTTCTTCTTGTTCTTCGCTATAGTTTTCATTTTCCGAGTAATTAGACCTGGTTTCATCGCTACTATAGTGCTCAGAGCTCCAATCATGTTGGTCCTTTTGATCACCCGCTGGATCATAATCAACATCGGAAACAGAACCATCAGTAGCATAGGGGTCCGGCGAAGTACCACCAGAGGAAGTTGGCTCAAATATTTTCATTTTTGAGTGGTTTCGTGCTCTTTTTTCCATTGTTATGCCCGAAGAACATGGTTCTGATGGATCCTTGCTTGTTTTGTCACCTTTTTTATTAGTTTTCTTTCTTCTCACTCGCTTTGTTTTGTTCATCTAAAACAATGGAATTTCTATAATAAGAACTAAAATAAAACTACTCAGGTTGCTCAAATATGAAAATAATTATTGTATTCTATATAATACACACTATTATTTAAATCCAGTACAAAATATGTGATAACTTACGATTTAAAAGTTTCGTAACTCGGGAGCTTACTTCACTGCACACGTGCGTCGCGTAACGGTGCACAGCCCGACTGACAGTATGGCGGCGCATACTCCAGTTGACGTCTATGCACGTTCTGCGTTTGTGAGTAGGTGTCTTTGTATGTGTGAGAAGCACCCACAAAACGCTTAAAATGACGATGCTGTGTGACACTACGAAATCAAAATTTTGATATGTTGTGGCACTGTGACGTCACTATAGGAGCATTATATGAGAAACGGACGTTTCCTTACGTTCTGGATGATAGAGAAACACAAAATTTGACGTATCGATGCGTTGTGCGACATCGTATCTCGATTTTTTTACGTATCCATACGTTCTGCACGCGAATGTGTTAACTTGGTCGCGTGGAACTGACACCTAGACTAGAGTCACCTAGGTATAAGACGTTTCAAAGTGATTCTTGTGATACCACTGAATAAAGAATTTTTTGACTTTTATTGAAGTTTCCAAGTTATTTTAGAGAAAAGACCAATAAAATTAGTATTTTATGTATTATGCTTTATTAAGAATAATCCCTATCAATTCCTCATTTCTCAAACGGATAGTAAGGGGAGTCGATCCAATTCTTGCTAGCAAGTGTCCTGTACCCCCTGTCGTAACTCTTGAGGAGGTCCTTCTCTTCCTGCGTCAGGGTGAAGTCAAACACATCCAGGTTCTGGAGGATACGCTCCTTGGTGACAGACTTCGGGATGGGGACCACACCTAGTTCCACCTGAAAAACTCGGCAAATTTTATCATCCGCACTTGATGTGCGGCTGGTTTTTCCACAAGTAGGCCGCTGGCGGGCCCTTTTTGCGTGACCCTTGACACGTGTTGCTCGAACTTTTTTAGGTTCTACGACGCGCCGGTTTCCTCACGATGTTTTCCTTCACCGTTTGAGAAGACTGGCATAGTGGTTTTTTGGACAGATAAGATCGTGCTTTCGTTGCAAGACTAGATTGGAATTTACGATCTTAGGATTGAAAGGCGGACCACCTCTCGCTCGGTCGTCCCAGTACAAGCGAGCACTTGTGGCCATGCAATATCCAAGACTTACCAAATATCTGAGCGTGACTTGCGGCACAGTCTTGTTGTACTTGTCAGCGATCCTCTTGAGCGCGGGGTCGTCGACCCTGGGCGGAGGAGCGTCCTCCGCCGCCTTGGAGTAGAAGAGGGAGCCGAACGGCGTGTAGCCCGTCACGGTGATGTTGTGCTGGGCACAGAACGCACGGAGGGCGGGCTGCTGCAGGTTTAAGTTTATCTGTAGGGAGTATAATAGCATGTTGAAATGAAAATTCATCTTTAATAAGGCAGTTATAGCCTCTTTGAGGCGCACTTAAAATCCTTTTACCACACTTGGTTCGAAAGAAGCAGTAACACGTTGCAATCAAGTTTGATTCCATGAGGCTTCTAAGTGAGGCCATAGATCACTGTCCATTTAAGAAGCCATCACACAGGCGACTCTCCATACAAACGTAGTCCCCTATATGACCCTCATATGATTTATATGAAATATGAATTGGAGGTGATATTTTCTTTATCAATAAGTTTCTGAAAAAAAAGGAAAACATACATAGCAGATTTGGATTTTATGAGAAAAAATGGTTACTCTAGACTTCTAGAGGCATTATCCAGGGAGGAATTAGGGGACTACGTTTGTATGGAGAGTCGCCTGTGTGATTCCCTCTTAATATTACTGTCTGACCATCTGACTGTTGTTAGGGGGTTAAAGATTTGTCTGACCGACAAACTTGACTTTTCCCGAAAAAGAACAATTTTGTGAATGTATTCTCTTTAGCACTTCACTATTGATGCAGTAGTAAACTACTGCATCAATAGTGTTCGTCATTACTTTTTCGCTGTGGTGGTATACCTCAACTTGCAAAGCGACCGGCTTCACGGGAGACAGCGCCATGAGCCGTTCGAGTTGCTGCTGGTTGAAGTTGGAGACGCCGATGGACTTGGCGAGCCCCTCGTCACGGGCCTCCACCATGCCTGACCACGTGTCCATGAAGTCTATGTCAGAGATGGATTTGTTGGCCTGGAATATAAAACAAAAATAATATTAAAATAAAAACAAAAATAAATCCTATACCCCTACCTCAAATCAAATCAAAATCAAAATTTCTTTATTTGGATCTTATTACAAATGGAGCAGAAACAGATGGAAAACGATGAAATTCGTAGGAGTTAAAAACTGTGTCGCGAATATCAACGCCCTCCGTAATACCTATTAAATTTCAAGGTTTCAAATGCTTAGAATAAAAGATAAATGGGTATATAAATGAGGTAAAATGAATATAGAAAAGTAATAATGTAACTTAATGATGACAAAAATAAAAAGTTAGCAATCTTAATAATAATGATGTATGATGAAAGTACACAAGCATACAGTTCAAGATGTGTAGAAAACAATAGTTATTTCTTATACAAGAGTGCAAAGCTGCTTTTTAACCGCGTGCTCAATTTTGATGACCGAGCAAGCGCAGGATTCTAAAATTTAACCACGAGCGGAGCGAGTAGTTTAAAAGTTAGAATCCTAAGCGTTGGCGAAGGTATCAAAAGAGCTCAAGGTGAAAAATCTTTGCACTCGAGTGCAACACGTAACTTTTCATCCCACCTCAGCGAGGAAATGACTAAATGCAAAATAGAACATGGCGCGACTAAAAGTAACACACCAAGAAGGTTACGAGTTCCGAGTATGAGTTTTTAACAAATTAAAAAAGGTTGTATGATAAATTCGGCACCGTGGAGGTAAAAGTAAATTGTGTATTCACAAACTTAGTGAACACGATATTCTAAATTCAAATTTACTTTATCCTCTAGCGGATAAAAACGGCTTTTCCAGTCAGATATTGAACAGCAAAAACTCACTTTCAGAGCTGGTGGGATGAAAAGAAATATAACGCTTACTTGAACTAGACCTAAGATGGCGATTAACAATAATTTATGATACTCACATGGAGTGCCACCGGCCAATGTATAAGGTACATGTCGACGTAGTCAAGCCCCAGCCTCGCGAGGGAAGCTCTCAGCGCGGGGAGCACCCCCTCCTTCGCGTGCTGATCGTTCCACAACTGCAACACATGAGGGCAACATTATAGCACGCTAACTGGTAACACTCAAACTCAAACTCAATAATAGTAGATTATGCACCAAGGGGATAAAGTAGTGTCTTATGTAGCGGGCGCCGTATTGAATCCTGAGCGAAACGAAGGATTCTAGCGTTAACTCCCGAGCAGAGCGAGGGAGTTTAGAGTTAACTCCCGAGCAAAGCGAGGGAGTTAAGACAGAATCCTGAATCTAATGTGAAATCATATTATTGACTAGTGCGTGATGAACATAATGACATAATGAAATTCAGTACAATATTAAAGCCCTGCTAGACCTCAAGCCTCTAATGACTCACTTTAGGTTAGTTTTGCATGACATTTAATTTGACATTGTCGAGCAGGTGGTGTGAAAAATGTATTCAATACAACTGCAAGAATCACTTTGCAACGTATTAAAGCTAGGTGAGTCTAGGTGCCAGTTCCACGCGACCAAGCGTAGAAGAACAGGCAACAAACTACGGCTCGGTTCCTTCCGTTTTTTCATATGATCCTTTTACAAATCATAAATAGTCTAAAATAATAGCAGTGGAGTTCCAGTGTGGTGCCACTTCAATTAGTCAGAGTAACTCTGCACCAAGGAAAAGTAAACAGACCTTTGCTATTGTAGATGATTTCTAGAGTGTCAAGAGCAACTGGTGTTTACTCATGCCTCTACTTGCGGGACGCTATAGTGCCTGGGACAGGACTGTAGATATAATATGCTTGTAGCACTTATACCATCCTCTCAGCTTAGTCGGCCGAATCCACAGGAAAGACATGGTCAATACGTGCGGAGCTGAATAAGCCGCGGGGTTTCTCACAATGTTTTCTTTCATCTTTCACAGTTTGAGAGCACTAGCACTTGGTACAAGTATATTACGTATATCGAGAGGCCTGACACCCCTGACAACACTTCTTTATGCTTGGATTCTCAATTTTGATTCAAGAATTCTGCATACGGCATTTTTCTTACCTTAGTCGTAACGAAAATGTCCTCTCGCTTGATGACGCCATCAGCAATCTTTTTTTTGATTGCCTTACCGACCTGCAACAGTAAAATTTCCAGCGTTTGAGTTAGACTCATAGAAGAATGGTATTTTGACTTCGTTGACCAAAACAAAGGATCTTTTAAAAGCAAAAAAACAGGGCACTTTACAAAAATATTTCTCTTATTTTCAATCATAATCCATCATTTTCTAATTTCTCTACTGCAGTCTTTAAAAATAACTTCTTATTCATTTATTTATTCAGTTGCATCACAAAGCAGCATTGGTTTCTTCTCATTTCCTTGGGGGGAAATGGGGTTAGGGTGTCAGGGCTTTGCCCTCTTTCCCTGGCTCTTCTTCACTCGTGACCACGAGTGAGTCTGTTTCTGGTGTGGCCTCTGTGAGTAGGGGACACCTATCCCGGTGCCACTTTAGTTGCCGACGCGATCAGGCCCTGCCGGGTGAGACCCCTGATTGCTCAGGGGAGGCCCAGCGAACCGATCAGCGGTCGAGGCAGTGGCCACCGGTGTTGGTGTCCCCGTGTGTGCGGCTTCTTGTTGCACCAGATCTCGTGAGAAGGCCTTCATTATCCTCTTTCCAGGCTCGTCTGGGGGCCTGGCGTGCAGTGGGGCAATGCCCCTGAGGTGGTCATGGACCGACGCGTCTGCTGCCTCAAACATCCTCGTGGTCAGCCTTCGGACGAAGGCATCCAGCTTCTCGTACCCAAGGTCCTTTTCGATGGTGGCGTTTCTCACGTAGCGCGGCGCTCCCACAATCTTCCTGAGCGTGATGTTCTCCTGGGCTTGGAGGCGGTCCCGGTTTACCTTGCTCAGGAAGGGGTACCATGCCGGTGCCGCGTACGTGAGTCGGGTTCTGAGAAATGTCTTGGCTACGAGAATCTTCGTCCGAAGTGGTAGTCGAGATTGGAGGACAGGGAGGAGTTTGGCGCGAGCTCCCCTCACAAAGATCACTTTGAAACTTCTTAAAGCTAGGTGAGTCTAGGTGCCAGTTCCACGGAACCAAGCCGACGCAAGAACAAGCAACCAACTGCGGCTTGGTTCCTGTCGTTTTTTTGTATGATCCTTTTACAACTGATGGTTCCCTCACCTGTTCTTCAGTGTCATAGATGGCAGCAGTGTCGACATGCCTGTAGCCCGCATCAATGGCCGTCTCTACTGCCCCTTGCACCTCATTGGCCTTCAACTCCGCGCGACCACCCTGAGGAGATGACAAAATGAGCTCATTGGCTTGAAGAAGTCTGAACATGGTGTTCTAAAGGACAAACATTTGTGTGGTGAACGTAGATGAGTGATCTTTGTTAGTAGTGATCTTTGTTAGTAGTGATCTTTGTTTTTTCTAGATGGTAAGTTATTAGAACAAAGTAAAGAATTATATCAGTTTTCCTTAGTTCGGGGCTGAATGGCGTTGCGTGCCTACTAATATTTATTTATTTATTCATATCCAATCTCCTAGTTTGAAATGAAAGGAATAGAGTTTCTGTTGAATTATAGTTTTTTTGGGGTCACTTAGTATACCATTTATGTAAGCTAAGCTCGTATGAGTTATGTAAAACTTAAAAAGTTCAAAAACATGTCTGTCTACTGCACTTAAAATCCTTCCACCACACTGGTTCGAAAGAACTGGTGGCACCCCTAGAAGTATCTCTTACAGCTTTAGTGAAGCCCAGCCACGTCCCTATCCCCAAGCCGGGGAAGTCCCGCCCGTTGTTCAGCTTGACCACAGAGGCTGGACCAATGGTGCTGGCTGCCTGGAATAAAACAAAGAGTTTCATCAATATTTGCGTAGTTCACGTCTGGGCGAGGGTGACTTTTGTGGATGTCAGGATGTCGTGAGACGTATTTCCGCCTCCTACCCGAAGTCGGAGTTTTGCTACCACATTTCGTTACCAAATGTTGTTTTCGTTTCGCCTATTTGTCTCTCTCTATTTTAAGGAGAAAATATGAGACGGCAAAAATACGTTTCGTAGTTAGAGTTGTTGTCTCATCTTTTCTCCATACAATAGACAGAGACAAATAGGCAAAACGAAAACAACATTTGGTAAGGAAATGTTGTAAATGCACTGGGACTTCGGGCTCAGATCAAAAGGACTAATTAGCAAAATGTCCAACTATCAGATGGTCTATAAAGCAGAACGTCTAGGTAGCAAAACGTCAAGTTTGAAACGTCAAGTGCTCATTAGACCTTTGGCTCTGTTGGAAATTTTGCTACTTAGACCTTTTGATCAGGCGTATTTCCAAATGTCACGTGACAAACGAATATCGTATGATTTGTAGATCTCTCAAAGTTGTCTATCGCAAAGTGTCGAGGGTTGAGTAACGCCCGTAGCACACCTCCGCTGCGGAACCGTTACAGAGGAACCGCATGTCATTTCGTCATGTCTTGTCCCGTGTAGAAGTAGCGGAACGCCTGCGAAACTGCCTGTTCTAACGCATAGATTTGACTATATTCCATCTCTTTCTCCGTGCGGTTTCGTCGATCTGCTCCGACGCCAGCCACACTTCCGCGCCCTGGCCGCCTCAAACTCAAACTAACAATGATCACGAAAAAACATGACTCATGCGGCGTTACCTCGCTCTGACGCGTTCCATTGCGCGGCTTGAAGTGCAAGCGAGAGCGCAGAACGAGCGACAAAGAGGCACGCACGGCCTTCGCGTTCGGCAGCGTTCGACATCTGTCTCTCTCCTACTTGAGTGAGCGATGCGTCCGCGTGGACAGCTGTATGGCGTTGTCACGTTCAACTATCGTCAGTACACCGACTTTACAGACAACCGATTTTCTTTAACATGATATAGAGTCCATATCATGTTAAAGAAAATCGGTTGTCTGTCTATATTAAAGACCATCCTTTGGTTTGGCTACAATCTCACCCGATGGTAAGCGATGACGTACCCGACGATGGAGCAGGATGGTCTAGAAGATATCTATTCACTCTTGCCTTGAAGAGGCCCAGGTTGTAGTGGTCAGGAAAAACAGCCGACGGCAATGAGTTCCATTCCCTGGTGGTTCGCATTTATAGGTACCTAACGTGCCAGTTTGACCCACACCCAAACCGAAACACAGGGACGCTGCTTGAAGGCAGACAGCATGGTACTTTCCCAGACGAGCCTCACAAAGAGCTCTACGGGTCGGGTTTAGAATTCTACCACATGCGAAAGGGAGTAAAAAGGGTTAAAACTGGTAGGGTTTGGGTTCCGATTATCAGGCTAACACTCTTATTCAACGGAAATGCATTTTTATAGCGAAAACGGAACGTTATAATGGGCGATTGACAACCAAACCGTAATCTTGTGGTCACTACCCCTAGAGTGTTTGCCAGAAGCCAGCGATCTCCAAGCGGAGTGAAGGTAGAGCGGGCTAGCCCGCTCAGGGGCGGCGACCTCGCGAGTTTCTGGCTGACCCATTCCATAATTTCCATATCCAAACACGGGTCACCCCGACTTGAGTGGACTCCCCCCCCCCCTCCAAATTCGTGTGATAGAATGCTAAACATTACCCGCTCTCTCTACTTCTAAATACTGGTCAAGTATGGTAACTTTAGCTCGGCATTTGCAGCGCTTCTCCTTCTTCTTCTTCACGACGGCATAAGAGCGCAGCCTCAAGCTGGCGGAGGAGCGGACCACCACCGTTTGGAAGAGGTCTGCCTCCCAATCCGGGTTCGGACGGAGAAGCTTCTTGGGGTCCATGACTCTTTTATAAATTTAAAACATTGATATCTTGAAGATTTACTTGGCAATTTTGAAATAGGAGATTTTGGACTTCATTTGTATAGATCTCTTCTTCTTCTTAATCTGTCTATTTAGGATCAATTTTGCCAGTGTCAAGTGAGGATATTACATAAAATAGTTTTTATATATAGTAAAGTCAGTCAATAAACATCTAGCGCGATGGTGATCAGTGAAACGCTGTTAAACATCGCTGCCATATTTGAAAGCGTTTCACTGATCGCCTTCGTCATCGTGCTAGATGTGCGCAGGCCTTAAACCTGTACACAAGATTGTATCGTCCATACCAAGATTATTAATTAGCATAACATTAGCATTAGGTCAATAAACTTTCAAAGCCTACCCACACTTGCCCATTACCATACTCACAAGGACCTCATTATGCGTGTTCTACCGCTTGTATAATGGGGTATGCTCTGAAGAACTGTTTGACATCATGCCAACAGCTACATTCTACCATCGCACTGTAGGCCTACCAGAAAATCTGCGCACTATGCCAGTACTCTCAAACGGTGATGGAAAACATCGTGAGGCATGTCGTAGAACCTAAAAAGTTCGAAAGCAGGTATCAAATGCACGAAGGGAACTTATTCTTCTTGTTATTGTGTCACTGATTCTTTCGAACCAAGTGTGGTGAAAGGATTTTAAGTGCGCCTCAAAGAGGCTCCTTTCGTGCACTTGACACCTGCTTTCCAAACTTATTACGAATTGTATAAATTCTAGTAAATCTGACTGTACCACGTAGGTAACTTTTTTATTCAATAAATCCAATTTATCTTTGACCTTGTGAAAGCTTTGCTATTATTATTCTTCGTATCTATAGGTAATAAATCTAAGCCTGTTTGTCATGTTACTAGGTAAAAGCAATCTGTAGAGTCATAGACACTAACAAAAACCAGACAGGTGCGTAGCGAGGTAACCATAGGCCCTGGGACATAAAATAAACTGGGGCCCCAATTAAACTATTAAAATCGTTTGATTTCGTTAGATAGATAGATAGATAACTCTTTATTATACACCACACAAAAATACAGTACACGACATAAAAGCAACTAATTAGGCAAATAGAATGGGCGACTTTATCGCTGAAGGCTATCTCTTCCAGGCACAGATTTAATTAAATTAAACAAATATTCACATAATGTACAAAATATACAAGGAACAATTGAGCTATCTGCAGACCGTTACAAACGATCCAGAGATAGCTCAACTGATCCAAATCGGAATTGCCAAAAAAATTTTTGTTCCGTATTCGTCGTGTTCCGAATTGGTCATTATTGAAATTCGCGCTGGAATCTAGTTCATTTTTATATTCCGAAATTCTGAAAAAAAACCAGTTGCCCCAGACGCAATATAAACCATCTACAATAGATGCAAGGGCCTGTTTAATCTATAGTTCTCTCTCTTTCTAGTTCAATTTATAGTTTGTAAGTTATAACCCGAGGGGCCCCCTGAGCTTAGGGGCCCTGAAACACTGCCCCGTCTACCCCTCCGCTAGCTACGCCTCTGCACCAGAACAGGTTCCACACAAGTACTTGCAAGTAATGAAGAGATTGGCACTGGTGAGACGTGCTTACTGATTCGAAGGTGATTCTTGTATGTAGGTACAGTTACAGACAAAAGCTGATAGCATTTTGAGAACTAGGATTTTATATAACTTGCTGATGAAACAAGCATTATTAGGGCTTTATATGCCATAATGTAAGTGTCAGTGCACGAAAGGAGCCTCTTCGAGGCGCACTTAAAATCCTTTCACCACACTTGGTTCGAAAGAATCAGTGACACGATAAGAAGAAGAAGTGAAATGACTAGCACGTGAGGCTAAACATCTGTATGCCTCAAGTTAATGAATGCAGGGCAATGTTTTGTTTGGACATGGCTACCACTTAACATCAGGTGGACCATATGCTTGTTCTATCAGCTAGTTAAATAAAAAATAAATGTTCACCTATAACAAAACATTGCCTCTTAATAGGTAACGCTTGTCTGGAACGTGCCTTACGATGTACTACCATCAACTCGAGGCTTGATACAGAGTTTATTTTATGTTTTTTATTTTTAGATTAATGATTGAGATTTTACTAAGTTAAAAACTGACGTCGTCTTTTCATGCTCACTGTACTATAACCTTCTAACATAACTTTACGAGAAATTATTCCTACCTTCCTACTACCTTAGTGAACTTAGATAGATAGAAAATGATTTATTGCACAAATTAAAAGTACTGTACACAGGCGAGCTTAATGCTAGATAGCATTATCTACCAGCTAGCTTTTGGGGAACATAGTAAACATAACATAAGTAGATGAAAACCCATTGCAAACCAAAATGTAAATTAAACTCACCATGGCCACAATCGCGCAAAACACAACAAGTTGAAACAAACCCATGTTGACCGACACGACCAACACTAAGGAGTGTTATGCACTGAGTGGCTGGTTACGACATTACAGCTCTGCTGTACCCGAAGTCCCAGTGCAATTACAACATTTGCCTACCAAATGTTGTTTTCGTTTCGCCTATTAGTCTCTGTCTATTGTATGGAGAAAAGATGAGACAACAACTCTAACTACGTAACGTATTTTTGCCGTCTCATATTTTCTCCATGCAATAGAGAGAGACAAAAAGGCGAAACGAAAACAACATTTGGTAACGAAATGTTGTAAATGCACTGGGACTTCGGGCTCTGGTATATTATGTACTGGCAATAAGGTATTTTAAGATAAAGTATATACTTACCTACTGTATAAAATACTGACTTTTTGTAATTAATGTTTAATGACTGGCCTCTCAGCTCAGTTGGTAGTAGCTCTGCCTTCTGCGCCGTAGGTCGTAGGCTCGATCACCACATAGAATAAATATTTGTGTGGTAAACACAGATGTTTGTTCTCTGTCTGGGTGTTATATTGTATTCTTAATGTATGCGTATAAGTATTATATCGACACCCAAAATGAAGAACATTGTAACTCGAGTTACAATGAATACTACTGGAGAACTTAGAAAAAAATTAGCTTTTTTTCGGTCTGGGTCCCGTATTTTTATGACAATTAAAACTATGATTTCGTGAAACATACAAAATGGTAACTTGTCGTTTTTTTCACGTTTGGGTCATCATATTCAAATCGATTCTATTTTAAAATCATTGTAATTAATCATACGATCCCATGTTATTTTTGTAATTCCAGTTAAAATGTTGTTTATACTGAAATGATGATTATTTGGTTATAAAAAAACAGTAAGCAAACGTGCAATGAATTAATCTTCAAATTTTTATTTGGTTAAAATAAAAAATAAATAAAACCATTTTATATCGCCATTTACAATGATGTTATTGCTGATGTGTGTAGGATAACAGTATGTGTATTCAGATTATGCAACTATTAGTTCTGAAACGCGATGGTTCTACTAATTCCTGAAGAAATTGATTTTCCTGTTCGGGAACTATATCACAGAGTCTGTAAGAAAATGTTTATTGAAACTTTTGATGTAACAGACACTTGGATAACTACGTTGTTTAGGAAAATGGATGAAAACAACTCTATAGAGAAGGATTTGAGAGGGCAACATAGCAATAGAGGAAATGTTCTTGACGAAATTATGAAGACAAAATCTGTTCGTGACCATGTTCTTTCAGTACCATGCAAGGAATCGCATTAGGTATGTTAGTAGCAGAACATCAAATGAGTATTTTGATGAAACATTGACATTTCCAAAGTTGAGTTAACAGGCCTTATCATCTATTGTAGATGATTTATATAGCGTCAGAAGCAACTGGTGTTTACTCATGCCCCTACTTGCAGGACGCTATAGTGCCTGGGGTCAGGATTTTAGATGGAATAAGCTTGCCCAGCACTTATACCATCCGCCTAGTCGGCCTAGTCCACAGGAAAGATATGGTCAATACGTGCGGAGCTGACTAAGACGCGGGTTTCCTCACGATGCTTCCCTTCACCGTTTGAGAACACTAGCATGTCGTTGAGTGGATGGCTTCTAATAACCCTATCAGCAACAACTACCAACAAGCCACCAGATCGATCAGTACAGAAGAATTTTAAATTTGAAATTCCATATTGATTTATTTTTTCAACATTGAAAAGTTGAACTATAATAGCAGCTGCTTGCTTAGACCTACAAAAGATATTGACAACACCTCAGCCAGAAGTGTCAGCGTTCTATTACAAGAAGAACTTCACGGTATTTGATTTGGGGAAAGCTCAAAGCTACTTACTAGGCTAGGCATGTTTGGGATGAAAACATTGGTAAAACAGGACCAAACGAAGGAAGAAGTACATTACTGGACTACATCTAAAAGGGTCTAAAATGTACAATACTTCAAGCAAATCAATTATTTCATTTCATTTCATCCAAATGAAGTCTGCTGAAGGCATCATTGATTGAAATCCATGATGCCTTCTTGGGTTTCTTCTTGGGTTTTATTCGGATTGGTGTGGGACTGAGAGATAAAACCGGAACCGTATCATGTCATGTTTCACATGTACGTCTACGCTGCCAATATTTACGGAGTTAACATAACGGACAACTTCTTCGAAGTAGTGCATTCACAGTCCGAAGGAGACTCAATGTCCACTTTGATTGAAAGAAGGAAGAAACACCAAGTGATTTACATTCCCCAGCAAGGGTATACGCTACTAAAATGCGCCAAACCACAGGAAGCCCCTACGTTGTAAGGAACTGAGTCAGAGCAATATTTATGATATAAAATCACTTGTGGTAGTTGTACCAAACTGGGAAACCGACTAGAAAAATAAAAAAATGATGTGGTCCAAGATTCAGCACCTGGAAATCAATGCACAGCATCCAAATCTCTTGAATTTTGAATATGATTTCTATGGAGATAGCTCCCTACAACTGACTTGGAAAACAAAGCATCTAGATCAACGCGTAAAGCTAAAAGTGTAAAATCCTTAGAAGCGGTATGGGATAAGATTTTGCCGGTGGCATAATTATTCTGGGTCGCATCCCCTCTCGAAAGCCAAATATCAAGACTTGATGTCGATGTGTAACAGTGGAGTAATTCCTGGTCGCTAAGCTACAAAGCCTACAAATAAGTAAATTAAAAAAACTTGGTGAACTGATTATTTGTTTATACTTCTACTACTGCCCTTTCTTAACTTGGTCGCGTGGAACTGACACCTAGACTAGAGTCACCTAGGTATAAAACGTTTCAAAGTGATTCTTGTGATACCACTGAATAAAGAATTTTTTGACTTTTATTGAAGTTTCCAAGTTATTTTAGAGAAAAGACCAATAAAATTAGTATTTTATGTATTATGCTTTATTAAAAATAATCCCTATCAATTCCTCATTTCTCAAACGGATAGTAAGGGGAGTCGATCCAATTCTTGCTAGCAAGTGTCCTGTACCCCCTGTCGTAACTCTTGAGGAGGTCCTTCTCTTCCTGCGTCAGGGTGAAGTCAAACACATCCAGGTTCTGGAGGATACGCTCCTTGGTGACAGACTTCGGGATGGGGACCACACCTAGTTCCACCTGAAAAACTCGGCAAATTTTATCATCCGCACTTGATGTGCGGCTGGTTTTTCCACAAGTAGGCCGCTGGCGGGCCCTTTTTGCGTGACCCTTGACACGTGTTGCTCGAACTTTTTTAGGTTCTACGACGCGCCGGTTTCCTCACGATGTTTTCCTTCACCGTTTGAGAAGACTGGCATAGTGGTTTTTTGGACAGATAAGATCGTGCTTTCGTTGCAAGACTAGATTGGAATTTACGATCTTAGGATTGAAAGGCGGGCCAGCTCTCGCTCGGTCGTCCCAGTACAAGCGAGCACTTGTGGCCATGCAATATCCAAGACTTACCAAATATCTGAGCGTGACTTGCGGCACAGTCTTGTTGTACTTGTCAGCGATCCTCTTGAGCGCGGGGTCGTCGACCCTGGGCGGAGGAGCGTCCTCCGCCGCCTTGGAGTAGAAGAGGGAACCGAACGGCGTGTAGCCCGTCACTGTGATGTTGTGCTGGGCACAGAACGCACGGAGGGCGGGCTGTTGCAGGTTTAAGTTTATCTGTAGGGAGTATAATAGCATGTTGAAATGAAAATTCATCTTTAATAAGGCAGTTATAGCCTCTTTGAGGCGCACTTAAAATCCTTTTACCACACTTGGTTCGAAAGAAGCAGTAACACGTTGCAATCAAGTTTGATTCCATGAGGCTTCTAAGTGAGGCCATAGATCACTGTCCATTTAAGAAGCCATCACACAGGCGACTCTCCATACAAACGTAGTCCCCTATATGACCCTCATATGATTTATATGAAATATGAATTGGAGGTGATATTTTCTTTATCAATAAGTTTCTGAAAAAAAAGGAAAACATACATAGCAGATTTGGATTTTATGAGAAAAAATGGTTACTCTAGACTTCTAGAGGCATTATCCAGGGAGGAATTAGGGGACTACGTTTGTATGGAGAGTCGCCTGTGTGATTCCCTCTTAATATTACTGTCTGACCATCTGACTGTTGTTAGGGGGTTAAAGATTTGTCTGACCGACAAACTTGACTTTTTCCGAAAAAGAACAATTTTGTGAATGTATTCTCTTTAGCACTTCACTATTGATGCAGTAGTAAACTACTGCATCAATAGTGTTCGTCATTACTTTTTCGCTGTGGTGGTATACCTCAACTTGCAAAGCAACCGGCTTCACGGGAGACAGCGCCATGAGCCGTTCGAGTTGCTGCTGGTTGAAGTTGGAGACGCCGATGGACTTGGCGAGCCCCTGGTCACGGACCTCCACCATGCCTGACCACGTGTCCATGAAGTCTATGTCAGAGATGGATTTGTTGGCCTGGAATATAAAACAAAAATAATATTAAAATAAAAACAAAAATAAATCCTATACCCCTACCTCAAATCAAATCAAAATCAAAATTTCTTTATTTGGATCTTATTACAAATGGAGCAGAAACAGATGGAAGACGATGAAATTCGTAGGAGTTAAAAACTGTGTCGCGAATATCAACGCCCTCCGTAATACCTATTAAATTTCAAGGTTTCAAATGCTTAGAATAAAAGATAAATGGGTATATAAATGAGGTAAAATGAATATAGAAAAGTAATAATGTAACTTAATGATGACAAAAATAAAAAGTTGGCAATCTTAATAATAATGATGTATGATGAAAGTACACAAGCATACAGTTCAAGATGTGTAGAAAACAATAGTTATTTCTTATACAAGAGTGCAAAGCTGCTTTTTAACCGCGTGCTCAATTTTGATGACCGAGCAAGCGCAGGATTTTAAAATTTAACCACGAGCGGAGCGAGTGGTTTAAAAGTTAGAATCCTAAGCGTTGGCGAAGGTATCAAAAGAGCACAAGGTGAAAAATCTTTGCACTCGAGTGCAACACGTAACTTTTCATCCCACCTCAGCGAGGAAATGACTAAATGCAAAATAGAACATGGCGCGACTAAAAGTAACACACCAAGAAGGTTACGAGTTCCGAGTATGAGTTTTTAACAAATTAAAAAAGGTTGTATGATAAATTCGGCACCGTGGAGGTAAAAGTAAATTGTGTATTCACAAACTTAGTGAACACGATATTCTAAATTCAAATTTACTTTATCCTCTAGCCTAGCGGATAAAAACGGCTTTTCCAGTCAGATATTGAACAGCAAAAACTCACTTTCAGAGCTGGTGGGATGAAAAGAAATATAACGCTTACTTGAACTAGACCTAAGATGGCGATTAACAATAATTTATGATACTCACATGGAGTGCCACCGGCCAATGTATAAGGTACATGTCGACGTAGTCAAGCCCCAGCCTCGCGAGGGAAGCTCTCAGCGCGGGGAGCACCCCCTCCTTCGCGTGCTGATCGTTCCACAACTGCAACACATGAGCACAACATTATAGCACGCTAACTGGTAACACTCAAACTCAAACTCAATAAAATGCATTCAATACAACTGCAAGAATCACTTTGAAACGTCTTAAAGCTAGGTAAGTCTAGGTGCCAGTTCCACGCGACCAAGTCTAGAAGAACAGGCAACAAACTACAACTCGGTTCCTACCGTTTTTTTATATGATCATTTCACAAATCAAAAATAGTCTAAAATAATAGCAGTGAAGTTCCAGTGTGGTGCCACTTCACTTAGTCAGAGTAACTCTGCACCAAGTAAAAGTAAACAGGCCTTTGCTATTGTAGATGATTTATATAGCGTCAGAGGAAACTGGTGTTTACTCATGCCTCTACTTGCGGGACGCTATAGTGCCTGGGACAGGGTTTTAGATGGAATAGGCTTGCCCAGAACCTATACCATCCTGACAGCTTAGTCGGCCTAATCCACAGGAAAGACATGGTCAATACGGGCGGAGCTGACTAAACCGCGGGGTTTCTCACAATGTTTTCTTTCATCTTTCACCGTTTGAGAGCACTAGCACTTGGTACAAGTATATTACGTATATCGAGAGGCCTGACACCCCTGACAACACTTCTTTATGCTTGGATTCTCAATTTTGATTAAAGAATTTTGCATACGACCTTTTTCTTACCTTAGTCGTGACGAAAATGTCCTCTCGCTTGATGACGCCATCAGCAATCTTCTTTTTGATTGCCTTACCGACCTGCAACAATAATACTTCTAGCGTTACACTAAGACTTATAGAAGAAGGTATTTTGACCTCGTTGACCAAGCAAAGGATCTTTTAGAAGCCAACAAGTCAAGGCACAAAACCCGATTATTTCTCTTATTATAACGCTTTTATTAGCTTCACCTGTATGTATGTATGTATGTAACCGACCTCTTTGAGCTCGATTTAGTCCTACTTTGAACGATCAGATTTGATTTAAACTTTGCACACCTGTCAAAGGTCAATGACAATGCAATAATATAAAAAAATAAATTAAAAAAAAAGAAAAAAATAAATAAATAAATAAATTATAGTAAAAAAAACGCTTTTATAACTAATTGAACTAAAAAGTAAAAATAAAACTGTAATAATAAATTGAAAAATTTATATTATTGTACAAAAAAGCGTGGGGTATAAAAGCGTTTTTTTTTTAGTTTTTTAAACTATAATTTATTACAACTATAGCCCCTTAGATAGATAGACAATTGACTACTATTTGAGGAGTACGATGAACATTGCCATGAGGGTATTTTTCTTAAATACAATGCACTGTTGATAGGATTTATATCCCCTTCTCTCTTATCATCTCTTAGGCCTTTACTTTTTTTTTTATTAAAAAAAATATTGTAAACATGACATAAGTTTTTGAAAACTGTTTTCAAACCTTGCGTAAACAAAAGCGTATTTGGTGCTCTGTGTTCAAACCATAGTCGATAAAATGTCAAAAAGTTCAAGTTACCAATTGAGTAAAACGACCTATTTATAAGCATGCCTTTGAGTGTGATTAGATATCTCGGACGGTAACGTGATCAAAGGGCTACTCTGTAATCAACGGTGAACTTTGACGTAGTTTCCTAACTGGCGTTTTGTAGCTAACTGGCGTTTTGCAACTAACTGGCGGTTTTTTAAATTATACTAGCATGGAAAACTTTGAAATTAGTTATTACAATATATACCTTGAAGGTATATTAGACGTTAAAAGTGTTGTTATAATGATAGAAACCTGAAAAATAGTCGTTAAATTAGTAAATAACTAGGCAAAACACAAATAACACACCATACTAAAATAAATTCAAGGGAACTATCGACAAAAAACTAAAAACTGAGCGATTCGTTTACAAAATATATCACTAGAATTTATGAAAATTTGCATGCATTTTTTTTCTATTATTTATTTTTCTTATTTTTTGACATTCCAATTTCTTTTACTCATATTATTTTTATTCATAACTCATTACTTTGAAATTTCTTTCATGCGGTCTGCAGAAAGCAACAACAAGCAACCAACTACGGCTTGGTTCCTTCAGTTTTTTGCATCATCCTTTTACAACTGATGGTTCCACTCACCTGTTCTTCAGTGTCATATTTGGCAGCAGTGTCGACATGCCTGTAGCCCGCATCAATGGCCGCCTCTACTGCCCCTTGCACCTCATTGGCCTTCAACTCTGTGTGGCCACCCTGAGGTTACAAAATGAGCTCATTGGCCTGAAGAAGTCTGAACATGGGCTTCTAAACAACAAGTATTTGTGTGATGATTGTAGAAGAGTGATCGTTGTTTTTCTAGATAGTAAATTATTAAAACAAAGCAAAGAATTATATCAGTTTTCCTTAGTTTGGGGCTGGATGGCGTTGCGTGCCTACTAATATTTATTTATTTATTCATATCCAATCTCCTAGTTTGAAATGAAAGGAATAGAGTTTCTGTTGAATTATAGTTTGTTTGTGGTCAATTAGTATACCATTTATGTAAGCTAATAAGCTCGTATAAAATCCTTCCACCACACTGGTTCGAAAGAACTGGTGGCACCCCTAGAATTATCTCTTACAGCTTTAGTGGAGCCTAGCCACGTGCCTATCCCCAAGCCGGGGAAGTCCCGCCCGTTGTTCAGCTTGACCACAGAGGCTGGACCAATGGTGCTGGCTGCCTGTAACAAAACAAAGAGTTTCATCAATATTTGCGTAGTTCACGTCTGGGCGAGGGTGACTTTTGTGGATGTCAGGATGTCGTGAGACGTATTTCCGCCTCCTACCCGAAGTCGGAGTTTTGCTACCACATTTCGTTACCAAAATGTTGTTTTCGTTTCGCCTATTTGTCTCTCTCTATTTTATGGAGAAAATATGAGACGGCAAAAATACGTTACGTAGTTAGAGTTGTTGTCTCATCTTTTCTCCATACAATAGACAGAGACAAATAGACAAAACGAAAACAACATTTGGTAAGCAAAAATGTTGTAAATGCACTGGGACTTCGGGCTCAGATCAAAAGGTCTAAGTAGCAAAATGTCCAACAGAGCAAAAGGTCTAATGAGCAGTAGGACTAATTAGCAAAATGTCCAACTATCAGATGGTCTTTAAAGCAGAACGTCTAGGTAGCAAAACGTCAAGTTTGAAACGTCAAGTGCTCATTAGACCTTTGGCTCTGTTGGAAATTTTGCTACTTAGACCTTTTGATCAGGCGTATTTCCAAATGTCACGTGACAAACGAATATCGTATGATTTGTAGATCTCTCAAAGTTGTCTATCGCAAAGTGTCGAGGGTTGAGTAACGCCCGTAGCACACCTCCGCTGCGGAACCGTTACAGAGGAACCGCATGTCATTTCGTCATGTCTTGTCCCGTGTAGAAGTAGCGGAACGCCTGCGAAACTGCCTGTTCTAACGCATAGATTTGACTATATTCCATCTCTTTCTCCGTGCGGTTTCGTCGATCTGCTCCGACGCCAGCCACACTTCCGCGCCCTGGCCGCCTCAAACTCAAACTAACAATGATCACGAAAAAACATGACTCATGCGGCGTTACCTCGCTCTGACGCGTTCCATTGCGCGGCTTGAAGTGCAAGCGAGAGCGCGGAACGAGCGACAAAGAGGCACGCACGGCCTTCGCGTTCGGCAGCGTTCGACATCTGTCTCTCTCCTACTTGAGTGAGCGATGCGTCCGCGTGGACAGCTGTATGGCGTTGTCACGTTCAACTATCGACAGTACACCGACTTTACAGACAACCGATTTTCTTTAACATGATATAGACCATCCTTTGGCTACAATCTCACCTGATGGTAAGCGACGACGTACCCGACGATGGAGCAGGATAGTCTAGAAGACACCTATTCACTCTTGCCTTGAAGAGGCCCAGATTGTAGTGGTCAGGAAAAACAGCCGACCGCAATGAGTTCCATTCCCTGATGGTTCGCATAGTAAAGGTACCTAACGTGCCAGTTTGACCCACACCCAAACCGAAACACAGGGACGCTGCTTGAAGGCAGACAGCATGGTACTTTCCCAGACGAGCCTCACAAAGAGCTCTACGGGTCGGGTTTAGAATTCTACAACATGCGAAAGGGAGTAAAAAGGGTTAAAACTGGTATCACAGTGATACCTCAACAATTGTACTGTAACAACTATAAACCTGTGTTTCACAAATAAAGAATTGAATTGAATTGAATTGAATTGAACTCTTATTCAACGGAAATGCATTTTTTTTTAGAAATTCACTATTAATTTTTCTCACCTCAAATCAGTTTTATAGCGAAAACGGAACGTTATAATGGGCGATTGACAACCAAACCGTAATCTTGTGGTCACTACCCCTAGAGTGTTTGCCAGAAGCCAGCGATCTCCAAGCGGAGTGAAGGTAGAGCGGGCTAGCCCGCTCAGAGGCGGCGACCTCGCGAGTTTCTGGCTGAGCCATTCCATAATTTCCATATCCAAACACGGGTCACCCCGACTTGAGTGGACTCCCCCCTCCAAATTCGTGTGATAGAATGCTAAACATTACCCGCTCTCTCTACTTCTAAATACTGGTCAAGTATGGTTACTTTAGCTCGGCATTTGCAGCGCTTCTCCTTCTTCTTCTTCACGACGGCATAAGAGCGCAGCCTCAAGCTGGCGGAGGAGCGGACCACCACCGTTTGGAAGAGGTCTGCCTCCCAGTCCGGGTTCGGACGGAGAAGCTTCTTGGGGTCCATGACTCTTTTATAAATTTAAAACATTGATATCTTAAAGATTTACTTGGCAATTTTGAAATAGGAGGTTTTTGAGTTCATCTGGATAGATCTCTTCTTCTTCTTAATTATGGCATCTGTCTATTTAGGATCAATTTTGCCAGTGTCAAGTGAAGATATTACATAATATTACATATAATAAGTCAGTCAATAAACGTCTAGCGCGATGGCGATTAGTAAAGCATAATTTGACAGCGTTTCACTGATCGCCTTCGTCATCGTGCTAGATGTGCGCAGGCCTTAAACCTGTACACAAGATTGTATCGTCCATACCAAGATTATTAATTAGCATAACATTAGCATTAGGTCAATAAACTTTCAAGACCTACCCACACTTGCCCATAACATACTCACAAGGACCTCATTATGCGTGTTCTACCGCTTGTATAATGGGGTATGCTCTGAAGAACTGTTTGACATCATGCCAACAGGTACATTCTACCATCGCACTGTACGCCTACCAGAAGTTCTGGCTGGCTCTGGTTTTGAGCAGGTATCAAGTGCACGAAAGGAACTTATTCTTCTTGTTATCGTGTCACTGATTCTTTCGAACCAAGTGTGGTGAAAGGATTTTAAGTGCGCCTCAAAGAGGCTCCTTTCGTGCACTTGACACCTGCTTTCCAAACTTATTACGAATTGTATAAATTCTAGTAAATTTGACTGTACCACGTAGGTAACTTTTTTATTCAATAAATCCAGTTTATCTTTGACCTTGTGAAAGCTTTGCTATTATTATTCTTCGTATCTATAGGTAATAAATCTAAGCCTGTTTGTCATGTTACTAGGTAAAAGCAATCTGTAGAGTCATAGACACAAACAAAAACCAGACAGGTGCGTAGCGAGGTAACCATAGGCCCTGGGACATAAAATAAACTGGGGCCCCAATTAAACTATTAAAATCGTTTGATTTCGTTAGATAGATAGATAGATAACTCTTTATTAAACACCACACAAAAATACAGTACACGACATAAAAGCAACTAATTAGGCAAAACGATGGGCAATTTCATCGCTGGGGGCGATCTCTTCCAGGCACAGATTTAATTAAATTAAACAAATATTCTCATAATGTACAAAATACACAAGGAACAATTGAGCTATCTGCAGACCGTTACAAACGATCTAGAGATAGCTCATCAGATCCAAATCAGTACTAGACGGAAGCATCCCCCGGACTTGCCAAAAAAATCATTGTTCCTTTTCATTCGTCCTGTTCTGAATTGGTCATTATTAAAATTCGCGCTGGAATTTGGTTTATTTTTATATTCCAAATTTCCGAAAAGAGAAACTAGTTGCCCCTGACGCTATAAAAACCGTCTACAATAGATGAAGGCTTGTTTAATATCTAGTTCTATTTATATTTTGTGAGCTGGTGGGTATCTGGCGCAGCGTATAAGCATTGCTATTCAGCGTGGCAATGCCGCCAGCGTCTTGGGGACGCTTCCGTCTGGCACTGATTTGGATCAGTTGAGCTATCTCTAGATCGTTTGTAACGATCTGCAGATAGCTCAACTGTTTCTTGTGTATTTTGTACATTTTGTAAATATTTGTTTAATTGTAAGTTTCTTTGTGTAAATAAATTTATATGTACAGTTTGTAAGTTATAATCCGAGGGCCCCCCTGAGCATGGGGCCCCGGGGGCACTGCCCCGTCTAGCCCTCCGCTAGCTACGCCACTGGCGAACAGGTTCCTCATACAAGTACTTGCCAGTAATGAAGAGATTGGCACTGGTGAGACGTGCGTACTAATTCGAAGGTGATTCTTGTATGTAGGTACAGCTACACACAGCATCAGAAGCTGATAGCATTTTGAAAATTAAGATTTTATCTAACTTGCTCTCTGTATGCCTCAAGTTGATGAACGCAGGGCAATGCTTTGTTTGGCAATGGTTACCACTTTAACATCAGGTGCTTGTTCTATGAGCTATTAGTTAAATAAAAAATAAATGTTTAAAAAACATTGCCTATAGTGGGTAACGCATGTCTGGAACGTGTCTTACGATGTACTACCATCAACTTGAGGCTTGATACAGAGTTTATTTTATGTTTTTTATTTTTAGATTGATGATTATGATTTTACGAAGTTAAAAACTGACGTCGTCTTTTCATGCTCACTGTACCATAACTTTGCGAGAAACTATTCCTACCTTCCTATTACCGTAGTGAACCTATACAAGGTGTATCTAAATATGTGTACTATGCGAAGGTGGGGGGTTTCAGACCAGCGGCGTCTTTACCTATTGTGCAGGGTGTGCGGTGCACACGGGCGCAGCGTCTGCGACCACCCTATGACCACCACGGGGCCCCGCTTGGCGGGCGCGTTGGCCAGGCGCCGCACTTTCAATGACCATCGTAAAAAGCGCTCCGCTCTGCATAGATTTTGAATAGCATCTTGAGCTCTTCTAATATTTGATAAATTACAGCATAGGGAGCGCCGAGCGCCGTGGCTTTTGGCGCCCCCCTTCCTCTTAGGGAAATAATTTTCGAATCTTCTTTCTAAATGCATTTCTAAGCTATAAAATAAACACACCCTTCAAGTTTCATGCTTCTAGAACTAACGGCTTAGGCTGTGAGTTGATTTTTCTTAAAACCATTTTCCCCCTTTTTCTCCTCTTAAGGAAAGAGTTTTCCGATTTCCTTTCTTAATGCACCTCTACGCTATAAAAGGAACACACCCTCCAAGTTTCATGCTTCTAGGACTAACTTAGGCTGTGCGTTGATTGTCAGTCAGTCAGTCAGTAACGTAAGAGTTTTATTTATTTAGAAGAAAGAAGAAGATAGTCATGTCAACATCATAATCATGGATACGTTTTGGCTTGTTATAGAAAAAACAAGAACACCTTGTATAATTCTAAATACATTCAACAGCACATCGTGGTAACCTAACTGAAAATTTTCTTTTTAAAAATCTCAAAACAAGTTTATTACCCATTGGGGAAATTTGTAAGTTTGTGGTAACTTAATGTGCTGTTACTTGTACTTTGTATCTATTCCATTTTGAACGCGCGCTTACTAGGGGGCGCTTGGGTAATGTTTGCACACGGGCGCTACATGGTCTAGAGACGCCTCTGTTTCAGACCACAATGGTGATCAGTTGTGGGGGGGAGATAATTAAAAATTCCTATTTTCAGTTTCCCATACAAAAATATTTAATTTATTTTCATAATGCCTAAATAAATTGACAACCCTATCCTTGTAACCCCTTGACCCCTTGACCTACTTCCTCTGTAGGTCTACTACTACTACCTACTACCTCTGTAGCTGAGTTTAGGGTTGTCACTTTGTATTGATACACGTTGTATAGATAGATAGAAAATTATTTATTGCACATATTAAAAGTACTGTACTCAGGCGAGCTTAATGCTAGATAGCATTATCTACCAGCTAGCCTTTGGGGAGCATAGTAAACTTAACATAGATGAAAAGCCCATTGCTTAGATCAATAATGCAAATTAAACTCACCATGGCCACAATCGCGCAAAACACAACAAGTTGAAACAAACCCATGTTGACCGACACGACCAACACAAAGGAGTGTTATGCACTGAGTGGCTGGTTACGACATTAAAGCTCTGCTGGTATATTATGTACTGGCGATAAGGTATTTTAAGATAAAGTACTGTTTACAATACTGACTTTTTGTAATTAATATTTGATGACTGGCCTCTCAGCTCAGTTGGTAGTAGCTCTGCCTTCTGAGCCGTAGGTCGTGGTAACAAACATTTGTGTGGTGAACACAGATGTTTGTTCTCTGTCTGGGTGTTATATTGTATTCTTAGTATGTTATGTATGCGTATAAGTATTATATAAGCTATCTGGTTCCCATAGTACAATCTCTTAGTTTGGGGCTAGATAGTGTTGTGTGGATTGTCTATAATATTTATTTATTTAATTACGAAAGTGAAAAAAATAATGCCCAGTACTAAACCACCCTGTATTAGGCCTATGCATAAACGTATTTTCATTACTCATACTCTGAAAGTAGGTCTGAAGTTGCCTGAGGGGCCTAATTGAAAGTAAAACTTTCAGCCCTAGGGAGAATCGCTTTCTACTGACAGCTGTCAAATTATAAAAAAAACAAGTTCTATTTTATTCAACCATGTTCCAACTTACTAAAGTCTTTCTAACTGCAAGGAGGTCGTTAAACCAAATCCAACTTTTTATTCAGCAAGTAGGTTGGAAACCCATTACAACGGTAAGAAGTTTAAAAAGTCTAATTAGAGCGCAATGTATAATTTAAATAACATAAAGATAGTATTAAATAAATAATATATCTTCTAAATTACTTGATTAATATATAGCTTCAACTATTTATTTAAAATAACATAGATTTGAGCAAACAATTTAACATTTTTTAAATTATGAGAATGAAAATAATGGTTGAATAATGCTGGCGAACCGAAGCCGAAGGCCCGCCAGAGAAAAAGAAAAAAAAAAACCGCGAAGGCGGCAATTCAATCTTCATTTTCACTAATTTTTCTTTCATGTTTTTACTTTTACTTTCCTTGTATTCGTAATGAAAAGCACAGTGTTTACCTCGGGTGAAAGTCTTTTAAGTCCCTCAAGCTCCATTGGCGCCCTCGCTTACGCTCTGGCGCCAAACCCGTCTCGGGACTCAAAAAACGTGCCTTTCAACACTCAGGTAACAATGTACTATTGTGTAATAGTACATTTTAATAGTTGCTACTACCAATAGACCACCAGTGTTTACGATCCTAAGGTCGCGGGTTCGAATCCAGTCTTGTACCTATGTATTTTTCTGTTTTGTATGTATATACTTGGTAGAACACAATGCTAGTGCTCACAAACGGTGAGAGAAAACATCGTGAGGAAACCCTCAGCTTAGTCCGCACGTATTGATCATGTCTTTCCTTAAACCTAAAAAGCAGTAAGGAAATTATTATAAAAAAAATTTTTTGTTTACGTTAGGTGGGTAACGAAATCTAATTGATAATAGCCTCCAAAAATATTTAGTTTTATCTCTTGTGATAGTCTTTGCCCTTATTTTTTGTTTTAAGTAATGGTATGTATCTAAGTGATGTAACATACCTATGTATCACTATTTATAGGTATGTTACATCACTTAGACACATACCATTGTTTCTAGGCATTATTATTGGTTATTATCTCAATTCAATTCAATTCAATTCAATTCTTTATTTGTGAAACACAGGTTTATAGTTGTTACAGTACAATTGTTGAGGTATCACTGTGATCTGCTCTAAGGCGTACAAATATTTAAAGTATGTATTGCTAAGCATGCAAACAAATAACACAGGTAAGATAAGACAACAGGACCAAATAAAAATAATGCCCGAGTATTGTATTATTAATTATTATGCTAAAAATCAATAAAATGATGAAATTGATAATTAATTAGTCAAATTAGAAGTAGGTAATGTCAGAAATAGTAAAAATTAGTTAGTTTTGTCAATATAATCTTGAATTGAATAAAATGTATTTTCTATTAAATAATTAAACAATTTTGTCTTAAATATTATAAACTCGTTGCACTTCCGAATTTCAGACGGTAGTTTATTATAAATTCTCGCGGCACTTACAAAGATGCTATTACTAAAAAGCGCCGTTGTAACGTTGGTTCTGTGTTGTAAGTAATCACAACGCCGTGCACTTGTTACGTTTGGAAATAAATGTGGATATCGTTTAGTGAACAGCACAAGTTCATAAATATAAAGAGAAGTCAGTGTCATCAGCTTTAACTTCCTGAAAAAAGGTTTGCAACTCTCCCTTCTTTTTATGCCGCATATTGCTCTAATACAACTCTTTTGAGCAATGAAAAGCCGATCAATTTTGGTAGCGTTCCCCCAAAATATGATCCCATACCTTAACCTGGAAGCAACATTAGCATGATATGCTGTAATTACAGCCCTCTCATTCACAACCTTTCTTAACTGACGTAAAGCATAAGCATATTGAACAACTTTACTGTGAACAAATTGTATGTGCGATTGCCATTTCATGTTGTTGTCAATAAAAAGTCCAAGAAATTTTGTTGATGTTGTTTCACAAATTTCTTTGCTATCATAAATAATTTCGGTAGGGAAATCGTGACTCAATTTCTGATTAAATTTCATTAGTTTAGTTTTGTTAAGGTTTATTTTCAAATTATTATCATTTAGCCACTTTTTTAAGAGTCCAAGGTTTTTACTAATTTCTTCTTTGTTATGGCACACTACAGTACAGTCATCTGCAAACAGTATCATTGGGTTGTTTGTTGCTGTTATTATGTCATTGATGTAAATTAAAAAAAGAAGTGGCCCAAGAACACTGCCTTGTGGTACACCATAAGTCATGATTCTCTTAGGAGATGTGTATGATTTTTCCCGTTTAGTTCTAGTGCAAATTTTGTTTATAGATGTCATCTGAACTCTATTGCTTAAATAAGATTTAAGTAAGTCCAACACCACTCCTCGTACACCGCATGATTCTAGCTTGTTTAACAATATCCCATGTTCTACATAGTCAAACGCTTTAGTCATATCGAGGTAGAGTGCGTATACTGGTTGCTTTTTATCCATCCTTGAGTATATATGTTCTAGAAATTCGTAAATAGCAGCGTCAATTGATTGAGTCTTACGAAAACCTTTTTGTTCTTTTATAAGTATTTCATTACCTTCAAAAAATTTGTATAGGTTTTTAAAAATAACTTTTTCGAAAATTTTAGAAAAAATCGGTATTAACGCAACGGGTCTATAATTTTGAATGTCTAGTCTACTTTCTTTTTTGTGTATTGGTTTAATAATTGTAGTTTTTAGTTTCGTTGGAAATACTCCTTGTTCTAAACACAAGTTAATGGCGTAGCTCATTATCGGTGATATTAAGTGGCCTACATATTTGACAACTTTAGTGCAGATGTTGTCAATCCCAGTACTATTAGTATTTTTCAGATTTTTTATTATGGCGCATACTTCGGCAGCATCTGTTGGCTCTAAGAAAACAGATTTATATGTATTAGTCACAGATATTTTCCTGGATTTATTCACTGTGGGTAAAGAATCATTGGGTGCCAAGTCTGCGTAGTAATCATTAAAAGTCTTTGCAATTAAGTTTGGATGTGTTATAGTTTTACCATTTAAATATATCTGGGTTATATTTTCTCTAGGTATGTTCTGTTTGTTTTTGTTTATAATGTCCCACGTAGCTTTGGACTTATTTTTAGATTTAAATATGTAGTAATCATTCTGGGATTTTTGTGTTAACTTAACTATTTTGTTGTACCTGGCTGAATAAACTTTAAAAGCTTTTTTATCACTAGGGTCATTGGAAACTCTGTATTTCCATAGAAGAGTCCGTTTAATCTTGCTGCATGTTTTTATTCCTTTTGAAATCCATTTGGAGCGCTGCTTAGTCCATTTCTTTTTCCATACTAAGGGAAAGCATAGGTCATAAAATAGTTTAAATTGGTCGTAAAAAATTGAAAAAGCTTCCTCTCCTTCATTGGCATTATAAACGTCGCTAAAAGAGAGTTGCGCGATACAGTTTCCAAATTTAGTTAAGTTTTCTTTACAATAGTCACGGCTCTTGGAAAGCCAGAAATCAAAGGAGCATACCTTTTTTACCGGACAAGTCATTAATTGAGCTTTATGATCCGAGACAGCGAGTTCAAGTACTTCAGTTTTTGCACCCCTTACGTTGTGTATAATGTTGTCCAAGCACGTTCCACTGCTGGGTCGTGTGATTTCCTTTACCGATATACGCAGATTATTACCTGTGATCATGTCCAAAAAATTGTCTGAGTATTTAGATTTTTCCAAGATATTAATATTGAAATCTCCACAAATAATAATTTTTTTGTTATTTCTTTCTGTTAGCAAGTCAAATATATCGTCAAAGTTTCTAAAAAAGATTTCATAGTGATAAACATTGTACTTGGTGGCTCTGTACATGCATAGAATTATTATTTTGTGGTCAATCAACTCAATGGCACAATTCTCTAAAATATTTGGTATATTAAATTTAGATATAATATTATCAAGAGATTTATATTTAAGATTATTCCTTACCAAAATACAGGATCCGCCGCTTCTATTAGTCCTTGTAAATAAAGATGCTAGTGTATAATTAGGAATTGTTAAAAAACACACATCATCCTGAATCATGTTATGTTCCGTTATGCATAAAATATCCACACTTCTTCCCAATTCCGCAACGTCATCAAGGCATACCGTAAGAATATCAGCTTTAGAAATGAGTCCATTAATATTTTGATGCAGTATTAGTATTTTATTGGTCACGAAAAAATTCTGAATCTACAGATTCAGAATTACGTTCAGAATTTGCATTCGCTTTGGCATAATTCTGTGCATGAGTAATAATGTTTGTCACATCAATTAAGTCACGTTCTGTCTGTGTGCTCTGGTCAGTCAAAAACATTCTTTCAGTTTGGGTTCCAGAGTCTTTGGAGTCAACGGGCATTATTTTCATTTGTACTTGCTTAAGGTATAAATTATATCTCCTATGATAAGATAGGCGCATAATATCTTGTAAAATGTTACGGCATACATTTAGGGTATAATACTCACTAGATAATAGATCTCTCACTAGATAATAACCAATAATAATGCCTAGAAACCTATAATAATGACTAATTAACATCTATAATTCATTAAAATTGGCTTACCTAACTAGACTTAATTCACCTGAGGTATCATTGTGAAATAAAATAAATCCTTTTTACTTTATTGATCTTCTATTTCGCTTATGTGGTAAGTATACCTAGGTGTTATACCTATATTTCATCTTTTGTTCTATGAGATAAAAGTGACGAAAGTACATGCAGAATCAGAAGGCCCACCCTGATGTCTGTAACAGGCCGGGTAAGGGCCGGGTCTACACCAAAGCAGTGATGTGTGCGCTGTGGTATTCTATCATCTCCGCTTCTATAGCCATATAAATATTATACACATCGCCGCACAGCGATCTCCACTGAAGCTGAGCGGAGAGAAGATGTTGTTTCGTGAATGTGTCGATAACACAAAATAAGGTTGTTTAAAAAACATCTATCTCCTCTCCCGCTCCGCTCGTCTCCGCTTTGGTGGAGTCCCGGCCTAATACCTCACTACGAGGACGTGGGGTGGGAATGACATTGCATTGCATTGCGTCTAAGTAGGTCCAAGTAATTAAGTTGGTAAATGTGTTAGGTAGATATTTTATTTTTATAGGTACAAATCAGTGTATAATTTTTACCCTCTACGATCTTTTTTTAAAACATACCTAATATAAGTACTTATAATGTAATATTAAAAGGAATAGGTGTTTAGATAGTTAGAAAATTCTTTATTGCACAAATAAAATTTACTGTACACAGGCGAGCATGTTGGATAATATGCATTATATTGATTAGATAATAAGATATGTTGTAGGAGGCCTATACCTGCCGAAGCGTCTTTAGTTAGTTTTGATTATGTATAGATCTAAGTTAGTAAGTAAAGTAAAGGCTGGGTTTGGTGTTTGAACCACAGAGCAGCCAACACGCTTTTGCTTACGCAAAGTAGAGAGAGTATGATGACGTATTACTAAGAGAACCAGTGTCGCCAAACTCATACACGTAAAAACAAATACACATAGAAATAAAAGTTATGATTGGTCGAAAAGAAACGTTAAAAAGGACCTAAAACCAAAAAAATAATTTAATTGATAATAAACCTTAACGATATCTTAACATGGTTCTAAACTTAATAAAATAAACAGTGCTAAAATGAAATTCTACTTACCACGAGATGGCAGATTTCATTCAGTATTTTTTTCTTTTAGTCTCTATTTAGTTGTAATATGATTGATAATACAATGGCTGTTACTTGATTGACAACAAAACAAAGCTACTTGACGCTAGATGGCGTTATAGAAAACAATTCTGTTAGTCTTTATCCACAAGTTATAAGATTCATAATACAATGGCTATTACTTGACATAGCCACTCACTTAGTGATGTGCCAAGGTGGATACAAGACAAATGTATCGACATCGATGATTACCTACCTACTTCTTATCGTGTCACTGGTTTTTTCGAACCAAGTGAGGTGAAAGGATTTTAAGTGCGCCCCAAAGAGGCTCCTTTCGTGCACTTATTTAACACATATTTTCGAACTTTTTAAGTTCTATGGCATGCCCGGTTTCCTCACGATGTTTTTCTTCACCGTTTAAGAGCACTGGCATAGTGTAAATTAATTTTTGGGCAGTAAACCTCATTGGTTGGACTGGATTTAAGCCCACGACCTAAGGATCAGAAGGCGAAGCCGCTACCACTAGCCCACCAGCGCTTTCACCTACCTACTGATGTATAACGATCGGTAGCACGTCAGGTTATATATATGGTGGTCGAAATAAAAAGCTTTTCTTATCTATCTTTCTTTATTTACCCAATCAAATGTTTACAACTCGTAAAATTGTATACTTAACTGTTTCAAATATTGTTTCTTTTTCTTCTTGTGTTTTCTTTTTCCTGTTGCATCGATACATTTATTTTGAATATCGGAAAACTGAAACCAGAATTATTATGTTATTTCTTCAAAATATTTCTGTAATTTTCATCTTACCCAGCCACTGTGGGCTATAAGAATAAGAAAAGAATCAGAATAATACATAAGGAATAAAATCATCACTAAAGCAAAAAAAAAGTCAGCTCCCTAAACCTAACTATTTATATGATCAGAACTAATAAAGTATTCGATAGCACATTCATCACTTTATTGGGGTACAGCCCTAATTGAGTAGCGAAAGTTGAGATTTATAGAAACGCGACCTTAACGAATATCATTCACAGTCTATTTTTGTTTGATGGTTTTGCATTCTAAATAAAACCAATTTAAGCAATAAAATAATACTAACCTGTGATACGATATGCCCCCTTTTGTTAAATTATTGGTTCGGCTATCGTTTTAGCACTGCAAAACAGCACAATACGGCATTTTTATATTTTTTCGTGTTTTTCTCAGTTACGTTTCTTCTGACAGACTTCAAACACGACTAAACAAAGGAGGGCTTGAAGTCTGCTGTACTGCGCGTACTTGGAGCGTGAGAAGGTCGTCTACATGCTATTTCCATTACTTCCTTATTTCGTGGTTTGAACTTCGTTAAAAAAAATTGTTTAGGCGGCATGGCCAGATCTTGTACAGCGCCCTCTATCCATTGAACCATAAACAAAAAATAATTGGTAAAAGAGCCACCTAGCGTCGAATAGCAAGATAACGTTTATGTATAAAACATAGGTTTACTTGCCTAAACTTAGTTTTATCATATTCCGCAAGATGGTGCTATTAACAAATTCCATCATTATTCTAAAAGGATCATTAAAAACGGAAAGAGCGAAGACGTATGTGATATTGATATTATATTTATTTTTATTCTTTGCCGAATCTATTTTTAGTTAACAAGGTTCCAAATAAACGATTTTATTTGTAACCCTTGCCTGTTCTATAAAAGCATTGACGGACGGCGGCATTTTAAAAAAGCAGCCAAGTGCGAGTCGGACTCGCCCATGAAGGGTTCCGTAGCACGACGAACTACAAAAACCTTTAATTATGTTACTTGATGTAACATAATAAGGTTCTTGTAGTTCGTCGAAATGTAAATTGCGGTTTACGGTTTATGACGTATAAAAAAAAAACTACTGACTAGATTTCGTTCAAACCAAAAATCGTTGGAAGTTTGCATAGTAATGTACAACATATATTTTTTTTAGTTTTATCATTCTCTTACTTTAGAAGTTAGAGGGGGGGGACCAACTTTTTTCCACTTTGGAAGTGTCTCTCGCGCAAACTATTCAGTTTAGAAAAAAACGATATTAGAAACCTCTACATCATTTTTGAAGACCTATTCATAGATACCCCACACGTATGGGTTCGACGAAAAAAAATTTTTTGAGTTTCAGTTTCAAGTATGGGGACCCCCGAAATTTATAGTTTTTTTTTTATTTTTATGTAAAAAACTTAATGCGGTTCACAGAATACATCTACTCGCCAAGTTTCATCAGTCTAGCTCTTACGGTTTCGGAGAAAAATGGCTGTGACATACGGACGGACGGACAGACAGACAGACAGACAGACAGACAGACAGACAGACATGACGAATCTATAAGGGTTCCGTTTTTGCCATTTGGCTACGGAACCCTAAAAATGGAAAGTAATCTTTGCAATTTTATGTACCTAATAAAAAAACAATTCAACATTGCACATATTTTTTTAATATCTCCCTAAAAATGAGAGAAATTGTTTCATTGCACCGGCCTATTGTTATTCTTCTTATTAGTAGATGTCAGTCATATTGTACAACTTGATTTGTGTAATTATTGATCTCTGTAAGCAAAAGTTGCTTTTTCAATTCTAGCAGCTCCATTTCCAATGCGTGTCTCTCTCTAACATGCGTCTTCTCTATCTCAAACAGCTCTTTTTGTTTCTTCAGCTCAAACTCTAACATATCTCTTCTTATCTCTTCGATGGTTCTATTCTTTTTTTGCGTTTTATTTCTGCTAAATGTTGTTTTTTGTTCTGAAATAAATAAAGTTATTTTACTTTAAGTTAAGTTTCTCATCTGCAAGCTTTGTCAGCAGCCCAGAAGTTTAGTGTAGCTATTAGGATAATTATAGGATAGGAAGTAGGACTAGTAGGATAGGATAAGTAGGAACAGCAGTAGGATAGAAAAAATTAGTTGTAAAATAAAGAATAGGAAGGGCCTAATAGGATATGATAGGAAATAGGACTTTTAGGATATGATTTAAGAGTAAGGTGGGATAGTTCCGTGAGCCAGATAAAAGAAAAATTCGCTGTCATGTCCTCAAGGAGGCCGCATGCGAAAGACTTAATTGGAGAAAACTGTGTCAAAACCCCGACAAGAGCTAAGCTCTTAAATTTAAGAAGAGGTGGGATAAGAAATAGGCGTAGTAGGATCAGATAGAAAATATAACTAGTAGGATAGGATAGAAAGTAGGATAAGATAGGAAGAAGGAGTAGTAGGATGGGAAAAAGGATAGGATAGGAAGTAGGAGTATAAGATATGAAGTCGCCCTAGTAGGATAGGATAAGAAGTAGAACTAGTAGTATCGGATAGTAAATAGAATTAGTAGGACAGGATAGGGTAGTGCTATATGAAAATTGAGACTACTTACTTTTCTTAACTACCACCATGGTTCTAATCTTATCTACTCTAATAGGATCTTCATGTATAATGGGCTTAATGTCTTCCGGCTCCGAGCTCTGCTCTTCTGTGTCATTATTGCAACCGTCTGGTATATTTTCAGCTAATATCTTTGCCTGAAATGAAATACATAAATAATTAGTTGATATTTCATAAATGGTCGTAGAGTTAGTAAGTTGAAGTGGCAATGGGCAGGCCACATAGCTCAAAGAACTGACAACCGTTAGGGAATAAAGGTTCTCCAATGGCGACCACGAACCGGAAGACGAAGCGTAGGGCGCCCACCCACCAGATGGACCGACGACATTGTTAAGATCGCGGGAAGTCGATGGATGGAAAGGGCTCAGAATCGTTCTTCCTGGAAATGTGTAGGGGAGGTTGTTCAGCAGTGGACTTCTTCAGGCTTATAATGATGATGATGATGAAATGGTAAACACACACTGAGGCAATAAATATCCTTAGAACAGAAACACGGCTGCATATGTTTCTACCCAACAAGGGTAAGAATATCTCAGAACTACCAACTTTCTAGAGAGCATAGGTGGTCTAGTAGTAGCGGCCCCGCCTTCCGATCCTAAGGTCTTTGGTTCAAATCCAGGCATGCATCAATGAGTTTTTCTGTCCGAAATTTATGTGCACTATGCCATTGCTCTCAAAACGGTGAAGGGAAAACATCATGAGGAAACCGGCGTATCTTAGAGCCTATAAAAGTTCGAGCAACACGTGTCAACGCAACAAGCCAGCGGCCTACTTGCGGAAACCAGCCCGCCCACCAAGTGTGGATGATGAATATGCCGAAAAATTTTCCAGTACTGATATTTCAAACTCAAACTCAAACTCAATAATTTTTTATTCATTACGATGCAAGAATCACTTTGAAACGTCTTATAGCTAGGTGAGTCTAGGTGCCAGTTCCACGCGACCAAGCGTAGAAGAACAGGCAACAAACTACGTCTTGGTTCCTACTGTTTTTTTATATGATCCTTTTACAAATCAAAAATAGTCTAAAATAATAGCAGTGAAGTTCCAGTGTGGTGCCACTTCACTTAGTCAGACGTATGCAATGCAATAATACAAAAGCAAAAGTTTCAAAGACAGCACACGCTACGCTTCAAAGTTATACTATAGTATCTACACAGCTTATATAAAAATAAGATACGAAATAGTAGGTACAGACATTGCAAATCGACATGTTAGCTTCCTATGGGTAGAGTGACCGGGACATTGGGCCACGCAGTTTTATCATTCATATAGCTATCTAGAGTATAGTACGCTTTCTTTATTAAATTATTCTTAACATAGGCAGTAAAGCTAAAAAAAGTGATTGTATCTGGTGATTTCAATATAGATCTGCTTATAAATTCTAAGAATAGTGAGTTATTCAGAAATACTTTGAAGATGTTTCATATGCACCCTACTGTGTATACACCCACTAGAATAACATCACACTCCAAAACATGTATTGATAATATAATAACTAATATAAAAAACTATGATATAGAAGTATTAAATTTAGGTATCTCTGACCACACTGCACAAATATTAACAATAACAGTTGGTAGAGGATTTATAGAAAAATTTTGGTATTGCAAAAGACGAAATATTGATAAACATTTAGATTCATTCAATAAATACATATCACAAATAAGTTTCTCTGAAGTCTATTGTGAAAATAACCCCGACATTGCATATAAAAAATTTATGGAATTACTAAGTCTCATATTTAATCTTTGCATGCCGTTAGAAAGGTATAGAATAACGTATAAAAAGAAAGTTAACTGGAAATCGAAGGGTATAGTCCTGTCTAGCAAAAAAAAGCGTCAAATATATTTACACAGTTTAATGAATAATGATCAGGCTAAATACGATTTATATAAGAAGTATAGCAAAAATTTAAAAAAAGTAATTAGAATATCAAAGAGAATTTCTAATACAAATTATATAAATAATAGTACTAATAAAACTAAAGCCACTTGGGGAATAATTAAACAGTATACTAATAATACAAATAATATACAAACTTCAATAGATAGCATTACTATAAATAATGAAAGAGTTACAAAGCCTCTTGATATTGCTAAGTCTTTCAACAATTACTTTATAAATTTAAATAATAATAAAAAAACGTTTGCACAAAGTCACTTAAATATGGTAAAAACTAACTGCAACAGTATGTTTCTTACTCCAGTCAGTGTAGATGAAGTCATAAATATAGTTAAAAAAATTAAAAACACTAAAAGTTCAGGATTTGATAGCATTCCAATACAAATTATAAAAAGCAGTATCAAATTACTAGCCCACCCATTAGTTCATATAATTAACCTTACATTTGAACATGGAAGTTTTCCTTCAGATTTAAAGAAAGCGATTATTAAGCCGCTGCATAAAAAGGGTTCAAAAACTGACATGGGGCACTACAGGCCAATAGCAATTCTTCCCAGCATATCAAAAATTTTTGAAAAAGCGATTTACAATAGAATCTTTTCATTTTTAGAATCAAATAACATTATAAATCCTAATCAATTTGGGTTTCAAAAAGGAAAAAATACAACATTAGCCATCTTTAAAACTTTAAGACAGGTATGGGAGGAAATCAATAACGCTAAGCCTGGAATCGCTTTATTTCTAGACTTGTCTAAAGCGTTTGACTGTGTAGTCCATGACATTCTTCTTGATAAACTCGAAAAAATAGGTATAAGAGGCGCAGCACTATTATTGATGCAGTCATATTTAAGTGGAAGAAGTCAATCCACTATGATAGAAACGTACAATAAAAAGTCAAAAACTATAGAACACATAGAGTCTGGGTTTGAACATATCTTGCTCGGAGTACCACAAGGTAGTGTACTCGGCCCACTGTTATTTCTTATCTACATAAATAATTTGCCACAAATAACAAACCACGTATGCGTCATGTTTGCAGATGATGCTACAATCTTCATACCTCATGACAGCAATAAAATAAGTGAATTTGAGACTGAAATAAACGATACTCTTAGTAATATAATTAACTGGTTAGATTCAATAAATCTCAAAGTAAATATTGATAAAACTAAACTTTTAAGGTTCAAACACAATAAAACACCCTCAATCAAATTAAATGTTTCCCACAATAGTACCAATGTTGACGAAGTTAATGAAATAAATTTTCTTGGCATAAAAATTGACACAAATTTAAACTGGAAATCTCATATAAGTAAAGTCAATAAACAAGTTTCTAAATATTGCTATGCAATCTCAACTCTGAGCCATGTTTCTTCTACATCTGTAGCAAAAAATACGTATTATGGCCACGTTTTTCCTCATTTATGTTACGGGGTGATATTTTGGGGAAATTCTGTAAATGTGAAAACTGTATTTATAATGCAGAAGAAATGTATTAGGGCTATATATAATATTAAAAGTACGGAATCACTTCGTCTTGTTTTTAAACAGGAAAATATGCTCACTTTAACTGGGATATTCATTCTAGAGATTTGTCTATTTGTCAAAAATAATTACACCTACTTTAATAAAAAATCTAGTCGCTCGAATAATTTACGTAGTAAGCACAAATATAATATCTGTATTCCTCAAGTCAATAATACCATGTTTTACAATAGTACTTATTACACTGCCATTAAAATATATAATCACTTGCCAACAGAATTGAAAGAATTAAATGGAAACCTGTTTAAACATAAACTTAAAAAATGGCTTATAACCAAAGTTCACTATAGTTTAGGAGAGTACTATGATACCTAAGTATCTATTATAAATGCAATAATGTTGTACCTACTTAGCTTAGATAATATTGTGTTTAGAACGCTCTAAAATGTGCAAGTACCTGCTAATGTATAAGTTAGGTTAGTTAGTAAATTTTGAGTTAGCTACTTTGTAAGTATAGCTATATTGTACGCCCGAAATGGGTAAGCTGTTGGAACATAATTACTTTTAAGATCTTTTATACACAGTTTTACAATAAAAACATTTTATCTTTATCTTATCTTTATCTTTATCTTTAAACTTCCGAATAGGAAGCTTAGTTGCATTTTCCGGAAGTTTATTATAAAAGCGTACAGTGTTCCCCATAAAAGACCCATTTACCTTCTGCAGGCGAAATTTGGGAATATAAAGTTTATTTTTATTTCTAGTGTTAATATTATGTGAATCACAATTTTTCTGAAAGCTACAGATGTGTTTGTGAGTGTACAATAAGTTTTCATATATATATTGTGAAATTACTGTGAGGATATTAATTTCCTTAAATCGCTCTCTCAATGAGTCTCGAGATTTCATTTTATATATGGCACGTATGGCCCTTTTTTGTAAAACAAATATAGTTTGAATATCAGCTGCTTTCCCCCAGAGAAGGATACCGTAAGACATAACACTATGGAAGTAGCTGAAATAAACTAGCCTAGCTGTAGCTTCATCAGTAAGCCATCTTATAGTCCGAACTGCATATGCAGCCGAACTTAGTCTAGCTGCAAGTGCTTTGATTTGTGGCCCCCACTGCAATTTTTTGTCAATATTAAGTCCTAAGAAAATAGTAGAATCTACAAGGTTAAGTGACTCTCCATTAAGTATAATATTAGTTGGCCGGAGAGTCACATTTGGTAAGATAAATTTAATACACTTGGTTTTCTTGGCATTCAGTAAAAGATTATTAACGTTAAACCAGTTAAGTATTTGCGACAGAGATGCGTTAACGTCATCGTAATTAGTCTTCAATCTATCGACTTTAAAAATTAATGAGGTATCGTCAGCAAATAGTACTATTTCACATAGTTTTTTAACCAAAAAAGGGAGGTCATTTACGTACACTAGAAACAAGAAAGGACCTAATATCGAACCTTGTGGCACCCCCATGTCAATAATAGACCCAGAAGATCTCTCACCGCCCACATCAACTTTAAGGACTCTATCAGTCAAGTATGATTGTATTAGGTCAATAGAGCGATTTAGAATGCCGTAATGTTTAAGTTTAGATATTAATGTAGCATGATTTACACAGTCAAAAGCTTTGGAAAGATCGCAGAATACCCCAATCGCGTCTTGCGAGTTTTCCCAGGCATCATATATGTGCTTTAAGAGTAGAATACCGGCATCAGTCGTTGATCGACCTTTCGTAAATCCAAACTGGTGGCTATGAAGTATCCCATTTAGGTTAAAATGTGATAACAACTGAGTAAGAATAACTTTCTCAAAGATTTTACTTAGCGTGGGCAATACTGAGATAGGTCTATAGTTAGCAGGGTCACTTGCATTTCCAGATTTGAACAGGGGAATGAGCTTACTAGGTTTCATTAAATCAGGAAAAACACCCTCATCAACACACCTATTAAAAATATACGCTAGGCATGGTGCAATATCAGTTATAATAGCGCTGAGTAATTTTGTAGACATTCCCCATAAATCTTCAGTATTTTTAATGTTTAATGATTTAAATGTCTTCACGATTTTGTCAGCATTAATGTATTTAAAACTAAAGATATTATTACATTTTTTAACACTAGACTCTAACAATGCCATCGCACCAGATGCCGAGGAATTTAAAGATGATGTCACTACTTTAGGAATACTGGAAAAGAAACTATCAAACGCGTTGGCTACTTCAAAATTATTTGTCAAAAGATTATTGTTTACTTTCAAATGAATTTTTTTATTACGGAGTTTTGATTTGCCAGTCTCATTATTGACTATTTTCCAGGTAGCTTTAATTTTATTTGTGGATTTTTCAATTTTTCTTTTGATATGCAATGATTTTGCTGCGTGACAAGCTCTTTTAAATGCTTTAGAGTAGTTTTTAATATGTAAAATAAATGCTGGGTCATTAAGCATTGATTCCCTAGCAGCATATAGCTCATATAATGTATTCCTACTTTTGTAAATACCTGGGGTGGCCCAGTCAGCGAACGCGACACTAATACTAGCTTTACATGTTTTAAGTTTAAAGGTATCCTTATGTTCTTCATTGATTAAATTTGACAAGTTGGTGAAAAGGTCATTCGGGTCAGTCAGACAAGGCATGAGGGACACTTTCAGTTCAATATTGGTTTGAAACTTTTTAATACGGCTCTCTGTGATAGGCCGGTGGGTGAAAATCTCGTGTTTATCTATAATTTTATAAGCAAATCTAGCGCTATGACCGTAGTGATCTGAACTAAAATGCCTAACTACCGATTTACTAACTGGCTCATGACTGCTAAAAATATTGTCAAGACAGGTGGCTGTTGTTAGTGTCACCCTTGTTGGATCTTGAAACAAGCAGTGTAGGTCAAAACATTTAAACAAATTTAACAGCCTCTCAGAAAGAGGGTGAACCGGGATATCTACATTAAAATCTCCACAGATTATTACGGTTTTATTACAGTTAAAGATTTTACGCAGTACATCTTCCATAGTGGATTCATACAAGGTGAAATCCGCGTCTGGGGGACGGTAAACGCTCACAACTATGTGCCGCTCCAGCTCCACACACGACAGCTCAACAGTCCTCTCGATACTGAGATTTGCAATGTCTTTACGCTCCTTGCATTTCAATTGATTGCTTACAATAATTAAAGAACCACCTCGCATAGCGTTCTTTCGTTTAAAAGAGCTTACAATACTATATTTTTCATAAAAAGGGAGTAACTCTAGTTCTACTATCCAGTGTTCTGTAATACACATGATGTCTACACTGAAACAATTCATAAATAGTTCTAATTCTAAAACTTTGCTGGGAAGCCCTTGCATATTTTGGTGTACGACATTTAAAGTGCCTGAACTTCCCATTGTCGATTTAGTCTGCTAATTTAGTAGTAGTAGAACTCTTTGTGAAGGGCTTATCTGGGGAAGTACTACCACCATGCTTATTGTTGCAGTGAAATTACTGGCACGTGAGGCTGGACCTCTGTATGCCTCAAGTTGGTAGACACAGGGCAGTGCATCGTAGGGCATGTTCCTCCTTCCACATGAGTAACCTATGAGGCGATGCTGTGTTATAGGCGATAGTTACCACTTAACATCGGGTGAGCCATATGCTTGTTCCATCAGCGAGTTGTATAAAAAATAGACTGATTTTACTGACTGACTGACTGACGTTATAGTACTATGGCGTCTATGAGTATAATTTATGTTATATCAAAGTACCTGGTATTTCAGTAGCTCTTCTTTAACAGGATTGACAGGTAGTAGGTTCCCATCCTTGTCGGTAATCATTTTAACTATTTTCCTGTCATGTGTGTCGAGTACTATGTTACAGTGTGTTTTCTCCAATTGACTTTTCCTTAATATTGTGTATTTTCTACGAGCTTTGAACTTTCGGTCTGCCCAATACTGAAATGAGAAGTATTTTAACTATTTATACTTGACGGAACTCTTGTGAGGTTACAGCTCTCCGACAAGGAAGCAGGTAGGTAGAGAGGATAGTAGAAGATGTGTAGCATTATCATCATCAACCATAAATCCATCGCTGTATCTTGGACTCTCCCAAGACATGACCCGGTTTTGGGTTTTCTCATTCAGGGTTTTCTATCATTTGTCAGTTTTAGGTATGTAAAATTGTCATGAGTTGGGTTTTTGTCCAACAATCGGGCTTATAGTAATTTTTAAGAAATATAAGTGCACTTTCACCACACTTGGTTGAAAAGAACCTGTGACATAATAAGAAGAAAAAATAGTAAGGCTGAATTTGAGGTCCGAAGGATAGGCATCGTCTTCATACACTTTTCTCCTTGTCTCTAAAAATCTGCCAATAAAGACATAAAAAATTTATAGGTTCATCATCTGTTACATACCCTTGACCAACCTCGTCCAGTTTTAGTGACATTTTTATCAAGTTTATTGAGTGTGCGAGCTATTTTCTCCCACATATGAACAGACTGGACCAGAGACTCGCGGTTCCGAGCCGTGGCCAGCGCCAGTCGAGGATAACGCTCCATGTATTGAATGAGGATATCTAGATGTTGTCTGGAGAGGCGCGTAGGGTTGAATTCTGGGATTTCGCTCATTGCCTCGCTCATACCCTTTGCCTCTGTTGAACTTCAAGTAAACAGTTGTATGGCAAGTTACTCCTGTTTCACTACTTGAGCCCGTTTAATAGATCTGTCTTCAGGGCTTGGGTCGTTGGCTACCGCAATTGTCTCTATTGGTTTGTTATTGCCTACTCTAATTTATTCTTTGTATGTATCTTTGTCTGTATCATTCAATTTAGCAATCCCGTCCCGTCGTAAGCGATCCGCGATCCGGCCGGACACCGTCGATTCCACACCACCACAGACTACACACCACAGCACTGAGCACTGGACTTCCACAGATTACAGTCCGGCAAGTATAACTTGGCGGGTCTGAAGTGAGCTGTTCGATCGTTAATGGCCAATGACTGATGGAAGATTGGCTAAACGGCTAGCTTCAGACCCGCCAAGTTATACTTGCCGGACTGTACTCGATTCGTCGTTCGTCACTCAATCACTCAATACTCAATCACTCAAGTCAAGTCAGTCAAGCTCAGTCAAGTCCAGTCAAGTCAATAAGGCCGAGATTCATAGACCGAACTTTGACTTTACTTTGATGGAAAGTTCAACTTTCAACCAAAATTATATTTCATAGTTCTGTCAAGCTCTTCTCTATTCAAAATAATATTGATAGGAAACTTCGATAAACAAAGCTTACTTTGCGAAAACTGCTTTGCTGTAAAGCAAAGTGCGGTCTATGAATCTCAGCCTAATTTTGTTTTGGCTTGAATACAAAGTCATTCCGCCAAATCTTTCCAGTCCAGTGCTGCCAGCTGGGTTTTGTCAAAAGACACCAAAAATGTTTTTTTTTTTGAACTTTTATTACACGAACATCCAAATGCTCAACCAACACGGCAACATGACACACCTGCGAAACAAATAATGTGACGTCGTTAAGCAATTGGCACGAATCGACGCGATGATAAACGACCGAACTAAGCGAGAAGTTTTATTCCTTTTTTCAATCACGTAAAAAAGGCCCGCACATGCGAAAACAAGTCCACTTATCAAGTTTCAAATGGTTTGCAAGACACACGGTGTTCAAGTTATAAGTAATTGAGAGTAACATTTTTGAACCGTGTAACCTCAAAGTAACCTATAAGATTACAAAGATGACCTTCTGGCCACGCTGAATCTGCCAGGATATTTTTCTGCTTCAACAGAATTTCAACAGAAAACAGAAAAATAAAATTTTTCAACAGAATGACTTACATGTCGTCGATCCATACGTTCCGTGGTTTACGGTGCTGTCAACTTGAATCTAATTTGTTTAAAGCTAATTATGACTGAACGAAAGGCTTACTTACCCCCGAATACTGAAACGCAACTCAGATTTAAGCACGTCTCAAGCGACGAATATTTGACAGATTTTCATTGAAAACTGTCAAATATTCGTCGCTTGAGACGTGCTTAAATCTGAGTTGCGTTTCAGTATTCGGGGGTTAGCAACTTTGCTTGTCAGGGCCAGGGCCCCAGGGATACTGGCTGCTAAACCCCCAGGTGTAAATAAAGTTATTGTGTATAAACTTCTTAATAAGCTGAATATTATTTTATTTACCTAATCACTAGGTACCTACTGACAGATGCTAAAAGAGTTAGTCAGTCAATAACACTGTCACATGGTGCAAATCACACAATTTACCAACAGCAACAACCAATTTACACCAATAGCAAAATCTATAGCGATCTCCAAAACTTTAATATAATTATAATCTAATTATAATCTTAGCACGTGTGATGGCTCTAAAGGTCGGTCGCGGTATATTCCACGTTCCACGCTGTTCATTTTCATTTGTCTGCCACCCATGAGCATGAGGTGCACCACGCACCTTTGCGTGCAGCTCGCGCAGACTTGCATGTGGCCTTGACTGATTGTCCAGCGACGAGCAGTCCCGCAGCCTCCGCAGAGACTGAAACCTAAAAGTATTAGGCACGGTTGATTATAGAATTTATAGAGATCCCACAATACCAAGGATAAAATGTTAAGCTGGCAGCACTGATTCTACCTGCCAATCTTGACAGTTGACAATGACACTAAAACTTCCGACTGTCCGCAACGTAACGAGCTTCATGGTTGTGCAAATCGATCGAGGTGAGGAAAAGACTGACGTGAAGTATACACTTTTTAATTTTGACAGCTTGCTTACAGCATTTTTTCTTCTGTGCAAGTAACAGTCTAAGGCGAAGCGGACGTTTCGTGATGGTTCTAATAAAATTAAATCGGTGGCTATTTGCCGTGTTGGCTCACGTGCTTCTACTTGTTAATTCACAGAGTGTACACAAACGCTTCGAATACAAATATTCGTTCAAACCGCCCTATTTAGCGCAAAAAGACGGATCAGTTCCCTTCTGGGAATATGGAGGCAGTAAGTATACTTGTTTTTAGCCACCATAGGACAGATAGAGAAGATTATTTTGCTTGAAACATGATTAATTATAATGTACCTTTCTGTTAGCTTTCCTATATTGTTAAGTTTAGTTATAAATGTAGAGAAAATCATGGGTAAACGTTTGTTTTCACGGCTTTTACCAAATTTCATTGACACGTCAGTGAAAACTGTCAAGCGAGAAAGAGCTGACAGTATATAAAATTCCTGTTGTTAGAAAGAGAAAGATAACGAGGTGGACCAACAAAATCGTGTTTTTAGATCCACGAAGGCAAAGCAAGTTTTCCTTCGCTCTATTAAATGCAATTTAGAATTTAAATATTTTAATATTAAGATAAGGAGATTTTTTCTCTCCAATAAATTTATAACACAAATATTTAAATGTAGGTACATCTTCTCTCTTGATCTCTTGAAGATTCAAATTTACTTTAAATTATATGAGCTGAGTAATTAATTTAAAAAACAACTCCTAAATACTTGTAAAAGTTTTAAAAACCAGAATTAATGAGTACTGACACTCACTGATGAGTACTGGTTTATATCTGTTCAAAGTTATTGGAAAATAATATAGCAAAATGTTGAATAAGTCACCTGCTGTTGATTTTCATACATAAATATAAGAATGAATGCAACAAACTGGAACTATACTAATTTCATAAGAATCATTAACAAGATTAAAGTAGTATTCAGTCTTAATCCAAATTTAAGGTAATATGTTACTTAATGGATATCCATTAAACATGGCTAAGAATCATTACTTAATGCTTTCTTTTTCTTTTAACGTTTGAAAATTATCATAAATAAATGGAATGCAGCCAGCGTTCTTGGCACCATGCCTCATGGACACCCACTTTTGTTAGATTTTTAAGGTTTAGTTTTAATTAGTTTTAGTTTTTTTTGTTAATATTATGAATTTTTGTTTTGTTGTTATAAAATTAAAAATATATGTTCTTCATAAATAATATTTATTATTATTCAGTTTATTTTTAACAACTAGTTGTATTAAAAAACTTGAATCACTTTGAAACATCTTAAAGCTAGGTGAGTTTAGATAGTTCCATCTGACCGAATTGACACAAGAACAGGCAAGAATAGAGAAATAACCCTTTGAGTAAAAGCCTTTTCTAGATTTTCGAAATCTAGATCCCAAAAGAAAAAACAGGTGGTTAATTAATACTAAAGCCCATATTTAGGCCAATTTATAAAATAACTTAAAGATTATTGATATAACTTTTGATAAGTCATACATTCATAATGCTGACTATGATTATTGCAACAGAACTGTACTTGTTATTGAATTTCAACTCTATAAGTAGAGTGTTAAGAGTCTTGATTGCAAATTTAAGCTTAATATTAGCAAGGAAATGCAATAGGCATTATGAAAAAATTGCCATACAAGAATTAACTCTTTGAAAACCGTTCAGAAGGTCTAAAGTTGTATAGAAATAATATTTATGCCAAGAAAATGTTTTGATTAACAGCAAATGATATTGAATAGTACTACATTGTGCTAGAGTTTATCGTGCACATCTAAGCAATCTGCAATGGCGCTCAGTGAAACAATGCCAAATATGATGGCGATATTTGACAGAGTTTCAGCTGATCGCCATCGCTGTCGCCTAGATGTGCGCAGGGCATTTGTTTTAGCGATTATTGAGAATTGTTTGAAATTCAGCTGAGTTGAGGCGGTGAAATGTGCAGAACTAATGTGTTAAAAAGTTATATAGGTTACTAACAACCTACTAGTAACCGAAGACATAATTTCTAATTTCATTTTGACTGGTATTCAAAGTCAAAAATAATTGATTCACATGAATCACAAGGATCACTAAGTGCTAGATTCTCGAATGACGAGCACTAACCTAGACTGGCCTAGCCATAACAGGCTTGACTGGCCTCTCAGCTCAGTTGGTAGCAGCTCTGCCTTCTGCGCCGTAGGTCGTGGTTCGATCCTCACACAGAACAAATATTGATGTGCTTTACCTAGGTGTATGTTCTCTGTCTGGATGTTATATTGTTTTTTAAGTATTTACAAAAAAAAGTATGTAAGAGCTGTTACTATAGAATCCTTTTAGGAACCTAATTTATTAATAAGTGCACAGAAGGAGCCTCTTCGAGGCGCACTTAAAATCCTTTCACCACTACTGGTTTGAAAGAACATGACAATACAAGAAGAGATTGTTATGATTCCGGAAGTCATAAGTGGGTGATCCATTGGCGAGCTAAACCGTCTAGCCTGCGAGCTAAGGCTGAGAGCAGACTTGGGATACGACAGTCTTAAGACAGACTACCGCTTTACAAAATGTATGAAGACGCGCAGACTTCAAACAAAACGTCTCATAGACAAAATTGTCTATACCTGCAAGAACTGCACAGCGACGAATCTGACTACGATAGTCGACTTCTCTTTTGTTTGTATGTGGACACATCTAAGACAAAACAATCTCCCACCAAACGTACCGCAGTAGACAAAACAGTTTTGTATTAGGTGTGCGACGTGCCGTAGACATAACTGTTTCGCGGCAGACTTGAAAGTCTGTCTAAGACTGTCGTGACTCAAGTGTGCGCCCAGCCTAAAGATATAAACCGCAAATGGATCACAAAAACCGCGGTTTTGTAGGTGATCGCCCATTTTATAGGCAAAGTGCCTGTCTAAAGTAGTACAGTTGTTGTATTGCAAATACATTTAAAATCAAGCTCGAAAGCACGCCCCACTATTCCTCCTAACCGTCTATAGTATATGTGTGCAAGCTTCCGTCAATGTTTGAGTGTTATCGGTACACATTAATTACCTATGAGTGCACACGCACACTACAATGAATAGACTACGGTTCGCGACTGCCGCTCGGAGCAAACTCCCCGCACCCCGCGAGGGGCGCGTCTTCGTGAATTGCACTATCTATACCTGTGTTCCATCAATGTTGTATCATAAAAAAATATCATAACAAACAAAAGAAATCAGTCACCACCCAATAACAAAACTTTAGCAAAAAACGCGGCTTTGTAAATACATGCGGTATAGATAGGTATACATCAAACATACCTTTATCTCACCGTTTTGTGAGAAGATGTATAAAAAACTGAATTGCTATCATTTTTTTTATCTCATGTCGGCATACAAAACAAAGGCAATCCTTTAAAAAAACGGGGCAATTAAATGTGTCTTTCTTAATAATCTATCGTTTTTATAGTTCTTCGCCCAGTTTTTTGTATGTTCAAAATTCATAATTTATTTATTCAGTAGTATCACAAGGATCACTTTGTAACGTCTTATAGCTGGGTGAGTCTAGGTGCCAGTTCCACGCGACCAAGCCGACGCAAGAACAGACAACAAACTACGGCTTGGTCCTAGAGTTTCTACCGTTTTTTAACCAACTTCAAATAAAAAGAAGGAGGTTCTTAATTTTTTTCTCATAACTTCGTCATTTATGACCCGATTTGTTAACACCTTTTTTTATCTGAAAAGTTATCCGGATTGGTCTCATAGAAATTTCATTAAAATCGGTTCAGCAGTTTGATCATGAAGTCGGTTTCCCAATTTTTTTTAATTTCATTTGTTTGTATGTTCCCAGATTCCCAGAGTCCAATATGTATAAAGGGTGTTCTTTTGAAAAGGGCGATGATGGTCATGTTCGAAACCTCGAAAGTTAGGGCCCCTCTCAAAAACCGCCTTAAGTTTCCCCAACTATTAAGATTCCCAACATTATTATACCTGACTGCCGCGGGAGAGGTGTAGGTTCTTATCTCGTGCAGTGGTCGTTCATATTGATAGTATTGATCTGCACAATAAAGATAGTTCATACACTGTTTACGACTACTATCTAATCACTATTTAATGTTACTACAATTATTTTTATGAACAACGGGATATGTACCATGATTTTGTGAGTTTAGACTCCCGATATTTCGGCACAGTTGCATGCACCATGATCACGGATGAACTGAAGTCCATGCGTAACAGAAATGCATCGTAGGTCACGTTTCAAACGTGCGTGACCTACGAGGCGATGCTTTGTTAAAGGCGATGGTTACCACTTAGCATCAGGTGGGCCATATTTAAAATTTAATATAAATTGCCATTATTAAAAAACGATAGGAACCAAGCCGTAGTTTGTTGTCTGTTCTTACGTCGGCTTGGTCGCGTGGAACTGGCATCTAGACTCACCTAGCTTTAAGATGTTCCAAAGTGATTCTTGTGATACTACTGAATAAATACACTTTTGATAATGATTGATGCATAGATAAAATAATATTTATTGCACTAAATCAAAAATTGCATAATACATAAGCGAACTTAATGTTTGTGTTAAAAATGTCTACTGAACAAGAGCGCTCAATAGTACCTATAGTTAAAACAAAATTAACTTAGTCGAGAAGGGATTTATTTATTAAGATATATGCGGACTCTTATTCTGAAACTGCGAATTATAAACACAAACATTAATATTTATCACAAAAAACTTATCTTTTTTTAGTTTTCCTCGTTGGTAATTAAAGGTAAAATTGGTAATCAGAAGTCAGCCAAAAAATATGACAACTCCGAGTTGCGCTCACAATTTCGTATTGCCAGCTCGTTTTCCGAGTGGCTTTTGAAGTCACCAGTTCCTAACACGTCCGCTAGAGGCGCTTAAATTAACCGTGCCATATCATCAGAAAACGACTAACAGTTTTTTTTTTTCAATAAAGTAAATTATTCGATTCGTCAATTTTCTTTGCGTGGTCTGGGGCAAAATGTGTGTGGCGAAGGCATTGTGTGCATTCATTTTCTGTTAGACGGTTTTCTGATGATATGCGCTCGGCCATAAACTCCATACAAAAGCTTTACAGAAAATGGTGTCGCGCTAAATAAGAGACAACTTAGGTACTTTATTATACTATTACTTTGAAACATAGCGTGTGCTGTCTTTGAAACTTTTGCTTTTGCATTATTGCATACGTCTCATTAAGTGAAGTGGCACCACACTGGAACTTCACTGCTATTATTATTTGTGTTTTGTAAAAGGATCATACAAAAAAACGGTACGAACCAAGCCGTAGTTTGTTGTCATGTTCTTCTAGGTTTGGTCGCGTGGAACCTAGACTCACCTAGCTTCAAGACGTTTCAAAGAGATTCTTGTGATACCACTCAATAAATATTTGACTTTGACAATAAAAGTCGTCTGAAGAACCGCGTCCTAAACATTTTTCAAAGGTTCGATGTACATTCTTCATCAACAGATGCGATAGCGTCAGGCGAGAGCGTCCGCCTAGCCCCATCACTCCGCAGTCAGAAAGGCGCGATATGGACGAAGCAGCCGATCTCCTTCGACTGGTGGGAAGTAGATGTCATGTTCAAAGTGTCGGGGCGCGGGAGAATCGGCGCTGATGGACTGGTGAGTTATTAGTACCATACGTTGAACTAGATGGCGCCATTGATAAATTGCTTGCTTTTGATTTGAATGGCTTCATCTACAGGTCTATAATTTACATACTTACTTGATTCATAGCTTTTGGGGTATTATAAAATTAATGTGATATCTTTCATCATCCTGAAGAAGTCCACTGCTGGACAAGTGGACATAGGCCCCCCTAATACATTTCCAGAAATAACGATTCTAAGCCCTCACTTTTCATAAATAATTTCTTTAAGTGTCGTTAACAGTAAAAAACCAATAAAATATTATTATGAGCCGTAACTGTTAACTATGGGTAATATAATGCTTGAAATTAAACCTTAGTAATGCTCACTAACAAAGTGCTTAAAAGGAAATATAAAAAGTTTGGTGTAGGTAATAAATAATTAATTATTGCGTTTTTTAATTAATACGTTAATATTGGTATTGCGCCCCTAAATATAAGTAGAGTATTTTTTTTTAATTGGACATTATAACTGCTTTGTCTAATAAAAAAAAAAAAAAAAAAAAAATTATGTATTTCATGCAACAAATATACTTTGACTCTAAGAGGATTCCAGAATTAATTTATCAAATTAGTTATTAAAAAGTTTCAATCATATTTCGTACTTCAGGTAAAGATCTTTTAAAAACCTTGCATAGTGAAACTAGATGGCGCTATTGTAAACTCCCCAGGCCTTCTGGTACACCACTCAACGCGGGGAGTACACGGGAGAGGTATTCGGTTCGTCGGACCGATGGAACGGACTCGGTATCATCTTCGACTCGTTCGACAACGACAATAAGCATAACAACCCCTATATCATGGCGGTGGTCAACGATGGAACCAAGGTCTTTGATCATAAGAGGTGAGAAGATAATTAATTAAATAATTGTTATGGACTGCCTTCATAGGTTAGTTGATAGTCTGCCTTCTGCACTGGAGGGCGTGGGTTCGATCCCCACCGAGAACAAATATTTGTGTGGTGAACACAGATGTTTGTTCTCTGTCTGGGTGTTATATTGTATCCTAAGTATGTATTTACAAAAAAAAAAAAATATGTAATATTTCAGCTATCTGGTTCCCATAGTACAAGCTCTGCTTAGTTTGGGACTATTCTGGGTGTTATATTGTATTCTTAGTATGTATTTGAGAGTACTGGTCGTCTAGTGGTAGCGGCCCCGCCTGCCGATCCTAAAGTCGTGGATGTAAATCCAGTCCAGTGTACCAATGAGTATTTCTATCGAAAAATTCATGTACACACTGCTTGTGCTCTCAAACGGTGAAGGAAAACATCGTGACGAAACCCTCCGCTTAGTCAGCTCCGCACATATTGACCATGTCTTTCCTGTGGATTAGGCCGACTAAGCTGTCAGGATGGTATAAGTGCTGGGCCAGCCTATTCCATCTGTAATCCTGTCCCAGACACTAGCGTCCCGTAAGTAGAGGCATGAGTGATCCCCAGTTGCCCCTGACGCTATATACATCATCTACTATAAATGCAAAGGCCTGTTTACTTTTAACTTTTAAATATCAGTTACCTAGTTCCCATAGTATAAGCTCTGCTTAATTTGGGGCTAGATAGCGTTGTGTCCACAATTTTTACTTTCCCCTGCGAGATATTCAAAAAGATTCCATAAACTTGACGCTAGATGGCGCTGTATTAAATTATCTACCATTCCAGCGACGCGTCTCAGCAGATGCTATCGGGGTGCCTGCGGGACTTCCGCAACAAGCCGTATCCGACGCGCGCGCGGATAGAGTACTACATGAATACTCTCACTGTGTACTTCCATAACGGTAAGAATACACATTAGTACGCTAACGGAAAACAGATGGCGCCACTGGTTTATTTTTTAAACCAAATAAAAATAAAAAGAGCAGTTACTTAACATTTTGAATCCATAGGTTTCCGAACATAGCAGCCCGGCAAAAGTTGTATGAAAATCCATTACTGAGACCAGATACATAATCAAAGTTATATCTGCCGTACAATTTAAAAATAGAACCGTTTTATACTCCGAAAACTGACAACCAAGACGGTAAATTATCAAAGATTTTATTTTAATTTCGAACTGGATTGCTAAATTAAATGATTTTTATTGAATAAAATAAAAAATAATAAACACTTCAACGCGAAAAAAATCTGAAAATCAGGGTTGCTCTTTGTTTGTCGTAACTGTATTTGACAAAATGAGTTCAAGTATTACTACTTAGTTTAAATTTCCTCGCATTATTTGAGAAAATTACTATGCAAGCCTTGGTCACACTCACAACTAGGCATTGTGTGGGCAGTAACTATACAGGGTTATTCATTATTAGCTGTCTAATATTATTTTAAGTTAGGTTTACACAATTCAGAACTAGATGGCGCCTCAAAATTTGTAACATTCCTAGATCGCGCTAACGTTGCGTTTTGTGATTTGCTTGACCATATTCGTGTGTAAATAAATTATTGCTTGCTTCTTGAGATAAACTTGTTTTATTACTTACCTACTCTGGATTGGAATTATACATGGTCCTTCCGAGTCGGATGTTGATGGAAGATTTTTTTTGGTTTTGCTACAAACGCACTGGACCACAGAGGGCAATCCTTTGGGTGTGCTTGTACCAAACTTCCCTCCCAGTACAAGGGAAAGGGATCGTCGACTGACAGTTGAGTCAGTGTGTACGGGTACGGGTACGTACGGGTGACGCGACGACCACAGTTGCAAGTGGAGGAGTACGGCTAAGGCAGGGTGAGCCTTTGCGCGGCGAGTGGCAGCATTGACGTCACAATCAACCGTGACGTGGGAGGTCACGTGACGGTGCCGTCTGAGGAGTGACGGAGGCAAGGCGCGCAAGGAGTTTACCATTGGCTGAGAGGAAGCCCAGCTCTACAGCAGCGAGACAGTGTGTGGTTTGCCAGTGAAAAAAAAATTGTGAGTACTTTTTGTGATATTTTGTTCAAGAGACTTAGAAGAAATTTGAAGATTTAATTTGGACTTTGAAAAATTGTGCATGCTATAGTTAGGACTTAGAATAATTTAGGAAAAAGTGAAGTGACGGGGAACCTATGCCCGATTTTGGAGCGAATCTCAAACACTTGTAAAATTTTTGTAATTTGGTTTTGGACTTAGAAAATTTTGTGGATATTTTATACTTAGAAAAATTGATTGTGTGGTTGGTTTAAAGTAACTTTCATCATGTCGTTGGCTTCACTCGCTAAAGCTCAGTTAGGTTTAATGACAGCAGTTGAAAAAGCGTATGAGACGTTCAAAAAGTCACCAAAGGAACGACTTCGTAAGGAATCTTATTTGTTAACGCGAATAGAGTCATTAGATGCAAAATGGAATGTAATTGCAGATAATCATAGGAAGTTACTTGAGCAAGAAGGTATTGACGAAACCACTTACATGAAAGAGGACGTGTTTCAGGCTATGGAAGAGATGTACATAGAGTATAAATCAGAGATGAGAGATGCATTAAGTGTGATAAAGTCATCTAAACTACCTACGCCTACCCAGTCAAGTTCATACACGGCATCAAAGATAGAGTCAAGTGTAAGATTGCCTAAAATTTCGATCCCCACGTTTTCCGGGTCCTATGCAGAATGGACAACCTTTAAGGATTTATATGTATCGTTGATTCATAACAACTCTTCAATTGACGATGTGCAGAAAATGCATTACTTGAAAAGTCAGTTGTCTGGAGAGGCCGAGCAACTTTTAAGGCATGTACCGATCACGGCAGCCAGCTATGAAGAAGCTTGGTCGACTCTCACTAGCAGATATAATAATAAAAAATATTTGGCCAACTGTCTGTTGAAGCGTTTTATGAATCAACCCAGCATCGGTAATGAGTCAAGCAGTGCAATCAAGGATATGTTAGATGTGATGAACGAAACCTTAAATGGATTGAAGAATTTGGGAGTCTCTGTTAGCTCGTGGGATACAATTGTAATTTACGTGGTTAGTTCAAGGTTGGATTCAGAGTCACGAAAGGAATGGGAGTTGAAGATAAGTGTGTCCGATGAGTTGCCGACTTTAGATCAATTACGGGAATTTTTACAATCTCGATTCAGAGCACTAGAGTTTATGGATCCCAAACCAAAGGCAAAGCCAAATTCTTCAAACCAAAGGGCAAATGTTATGCATGCAGTGTCAACCAGTGCCGATGCTGCGACCCAGGCCAAGTGTCCATACTGCAAAAAGGAAGAGCATAAATTATCTAATTGTAAAGACTTTTCCACTAATAGCTACGACCAAAGGCATAACTTTGTTCAGGCAAATAGTCTGTGTTTTAATTGTTTAGGTAGGAACCACTCTGCCTACATTTGTCGAGCTATGTCTAGGTGTCATGTCTGTAAACGCAAACATCACTCGCTGCTCCACCCGAGTCAAAAGTCAACATCAACATCATCAGCTTTAGCCAAATCGGAGTTGGAAGTAGAAGTCAAGTCAGCTGTCGAGAAAGTCAAGGCGTCTCAAGGCGAGGCGTCTTCCAGTGTTAAGGCACACCTTTCCCAGAATCGGGAAACTAAGAATCAGATTCTGTTAGCCACTGCGGTAGTAGGAGCTCAAGCAGATCACGGACGTTCACGGCTGCTCAGAGCTCTTGTAGACCAGGGCTCGCAAGCGTCCTTCATCACAGAATCAGCGGTACAAATGCTGGGACTTCGGAAAGTCTTAAGCAGAAGTAAGATATCCGGAGTAGGTGGCGACACAGGCAATTTAGCTTCTAAGCACATTGTCATAGTGAAGATTCAGTCCCGCCATGATCCCAGCTTTCAACTGCAGGTACGTGCACATGTTTTGAGTGCGATAACTAGTCTTCTTCCGTCAGATAGGGTGGAATATGTGGAGTGGCCAGAGTTGTCAGATGTAGTCCTTGCCGACCCCCAATTCCACACGCCTAGTAAAATTGACATTTTGCTAGGCGCAGACATTTATGGAAAAATTATCAGAGAAGGCTTGATGAGGGGTCCCAACGGCACACCGACTGCTCAGTGTACTGCGTTGGGATGGATCTTATCCGGTCCAACACATGACACGCGTATTGATGAGGCTGAGGATGATCAGCATTGTCATCATAATGTCGTGGTAGGTATGCATGCTTGTGTGGATGAGTTGCTGAAGAAGTTTTGGCAAATTGAGTCCGACATCGTTGCCACAAAAATTCTCACCGAAGAAGAACAGCGTTGTGAGGAGTTTTATGACAAAACAACTCTGCGAGATGCTACTGGAAGGTACGTTGTGAGACTACCGTTTCGCGAGGACGATCCTCAGTGTAAGTTTGGGAAATCTAAAGAGGTCGCCCTTAAAAGATTTCAACATCTTGAAAATCGATTCAAGAATAACCCTGAAATCAAAAATAGATATTCTCAAGTGATTCAAGAATACTTGGACCTTGGTCATATGGTACGAATAACTGGCGAGGATTGTGACAAGGCAGATGCAGTATATTTACCGCATCACGCAGTTATACGTGAGGATAAGACCACGACTAAGGTCAGAGTAGTGTTCGACGCTTCGTGCAAGGGCAAAAACGGAATATCTCTTAACGATACACTGATGATCGGTCCTACGCTACAGCAGGACTTACGTCATATTGTCATAAGGTGGCGTATGCATCCTATATGTCTGAGCGCAGATATAATTAAAATGTATCGCCAAGTGACGGTTGCTGAGAAAGACGCTGACTTCCAGAGGCTGGTGTGGAGAGAGAATCCGGAATCTGAAACAAAAGAATACAAATTAGTAAGAGTGACTTTTGGTACAGCACCGGCTCCATACTTAGCTGTGAAGACTCTGCAGCAGATTGCACTTGATGAAGGAATGGAGTGTCCTGACGTAGCTGAAAAGGTTAAATCAGATTTTTACGTTGATGATTTGCTGACTGGTTGCCAGACTGTAGAAGAAGGTCAGAAGATATTTAAGGACATGAATAACCTGTTAAGTAAAGGAGGATTTGAATTGCAGAAATGGGTAACAAATAACAAGGATCTAGCTGCGATAATAATGGATCAACATGAAGTTCAGGACAGAAAGGTAGATTTAAAGATGGATGAGGTAGTCAAGGTTCTAGGACTTTCTTGGGATAAAGGATCTGATGCTTTCCGTTACTCCGTGCAACTTCCCGTTCTGCAACATCCTGTAACTAAAAGAAAGGTTATCTCAAATATCTCACGGTTATTCGACCCATTAGGATGGGTGACGCCATGTATTGTTGTAGCCAAAGTGATGATCCAGAAGTTGTGGCTGGCTGGAATAGATTGGGACGATGAACTTCCAGAAGATTTACTCACGGAATGGCTTGCATACCAGTCAGAGCTCGAAAACATTAGTGAGGTGAGAATCCCTAGATGGCTTGAAGCTAAAAATAATGATTTGTGCATGGAGCTTCAAGGGTTTTGCGACGCCTCTATCACCGCATACGCTGCAGTAGTCTACTTACGGACTATTGATGTAAAAGGTAACATTCACGTTAACCTTGTTGCGGCAAAGACGAAGGTGGCTCCAACCATGCAAGTGTCGATCCCTCGCCTGGAACTAATGGGAGCAGTTCTGTTAGCCAAGTTGATCACTGATGTTGCGGCGTTGTTAGGTATTGACAGGAATAATATTCACGGTTGGACCGATTCTACTGTTGTGTTGGCGTGGCTCAGCAGTCACCCCAGTCGTTGGTCGACGTTCATCGGTAATCGAACATCTGACATTCTGTCGAAATTAGATAATACCCAATGGTCTCACGTTCAGTCGGCTCAGAATCCTGCAGATGTAGCTTCTCGAGGCTGTACACCAATGGAGCTTTCGGAAAACCATTTGTGGTTTCAGGGACCGTCTTGGTTAAAAGAGTCAAAGGTTACTTACCAGAGACCGACATCTTCTACAGAGCTGGAGCAAAGAAAGGTCAAGGTTCACCTTGTCGCAGGTGGTGATGAGCCACCCGGTGATTTTACTCTGTGGACAAGATTCTCAACCTTACAAAGATTAGTGCGTGTGATTGCATACTGTAGAAGATTCCTGAAATACAAAAGGGGTTATAAGTTTAAGCCATATTTGACGTGTCACGAGCTTAGTGAAGCATTAGAGACATGTATTAGACAAGGTCAGCTAGAATTAAAGAATAGCATGGGTAAACTGAGACCCTTAAGTCCGTTTCTTGACGATAAGAAAATCATGAGAGTGGGTGGTAGAATTCAAAATTCTAACCTGCCCGAGGATACTAAGCACCCCATAATTCTTCCCCATAAGAGCCATATTACAGAGCTGATTATTGGTGAAGCTCATAGGAAAACTCTGCATGGAGGTCCAACACTTATGCTGAACCATTTACGTACCAAATATTGGATTCTATCGGCTAAAAGCCTTGTTAAGTTGCATGTGCGTAAATGTGTTGCATGTGTTCGACACGCAGCAATAACAAAAACTCCATTCATGGGTCAGTTGCCCTCCTGCAGAGTCACCCCAGCAAGGCCGTTTCTTCACAGTGGTGTTGACTTCGCTGGCCCCATCAATGTCAGAATGTCGAAGGGACGAGGCAATAAGTCTTACAAGGGATATCTAAGCATTTTTGTATGTATGGCAACTAAGGCCATACATTTAGAAGTCATCAGTGATCTTACCGCTGAAAGCTTTATCGCAGGCTTCAAAAGGTTTGTGGCCCGAAGAGGTCACGTAAGTGATATGTGGAGTGACAACGGGACGAATTTTGTAGGAGCTTCCAAGGAACTTCTCAAACTTGTCACCGCTGAAAATTCATCTGTTGCCCTGGAGATACGAGAGTGGTTAAGCAGTAACAGCGTCTCATGGCACTTCATCCCAGCCCATGCGCCAAACTTTGGAGGGCTGTGGGAGGCCGGTGTGAAGGCTACAAAGTTCCATCTGAAACGAGTCATAGGCGACTCCACTCTTACGTACGAAGAGTTGACGACGGTTCTGACCCAGATTGAAGCGTGTTTGAATTCTAGGCCTTTGTCGATATTGCCTAATAGGAACGATGAGCCTGCACCTTTAACTCCAGGACATTTCCTTATTGGTGAACCGTTAGTTATTATACCTGAGCGCAACTATGAGCAAAGTAACATCAGCTCTTTGAGACGGTGGCAGATGACTCAACGAATGGTGCAAGACTTTTGGCGTAGGTGGTCCAGCGAGTATTTAGTGCATTGTCTTCAGAGATACAAGTGGTCAAATTTGACGCCAGAGCCTAAAGTTGGCGATATTGTTCTAGTTAAGGAAGACAATCTTCCTCCAGCTCGTTGGATGTTAGGCAGAGTGGTTGATAGGCATCCTGGTGCAGACCAGATTGCTCGAGTGGTAACATTAAAGTGTGGCCAATCTCTCTTCAAGAGACCCACTTCAAAATTGTGTATTTTACCAGTTACTGATTGATTTGTTTGTAAGTTTGTTAAGTTTTGTTGGAATATTGGTCTATATGGTTGTGTACTGTCAGTGTTAATAATCATGCTGTAAACCTGTCCCACAGTGTTCATGGTGGGCGGTAATAAAGAACAACCAATGTCGTTCTTGGTGGGCGGTATGTCTAATATTATTTTAAGTTAGGTTTACACAATTCAGAACTAGATGGCGCCTCAAAATTTGTAACATTCCTAGATCGCGCTAACGTTGCGTTTTGTGATTTGCTTGACCATATTCGTGTGTAAATAAATTATTGCTTGCTTCTTGAGATAAACTTGTTTTATTACTTACCTACTCTGGATTGGAATTATACATTAGCTACACAAACTGACAGGGCCTAATTTTTGGGTCGAGAATATTTGTTTGGCCGAATCAATTTAATTCCTAAACTGATTTAAGTTTGTGTATCAAAATTTTATTTTTATTAATGTCTTTACGGCTATTGCATAATGATTGCCATGGAGAACAGGATGATGACCCACCCAGGCGGTGACTGAACGCAGAGTGTCGCTCACGGCGCGCGGGCGCGGACCAAAGGTCAAAATAGGTCAGGCGCCAATTATTCCAAAGGATATTCTTTAAACATTTTTTATTTTATTTGTTGAACCTTATTCCTGAGTATTTGCAGTTAATAATGAATAACCCTGTATGTATAATAGGCATTGATGTGGTATTGCATTCACACGTTCCTCCATACAATGCTTCTTTTGCTGGCCGCTGCCACTATTTTAGGCTGAGCGCACACTTGAGTCACGACAGTCTTACGACAGACTTTCAAGTCTGCCGCGAAACTGTTTTGTCTGCGACACATCGCACACCTAAAACAAAACTGTTCTGTCTAATGCGGTACGTTTGGTGGGAGATTGTTTAGTCTTAGATGTGCGCGCCCACATACAAACATAAGAGAAGCCGACAATCGTAGTCAGATTCGTCGCTGTGCAGTTCTTGTAGGTATAGACAATTTTGTCTATTAGACGTTTTGGTTGAAGTCGGCGCGTCTTCATACATTTTGTAAAGCAAAGTAGTCTGTCTTAAGAGCGGGTCGTGCGAAAATTGAGATTTAAAAAAAAAAATCATAACTAAATAACTAAGTGACATTTTAAAAATCGCAAAAGGACTAATTGTAGACTATACATTTGAGAATGTCATGTTAAATAGTAAATTTTTTTAACACACTTAAATTCGAATTAATCTCAAATGTATAGTCTACAATTAGTCCTTTTGCGATTTTTAAAATGTCACTTAGTTATTTAGTTATGAATTTTTTTTTTTTAAATCTCAAATTTTCGCACGACCCGCTCTTAAAACTGTCGTGTCTCAAGTCTGCTCAGCCTTACATTATTCATTACGTATCTCAAGTATTTTGAACTCTTTTGTGCTATAATTAAAGTTGTATATCGGCAGGCATGACAACAAACGAGGCGGATTACGAGTTGTGTTTCCGCGTGGAGAACGTCCAGTTGCCGCGCGGAGGACACTTCGGTCTGTCGGCCGCCACGGGAGGCCTCGCCGACGACCATGACGTCATACATCTCATCACGTCATCACTGCACTCCACACAACAAGGTACGACTCTACGGACTTTTTTTGACGTGACAACGTCTTATAATTCGATGGAGCCGGCTGCACGCACGAAAAAACATGACTCATGCGGCGTTACCTCGCTCTGAGGCGTTCCATTGCGCGGCTTGAAGTGCAAGCGAGAGCGCGGAACGAGCGACAAAGAGGCACGCACGGCCTCCGCGTTCGGCAGCGTTCGACATCTGTCTCTCTCCTACTTGAGTGAGCGATGCGTCCGCGTGGACAGCTGTATGACGTTGGCACCTTCAACTATCGGCAGTTAACCGATAACCAATAATAACTTTACAGACAACCGATTTTTGTCCGGCCTTATTTTCTAAGTCCACTAGTAATCGAGGGCGGCGATAATGTACACCCCGTTATTACGATGCCAGTTCAGCCACATGCACACTGGAGCAATTCAAACATGGATTTTAGATTTTTTGTTCTGGCACTGGATAGTTATACCTTCTCCTTGATACTTTATAGGGCGGATCCGACTTGGATAGGTTAGTTTATGTTAGAACATAAAATTACACACAAAGCGAGCGAGCGAGCCGCGGCAGCGGCCGCCGCAATGCCAGAAAATGTTTTTTTCAAAGGGGTTGTTTCGTAAGCATATTACAAGTCAAAAATTGTCTAAATAGTAATCTTCTTTTTGTTAATTATGGCATCTGTCCATTTTGGATCAATTATGCCAGTGTCGAGTAGTGAGGATATATTACATAAATAAAAAAGTTTCTAGTCGAGTCAGTCAATAGACAAGTCGGCCCTAATTGGCTTTGGAAAGAAATGTTGGTCGTTTTTAGGGTTCCGTAGCCAAATGGCAAAAACGGAACCCTTATAGATTCGTCATGTCTGTCTGTCTGTCTGTCTGTCTGTCCGTCCGTCCGTATGTCACAGCCATTTTTCTCCGAAACCGTAAGAGCTAGACTGATGAAACTCGGTCAATAGATGTATTCTGTGAACCGCATTAAGATTTTTACACAAAAATACAAAAAAAACTATAAATTTTGGGGGTCCCCATACTTGAAACTGAAACTTAAAAAAAAAAAATTCATCAAACCCATACGTGTGGGGTATCTATGAATAGGTCTTCAAAAATCATGTTGAGGTTTCTAATATTGTTTTTTTCGAAACTGAATAGTTTGCGCGAGAGACACTTCCAAAGTGGAAAAAAGTTGGTCCCCCCCCTCTAACTTCTAAAATAAGTGACTGATAAAGCTAAAAAAAATATATATTGTACATTACTATAGAAACTTCCAACGATATTTGGTTTGAACGAGATCTAGTCAGTAGTTTTTTTTTATACGTCATAAATCGTAAACCGCAATTTACCTTTCGACGAACAACTAGAACTTCTAGAACTCTATGTTATATTACTTACTGCTACGGAACCCTTCATGAGCGAGTCCGACTCGCACTTGGCCGCTTTTTTCCAAATCCATCAGAAACATTTTCGATCAAATCAGAATATCACTTATTACACTTTCATTCAGACTGCAGACCTTGAGCTAAAACCTAAAGTAATGTTGGTTAAAATACCACCGAAATTACATAACAGAACTCAAAATAACAACAGAAAAAAATTTATTATGAAAACAGAAAAGCGACTTCCCAAAATGACTTTTAAGGAATCCAACTCGTAATCGACATCGGCTTCATTTTTGACATTTGAAACCTAGCCTAGACTACAACTGTCACTTTCGTATTGTACCTATAACATAAGCAACGCCAACACCACCGAAATTCAAACCTATACCTAAACCTTCAAAATACGAATTTCCATCAAGTTCCTTTCATTCAGAATGGAACTTGATGGACATTTGTATTTTGGAATTGAGTAACGCCGAAATTAACTTCAGTTGGATACCTTAGGTACCTTATAGAGTCTAAGTTTAGAGTCTACTTTTTTTTTAAAATTTTTTTTATTTTAAATGCATAAAAAACTGGCAGCCAAGGTCAGATATAAACTTAAACCTACCAATGATAACAAAGAGAGGTACGCGGAGATCAGAAATCACTGCAATAGGGTGTGTAGTGTAGGGATGCACAACGCCGATACATTCATGAATCTGTTAATAATAATAATCCTTCTAAAGTATGGAAGTTTCTTAGGTCATTAGGAGTTGGTAAGTCTCGCCAAGATGCTATTCCCCATAACTTAGACATAAATTCACTAAACAGTCATTTCTCTTCTTCTTCCAATTTTGATGTCCAGCCAAGGCACAAACTTTCTCTTTTGCCAACTCCTGACATTCCTCCTTTTATGTTTCGTCCATTTACTGATTGTGATGTCAAGAAGAGCATTTCATCTATCTCGTCAAATGCTGTCGGTAGTGACTGCATTAGTAAGAAAATGATTACTCCTATCCTTGAAGACATTGTCCACGTCATTACCTACTTACTTAACTTCTCCATAAACACTGGAACTTTTCCAAGTTTGTGGAAGGAAGCCCAAGTTACTCCTCTTCCTAAAAAACCTAATCCCTCTTGTTTTTCAGAGTACCGCCCTATCTCCATTCTGTCATTCCTATCGAAAGTCCTTGAGCGCCTAGTACACCAACAACTAAACCTTTTCCTTAATACCAACAACCTCCTCAATCCCTATCAGTCTGGCTTTCGGCCAGGCCATAGTACCGTCTCTGCTCTCATCAAAATCACTGATGATATCAGGCTGGGCATGGAGGGTAGGCTTGTTACCGTTCTTTCCCTTCTGGATTTCAGTAATGCTTTTGGCAACGTCGATTTTGATGTTCTATTAGCTCTCTTCCGCTCTCTTAACACCAACAGTAATAGACTGGTTTCGTAGTTACCTGACTGGATGCCGGCAACGTATTCGTATTGACGATACCTATTCGTCTTGGTGTCAATTGAGTGCCGGTGTACCTCAGGGCGGTGTGCTATCTCCTCTTCTTTTTGCTATCTTCATTAATTCAATTTCCAAACAAATTTCTTCTTCCTACCACCTTTATGCAGATGATCTACAAATTTATACCCAGGCTCCTGTAGAATGGTTGAATGAAGCTATCACCAGATTGAACAGTGATCTAGACCGTGTCCTTGAGTGGAGCAGACTTTATGGTCTTAAGGACAATCCAGATAAAACACAAGTCATTGTAATCGGAAGCTCGCGGATTTTGTCACAAGTTGACTGGTCTGTTCTACCACAAGTCATATTTGACAATACTATGCTGGAAATCAGTGTGGTGGTGAAGGATCTAGGCGTCTTGGTTGATAGACATTTATCGTGGGGACCACAAATAGCAGCAGTAAGCCGAAAGACTTTTGCTGCAGCTGCCTCTCTCAGACGGTTACGCAACTTCCTTCCAACTTCCACCAAAATTGCGCCAGCACAGTCTCTGTTGCATCCTATTTTAGATTACGCCGATATTAGCTACCTGGACTTCACTGAGGACCAACTCAATAAACTTGAGCGTCTTCAGAATCTATCTATAAGATTCATTTTCGGCTTGCGCAAATATGATCATGTTTCTGAGTACCGTAACAGACTTAAGTGGCTACCTATCCGTCTTCGCCGGAATGTACATATCCTCTCGCTCTTTTATAACATTCTTTTCCTTCCTTCTACTCCAGTCTATCTCAAAGAATGCTTTGAGTTTCTTCACCTCTCACATTCCTTATCCCTACGCTCCTCTAACACCCGTCAGCTAAAAACTCCTGTCCACTCTTCACAATTGTACGGACACTCTTTCACACTTCAAGCTACAAAGCTATGGAATGCACTCCCCGTTTCTATCCGTCATGCCAAATCCCTTCCTATCTTTAAAAGCATGGTTCACCAACACTACTTGTTATCACTCCCCTCATCATCGTCGTAATTTCCCTAATATCACGTTTGTTTTTTGATTTCCTTTAAATTTGTAACTAGATTCATTATATCACAATAACTTATTTATATATGAGTATATATGTATTAGTATTAATATCATATTTATTAGTTTATGACTATTTATTTTACTACTCGTCCCTACTCGTACCATAATGTTTCTTTCCGTCCAAAGGTTGTCTGGAACAAATCGCTATTAGCGATAAGACCGCCCATTGTACCTCTAGTTTTTAAGTATTCTTTCATGCCATGTTTATCGTAAAATTTTTGGTGTACAATTTTTGGTGTATTCTATTCTATTCTATTCTAAGTTATCCAACTGTCTAAGGCTTAGACAATACAAAAAAAAATCTGACTGGGTCGGCCAGGGACTCTGAATTCTCAAAAGAAGGAAGGAAGCCAGAAGGCTCACTGATAATGGATTTCAAGTTAGACTATGCTGCTGAGCAAGGCATTTGGAAGTTTGACATTTACAGAACTAGATGGCGCTAGTAAAAAGTGTACGATGCTAGAACGCGCTATCGTTGCGTTTTGGCTTCAATGTTACTTAGCGCTCGGCCCCTCGGATAAGTACTGACTCTATAATCAAACTGAATTGTCTTATGACAAATAATATTTTTTAAAAGGAGTCATTTTGTGATTTCTTGTTTATAGACTGTTAAGTAAATTATCATGATTTTTTTTCCATTTCATTTATTTATTGCTTGCTTGTACACAAAATATATAGCATTTGTTCTTAAATTAGCATAGCCAGTACTATGCACCCTGTTGGGCACTGCAATGTCATAATATAATACAATTTACATAATTATGGACAAAATCAGATACTTAATCATTATACACTAGTCAAAAGTAAAGTCAAGAGAGATAAGAATTTCACAAAATTAATAGTAAATACCGATTACATGTCAAAGTCAATTAAAATAATGTAAAATCAATAAAATATTAATTTAAATTAAATGTCAACATTAATTATCTGATTTAAATTCAACAATGGAGTAGTAACATTTTTGTACAAGATTTTTGATTTTAGGCGCCTATAATAATAATAATTATAATTTAAATTGTTTATTCAGACAATTAGGGAGTCCATGGTGTTAGTAACAAAAAACAGAAAAAGTGGGTTAGTAACTTATAACTAGTAATGATTTAGTCCTCTGGATGAGTCTCCATACCAGAGGACAATTTCGTTTTTCAATAATCGCTTTTAGGATGCTGTTGCTACTCCCGCGCAGTCTACTAAGCAGTGACGCTGTCTTTTTGCGCCAGATGGCGTCGAATGTGTCTGTGCGCATCGTGGTGAACATACCAGACGCGCTACAGTAGCGCGGAAGCCGCAACAGTGCCCTAAATGCATTATTGTATTGGACCCGCAAAGCATTGTAAGTCTTTTGGGTATAGCTGGTCCACAGACTCGCAGAGTATAGCGAAGTACAGTATGCCTTGAATAGAGTGATTTTCACTGCATCTGTACAACGTGCAAATCTGCGTGCCAGCATATTCCCTCGGACTGACAATGCTCTGCGTTCCCTTTCCATGTCAGCATCATCTCTAAGATCCTCGGTAACCAGATGTCCCAAATATTTAAATTGATGCACTCTTACAAGTGGCACTCCGTTCAGTAGCACAGGTGGAACAAAAGTAGGACATTTGGCACCAGCCTTGAAAACCATGACCTCCGACTTCTTTACATTATAACTGAGCCCGTGAGCAGTCACAAACGACTCACACACTGCGATGAGCTTTCGAAGTGCCCTGATCGATGGCGCGAGCAGCACCATATCATCGGCGTAGCTAAGGTTGTTTACACACACATCGTTAATGAAGCAGCCCACATGCATGCTGCTCAGTCTCTCGATTAGCTCATTCACGTACAGGCAAAAGAGCGAGGGCGAGCTCAACCCCCCCTGCCTCACCCCGCACTCCAGCCTGGACGACTCCGAAAACTCACCTGCCCATCTCACACGGTTTACCTGGTTTAGGTACCAAAACCGAAAAATCGAAACCAGCTCTGGTGGTAAGCCCGTGTCCCTAAGCTTCTGCCACAAAATATCGTAGGAGACAAGGTCAAAGGCTTTGGATAGGTCCAGGAAACACGCATAGACTGGAGTCTGTCTATCCGTATAATACTTTACAGTGTGCTTAAGACTGAAAATGGCAGTCTCGGTTGAAAGACTGGGTCTAAACCCAAACTGAGCATCATGTAACCTAAGATGCTTACTCAAATAAGTGTTAAGCACACTGTCAAATACCTTCGCCACAACCGCAGCCAATGATATGGGTCTATAGTTTGATTTATCTGAGACATCCCCTGTCTTATTTTTAACAATGGGTACCACCAGAGTTTGCATCAAGTTATGAGGTAAGTACGAATGACTTATACAAATATTAAAAAATAATGCTAGTACTCGCGGAAGATGAAAACCAGCATGCCTCAGATGTTCGATGCTGAGCCCGTCATGCCCCGGAGACTTCCCTCCTGACATTCTTTTAATCGCGTCTCTTATGTCTTTGGCGAGAACTAGGGTAGATACTTCAGCATCCCGCGACTCAGCATCGAACTCCCGACATGGTTGTCCAAGAGGAGACTGCACTGCAAAATGTTTTCTAAATATATTTGCTATATCTATAGGGTTTGACGCACCATCGACGCTCACTGGAATGCCAGGTTTGGCATTCAACTTATTCGTGAATTTCCAAAAACTTTTAAAATCGGCCTTTGAATGGTGTGCTGCCATCAAGTCCATTTTGATTTGTTCCTGATGGTTTTGGCACCATTTAAGTTTACCTTTAAAGTACTTACGTGCCTGTACCATTTCATCAAAAATGACACCACTTGACGGCTTACCGTAGGACACCCATAAATTGAATTTCATCCTAGCATTAAAGTGAGATTCGCTTACATGTCTATTCCACCCCGCCACTACCTTTTTACGTGTGGTTTTTTTACTAGTTGAACTAATATGGGCAGCTTCACAGAGTATGTTAATTAAATCTGTATACATGTTCTCTATAATATTTTTATGTTGGGTACTGTCACAGATTTTCCCTCCACATTCCTGAAACTGACACGGAAAGTGTATATTTTTTAATTTAGTATTACAGAACTCCTTATATACAACGTGAGTTTGAATTCGTATGTTATCCCGAAAGGTGGTGATAGGGACCATGGTTTTGCACAAGCTATGAAAACATTTCTGTGAAATACGAAATCTAAATCTTCCATACAAAAAAAATAATCAATTGACAAAATATTTTGTGTGAACACCCTACATCTTGGGCGGGGCCGGCGCTAATTTGGTAAATAGGTAAGTAGTAATAAAACTTACAAACTAGGTACATATCAATTTACTGGCTTTCCATGGTATAAGCACTCTGTTCTGAAGACGGGTAGCTACATAGGTAGGTACTACTACGAGTACTAGGTACAGGTAGGTTTTGCACACATTATTCACAAGCACTTAGGTAGGCCATACCTACGACAATTAAATGATTTTTGTACACTGAGTTTAACTTTTCAACATGCGCTCGCAACGAAATAGTCCACGAAATACTGAAAATAACTGAAATGCCTAAGTTTATTTTTAGATTTTCGAGTTCGGTTTCCTTTGACAGCTTAGACAATTTAACCAAATTGTCTAAGTTTGACAGTGCCGAATAATTTTAGGGTCCCGTCCCGTTTTCATTGAAATAAAAAACGGCGAAACAAACATTATGAAATACTTACTTAACCCAATATTGGGTTAAGTAAGTCGTGTGTATGATGACTTCGTAAGCTCTCGATTCGAATTAAATTAAAGTAAATAGGTACCTACTCTGTACGTACTTTATTTAAGTTTCTCGTATCATATCTTAAAGCAATGCCAAAGTCGGAGATTTTCATAAAGTAGGTAGTCGCAAAATGCACTTGTTGTTTATCACTCAATCACACAAATAAAACTTGTCTTACATATGTTTTGGTACGAAAGTACCTACCACTAGTTTTTTTACAATGTGTAAATAAAATAATTTTTAATGAGTGTAGGCATTGCATCACATCCTCTTCGTTCTGAATCATACAACAAATAAACAAAATAAATACTTGAACATAAATTCCATGAAAAATATTATACGGAACCCAACAGACCCCATTTTTATAAAATTAGGATGACGATTCAAAGGAGGCGGTAATACATTTTTATTGCTTTTTGACTTGCCAATGGCAGATTTTGGGTGCCAAATAAGACATAGTTCAACAGAGGTCAAGTACCTAATCAGCTGGTTATAGGGTTGCCTAACATGCTTTTAAGCAAAATCATGGCGTAAACTTTACACACCATTTGTTGAATGAAAAAGTCCTGATTCAGAAAAGTCATAGAACTAATGCTGTTGGCATTCAGGAGTAGCTTATCCCCCTTTCGGGATAACATATGAATTCAAACTCACGTTGTATACTAATTTGGTCTGAACTTCTCTCCCCCCACTGGATTTTATTATAAAACAATGTTTTAGGAACGTACTTTTTTCTAATTACATCTAGATTACACTCTATTACTAACGGGAAATGATCGGACCAATAAACATCGTTTTTAACGTAGGTATTTACTATGCACGGCCACGAAGCCTGCGTTACAAGACAATGGTCAAGCCAACGCAAACTTCCATGCGCATCACTTATGAAAGTCACAGTATTTGATGATAAACTAAGCTTACTGATGTCCGCACAGATCCAGTCCTGTTCAGCCGAGAAATCCAGAAGTTCTTTGTAAAAAGGTTCACCAGGGTGCGCATTAAAGTCTCCAAGGATAAACACGGATTCTACACTATTTTCATCTACTATTACACTTATCGCGCTCAAGCAGCTATAAAATATGTGGTTCTCTTGATGAAATTAATTGATAATTGTTGTATTTGATAATTCAATTCATTTTATGAGTCTGTATTTTGGACTATAGCGTTAGCGTCCACAATCTAGTGAGTCCAGTGCCAAGCAAGCAAACTGACTGGCCTTACAGCTCAGTTGGCAGTAGCTCTGCCTTCTGCGCTGTAGGTCGTGGGTTCGAGCCCCACCGAGAACAAATATTTGTGTAGTGAACGTAGATGTTTGTTCTCTGTCTGTATTCTATGTATGTATTTACAAAAAAAAGTATTTAAGTATTATATCAGCAATCTGGTTCCCATAGTACAAGCTCTGCTTAGTTTGGGTCTAGATAGTGTTGTGTGGGTTGTCCGCATTATTTATTTATTAAAAAAAAAAGCATCTCTAGCCATATGCATGTAGTCTCGGTAATGGCAGAAATTCTCATTAAATAAAAAAATAGAAATAAATATTTTATGGTTGATCCACAAAACACTATTTAACCTCAAACGTTGTGGAAATTGTCCCTTAAACTTTTTATAATCCATTTTAATATTAACTTTCTGATACCTAGCTTGAGTTTTTTATTGATTTTATAGTGTTTACTACACATAGGGATAGTGCTCGTTCGTTAGTTTCGTTAGTGCCGGACAGTGCCTAAGTTATTCGTCGAGTGTGATTAGGATCCGATGGCGCAGCGGTCAGCGCAGCCCCGTACTAACGGGAAAGTCGCGGGTTCAAATCCCACTTGTCTCTTTACTTTTGGGACATTATAAAAAAAAACTTAGCTTGAGATTAAAGACAGCCCAACAATCTATAATCTATTTCTTTACCAAATTTCTTAACGATCCATTTTGCCTTATCAAAACTATAATTAGTATGGATCTTTCATAAAAAAAAGTGGCCAAGTGCGAGTCGGACTCGCCCATGAAGGGTTCCGTAGCAGCAAGTAATATAATATGGAAGTTCTAGTAGTTCGTCGAAAGGTACATTGCGGTTTACGATTAATGACGTATTAAAAAAAACTACTAACTAGATCTCGTTCAAACCAAATATCGTTGGAAGTTCACATAGAAATGTATAACATATTTATTTTTAGTTTTATCATTCTCATATTTCAGAAGTTAGAGGGGGAGGGGACCAACATTTTACCACTTTGGACGATAAGAAACCTCAGCATCATTTTTGAAGACCTATTCATTGATACCCCACACGTATGAGTTTGATGAAAAAAAGTTTTTTGAATTTCAGCGCTAAGTATGGGGACCCCCATAACTTTTTGTTTTTAGGGTTCCGTAGCCAAATGGCAAAAACGGAACCCTTATAGATTCGTCATGTCTGTCTGTCTGTCTGTCTGTCTGTCTGTCCGACCGTGTCACAGCCATTTTTCTCCGAAACCATAAGAGCTAGACTGATGAAACTTGGTGAGTAGATGTATTCTGTGAACCGCATTAAGGTTTTTACATAAAAATAGAAAAAAAACTATAAATTTTGGGGGTCCCCGTACTTGAAACTGAAACTCAAAAATTTTTTTTTCATCGAACCCATACGTGTGGGGTATTTATGGATAGGTCTTCAAAAATGATGTTGAGGTTTCTAACATCATTTTTTTCTAAACTGAATAGATTGCACGAGAGACACTTCCAAAGTGGAAAAAAGTTGGTCCCCCCCCTCTAACTTCTAAAATAAGAGAATGATAAAACTAAAAAAAATATATGTTGTACATTACTATGCAAACTTCCAACGATATTTGGTTTGAACGAGATCTAGTCAGTAGTTTTTTTTTTATACGTCATAAACTAAACTAAAAAATTTTTTTTTCATCGAACCCATACGTGTGCGGTATCTATGGATAGGTCTTCAAAAATGATGTTGAGGTTTGTAACATCATTTTTTTCTAAACTGAATAGATTGCACGAGAGACACTTCCAAAGTGGAAAAAAGTTGGTCCCCCCCCCTCTAACTTCTAAAATAAGAGAATGATAAAACTAAAAAAAATATATGTTGTACATTACTATGCAAACTTCCAACGATATTTGGTTTGAACGAGATCTAGTCAGTAGTTTTTTTTTTATACGTCATAAATCGTAAACCGCAATTTACCTTTCGACGAACTACAAAAACCTTTATATTATGTTATTTGATGCTACGGAACCCTTCATGGGCGAGTCCGACTCGCACTTGGCTGCTTTTTTTTCTATGTTTGTGAGAAAATCTTAATGCGGTTCACAGAATACATCTACTTACCAAGTTTCATCAGTGTAGCTCCTATAGTTTCGGAGAAAAGTGGTTGTGACATACGGACGGACAGAGACAGTCATGACGAATCTCTACGGGTTCCGTTTTTGCCATTTGGCTACGGAACCCTAATAAAAAATAATAATTATCGAAATATTCATCTGCGATAGTGTACCTACACTCAGCGGCACAATTAACCGCCCACCTTGATTTTTTACGATTTTGGTTAAAAAAACAAATTATGGCCTTACTTGTGAATGTTATTTTATAACGTACGTATATTTAAGTAAAATGAAAGATAATATTGTTTTTAATTATTACGTTTATTTATAAAAAAGCCTGAAAAACACTTTGACCGTAAATTAGCAAATGTGATGAAATGGCTTAAAAAAAAAAATCTGCTGAATAAATGAATTCTAATAGTGCGTATTTCCACCTCTAGCCCTCATGACTTCCATCAAACGGTTTGGCATGCTGTCGATGACATCTTTGATATGTTGTTGTGGAATGTTCTGCCACTCCTCAATCACGGATTGTTTTAATTCATCAATGGTGGTTGGAGCTGGTATGCCGCTTCGAACACGTCTTTTTAAATTGTCCCATATGTGTTCAATAGGATTTAAATCTGGGCTCCGGGATGGCCATGTTAATTTTCGAATGCCGACGGCATCCAGGTACGCGGTAACAACTCTAGCAACGTGGGGGCGAGCGTTGTCCTGCATTCATAAAAAATCTTCACCAATAAATGGAGCAAATGGCATTACATGAGGTTCCAACACTTCTGTTACATACCTCTGAGCATTTATTCCACCTCTTTCGAAGATAACCAAGTCGGTGCGTGCTTCGTAAGTAATGCCGCCCCATATCATGATAGAGCCACCTTGGTATCCTACTGTTTCCACAACAGTACATGGTGCAAACCTTTCATTCTTGCGTCTGTATACACGCTGGCGACCGTCAGGACCGTGCAAGCATATTCTTGTCTCGTCAGTAAACATAACATTCTCCCATTGTTCCATATTCCATTCGGCGTGTTTTCGGGAAAAACGAAGTCTTTCTCTCCGGTGGCCTACGAGCAATTGTGGCACTCGAGATGGTCGAAAAGCTCCAAGGGCATTCTCTCCTAGTCTTCTTCTCACTGTTCTTTCACTCACTTGAACATTGCGAACCTCACGAAGTTGGTTTCGTGCCTCAACAGCTGTAGTGAACCGATTTCTTAGAACATTGGTCGCAAGAAATCGGTCGTCACGAGCGGAGGTGCATCTTTTTCGGCCCTGTCCTGGTCTTGGCTCATAAGAGCCAGTTTCCCGAAACCGTTTCACTGCATCTCTTAAGGTGGTGCGTGCGACACCAAGCTTCCGCGCCACGTAACGCTGACTAAACCCTTCGTCGATAAGAGCGACGGCTCTCGCCACTGAATTAGCATCAAATGGCATGTTTGTGATGTCCAAACACTAGCTTTAAGTTACGAAACCAAAACAAACTCAAATTGTTTACTTTTAATGCCACTGAAGCAATGTAAGCAGTATAGCAACGATAACGATAATGAGACGAAGTTCGATATTTATCCTATTCACAACTTATGCGTAAAAAAAACAAAGTTAAGTGGATAGTTTGTAATTTTTTCGTCACTACATTTCTCTTACACTTGACTTATTTAGGCCCAATAACTTACAACTGCGATAACATCAAAATTTGCCACTTTAAAAGGGTGGGCGGTTAATTGTGCCGCTAAGTGTACTTACATAGGCCGTAACAATTTCAAAGTGGAAAAAAGTGGATTCGTTTTAACTGGGTGTACATTAATCGGGGGCATTATTGTCTGTCTTCTTCTTCTTAGTGAATGGCATCTGTCCATTTTGGATCAATTATGCCAGTGTCGAGTAGTGAGGATATATTACATAAATAGAATAGTTTCTAGTCAAGTCAGTCAATAGACAAGTCGGCCCTAGTTGGCTTTGGAAAGAAATGTTGGTCGTTTTTTCCAAAACCATCAGAAACATTTTCGATCAAATCAGAATATCACTTATTACACTTGCATTCAGACTGCAGACCTTGAGCTAAAACCTAAAGTAATGTTGGTTAAAATACCACCGAAATTACATAACAAAACTCAAAATAACAACAGAAAAAAAATTATTATGAAAACAGAAAAGCGACTTCCCAAAATGACATAAAAGGAATCCAACTCGTAATCGACATCGGCTTCATTTTTGACATTTGAAACCTAGCCTTGACTTCAACTGTCACTTTCGTATTGTATAACTATCTGACATAAGCAACGCCGCCACCACCGAAATTCAAACATATACCTAAACCTTCAAAATACGAATTTCCATCAAGTTCCTTTCATTCAGAATGGAACTTGATGGACATTTGTATTTTGGAATTGCGTAACGCCGAAATGAACTTCAGTTGCATACCTTAGCTTAGAGTCTAACTAAGGTATCCAACTGTCTAAGGCTTAGACAATACCAAAAAAAATCTGACTGGGTCGGCCAGGGACTCAGAATTCTCAAAAGAAGGAAGGAAGCCAGAAGGCTCACTGATAATGGATTTCAAGTTAGATTAAGCTGCTAAGCAAGGCATTTGGAAGTTTGACATTTACAGAACTAGATGGCGCTAGTAAAAAGTGTACGATGCTAGAACGCGCTATCGTTGCGTTTTGGCTTCAATGTTACTTAGCGCTCGGCCCCTCGGATAAGTACAAACTCTAAAATAGAATTGAATATTTTTTTAAAGGAGTCATTTTGTGATTTCTTGTTTATAGACTGTTAAGTAAATTATCATGATTTCTTTTTCCATTTCATTTATTTATTGCTTGCTTGTACACAAAATATATAGCATTTGTTCTTAAATTAGCATAGCCAGTACTATGCACCCTGTTGGGCACTGCAATGTCATAATATAATACAATTTACATAATTATGGACAAAATCAGATACTTAATCATTATACACTAGTCAAAAGTAAAGTCAAGAGAAATAAGAATTTCACAAAATTAATAGTAAATACCGATTACATGTCAAAGTCAATTAAAATAATGTAAAATCAATAAAATATTAATTTAAATTAAATGTCAACATTAATTATCTGATTTAAATTCAACAATGGAGTAGTAACATTTTTGTACAAGATTTGATTTTAGGCGCCTATAAAATATGTGGTTCTCTTGATGAAATTAATTGATAATTGTTGTATTTGATAATTCAATTCATTTTATGAGTCTGTATTTTGGACTATAGCGTTGGCGTCCACAATCTAGTGAGTCCAGTGCCAAGCAAGCAAACTGACTGGCCTTACAGCTCAGTTGGCAGTAGCTCTGCCTTCTGCGCTGTAGGTCGTGGGTTCGAGCCCCACCGAGAACAAATATTTGTGTAGTGAACGTAGATGTTTGTTCTCTGTCTGTATTCTATGTATGTATTTACAAAAAAAAGTATTTAAGTATTATATCAGCAATCTGGTTCCCATAGTACAAGCTCTGCTTAGTTTGGGTCTAGATAGTGTTGTGTGGGTTGTCCGCATTATTTATTTATTAAAAAAAAAGCATCTCTAGCCATATGCATGTAGTCTCGGTAATGGCAGAGATTCTCATTAAATAAAAAAATAGAAATAAATATTTTATGGTTGATCCACAAAACACTATTTAACCTCAAACGTTGTGGAAATTGTGCCTTAAACTTTTTCTAATCCATTTTAATATTAACTTTCTGATACCTAGCTTGAGTTTTTTATTGATTTTATAGTGTTTACTACACATAGGGATAGTGCTCGTTCGTTAGTTTCGTTAGTGCCGAACAGTGCCTAAGAGTTATTCGTCGAGTGTGATTAGGATCCGATGGCGCAGCGGTCAGCGCAGCCCCGTACTAAGGGGAAAGTCGCGGGTTCAAATCCCACTTGTCTCTTTACTTTTGGGACATTATAAAAAAAAACTTAGCTTGAGATTAAAGACAGCCCAACAATCTATAATCTATTTCTTTACCAAATTTCTTAACGATCCATTTTGCCATTTAGTCGTGAAAATTTAACACAGTAGAACTACTTATCAAAACTATAATTAGTATGGATCTTTCATGAAAAAAAAAGTGGCCAAGTGCGAGTCGGACTGGCCCTTGAAGGGTTCCGTAGCAGCAAGTAATATAATATGGAAGTTCTAGTAGTTCGTCGAAAGGTACATTGCGGTTTACGATTAATGACGTAATAAACAAAAACTACTTACTAACTAGATCTCGTTCAAACCTCGTTGGAAGTTCACATAGAAATGTACATCATGTTTATTTTTTAGTTTTATCATTCTCTTATTTCAGAAGTTAGAGGGGGGGGACGACCAACATTTTACCACTTTGGAAGTGTCTCTTGCAAAAAATAGTAAGTTTAGAAAAAAACGATATAGGAAACCTCAACATCATTTTTGAAGACCTATTCATTGATACCCCACACGTATGGCTTTGATGAAAAAAAGTTTTTTGAATTTCAGCGCTAAGTACCCCAAAATTTATTGTATTTTTTCTATGTTTGTGAGAGTCTTAATGCGGTTCACAGAATACATCTACTTACCAAGTTTCATCAGTGTAGCTCCTATAGTTTCGGAGAAAAGTGGTTGTGACATACGGACGGACAGAGACAGTCATGACGAATCTATAAGGGTTCCGTTTTTGCTATTTGGCTACGGAACCCTAATAAAAAATGATAATTATCGAAATATTCATCTGCGATAGTGTACCTACTTACATAGGCCTTAACAATTTCAAAGTGGAAAAAAGTGGATTCGTTTTAACTGGGTGTACATTAATCGGGGGCATTATTGTCTGTCTTCTTCTTCTTAGTGAATGGCATCTGGCCATTTTGGATCAATTTTGCCAGTGAGGATATACATATTACATAAATAAAATAGTTTTTAGTAAAGTCAGTCAATAGACAAGTCGGCCCTAGTTGGCTTTGGAAAGAAATGTTGGTCGTTTTTTCCAAAACCATCAGAAACATTTTCGATCAAATCAGAATATCACATAATACACTAACATTCAGACTGCTAATAAAGAATTATGAATTTCCATCAAGTTCCGTTCATTCAGAATGGAACTTGATGGACATTCGTATAGTCCGGCAAGTATAACTTGGCGGGTCTGAAGTGAGCTGTTCGATCGTTAATGGCCAATGACTGATGGAAGATTGGCCAAACGGCTAGCTTCAGACCCGCCAAGTTATACTTGCCGGACTGTATTTTGGAATTGCGTAACGCCGAAATGAACTTCAGTTGGATACCTTACCTCAGAGTGTAAGTTATCCAACTGTCTAAGGCTTAGACAATACCAAAAAAAATCTGACTGGGTCGGCCAGGGACTCTGAATTCTCAAAAGAAGGAAGGAAGCCAGAAGGCTCACTGATAATGGATTTCAAGTTAGACTAGGCTGCTGAGCAAGGCATTTGGAAGTTTGACATTTACAGAACTAGATGGCGCTAGTAAAAAGTGTACGATGCTAGAACGCGCTATCGTTGCGTTTTGGCTTCAATGTTACTTAGCGCTCGGCCCCTCGGATAAGTACTGACTCTATAATCAAACTGAATTGTCTTATGACAAATAATATTTTTTAAAAGGAGTCATTTTGTGATTTCTTGTTATAGACTGTTATGTTAATTATCATGTTTTTTTTCCATTTCATTTATTTATTGCTTGCTTGTACACAAAATATATAGCATTTGTTCTTAAATTAGCATAGTCAGTACTATGCACCCTGTTGGCCACTGCAATGTCATAATATAATACAATTTACATAATTATGGACAAAATCAGATACATAATCATTATACACTAGTCAAAAGTAAAGTCAAGAGAGATAAGAATTTCACAAAATTAATAGTAAATACCGATTACATGTCAAAGTCAATTAAAATAATGTAAAATCAATAAAATATTAAATTAAATTAAATGTCAACATTAATTATCTGATTTAAATTCAACAATGAAGTAGTAACATTTTTGTACAAGATTTGATTTCAGGCGCCTATAAAATATGTGGTTCTCTTGATGAAATTAATTGATAATTGCTGTATTTGATAATTCAATACATTTTACGAGTCTGTATTTTGGACTGCTTACACTTTGAGCTAAAACCTAAAGTAATGTTGGTTAAAATACCACCGAAATTATATAACAAAACTCAAAATAACACCAGAAAAAAAATTAAAATGAAAAAGCTATGAGACTTCCCAAAATGACAGAAAACGAATCCTTTGTCTAAATCAACTTGTAATCGACATCGGCTTCATTTTTGACATTTGAAACCTAGCCTAGACTACAACTGTCACTTTCGTATTGTAACTGACATAAGCAACGCCGCCACCACAGAAATTCAAACCTATACCTAAACCTTCAAAATACGCAATTCCAAAATGGAAATTCGTATTTTGGAATTGCGTAACGCCGAAATGAACTTCAGTTGGATACCTTAGCTTAGAGTCTAAGGTATCCAACTGTCTAAGGCTTAGTTAGACAATACCAAAAAAAGTCAGAATTCTCAAAAGAAGGAAGGAAGCCATGCAGAAGGTATAAAGTTCACTGGTAGTGGATTTTAAGTTAGACTATGCTGCTGAGCAAGACATTTGGAAGTTTGAAATTTATAGAACTAGATGGCGCTAGTAAAAAGTGTACGATGCTAGAACGCGCTATCGTTGCGTTTTGGCTTCAATGTTACTTAGCGCTCGGCCCCTCTGAATAGCATACCGAAATGTAGAATTGTTTATCTTAATATACTTTTTTTTAAAAGAAGTCACTTTGTGGTTTCTTGTATACAGATTGTTAAATATCATTACATTTATTGATAATTGTTGTATTTGATAATTCAATTCACTGTATTTTGAACTAAAGCGTCCACAATATAGTGAATCCAGTGCCAAGCAAGCAAACTGACTAGCTGTTCAGCTCAGTTGGCAGTAGCTCTGCCTTCGGCGCTGTAGGTCGTGGGTTTGATCCCCACCGAGAACATATATTTGTGTGGAGAACATAGATGTTTGTTCTCTGTCTGGGTGTTATATTGCATTCTATGTACCAATGTATTTACAAAAAAAAAGGATTTAAGTATTATATCAGTAATCTGGTTCCCATAGCACAAGCTCTGCTTAGTTTGGGGCTAGATAGTGTTGTGTGGATTGTCCGCATTATTTATTTTATTTAAAAAAAAACATCTCTAGCAATATGCATGTAGTCTCTGCAATGACAGAGATTCTCGTTAAATTAAATAAATTATAGTTTAAAAAACTAAAAAAAACGCTTTTATAACTAATTGAAGTAAAAAGTTAAAAATAAAACTAATAATCAATTGAAAAATTTATATTATTGTACAAAAAAGCCTGGGGTGCTTTTTATAATAACTTCAGATATAATAAACTATTGATAAAATATTTACAACAATCAAAATCAAGCCCCCCACGCTTTTTAGGGTTCCGAAGCCAATTGGCAAAAACGGAACCCTTATAGATTCGCCATGTCTGTCTGTCTGTCCGTCTGTATGTCATAGCCATTTTTCTCCGAAACTATAAAAGCTAGACTGATGAAACTTGGCGAGTATATGTATTTTGTGAACCATTAAGATTTTTACACAAAAGTAGAAAAATAACAAAAAATTTGGGGTTACCCATACTTGAAACTGAAACTGAATTTTTTTTTTCATCAAACCCATACGTGTGGGGTATCTTCAAAAATGATGTTGAGGTTTCTAATATCGTTTTTAGGGTTCCGTAGCCAAATGGCAAAAACGGAACCCTTATAGATTCGTCATGTCTGTCTGTCTGTCTGTCTGTCTGTCCGACCGTGTCACAGCCATTTTTCTCTGAAACCGCAAGAGCTACACTGATGAAACTCGGCGAGTAGATGTATTCTGTAAACCGCATTAAGATTTTTATACAAAAATAGAAAAAAAACTATAAATTTTGGGGGTCCCCATACTTCAAACTGAAACTCAAAAATTTTTTTTTCATCGAACCCATACGTGTGGGGTATCTATGAATAGGTCTTCAAAAATGATGTTGAGGTTTCTCTTATCGTTTTTTTCTAAACTGAATAGTTTGCGCGAGAGACACTTCCAAAGTTGAAAAAAGTTGGTCCTCCCCCCCTCTAACTTCTAAAATAAGGGAATGATAAAACTAAAAAAAATATATGTTGTACATTACTATGCAAACTTTCAACGATATTTGGTTTGAACGAGATCTAGTCAGTAGTTTTTTTTTTATACGTCATAAATCGTAAACCGCAAATTTACCTTTGACGAACTACAAGAACTTTTATATTATGTTACTTGTTGCTACGGAACCCTTCATGGGCAAGTCCGACTTGCACTTGGCCGCTTTTTGTACAATAATATACATTTTTCAATTGATTATTACAGTTTTTTTTTTACTTTTTAATTATCAAAGAAATTAATTGATAATTGTTGTAATTGATAATTTAATTCATTTTTGGAGACTGCATTTTGGACTATAGCGCCAAGCAAGCAAACTGACTAGCTTTTCATCAGCTCAGTTGGCAGTAGCTTTGCCTTCGGCGCTGTAGGTCGTGGGTTTGATCCCCATCGAGAACAAATATTTGTGTGGAGAACGTAGATGTTTGTTCTCTGTCTGGGTGTTATATTGTATTCTATGTGTGTATTTACAAAAAAAGTACTTAAAATATATAAATAAATATATTAGACAATCCACACAACACTATCTAGCCCCATACTAAGCAGAGCTTGTACTATGGGAACCAGATAGCTGATATAATACTTAAATACTTTTTTTTTGTAAATACATACATAGAATACAATATAACATCCAGACAGAGAACAAACATCTACGTTCACCACACAAATATTTGTTCTCGGTGGGGATCGAACCCACGACCTACGCTCAGAAGGCACTACTACCAACTGAGCTGAGAGACCAGTCAATTGCCAATGTTTCGTAGGAACCAAGCCGTAGTTTGTTGGCTGTTCTTGCGTCGGCTTGGTCGCGTGGAACTGGCACATAGACTCACCTAGCTCTAACACGTGACAAAGTGATCTGAATAAGATTTTGATTTCCTCTTGTAGGTGGCCAACAGATAGACGCGAGCGAGCAGCAGAAATTGTCCCAAGAATACCAAGAGTACCAGAAGAAACTGGAACAGCAGAAGGAGGACTATAGGAAAGAACATCCTGATGAGGTACCTACTTCTTCTTGCTTCTTCTCCCGAACCAGTGTGGTGAAAACATTTTTAGTGCGCCTCGAAACACTTGACACATGTTTTCGAAGTTTTTAGAAGACATGCAAGTTTTTGCGTGATGTTATCCTTCACCGTTTGTTCACTGGCATAGTCCCAATATTTTTTTGCATAGAATAATTCATGGTTGTATGATCACTATGCCAGTGCTCTCAAACGGTGAAGGAAAACATCGTGAGGAAACTTGCATGTCGTAGAACTTAAAAAGTTCGAAAATATGTGTCAAGTGCACGAAAGCCTCTTTGAGGCGCACTTAAAATCCTTTCACTACACTTGGCTCGAAAGAATCAATGACACAGTAAAACAGTAATTAAAAACAAAACATTATATCTCTATAAGTTAATTCATAGTAAATATAAGCGCGTTAGATATCAAATTTTTTTATAAAAACATTATTGGCGATAACAAACATTTGTTAGAATATTGTGTAAATAATTAGTACTGATAAGAAAAGTACATAGTAATAGAATCAAATGGCTACCATAATAGATAACTTTAATTGCTTTGTAAACATGGTATCTATCTTTTTTTATGCTTGTAAAGTAGTTACAAATGATAAAAATATAATAATTATTTGATGCCTAAAGTCCTCAATTCGATAGACGCAAGGCAACGTAGGGCACGTTCCTGACATGCGTGACTTATGAGACAATGGTTATTATAGGCGATGGTTACCACTTAACATCAGGTGGGCCATTTACTTGTTCCATCATTCAGTCTTGTTGCAATCGTTCCTTGTCAAAGATGAATTTGTTTCAATTCGTTTTTTATTGCAATCGAAGCTCAAAACTGACAGATCAGCGGGTTGATCACGTATGTTCTGTTGCAATCAAATCCTTGTTTCAATCGTCAGTTTTTACATGTTTTTGAGCTTCGATTGCATTATAAAACGAATATGAATTGCAATTTCTGCTTGTCAGACACAAGGCTTTGTTTGTATTCGTTTTTATTGCAATCGAAGCTCAAAATCGTGTAAAAACTGAGGATTGCAACAAGCATTTGATTGAAACAAAAGATACGTGATCACCCCACAGAGTAGGTTTGGATTGTTCTTTACCGTCTGGATTGTTCTTTAGTATGGGCTATGTGACGTCACATTAGATTGTGTACCCTTTAGAAGACGTAAAGGAACTAAAATAATGCCGTGTTGTACTATATCTATCTCTGTCCTTCTACAGGTGCGAGACAAGGACGGCGAATTCGAAGATTGGTTCGAATCAGACGGTCAGAGAGAGTTCCGTCAGATCTTCCAAGGCATGGGACAGATCAATGACGTGCTCAAAGACTTGAACAAGAAGGTGGATGAGGTAAGTCATCAATCATCATACAGACTACAATACTACTACACTGCAATACTACTACACTACAATACTACTACACTACAATACTACTACGCTACAATACTACTACGCTACAATAATACTACTACACTGCAATACTACTACATTGCAATACTACAACGCTACAATACTACTACACTACAATACTACTACACTGCAATACTACTACACTGCAATACTACAACGCTACAATACTACTACGCTACAATACTACTACGCTACACTACTACGCTACAATACTACTACGCTACAATACTACAACGCTAAAAAACTACTACGCTACAATACTACTACACTGCAATACTACTACACTGCAATACTATTACACTACAATAATACTAGAATATACTACAGTACTAGACTATAAAAAAATATATGCTGTTTTTATAAATCATCTCGTGTTTCGGAATGCTGTTCGGTGTAGCCAGCGACACAAAGTGGACGTGACAGGTCTGAGCAGTTCTTGCGTGGAAACAGGTTTAAGCGTTTTTGGCTACCCAGCAATGCAAATGCGCCGGATGGCTAGATTTGGAGGGTAGCGGGATCCGAAGCACGGTTCTCCGCTGGCCGACCGCAGGTTGTAGGGGGCCCAATTAGCGAGCAGCCACTCGTGAAAGGCTGCCCCGCCGCCTCGCGAAAAATCCCAGAGTGCTCCATCGTGCCGGTTGGCGACCGGAAGAGAGGATCCGATGGCCACTCTTGGGGGGGTTCGGGCGTCCCCGCAGTCTCCAGTCTAGTCCCCCATATGTGCAGAAGCTTGCTGAGTGCCGCCGAGCTTGCCTGTTTCACGCCTCGCTCAACTACTGTCTTTCCCCAAACCTAAAACACTCACCCATCATAATGAAAAAGTCCAAAAATAATAAGTTGTGCTTACAGCGGAAGCACGTCCTCTCACTTCAAGTGCACTTCTCCAACATTCGAGGATTACACTCTAATCTCGATCCGGTCCACCACTATCTCGAGACCAATAAGCCGCACTTATTATTCCTTACGGAGACGCAGATTCAGTGCCCTCCCGACACAGCTTACCTTACATACCCGGGCTATGCACTCGAGCATAATTTCAAGCCTAAATCTGGTATCTGTTTGTTTGCTCGGGACGACATTTGCTGCCTGCGTCTGCGTGACCTTGAAGAGCCCGATTTTTCAGTCATTTGGGTTATGGTGGATACCGGCCTAGATAAAATTATCTACGCTGGTTTATATAGATCACATACTGGAGACTTCGAGACAACTAGGTTATTTGACTACATCAGTGAAGCGGCGGATGTGGCCCTAAGACGGTACCCTGTTGCTCAACTTGTACTACTTGGCGATTTTAACGCCCACCACCAACAGTGGCTGTTCCCCTATCAAGTCACTGACCATGCAGGAATAGAGGCTTATAAACTCGGTCTAACCTTGAACCTCACACAGCTGGTCGGTGAAGCAACAAGGGTACCAGACGTCGAGAGCCACACAGCCAACTGCTTGGATCTTCTGCTGACGAATGAACCGGATCGTCACACAGTGTCAGTGTTGCCTCCTTTGGGTACTTCAGACCACTGTGTGGTGAGGTCTGTGTCGTCATACTCGCCACCGGACCCCTCGCCTAGAGGACGTAGACGAATATGGCGATACAAGTCAGCAGACTGGGATGAGATGCGTCATTTCTTTGCGTCTTATCCTTGGCGGCAAACCTGCTTTTCTTCTTGCGATTCTACGAGCTGTGCTAACGCCGTAACGGAGGTGATCCAAAGAGCAATGGAATACTTTATTCCATTCTCTGACGCTTCACCTTCGACAAGTGCTCGCCCCTGGTTTGGTCCTGCATGCGCTAGCGCAGAAGCGCAAAAACATGTAGCTTACCTTGCCTGGGTTGATGCACGAAACGGCAAAGCCTCTGACACGCGACAGAAGAAGAAAGCCTACAACAAAGCCGCCAAATCCTGCAAGAAGGTGATAAGGAAGTCTCGTTTTGATCGGATTGGCCGAATGGGAGCTAAGCTTGCCGCATACCCCACGGGAAGTAAAGCTTTCTGGTCTCTGGCCAAATCGGTCGAAGCGAACTTCAGCCGTCCTTCACTTCCACCAATGCTGAAGCCAGATGGATCACTGGCTCACACCGCGATTGAGAAAGCAAATCTATTTGTTACTCAATTTGCGGAAAATTCACGTCTAGACACCACAGGCGAAACTCCACCTAGCCTTCCGCGATGCGAAGCATCGATGCCGGAAATCCGTATCCAGCAAAAGGAAGTGCTCAAAACGCTACGTGGCCTTGACGTGAATAAAGCTAGTGGACCTGATGGTATTCCAGCCATTGTGTTAAAAACCTGCGCACCTGAGTTGTCTCCAATACTCACACGGCTTTTCCGCCTATCTCTTGAAACTGGTATAGTCCCCAAGTCTTGGAAGCTAGCCAATGTGCAGCCTGTGCCCAAAAAAGGTAGTCGCGCCGACCCGTCAAACTACCGACCTATTTCGGTCACCTCCATACTTTGTAAATGTATGGAGCGTGTACTGAACGGTAAACTCCTCGCATACCTTGAAGACAATGTCCTCCTCAGTGACCGCCAGTACGGATTCCGCCGAAACCGGTCTACTGGGGATCTTCTTGTGTATGCCACGCACCTCTGGAGTGAAGCCATAGAGAAATGCGGTGAAGCACTAGCGGTTTCACTTGACATTTCAAAGGCATTTGACAGGGTCTGGCATGCTAGCCTTATTGGCAAGCTTTCAGCATACGGACTTCCAGCCCAATTCTGTTCTTGGCTTGAAGACTTTCTGAGGGAACGATCCATTCGAGTAGTTATCGATGGCTGCTCGTCGGATCAATTGGCTATTAATGCCGGTGTACCTCAGGGGTCAGTACTATCTGCCACTCTGTTTTTGCTGCACATTAACGACCTGCTCATACCCGGTATCATGGGATATGCAGACGACAGCACAGTTGTGGAAAGATATACTTCCAATGCTCAGGCCAAACAGAATGTGGTTCAGCAAGAGAGAGAGGCAATGCTGCAGCGCTTGAATATGAAACTCAAATTGGTGTCTGACTGGGGTGACGCCAATTTGGTCAAATTCAATGCATCCAAAACGCAGGCTTGTCTGTTCTCAGCAAAGAAAAGTCAGTTTCCCCACGTTCCTGTTTTCCGAGATGTACCTATAGCGATACGGGATCACCTTGAGCTCCTTGGTGCTTCGCTTACGCTTGCTCTCAACTTTGGGTCGTATATCGAGTCTAGGGCTAAAACAGCCTCCATGAAGCTTGGCATCCTAAACAGGGTAAGGCGGTACTTCACACCAGGACAGCTGCTTAGCCTTTACAAAGCACAAGTCCGGTCTGGTATGGAGTACTGCTGTCACCTGTGGGACGGCTCTGCCAAACACCAGCTTGCTGCCTTAGACTCGATTGAGCGAAGAGCTTTTAGGCTGATAGGTGAGCAACACATGGCGCAGACTAAAATCCAGAGTCTGGCACATCGTCGCAAAGTTGCTTGCCTATCGATTTTCTATAGGTTACATTTTGGGGAATGTAGTGAGGAACTGCATGATCTTATACCACCATCTCCCTTCCATCATAGGACTAGCAGACGCACGGCTCAGTACCATCCATACCTGGTTAGCATACCACCCATTCGCACTAAGCGTTTTGGCTCCACCTTCATTATGCGAACCTCCAGGGAATGGAACTCATTGCCGGCGGCTGTTTTTCCTGACCACTACAATCTGGGCCTCTTCAAGGCAAGAGTGAATAGGTGTCTTCTAGACCATCCTGCTCCATCGTCGGCTACATCGTCGCTTACCACCAGGTGAGATTGTAGCCAAAGGCTGGTCTATATCTTGTAAAAAAAAAAAAAAAAAAAAAAAAAAAAAAATGAAGGTGTTTTACAGTAATTTTCTAAGTAATTTTATAAATTACCTACTTTTTTGGTAAGCAATGGTTTGTAATAACCTACCTACCTCTCCGTCAATTTTCAGCCAAATTTGCTCAGCCGTTCTTGAGTTATAATATAAACATGATTTTCTCTTATGCATAAAATAAAATTAAAAATAAATCCATCCATATACTATACCGGGATAAAAAGTTGAATATGTGCTATTATAATCTATCTTTGCCAAATTCGTTTAGTCGTTCTTGCGTCATAGTATGTATTTAATATTTGATAAATGATTGTTTTCTTAATTCGCAGGTCATCGGCAAACAGATGAATTCCCTCTCGATGCTGACGAGTGTGTACAGCCACACGCAGGGCACGCCCATAGCGCAGGGCACGCCGGGACAACAGGTCACATATACTAACTACCCTTTATACACCACTATTTTGTAATTACCCAAAAAAAAAATACCGATATTGGCTGCTGTTACTGAACACATCCACGAACAAAAATTCAAGTCATAAAAAAAATATCACTAAATAACCACAATTTTTAGTCAAATATTGAGAAATGATTCAACAAGCAAAAATCATTTCATTCATAAATGCTTAATACCAAGCGGAACCGAACAGCGTTTTGTTTCTCTCTAGTACTACGTAACTATGATAATATGTTCATAATTTTATGCAGGATTTCTGAAAATTTTAACACTTAATAACTTTGTCATTTTATCGAAACTCATCCACACATCCAGTGTGCGCGACATGGCACACTACGACGCATGCGCAGCGCGTATCGCTCAGCGCTAGAGTTATGTGCCGCTAGTTATACTAATAACTGTTAGAAAGTGATCGTTGTGATTCATTCCTAATGCCTATGTTTGGTATGTTCAGGTCCAGATGCCCAGCTTGCCGATCGGTCGTCACGACTGGGACGCACTGGTGGCCAACAATCAAATCATGATGAATACCATTGCTGAACTCAAGTTAGTATATACATAGAACATTATCCTAAACCTTTACACGAGAAAAGCTTATAATCTGAATCTCAGAAACGACTCTAACGATTTTCATGAAATTTTGTATACAGGGGATTTTGGGGACGCTTAATTGATCTATCTAGGTGTCATTTAAAAAAAATATCGCATATCGTGTTTTCTTTAATCAACTTTTTCATAACATCATAACTCTTAGCGCCATCTGTTGCTAAACTCACGTTAGTGTGACAGAGAACGCCATCTATTGAACTACTAAATAAACACTCGAGACACGAATTCCAGATGTTTTTATCTCATTGCATGTTTATTAATTGGTTTTGTTGTTGTTCATTGTGTGCATTAAGGAGCTCAAGAAGTGGTCCAGTCTCCTAATTAAATCATGTTTAAAACAGTTCTGCTTTTATTGAGCTAGCAATTAAACCAGGACATTTTAGATTATTCTTCCCTCAATAATGTATTAATGTGGTAATTCCACACAACACCATCTAGCTCTAAATTAAGCAAAGCTATAAGTGAAAGAGCTAACTGATTATAAGCTAGTGTCTTGGGGACGCTTTCGTCTTGTACTGATTTGGATCAGTTGACCTATCTTTAGATTGTTTGTAACGGTCTGCAGATAGCTCAACTGTTTCTTATGTATTTTGTACATTTTGCAGACGTAAAACCTTTTTATTTAGTTAATAAGTAAATACAAAAAAAAAAATAACTCCTAGACAGATAACAAACATCCATGTTCATCATCCAAAATATATTCTGTGTGAGCATCGAACCCACGCCCTCCAGCGCTGACAGAATTACTACCAACTGAGCTGTGAAGGCTGTCTTAAGCGATAGGAACTAAGCAGTTTGTTGCCTGTTCTTGCGTCGGCTTGGTCGCGTGGAACTGGCACCTAGACTCACCTAGCTTTAACACGTCTCAAAGTGATCCTTATGATCCAATTCAACACACACTAACTACACAAACTATCCACAGAGGGTTCATAATCGAGGTATCGCGCAAGTCTGACACATTGCTGTCCACCGGAGGGGCACAAGCCGGAGGAACACATCCCCAACTACTCACCGAGCTGAGAGACAACGTCAATGTGGTGAAGCAAACCGTGCTGCAGACTGCACAGAGGTGAGGGGTTGTGAGGAGAGGGGGTTATGTGAGATGAGGGGATTATGTGAAATGAGGGGGTTAAGTGTGGAGAGGGGGTTTTGTGAGGAAAGGGGGTTCAGTGAGGAGAGGGGGTTATGTGAGGAGAGGGGGTGAAGTGAGGTGAAGGGGTTAAGTGAGGAGAGGGGGTTTTGTGAGGTAAGGAGGTCAAGTGAGGTGAGGGGGTCAAGTGAGTAGAGGGGGTATCGTGGAGAGAGGGTATCTTGTCAGGAGAAGGTGGTTTAGTAAGGCTAGAGGGATCTAGCGTGAGTAATAAAAGGGGGGTCGTGTGTGAATAATAGGGGAGGAAATAAGGGAGTTTAGTGGCAAACTAAGAGTGAGAATAGTTGGGGTGCTTAGTGAGAAAAATTGGCACTTTTAGATCAATTTTACTTAGTATAATGTATATATTTGTAATAACAGGATAGCTGTGCAGCCGGTAATGCCTCCAGGCGGCGCGGCGGCTCAGTTCGCGTGCCCTGCGGTGTCGTGCACTAGTGTCACGGCGCTGCTGGTCGCGATGGCGGCGCAACTCACCATCATGTTACTCTTCAACATGTACAAGTCAGTATTATACTATATTATGTCGGGTTCTTTAACTTGCTTAAAGGCATAAAAATAAATAAAAAATGGGTTGTCTGTAAAGTCGGTTTACTGACGATAGTTAAACGTGACATCGTCTTAAGATAATACACAGATGTCGAACGCTGCCGAACGCGGAGGCCGTGCGTGCCTCTTTGTCGCTCGTTCCGCGCTCTCGCTTGCACTTCAAGCCGCGCAATGGAACGCCTCAGAGCGAGGTAACGCCGCATGACGTCATGGTTTTTCGTGCGTGCAGCCGGCTCCATCGAATTATAAGACATTGTCACGTCAATATTTATATATTTTGGATATTAATTGAATGTTTTTATTTTTCTTTTCAGAGAAAGAAAAGAAGCTCAAGCGAAGAAGTTCTTCTAACTAAGCTACTGTAGGCGCCCGATGCTTTCGCACACCCACTAGCTAGTCTGACCTGATAACACAGCAGTACCCTAAGTCGGAGTTTTGCTACCACATTTCGTCTACCAAATGTTGTTTTTTATATACAGGGTTATTCATTATTAGCTTCAAATACCTTGTTTGACCTTTGATCCGCGCCCGCGCGCCGCGAGCGACACTCTGCGTTCAGTCACCGCCGCGCTTGGGTGGCGACCTACAAAAACTTGAATCAGTTAAGGAATTAAATTGATTCGGTCTAATAAATATTCACTACCCAAAAATTAGGCCCTGTCAGTTTGTGTAGCTAATAATAAATAACCCGGTATAGATAGCTAAGCATTTAATTTGGATGTGATGGAAAGTGAGGATGCAGCCTAAGATGGAGCATGCTACCTGTTCACTCTTGTCTTAAAAGTTCTTAAATTATAACGTTCCGAAAATACTGACGCCGGCCGGTAGGGAGTTCCACTTTGGCAGTTCGTACTATAAAAGTGGAGTCAAAGCGCTGTTGTTGTCTCTCTTGTATGGAAAATTGATGAGACAACAACTCGTTTCTACGTCACGTATTTTTGCTGTCTCATCTTTTCTCCTTACAATAGAGAGAGACAAATAGGCGAAACGAGAACAACATTTCGTAGCCCTTCTGTTCTGATAAACTATGTTATGTTCTAAATGTAGTATAGACGTGCCTCTGACTACCCTAAAACATTCCCCAAAGATCTTAATTACCAAAAGGTCTTCCTTAGTCAAAGTTCATTGACCTTTATACATGGTCTAGTGTGGTGAAAGGCTAAGAGTCACAAATTAAACATAGTTATAGTGTGATCTCAAAATGCTAAGCCATTTTTTATGAGAACACTGCGAATGCAATGTAGGATAGTGCATTTTTTACCATTCTGAGTGTTTAGAAATGTACATAATATTTATATTTGTCTTTTTAAAACGTTTTTTTTTCAAAGATTTGTATTGTTTTTTTACTTTACTTGAAATGTGAATTTATTTGTTTTAATTTTGTTTTGTTTTGTATAAATGTGAGCTATGTGAAATGGTTGTAATTTAGAGATTAAAAACGACTTCTTTTAAGTTTCTTTTTTCTTTTTTGTTCCTTGTTACAAGTAAAAATACAGTATTCGGTTATCACTTTTCTGCCTTTTTAGATTAAAAATAACTGTATTCAATAAAGAAAGTAAGTATAAATATTAATCACAGTCTCACTTCCTGCCTCTTACATAATATTCCTTAGTACAGGCAGCACCAAAAGTAGATTGGCAATTTCAGTAATTCAACGCCCATTTTCTATGGATTTATCAAAGTTATAGAAACTTTGTTTTGCAACAAATAAAGTTCAAAACTTGAATCGAAAGTGATAGATACAAAATTCTTTATTGCACAAAATAAAAGTACTGTACACAGGCGAGCTTAATGCTAGATAGCATTATCTACTAGCTAACCTTTGGGTAATCAGAAGATAGTGAGTGAGCTGGTTAAGAGAAATGCTAATCTTCTTTTGACGCTGCTATACAGTCATAAACTAGGAAAGCCATAGAAAACACCGACATTTCGAACCAAGTGTGGTGAAAGGATTATAAGTGCGCCTCAGAGGCTCCTTTCGTGCACTTGACACATATTTTCGAACTTTTTAGGTCCTACGATATGCCGGTTTCCTTACGATGTTTTCCTTCACCGTTTTAGAGCACTGGCATAGTGTACATAAACTTTTGGGCAGAAAATCTCATTGGTACACGACTGGATTTGAACCCACGATCTTAGAATCGGAAGGCGGGGCTGCTACCACCACCAGCGCTCTGACAATGGACAAGCATAGAAGTGACAATTAATATGCTCGAAGGACCGATCACCGCTAGGGAATAAAGGTTCTCTCCACGAACTGGAAGCATAATATGAAGCTCCAAAGAGTGTCCAGTCCTTTAATGGACTTATTTAATCTGATAATAAACAACAGAAAAAAATAACATACATAACGGTCCCACTACGTACAACATATTGTGTAGGTTAGGGTTCGGCAGCCTTACCGCTACTTTCACACAGACCATTCGGTATTGACGCACAGGGGTGCAATTCTAGCAACACAAAACAATCAATCAAACTCACGCTGAATTTGATGTGAGTTGTCAATTTTTGTTTGAGAAATTTGAAAATGGAACGAGGGTTCAGCGATCACTCCTCAGAATAAAGACAATAGCAATCACACTATGGAGCCATGTTGCCGGAATAGCAGGGCTGGTAGGGTACCATAGACTTTTTAAACTTTTCCAACGGCCTATATATAACGTATAGCATACACCGATCGACCACCCAGCAAGGAGTTTGGAATAGAATTGAATTTGAACATTTTATCACAAGAAACCAGAAACGCTCTCGCGTCTAGTGATAGTGAGTCACTATCATTCACTATTATTGACACATCTGAATGATGGAATGCTGAAGCTCACAAATCATAAAACAACTCCTTATTCTTATTGGCGGCAATGCGCGAGGTAGTGGTGATTGCTAAATTCAAAATTTAAGGCGTTTAACCGTTCTGGGCGTATTCCCATTTTTGCTCATTCCTGTTAGTTTTTAGGGATGAAAACTTACTAACCCTGTTAACAAACCATATTAAATCCAAGTCATATCCAATAATGGTTAGATTGACGTAGCCATAAAAAATGGTAGGTACCTTTCGCATGTAAAAGATTCACGGTGGTATTCCTATGTAATTATAAGTTTGTAAAACTTGAGACACCGACTTCATTGTCAAACGGCTAAACCGATTTTAATCAAATTTGTTCGGGACAATCTGGACGTAAGAATAACCTTCCAAATAAAAAAATAGTTTTCTAAATCGGTTCTTAGATGACGGAGGCATGCAGTTACAAACATTAAAAAAATTATTAAAAAAAAAATGGCAACACTGATTTTAATAAAATTAAAATGGAACCAATCTGGAAGCAGTACCTTTCAGATAAAAAAAAAAATTCAAATCGGCTCACAAATGACGAAGTTATGCGGTAACAAACATTAAAAATAAAATAAAAATACAACCGAATTGAGAACCTCCTCCTTTTTGATTGGAAGTCGGTTAAGAGCATAGTAAATTTAGCCGTATATGAAGCAAAATACCGTTTTCTAGTATATATATTTTTTTTTATTTGTCTATGTCATCGTCGTCGCTCGTCTATGTAACGCCATCGTCTATGTAATCGTGGATTGTAAGGTCGTGGGTTCAAATTCAGTCGTAGACATAGCATAGATTTTGTCAACGTAATGTGAATAGTGTCTGCCAAGGTGAAGCGGTCTTAAAGCTAAAAGGAACATCTTCGTGACAATAATGAAGAATAATCAAGGAATTTATTATGTACAATTTCCTAGGAATAATAAAAAAATGATTCCTTCCAAGCATCACAGATGGCGGTAAGTTAGCGACTTTATTAGGTTGTCTATCTGCCGGACTTTTAAAACTTTAGACTTTTGGATATCTCCGTAAATTATTTGTAAGTGCTGCACTTTGCTTACATTTACATAGTTTTGTTTTTACCCTGGTTTTTACGATTTCGAATCGATTTCCGATCGAGATTATGGCTGAATGACTTGTTTACCTTTGCTTTCCTGTTGACATCTCAAGATGTAAACAATTTTCTAATGTCAAAGTCAGTCGTTCGCCAGCCGCGTCGCTCGCCGCACTTGCGGTGTTTCAAAACAAATACAAATCATGGTATATTTTCCGCGGCGAAAATGCTATTACATAGCTAAAGTAACCCTGCTGCTGCTGCTAGTGGTGACTATATTAGGGCTGTTCGAGAAATGGCGCGGCGGGAAGCGCTCCGCGTCTGCCTCCATGAGTCCTCTCGAGGAAGAGTACGAGAGGCAGATCGCGGAAGACGAGGCCAGGATAGTCCCGGGGCTGGGCGAGGGCGGCGAGGCGGCCTACCTCGCGGGAGACGACAAGATGAAGGGCGAGGAGTCGGAGAAACAACTCGCTATGAACGTGTATTTGAGCGATCGAATCGCCTACAACAGAACTCTCAAAGGTACCATTTTCTAACTCTTTACGTCTTGAAATACATACAATTATTTCGTATTTTAAATGCACAGTTCTATGGAAGGTACAGCATATTGTTTTCTTTTGTAACAAAATAAGAAAATTATAAATGAAAGTTGGGTACAGAGACGAGACCGTTGTATTTACACTTGTTGAATATAATTTATGCTCAGTGAGGCATGAAGTTATGCCTATTAAATACTCAGTTTATATCTTTAAAACCTAAGTAGGTAATCATAAGTATGTACATGCTAAAAAAATAAAAATACAAATATACCTACTTATCTGAAGTTGTTAGAAGTTGTTTTCCTTTAATTTTAATAACTAACAGCTAGCTTTTTGTTTATTTATTCAAACTTCGGCCCGCTTCGACTCCAAAAGTTGTCTATGCCCTAAACCTAAGGGTATTATGTATTCACCATTTTTAATTTTAAGACCTCACCATGTAAACTAATAATTGCAATAAATAATATGACTATGAGTATGATTCAATGATATTTATCTGACAATAAATATTATGTATTGTATCTGCACAGATGTTGAATTTATTAGTGTAAATAGTATTCATAATTTATTGAAAAATAATGTTGTTTAAACAAGTGTTTTTATTGTTCAGTATGATATTGCTATGTACCTACAAGATAATAATATGCAAACTATTTAAATTAGACCCCAAGAAGTTTTGTAAAAGGATCATATAAAAAGCAGCCAAGTGCGAGTCGGACTCGCCCATGAAGGGTTCCGTAGCATCAAATAACATAATTCTAATTCTAATTCTAATTTGATTTGGGGGAATACGATCTGCACTGACGTCCCGCGATGGGGTGTATTGTGCATTATCCCCCTGCCAAACCTCACCCCAGCCAGCCCAACTCCTTAAAATAACGGAGAAGGACTTTGGGTTGGTGGCAGCAGTGCTCCAGTAAACCTGATGGTGACACAGATGTGGATGTGGATGTGGAGGGAATCAAATAACATAATATATATGTGGATCAAATAACATAATATAAAGGTTTTTGTAGTTCGTCGAAAGGTAAATTGCGGTTTACGATTTATGACATATAAAAAAAAAACTACTGACTAGATCTCGTTCAAACCAAATATCGTTGGAAGTTTGCATAGTAATGTACAACATATATTTTTTTTAGTTTTATCATTCTCTTATTTTAGAAGTTAGAGGGGGGGGGACCAACTTTTTTCCACTTTGGAAGTGTCTCTCGCGCAAACTATTCAGCTTAAAAAAAAAAGCGGCCAAGTGCGAGTCGGACTCGCCCATGAAGGGTTCCGTAGCAGTAAGTAATATAACATAGAGTTCTAGAAGTTCTAGTAGTTCGGTAAATTTTGCGGCGGATTACGATTTAAGACGTATAAAAAAAAAACTACTGACTAGATCTCGTTCAAACTAAAAATCGTTGGAAGTTTCCATAGTAATGTACAACATATATTTTTTTTAGCTTTATCAGTCACTTATTTTAGAAGTTAGAGGGGGGGGGACCAACTTTTTTCCACTTTGGAAGTGTCTCTCGCGCAAACTATTCAGTTTAGAAAAAAACAATATTAGAAACCTCAACATCATTTTTGAAGACCTATTCATAGATACCCCACACGGATGGGTTTGATGAAAAAAAATTTTTTGAGTTTCAGTTTCAAGTATGGGGTCCCCTAAAATTTATAGTTTTTTTTCTATTTTTGTGTAATAATCTTAATGCGGTTCACAGAATACATCTATTCGCCAAGTTTCATCAGTCTAGCTCTTACGGTTTCGGAGAAGAATGGCTGTGACATACGGACGGACAGACAGACAGACAGACAGACAGACAGACAGACAGACAGACATGACGAATCTATAAGGGTTCCGTTTTTGCCATTTGGCTACGGAACCCTAAAAATGGTAAGAACCAAGTCGTAGTTTGTTGTCTGTTCTTGCGTCGGCTTGGTCGCGTGGAACTGGCACCTAGACTCACCCAGCTATAACACATTTCAAAGTGATCTTAGCGATACTATTGATTAAAACCATATTTGACTTTGACTTTGGTAGTGTTGTGTGGGTGGATTCTCTACAATATTTATTTATATTTAATCCGTAGATCGTCGCAACCCATCATGCAGTCGCGTATTGTACGACGCCGAGCTACCGTCCGCGTCCGTGGTGATTATCTTCCACAACGAGCCGTACTCCGTGGTGCTGCGGACCCTCTGGAGCGTGCTCGCCAGCTGCCGGCGCGACCGTCCGTGGCACGCACAGGCCAACTACCGGGACAGGGCCGGACGGACTATGACACTCGGTAATACCTATAGATCTTCCACAACGAGCCGTACTCCGTGGTGCTGCGGACCCTCTGGAGCGTGCTCGCCAGCTGCCGGCGCGACCGTCCGTGGCACGCACAGGCCAACTACCGGGACAGGGCCGGACGGACTATGACACTCGGTAATACCTATAGATCTTCCACAACGAGCCGTACTCCGTGGTGCTGCGGACCCTCTGGAGCGTGCTCGCCAGCTGCCGGCGCGACCGTCCGTGGCACGCACAGGCCAACTACCGGGACAGGGCCGGACGGACTATGACACTCGGTAATACCTATAGATCTTCCACAACGAGCCGTACTCCGTGGTGCTGCGGACCCTCTGGAGCGTGCTCGCCAGCTGCCGGCGCGACCGTCCGTGGCACGCACAGGCCAACTACCGGGACAGGGCCGGACGGACTATGACACTCGGTAATACCTATAGATCTTCCACAACGAGCCGTACTCCGTGGTGCTGCGGACCCTCTGGAGCGTGCTCGCCAGCTGCCGGCGCGACCGTCCGTGGCACGCACAGGCCAACTACCGGGACAGGGCCGGACGGACTATGACACTCGGTAATACCTATAGATCTTCCACAACGAGCCGTACTCCGTGGTGCTGCGGACCCTCTGGAGCGTGCTCGCCAGCTGCCGGCGCGACCGTCCGTGGCACGCACAGGCCAACTACCGGGACAGGGCCGGACGGACTATGACACTCGGTAATACCTATAGATCTTCCACAACGAGCCGTACTCCGTGGTGCTGCGGACCCTCTGGAGCGTGCTCGCCAGCTGCCGGCGCGACCGTCCGTGGCACGCACAGGCCAACTACCGGGACAGGGCCGGACGGACTATGACACTCGGTAATACCTATAGATCTTCCACAACGAGCCGTACTCCGTGGTGCTGCGGACCCTCTGGAGCGTGCTCGCCAGCTGCCGGCGCGACCGTCCGTGGCACGCACAGGCCAACTACCGGGACAGGGCCGGACGGACTATGACACTCGGTAATACCTATAGATCTTCCACAACGAGCCGTACTCCGTGGTGCTGCGGACCCTCTGGAGCGTGCTCGCCAGCTGCCGGCGCGACCGTCCGTGGCACGCACAGGCCAACTACCGGGACAGGGCCGGACGGACTATGACACTCGGTAATACCTATAGATCTTCCACAACGAGCCGTACTCCGTGGTGCTGCGGACCCTCTGGAGCGTGCTCGCCAGCTGCCGGCGCGACCGTCCGTGGCACGCACAGGCCAACTACCGGGACAGGGCCGGACGGACTATGACACTCGGTAATACCTATAGATCTTCCACAACGAGCCGTACTCCGTGGTGCTGCGGACCCTCTGGAGCGTGCTCGCCAGCTGCCGGCGCGACCGTCCGTGGCACGCACAGGCCAACTACCGGGACAGGGCCGGACGGACTATGACACTCGGTAATACCTATAGATCTTCCACAACGAGCCGTACTCCGTGGTGCTGCGGACCCTCTGGAGCGTGCTCGCCAGCTGCCGGCGCGACCGTCCGTGGCACGCACAGGCCAACTACCGGGACAGGGCCGGACGGACTATGACACTCGGTAATACCTATAGATCTTCCACAACGAGCCGTACTCCGTGGTGCTGCGGACCCTCTGGAGCGTGCTCGCCAGCTGCCGGCGCGACCGTCCGTGGCACGCACAGGCCAACTACCGGGACAGGGCCGGACGGACTATGACACTCGGTAATACCTATAGATCTTCCACAACGAGCCGTACTCCGTGGTGCTGCGGACCCTCTGGAGCGTGCTCGCCAGCTGCCGGCGCGACCGTCCGTGGCACGCACAGGCCAACTACCGGGACAGGGCCGGACGGACTATGACACTCGGTAATACCTATAGATCTTCCACAACGAGCCGTACTCCGTGGTGCTGCGGACCCTCTGGAGCGTGCTCGCCAGCTGCCGGCGCGACCGTCCGTGGCACGCACAGGCCAACTACCGGGACAGGGCCGGACGGACTATGACACTCGGTAATACCTATAGATCTTCCACAACGAGCCGTACTCCGTGGTGCTGCGGACCCTCTGGAGCGTGCTCGCCAGCTGCCGGCGCGACCGTCCGTGGCACGCACAGGCCAACTACCGGGACAGGGCCGGACGGACTATGACACTCGGTAATACCTATAGATCTTCCACAACGAGCCGTACTCCGTGGTGCTGCGGACCCTCTGGAGCGTGCTCGCCAGCTGCCGGCGCGACCGTCCGTGGCACGCACAGGCCAACTACCGGGACAGGGCCGGACGGACTATGACACTCGGTAATACCTATAGATCTTCCACAACGAGCCGTACTCCGTGGTGCTGCGGACCCTCTGGAGCGTGCTCGCCAGCTGTTGGCGCGACCGTCCGTGGCACGCACAGGCCAACTACCGGGACAGGGCCGGACGGACTATGACACTCGGTAATACCTATAGATCTTCCACAACGAGCCGTACTCCGTGGTGCTGCGGACCCTCTGGAGCGTGCTCGCCAGCTGCCGGCGCGACCGTCCGTGGCACGCACAGGCCAACTACCGGGACAGGGCCGGACGGACTATGACACTCGGTAATACCTATAGATCTTCCACAACGAGCCGTACTCCGTGGTGCTGCGGACCCTCTGGAGCGTGCTCGCCAGCTGCCGGCGCGACCGTCCGTGGCACGCACAGGCCAACTACCGGGACAGGGCCGGACGGACTATGACACTCGGTAATACCTATAGATCTTCCACAACGAGCCGTACTCCGTGGTGCTGCGGACCCTCTGGAGCGTGCTCGCCAGCTGCCGGCGCGACCATAAAACTACAGGATCTCCTGACTAGAGACTCTTACCCCCTCATTCATAATGGCTGCCACTTTTGCGTCTATTCATTGTCACTTTCATTTTGACGAATAGAGATGGCAACACACTTAGCAGGGGGGCAATTCTAGACCAGTGACTTTTTTGTCACGGTAGATATATATCACAAGAACTGTCAAATTTAAATAGACATGACATTTTCAATAGATATCGTATTCCAGCAATATCACTATAGACATTTATCGAGCGAAGGCCGTTAGATATGTGTCGAGTGGTGAGTAGTAGTCGACATTGACATCTCTAATATACTTTGGGTGACTTTGGCCTTTTTTTTTCTTTCGGTCCTTGGAGCAGGCTAGAGTACCAAGACCATACCACCTAGTCTTACTTTTTGATAAAAAGTCAATGATGTTTACTTGTTTGTAGGGGATACAAGTTGGGAGCGAGAACGCGAATAATGCTTTCTCATAAACCTACAATAAGTGAGGAGTGATTGAATTTAGCTCGTACTTAGTAATTATTCAATGGCGCAGTTAGAAGAGCAGTCAATCAGACAGTCAACGTCTATACTTGTATCCGGGGTTCAAGCTTCGAGAGAAATATTCTTTTTGCATTGAATGGCCATCTAGTTGTTAACCTTTGAATTAAAAATTCAAGCCATCGGAGTCCTTCTCTTGAGTGTAATGATCCTGACAATGACATAATCTACAACACTTCATGGACAACTGACCATAGATTACAAACAACAAAGTTTACAGTTTTATGGAACATAACGTTCCGTGTGTTTCCGGAATTAATTATTGTAACTAACATTTTGTGCGAAAAGTCCATTGATTACTATCTAATGAAAATGAATCTAATATAAACAACAACAAGAACGCATTATAAACGCCGTTTAATAGGAAATGTGTTTATTTGAAGACAATAATAAAGTTAGTGCTATCGAACTATTATATCGATAGAAACGGAACGTAGATAAACATGAACAACAACGGGATAGTCTGTGGAAGTTCTAAGAATGAACCTTCTTTCTGACATCTCTAAAGTAAATGTCTAACGTAAAAGTCTAACGGTGGCTAGAATACGCATTTTATCGCAGTTCGATATTATCTTCGACAAATTTGGTGATATGACACTGCTTTCGCGATATTTAAAATCTCTATTTCGAGCGTAAATCTCTAAAAGTCTAGAATTGGCCCCCAGCCTGCCGATGTAGCTAGAGAACGAACATGAGAAAAGCCCTTAGCGTTTTCTATGCGTAGTTTCTCTTTTCTTGAATAAAAGAATTAAGAATTGTTCACTCTCAGGAGCCACAGAAAAGAGGAGATCTCTTCTAATACAGGTTTTACATCTTAAAAGAAGAGATCCCAACCTTTTTTTTTTTACTTTCTTTATTCTTTATTCTTTATTGCACACACATATAGACAGTATTTATAAAACATAAAGTAAAGACATGTACAAAGGCGAGCTTAACCCTAAAGAGAGTTCTCTTCCAGCAAACCTTTAAGGATAGATATATGTGTAAATAGAGGTGGGTACGTGTACAAGAAGGGGATTTGACAATATTATTATAATATAAGTAAAATGTATTAATAACACAATAAATAAACTAAATATACCTACACATAATTTACATATACATACACACAATAAAAAAGTATATACATACATGAATAACGATATACATATTATTATTATTATTTTTTATTAGCCTACATCGTCCCACTGCTGGGCAAAGGCCTCCCCCAAAGACTTCCAGTTCCCTCTATTCCGAGCCTCCTCCCACCATTGCTTATGGAAGGCGTCCCAACCCTTTATTTGTCAATATCTGTAATTTATTTTTAATAAATATATTTTGTTTTATTTTTTAGGTTACCCCGGCCAGGACCCATCATCTCCCTTCGTATACCTGAAGGAGATAATCCTCGTGGACGACAACTCCACCCTCCCTGAGCTGAAAGGCAAGCTCAGCCATTACGTGAGGACGCGTCTGCCACCTGACCTCATCCGCATCCTGAGGCTGCCTGAGCGGTGAGTTATACAACAGCCTAGGATGCAAGCGACTAGCAACTAGCGACCACCAGAAGCAAAGGGTATAGTAATTCCAACAGAACAAATATAGTTTGTTACTTGGATAAACGAAAAAAAGGATGAAGGGAAGAAAATACATCTATTTATCATACCTACTTACAGGTGTAGACGTTAACAAGGTAACTCAGCATTTTACTGCTTGACAAGACATCTACCATATCAAGCAGCGCTGGTTTAAAGGCTTCTCCTTCTCCCGAATAACAGGCACGCAAAAAATGATCTAGACAGATAACGCCTTAAATTTTGATGTTAGCTATCACAACAACTTGGGTGAAGTCGGAAGCGGTTGCTAGTTTTATTATAAAGTTTTTTCCACTAAAGGCACCAAGATAATGAATTTACTTAAAGGTTTTTGATGGTTCCATTAGAGTGTAAGGGGTAGACAAATAATTGACATGAAAACAGGGGTGGACTGACGGAAAAAGGGGTATAACATGCCAGGAAAATGGGTACAACCCGACGGGAAAGGGGGAACCTGGCAGGAAAATTGGTACACCCGACGGGAAAAGGGGAACCTGGCAGGAAAAGAGGGGGAACCTGGCAGGAAAAGGGGTACAACCTGACAGGAAAATGGATAACCTGATGAGAAAAGGGGTAAATCAACAGTGGGCACTGAGATAATAGCACTGGTTCCATAGGATAGGGCTGACGCAAGCCCGCATGGCCGGCAGTCGCAGCGCCACTGGTTCTGTCCTTGTCTTCCTCGACGCGCACTGCGAAGGGGCAGACGATTGGCTCAGACCCCTCCTGCATCGCATCAAACAAGTCCGCACCGCAGTGCTGACGCCTCTCATTGATACCATAGACCAGCAGACGTTTCTGTACCAGTGGGGGGATGTCAATGATGTGCAGGTGATGGGGTAGTTCCAGTTCGTTTGGGTAGTTCCAGTTCGTAGGGTACAAGTTAGTGCAAGTTGATTTGGGTATAGTAGGCCACTGACCTGGAATTTAGGGGGTAGTAGAGGGGTAGAAACTGCAGTAAAGTTGGGTAGTTTAAAAATATTTGCGTTGAGTCTACATTAAATTAGTTGATCATTATTTGGGAGATTTTTTGTTAGTAGTTTGAAACTTTTATTTACACATACAAACTAGCCCTTAGTCATTCTATTCAAAAGTGTTCTGTGATTTTGACTCATTATTTCATCTCTAAAATAATTTCCATTATTATATACTATTAGCCCGAATCATACCATTGTTGGGCAAAGGCCAGTGGCGTAGATAGGTAACCAAAGGCCCTGACTCAAAAGACAAATGAAACATGTCAAAAAGATGATAAAAATTGTTGTCTGTAAAGTCGGTTTACTGACGATAGTTGAACGTGACAACGTCAACCGAACGAAGAGGCACGCCGAACGCGGAGGCCGTGCGTGCCTCTTTGTCGCTCGGTCCGCGCTCTCGCTTGCACTTCAAGCCTTTGATGAAACGCCTCAGAGTGAGCCGTGCGTGCAGTCGGCCCCATCGAATTATAAGACGTTGCCACGTCAAAAATAAAATCCCGAGCGAAGCTCAAACTCAAACTCAATAAAATTTAATTCATTTCAATTCCAAGAATCACTTTGAAACGTCTTAAAGCTAGGTGAGTCTAGGTGCCAGTTCCACGCGACCAAGCCTAGAAGCCTAGAGCTCGGTCATACCATCGGAGAAGTATTAAGTGTCGGGTTTATCCAGAGTGGGTCTGACGCGGGCTCGGCTGGCGGGCGCGCGCTACGCCTCGGGAACAGCGCTGGTATTCCTGGACGCGCACTGCGAGGTGCAGGCGGACTGGCTGCGGCCGCAGCTGCAGCGCCTCAAGGTCTCGCCGCACGCCGTCGTGCTCCCCATCATTGACTCCATCGATAGCTCCACCTTCTACTACAGCGTGCAGGAGAGACATGACTTTCAGGTTCGCGTTCAATTGGATGGGGGACGTTCTGGTTGCACGGGGTTCTTTCCAAGCGGACAGTTTTGGTTGCTTTAATGTTGACGTTTTCTGGTTGCACACAGGGTTGATTGATTGTTGAGAAATTCTGGTATTTACGGGGTTGATTCAAAATAAGGTGTAGGTCTACTAAAATCTCATGGCAAATGGAGAAATAAAAAGTTGATTTAAAAAAAATTGTGGTGCATTGAGGTTGATTTAATAACGTTTTCTGGTTGCACACACAGGGTTGATTTAAAATTGAGAAATTCTGGTGTTTACAAAGGGTTAATTCAAGTTGAGCAACTCATGTCTTTAACTGAGCCCCGTTTTTTTTCTTTTAGAGACATGAAAGAAGAGGAACTTTCTTTACGGGGTTGATTTAAAGTGGAAAAATTCTGGTTGCACATTAGTTGATTTAAGTTGAGCAATTTTATTTACGGGTTTGATTTTAAACTAAGGAACTGTCGTCTTTGCAGGGAGTTTTTACCTATTTAAAACCCTTCTTTTACAATTTAATAATGCACTTAGTGATGTGTTAAAGCACATTTATGTTTCTCTCGTTTTGAGCACGTTTTGTGAGATTGCACGTGTTCTGTTTGCTTCAAAATCTTTTTTATGCAACTTACTTATGAAACAAGTATATAGCCCACCTCATGTTAAGTGCTATAGCAATCGTAGGACACACACGAGGTCACATCTTTTGAGAGAAGGCAAGCCTTGGGGTCTACAATGTCACATGGGCGCAACAAGCTTATAACTGCGTGTTAAAGTATGCTTACGTGCCATTCCGTTCGTTCTTTTGACTTGTGATTTTATATCTTAGGAATAAGATAAGAGAAGGTGTTAGATCTTAAGAGGAAGAGGATCCAGGAAGTTAAGGGATCTACTGGTGCGTGAACTTAGTGCTTATTCACACAGCATCCGTAATTGATTCATCAGGAATATTGCAAGAAAGCATTAAAATATACATAAGGTAATACAAATAGTTATAACATAGTCAATTCGGTTGTATTTATTAACCGACTTCCAATCAAAAAGGAGGAGGTTCTCAATTCGGTTGTTTTTTTTTTTTTTTTTTTTAATGTTTTTTATCTGAAAGGTACTGCTTCCAGATTGGTCCCATTTTAATTTTATTAAAATCGGTGTTGCCATTTTTTTTTAAATATTTTTTTTAATGTTTGTAACTGCATGCCTCCGTCATTTATGAACCGATTTAGAAAATTATTTTTTTATTTGGAAGGTTATTCTTACGTCCAGATTGTCCTAAACAAATTTGATTAAAATCGGTGTAGCCGTTTGACAATGAAGTCGGTTTCTCAAGTTTTTTAAACTTATAATTATATACACATCAGGTTCTCAATTCGGTTCTATTTTGATTTAAATGTTTGTTATCGCATAACTTCGCCATTTATGAGCTGATTTGAAAAATTGTATCTTTAAGATTATACTTATTAGATAAATCCCATAGAACTGTCATGAAAATCCGTTAAGAGATTAAAGAAAAGGTCGCTGTCATGTCGTATAAGGAAGTCAAGGAGGCCGCCTTTGAAAGACATAATTGGAGAAAACTGCATCAAACCCCCGACAAGAGCTAAGCTCTTAAATTTAAGAAGAGTTTGGCCATGAAGTCAATCAATTTATTAAAACCATAGGGACGTATAGAACACTGAGTTACGTCATAGGTATAACATTGAAACAATAAAATATCTGAACATAATTTGCGTTGCAGCTGTATGGGGCTTTGTCAAAAAAAAACATAAAAATAAAATAAAAAAGATCCTTAAAATACACATTTCAAATAATGATGCGGCTGTAAGGAGGCCTTGTCTGTTTCTCAAGTTTTTTAAACTTGTTTCACTAAAACCTCATTCTTATCAATTAAGCGAAGGCTAAGGTAATGCGTTGAACCTGTAGTTCTTCAGCGGTGTGCATCGGAATTACCTAATTTACATCATATAAGAAACAATAGCTTTATGATTAAATAAATTTCATGATAAGAATGACTATTAAACTTATTTTAGTATATTTATCTATTTTATGTTAAGTTGAAATAAATTTATTTATTTTAACAGGCAGGTTTTTCAACTTGCTGTCTTAGAGGAGGTATATTTTTTCATTACTTTTTCTTACAAATAAAATGGTTTAATACAAACACGAAGGTGTATAAAACCGGTTAATAATTAATGAATGTAATCAATTTATCAATTATTGAAAGTACCTAGTTGTACGGGCGACATGCAACATATTGTACTTTTTTAACCGACTTCCAATCAAAAAGGAGGGGGTTCTCAATTCGGTTGTATTTTTTTTTTATGTTTGTTACCGCATAACTTCGTCATTTGTGAACCGATTTGAAAAAAAATTTTTTTTTTATCTGAAATGTGATTCTTACGTCCAGATTGTCCCAAACAAATTTCATTAAAATCGGTTTAGCCGTTTGGCAATGAAGTCGGTTTCTCTAGTTTTTTAAACTTATAATTATTGAAACTTATTATTATTATCCGAAATTACAGGCACGTGAGGTTGAACATTTTTTTTATTAATTATGCTGACAGCTACCTACAGTCAGCGGCAATAGAATGTGTTCAATCCGTAAAGGGCCAAGTTTTAAGCTTCACATTTTTTTTATTTTAGGATTTTTTTCTCATTATATTACAAAACAACTATAATAAATTATAGTTAAAAAACTAAAAAAAAAACGCTTTTATAACTAATTGAACTAAAAAGTTAAAAATAAAACTGTAATAATCAATTGAAAAATTTATATTATTGTACAAAAAAGCGTGGGGTGCTTTTTATAATAACTTCAGATATAATAAAATATTGATAAAATATTTACAACAATCAAAATCAAGCCCCCCAGTTTTTCAGTTTTATTTTTAACTTTTTAGTTCAATTAGTTATAAAAGCGTTTTTTTTTTAGTTTTTTAAACTATAATTTTTTTTTTACTTTTTCGTTTTTTTGTTTTTTTCATTTTTTTTTTTCATATTATTGCATTGTCATTGACCTTTGACAGATGCGCAAAGTTTGAATCAAATCTGATCGTTCAAAGTAGGACAAAATCGAGCTCAAAGAGGACGGTTACATATAAATTATTTATTAGCAGTTAGGTTTTTTGTGAAAACTTATTTTCACAGTTCAATAAAGTATTCTTTTATTTAAAGTGTTTGTAAACTTGTCGAATTTTGTTATTTCTTCAGTTTAACGATTTCCTTTGTATTGAATGTTTTGTAAACTGATTTCGTTTGTTTCTAATCATAATCATGTTTGGCTATTAGGTAACGTGAAGTACTTTTTAGGTTCCGGTTTTTAGGGTTTCGAAGTTAAGAGGGTATAGTCGGAGATCTGAGAGGATATCTACCATACCTGGGGTATTTTTTATCGGTCTAGCGAGCCATATTAGGGCCCATAGGGATTAGATTATGTAAGGGGTTCGCTATAATCGAACACGATTAGGAGGACATTATTTTACAGGCGCTGTGATAGAAAAGGTTGGAAACATGTTAACACTTCTAGGCAAGGGCTGATATTCGCGGGTGATGTATACCTTACACAGGCACTATAAAAAGCAGGAAATGTGGAATAAGAGCCTGTCTTATGTTTATGCGTAACGGTCTTAGCCAAAAGGTTATTAGCCATTAATAGAAGTTTTCTGTCTTCTTGAATCAATAACTTGACGTCTCCTAATCAATAGATGAAAAGGCCAATTATGATGATCCGTGTAACCGTGTAAGAGCTGATAATCGCGAGTGATGTGTACTTTAAAGAGCGATCTGCGAACGATACACATCGCTCCAACGCACAACACTATCTAGCCCAAATTAAATTTAAGCAAACACTTTAAGAGTCACTACCGAAAGGCCGGGAATATGATGTGGGCCTTAGTCTGATGATCCATGTCACTTCGAGGCAAGGCCGCGAGTATATTTAGCAAGCCTATAGGCAAGTATGTCTTAGGACTCCAACGAAAAACAAGAATTTCAGGAGTATTTTTTATTGAAAGAAACAAAAGACGATCAGAATATCTTAGCGCGTGTGGTGGCTTCATAGGTCGGTCGCGGAATGTTCTACCTTTAGTACTACTCTATGGTTCTACCCGTTCCACGCCGTTCAATTGTCTGCACTCCATGCTCGGAGCGCCGCCTCCACAAAGTCTGAAATCCAAAAGTATTTGTGCAGGGTAGACCAAGGAGACGCCACATGTACTTTAAAGAACCACTACCAAAAGGCTGGGGATATGACATGTGCCTTGGTTCTGATGCGTCGTGTGTACCTTCTAGGCAAGGACTGATAGCCGCGCGAATCCGCGGCGCGCGCGTCTCTCGGAGCGACGTGCTCATCTTCCTGGACGCGCATTGCGAGGTCGAACCCGACTGGCTGCGGCCTCTGCTGCAGAGGATCAAGGAGAAGAGAGACGCGGTGGTCACTCCAGTTATCGATGTACTGGACCAGAGCACCTTTCGCATCGATGTCGCGGAGTTTTTTCAGGTTCGGGCGGAAGGGGATCAGAAAATAACAAAAATAAAACAATGCTTTGAAATATGGAATGCGTATAACAATAACAATGCTTTTATGAACATCTAGTTGGTGGGTTCAATGGGGTTGAAAAATGTGGAAAATGGGGTTGAATATATGCATATAAAACAATGGTTTGAAATATGGAATGCGATTGGGTGCTTTTTGATAAGTTATTCTTGTTGGGTTCAATGGGGTTGAAAAATGTGGGAAATGGGGTTGAATAGACGCATGAAAACAGTATAAATTAGAGGGTGCAAGAAGCTTAATTAACGCTTAATCCACAGCGATACTAATTGACCTTTACAAGAATATAAAAATTATGAGTATTTATGGGTTTAAGAAAAACGGAAAGACGCATGGGCAAAGGGGTAAAAGGGGATAAAGAAAAGTTTGATATTCGGCTTAGAGAATGTATAAGAAATAATAAAATTAACTAAAAAACTACTAACAACCAACTAACTATAACTTATAAAATAATGTTGAACGGTGAACATGCTAATTATAGGTAGGTTTATTAGAGTAGGTATAACAGGTAGACAAATACTGAAATTATTTGAAGAGAAAATACGCTTTGAGCGTGATCTACTAAAGAAAAGTGGTGAAAAGTTTGGAAGTGAAAAATTAAGTATGTATATTATTATTGAAAGGGTGAATATCTGGACTTACCTCTGACTACTGCTAGTTGCCGTAGTAACCAAGGCTCTGTAGGACTCTAGGATATCAGAGAGGATGTGTACCGTGCCTGTGGCAGTCGTGAATCTTATGTACATAGTTAAATAAATAAAAACACTATTTTGTTCTGGATAAAAATACTAAATCATGTATATTTTCATTTACTTTCTGGGGTGGTTGGTTTTTTTTAGTAAATGTAACAAATATACAGGGTTATTCATTATTAACTGCAAATACTCAGGAATTAGGTTCAACAAATAAAATAAAAAATATTTATGAAATGATTTTTTTTAAGTTTTGTTATGAAAATCCCGAGAAAATCGATAAAGGAATCATTGGCGCCTGACCTATTTTGACCTTTGATCCGCGCCCCCGCGCCGTGAGTGACACTCTGCGTTCAGTCACCGCCTGGGTGGGTCATCGTCATGTTCTCCATGGCAATCATTATGTCATAGCCGTAAAAAAATTAATAAAAATAAAATTTTGATACAAAAACTTGAATTTTTTTTTTATCAAATTTAAAAAAAATAATTTCATAAATATTTTTTATTCTATTTGTTGAACCTAATTCCTGAGTATTTGCAGCTAATAATGAATAACCCTGTATAATAATTACAATTGTTTGTAATAGTAATCATTTATTTCTCCTTACACAGTAAATAAACTAACACACTTATAATTATTCTCCGTATTTACTAATTAGCTAATTTATGTTTATCTATTCTCTCATACTTTGGTTGAACTTTAAGTAAACTTGTAATATTTTAAGCACTGCTTAACTTTTTCCATATTGGAGAATGTGGTATGTACTTGTTTATGTACTATTCGTAAAAAAATATAGTAAGTAACTCAGTTGTAGTATTCTGTTAGGTGGGAGGATTCACGTTCACGGGACACTTCACGTGGATAGACGTGCCGGAGCGAGAGAAGCAAAGGCGAGGCAGTGAGATATCTCCTACTTGGTGAGTATCCATTATAAAACTTTTATCATAAACTACTGGAATCTCGTGTGAATTATTTCAACCCCAACTGCACAGGACTGAAAAAATGAAGTCCCCAAAACTTACATTAAAAGGGTTAAGGGGTAAGTTTTGGGGACCTCATTTCTTAGAACACCTGTAAATTACACCAGGATAGCTACCATTAATCTTTGGACTGTTGGCTTAAGTTGATTTTCAGTCGTAAAGGCCAATTTTACTGCAGTTTTAGAGCAATGGCGTTCTCATCAGAGATTCATTATTTAAAGGACAATCAAATGATTATATATTAAAAATGTTTTAACAACAAATTGTGCCAAATTATTTTACTTTGCCAACATTCCAAGCATTTGTTAGTTTATGCATTACTAGATGGCGCTGTAATTGACTTACGACTGTGTGTAAGAGTGTATGTGTTGGGTTGCAGGTCGCCAACGATGGCGGGCGGGTTGTTTGCAATAGAGCGGGAGTACTACTGGGAACTCGGTGCCTACGACGAGCAGATGGCGGGCTGGGGCGGAGAGAACCTCGAGATGTCCTTCAGGATATGGCAATGTATATCATACACTAATCGTCCCATTCATAATCCCTGATGCTGTATAACGGCTTGCTGAAATATTCTCTCTTATGTCACTTATTTCAACAAATACAAATGGCAACAGGCTGAGTAAAAAGGCAAGACAGTTGTCCAACTGTGAGACAACTCCTCGTTCGAAAACAAACTAAACTTTATCCAAAAAGATTTAAAAGAAAAATTACTGAACCTATTCACAAGCAACAAAGTTGTGTGCAATCAAATTGGACAGTTCAGCCATAACATAATTTTGGTCCAAGCAAGTTTTCCTATCAAAATGTTTGCTTTAATAGTTTTAGAAGTTATACAAACTTCAATAATAAAACACCTGTTTATTAGTTTGTTAGATCAGTTTGTCACAAAATCTTTTAGATATTTTCCTTATTGCAGCAAGAATAAGGAAAATATCTAAAAGATTTTGTGTACTTTTGAAATTACATTAAAATCTTTGAGACTTATACCTTGTTTAATCACCAGTTATTGCCTCACAGGTGGTGGCACGTTGGAAACAGTGCCATGCTCGAGAGTAGGGCACGTGTTCCGAAGCTTCCATCCGTACAGCATGCCAGCTAACTCTGACACGCACGGTAAGCATAACTAATGGAATAGGGTAACCAGTCCTTCCCAGGGACTGTAGACATTTCAAATATCTTGAACATCATACAAAAACTCTATTGAAACTAAGCCGTTAGTTACCTGTTTTTGCGTCGGCTATGTCGCGAAGAACTGGTACCTAGATTCACCTAGCTTTAAGACGTTTCAAATTGATTCTTACGATTGAAGTGTTTAGATGATTTTTGACTTGAACTTTTGTTGTTATGTGCTTGTAGGTATAAACACGGCGCGTATGGCGGAGGTATGGATGGATGAGTACGCTGAGCTGTTCTATCTGAACCGACCTGATCTCAGGGTAAGTTTATTACTCATCTTATTGAGAGCACCAGTGGTGTTAATGTTGTGGACCGACGTTTAGAACAAATTACCGATTTAGTTTGCCAGAAAGATTTATTTTTGAAAATTGGTTGCGCACAGCGCATGAATGTTCCTTAGACACTAAACTTTACATATCTACCTTCTCTTTTCAATCATCAAAAAAATGGCCCATTGCAGATTCATACAGTAACTAATATTAACTAAGTACTAAGACAGGATCTAGGTAGCCAACAAAGCGTCGCTAACAAGTGGTATAGTAGTGAACTCGCATTCCGGTTTGAATCTGGTCATGTACCATCTGACCACGTATGTGCAATATGCCAGTAGGTTCTTTCAAACGGTAAAAGAAAACATCGTATCTTAGAACTTAAAATGCTTGCAAACATTTGTCAAACGCATGAAAGCAGCCAATTACCGCACTTTAATTCCTTTCACCACACTGTTTTGAAAAAACTAGTGACACAACAAGAAGAATAAAGAGATGATGTAAATTCCAGAACAACCCCAAAATAGGGGATGTAACGCATCGCAAGATACTCCGCGAGAAGCTGAAATGCAAGAGTTTTCAATGGTACCTCGATAACATCTACAAGGAGAAGTATGTGCCTGTCAGAGACGCGTATGGATATGGCAGGTAATTTTATTTCCAAAAAATTGTTTTTTCTCGGACAGTTGATGATTTTTCAGATGGTTTTACATGGAATTCTTATTTAAACTAATTAATTTATTTACACAAAGAAACTTACAATTAAACAAATATTTACAAAATGTACAAAATACACAAGAAACAGTTGAGCTATCTGGAGATCGTTACAAACGATCTAGAGATAGCTCAACTGATCCAAATCAGTGCCAGACGGAAGCGTCTCCAAGACGCTGGCGGCATTGCCACGCTGAATGGCAATGCTTATGCGCTGCGCCAGATACCCACCAGCTCTTGGGTCACGCGTCGCCTCGATCAGTCGCCTAGACAAAATTTTGAAGACCCGAGGCCTCGGTTCCCCACGGACCCAGAGTCTCAACCCCAAGAGGAGCAAATAAGTAGGCTCTGTCGAGACCTGCATATTTGCGCCTCTTGAGATCCTCGGCCAGATCTGCCGCCGCGCCCGCCACAACGGATGTCCTTGGCAATTTTGATTCTTATTTTGATTAAAATTGAGCTTGTGACTCCCAAAAAATATTTTACCATAACTATCGCCGTTTAGATTTTGCTGTCAGAGATCTATCGAAAAACTTACCTGTACCTGTACTGTATCCTACTAATAAACTGTTAATATGAAAGCACAGAGACATGAAATCAAACCAATGAACCGATTGTGAATGAATTTTAGAATGACTGTAGTAACAAATCTGGGTTAGCACGACTTATAACACTTTTTACCCCCAAAAAAAACGATAACGGGTTTAAAAAAGCTACCAAACGGGCGACACCGCTAGTGTTAATAATGTTCCAGGTTCAAGAACCCCTCCTCCGGGCTCTGTATAGACAACCTCCAGCGCGAGGGGGATGCCGCCCCCCTGGGGGTGTACCCCTGCCACCCCGGCCTGCAAGCCACGCAGTACTACAGCCTGTCGCTGGCACACGAGCTTAGGGATGAAGACTCGTGCGCCACCATCAATTTCAAGAGGTAAGGGGTAAAAAATAAAACGGGGTAACATTTTGGGGTAAGGTTTAGAAAGTAAGGGGTTCATAGGGGTGGAAATATAAAAAAGCAGCCAAGTGCGAGTCGGACTCGCCCATGAAGGGTTCCGTAGCATCAAATAACATAATATAAAGGTTTTTGTATCTCGTCGAAAGGTAAATTGCGGTTTACGATTTATGACGTATAAAAAAAAACTACTGACTAGATCTCGTTCAAACCAAATATCGTTGGAAGTTTGCATAGTAATGTACAACATATATTTTTTTTAGTTTTATCATTCTCTTATTTTAGAAGTTAGAGGGGGGGGAACCAACTTTTTTCCACTTTGGAAGTGTCTCTCGCGCAAACTATTCAGTTTAGAAAAAAACGATGTTAGAAACCTCAACATCATTTTTGAAGACCTATCCATAGATACCCAACGTATGAGTTCGATGAAAAAAAAATTTTTGAGTTTCAGTTTTAAGTATGGGGAACCCCAAAATTTATAGTTTTTTTCTATTTTTGTGTAAAAACCTTAATGCGGTTCACAGAATACATCTACTCACCAAGTTTCATCAGTCTAGCTCTTATGGTTTCGGAGAAAAATGGCTGTGACACGGCCGGACAGACAGACAGACAGACAGACAGACATACATGACGAATCTATAAGGGTTCCGTTTTTGCCATTTGGCTACGGAACCCTAAAAAGGGTACACTTAAGGAAAAAAATAACTATGAAATGGGGAAGAAATGGAACAGGTAAAATATAAAAAGGGGTGGAAATAAAAACAGGTTATTATTTAGGGTTAAACTACAAATACGGTTTAGTAATAAAGTTTGCCGAGATAATTATAACCTAACCAAGTAAAAGCTGATTTAAGCAAGGGTTTAATTTATTTCAGACATATAACAGAAGATGAAAATTCGTCGGGACGTAAAGTCTACATGTCCACATGTCATGGCAAGGAACGAGAACAGGTATCTTCAATAATATTATTTAAGGAATTGAATAATTTATTTTGCCCAATAACTTAACAAAAAACTTCAAAAAATCTGTCTTCGAAATTTTTTTTTAAATAAAGTGAAAAACTATCCGGTGCCAAAACGCATCGTCCTAGTACGAAGGAAGGGTAAATTCACGGCCAACTTTGTGCTTATTTTAATTGAACCCAGTACAGTCAAACGTATTTCCAACGTCATAATAAAATTACTGGTAAATTTAAATTTTATATTTTACCAAAAAATATTGAAAAACTCCGTCTGTTCAAAAAAAATATTTTCAAATAAGCCATTCGTTGCTTCGTTCACTCGATGACACATTTTTTTGTTAGAAATGGCAGTACCTTCCCGCCACAAAGCAGATCCAACACACAGAGAGCTCGCTCTGCCTGGACGCCGGCGCCGAGGGGGGAGCCGACCTACTCGCCAAGCCATGCTCCCGGGACAACCGGCAGCAGTGGCACATCGACTACACCGAGGACAACGACTTCAAGCTATCCAGTAAGTACAGGCGGACCTACTCGCCAAGCCATGCTCGCGGGACAACCGGCAGCAGTGGCACATCGACTACACCGAGGACAACGACTTCAAGCTATCCAGTAAGTACAGGCGGACCTACTCGCCAAGCCATGCTCGCGGGACAACCGGCAGCAGTGGCACATCGACTACACCGAGGACAACGACTTCAAGCTATCCAGTAAGTACAGGCGGACCTACTCGCCAAGCCATGCTCGCGGGACAACCGGCAGCAGTGGCACATCGACTACACCGAGGACAACGACTTCAAGCTATCCAGTAAGTACAGGCGGACCTACTCGCCAAGCCATGCTCGCGGGACAACCGGCAGCAGTGGCACATCGACTACACCGAGGACAACGACTTCAAGCTATCCAGTAAGTACAGGCGGACCTACTCGCCAAGCCATGCTCGCGGGACAACCGGCAGCAGTGGCACATCGACTACACCGAGGACAACGACTTCAAGCTATCCAGTAAGTACAGGCGGACCTACTCGCCAAGCCATGCTCCCGGGACAACCGGCAGCAGTGGCACATCGACTACACCGCGGACAACGACTTCAAGCTATCCAGTAAGTACAGGCGGACCTACTCGCCAAGCCATGCTCGCGGGACAACCGGCAGCAGTGGCACATCGACTACACCGAGGACAACGACTTCAAGCTATCCAGTAAGTACAGGCGGACCTACTCGCCAAGCCATGCTCGCGGGACAACCGGCAGCAGTGGCACATCGACTACACCGAGGACAACGACTTCAAGCTATCCAGTAAGTACAGGCGGACCTACTCGCCAAGCCATGCTCGCGGGACAACCGGCAGCAGTGGCACATCGACTACACCGAGGACAACGACTTCAAGCTATCCAGTAAGTACAGGTGGACCTACTCGCCAAGCCATGCTCGCGGGACAACCGGCAGCAGTGGCACATCGACTACACCGAGGACAACGACTTCAAGCTATCCAGTAAGTACAGGCCGACCTACTCGCCAAGCCATGCTCGCGGGACAACCGGCAGCAGTGGCACATCGACTACACCGAGGACAACGACTTCAAGCTATCCAGTAAGTACAGGCGGACCTACTCGCCAAGCCATGCCCGCGGGACAACCGGCAGCAGCAGTGGCACATCGACTACACCGAGGACAACGACTTCAAGCTATCCAGTAAGTACAGGCGGACCTACTCGCCAAGCCATGCTCGCGGGACAACCGGCAGCCGTTGCACATCGACTACACCGAGGACAACGACTTCAAGCTATCCAGTAAGTACAGGCGGACCTACTCGCCAAGCCATGCTCGCGGGACAACCGGCAGCAGTGGCACATCGACTACACCGAGGACAACGACTTCAAGCTATCCAGTAAGTACAGGCCGACCTACTCGCCAAGCCATGCTCGCGGGACAACCGGCAGCAGTGGCACATCGACTACACCGAGGACAACGACTTCAAGCTATCCAGTAAGTACAGGCGGACCTTCTCGCCAAGCCATGCTCGTGGGACAACCGGCAGCAGTGGCACATCGACTACACCGAGGACAACGACTTCAAGCTATCCAGTAAGTACAGGCGGACCTACTCGCCAAGCCATGCTCGCGGGACAACCGGCAGCAGTGGCACATCGACTACACCGAGGACAACGACTTCAAGCTATCCAGTAAGTACAGGCGGACCTACTCGCCAAGCCATGCTCGCGGGACAACCGGCAGCAGTGGCACATCGACTACACCGAGGACAACGACTTCAAGCTATCCAGTAAGTACAGGCCGACCTACTCGCCAAGCCATGCTCGCGGGACAACCGGCAGCAGTGGCACATCGACTACACCGAGGACAACGACTTCAAGCTATCCAGTAAGTACAGGCGGACCTTCTCGCCAAGCCATGCTCGTGGGACAACCGGCAGCAGTGGCACATCGACTACACCGAGGACAACGACTTCAAGCTATCCAGTAAGTACAGGCGGACCTACTCGCCAAGCCATGCTCGCGGGACAACCGGCAGCAGTGGCACATCGACTACACCGAGGACAACGACTTCAAGCTATCCAGTAAGTACAGGCGGACCTACTCGCCAAGCCATGCTCGCGGGACAACCGGCAGCAGTGGCACATCGACTACACCGAGGACAACGACTTCAAGCTATCCAGTAAGTACAGGCCGACCTACTCGCCAAGCCATGCTCGCGGGACAACCGGCAGCAGTGGCACATCGACTACACCGAGGACAACGACTTCAAGCTATCCAGTAAGTACAGGCCGACCTACTCGCCAAGCCATGCTCGCGGGACAACCGGCAGCAGTGGCACATCGACTACACCGCGGACAACGACTTCAAGCTATCCAGTAAGTACAGGCGGACCTACTCGCCAAGCCATGCTCGCGGGACAACCGGCAGCAGTGGCACATCGACTACACCGAGGACAACGACTTCAAGCTATCCAGTAAGTACAGGCGGACCTACTCGCCAAGCCATGCTCGCGGGACAACCGGCAGCAGTGGTACATCGACTACACCGAGGACAACGACTTCAAGCTATCCAGTAAGTACAGGCGGACCTACTCGCCAAGCCATGCTCGCGGGACAACCGGCAGCAGTGGCACATCGACTACACCGAGGACAACGACTTCAAGCTATCCAGTAAGTACAGGCGGACCTACTCGCCAAGCCATGCTCGTGGGACAACCGGCAGCAGTGGCACATCGACTACACCGAGGACAACGACTTCAAGCTATCCAGTAAGTACAGGCGGACCTTCTCGCCAAGCCATGCTCGTGGGACAACCGGCAGCAGTGGCACATCGACTACACCGAGGACAACGACTTCAAGCTATCCAGTAAGTACAGGCGGACCTACTCGCCAAGCCATGCTCGCGGGACAACCGGCAGCAGTGGCACATCGCCTACACCGAGGACAACGACTTCAAGCTATCCAGTAAGTACAGGCCGACCTACTCGCCAAGCCATGCTCGCGGGACAACCGGCAGCAGTGGCACATCGACTACACCGAGGACAACGACTTCAAGCTATCCAGTAAGTACAGGCGGACCTTCTCGCCAAGCCATGCTCGTGGGACAACCGGCAGCAGTGGCACATCGACTACACCGAGGACAACGACTTCAAGCTATCCAGTAAGTACAGGCGGACCTACTCGCCAAGCCATGCTCGCGGGACAACTGGCAGCAGTGGCACATCGACTACACCGAGGACAACGACTTCAAGCTATCCAGTAAGTACAGGCGGACCTACTCGCCAAGCCATGCTCGCGGGACAACCGGCAGCAGTGGCACATCGACTACACCGAGGACAACGACTTCAAGCTATCCAGTAAGTACAGGCGGACCTACTCGCCAAGCCATGCTCGCGGGACAACCGGCAGCAGTGGCACATCGACTACACCGAGGACAACGACTTCAAGCTATCCAGTAAGTACAGGCGGACCTACTCGCCAAGCCATGCTCGCGGGACAACCGGCAGCAGTGGCACATCGACTACGCCGAGGACAACGACTTCAAGCTATCCAGTAAGTACAGGTGGACCTACTCGCCAAGCCATGCTCGCGGGACAACCGGCAGCAGTGGCACATCGACTACACCGAGGACAACGACTTCAAGCTATCCAGTAAGTACAGGCCGACCTACTCGCCAAGCCATGCTCGCGGGACAACCGGCAGCAGTGGCACATCGACTACACCGAGGACAACGACTTCAAGCTATCCAGTAAGTACAGGCCGACCTACTCGCCAAGCCATGCTCGCGGGACAACCGGCAGCAGTGGCACATCGACTACACCGAGGACAACGACTTCAAGCTATCCAGTAAGTACAGGCGGACCTTCTCGCCAAGCCATGCTCGCGGGACAACCGGCAGCAGTGGCACATCGACTACACCGAGGACAACGACTTCAAGCTATCCAGTAAGTACAGGCGGGCCTACTCGCCAAGCCATGCTCGCGGGACAACCGGCAGCAGTGGCACATCGACTACACCGAGGACAACGACTTCAAGCTATCCAGTAAGTACAGGCGGACCTTCTCGCCAAGCCATGCTCGCGGGACAACCGGCAGCAGTGGCACATCGACTACACCGAGGACAACGACTTCAAGCTATCCAGTAAGTACAGGCGGACCTACTCGCCAAGCCATGCTCGCGGGACAACCGGCAGCAGTGGCACATCGACTACACCGAGGACAACGACTTCAAGCTATCCAGTAAGTACAGGCCGACCTACTCGCCAAGCCATGCTCGCGGGACAACCGGCAGCAGTGGCACATCGACTACACCGAGGACAACGACTTCAAGCTATCTATAGTTAGTTATTGTATGAAGATGTATTTTTTAGATCAAATTGTTTTGTTTCAGATGATGCGAATGCGAACGATCGAGAAGTAAGACTTCGTCGGTTAAGAGGACAAAGGTATGTTAAAAAGTGTTTTTAAATTACTTTTATCATTTATAATACTAATTACTTTTTCAATTTTTCTATTACTCTCTCTCTTCTATTTTATTATTTTCTACTTCATATTTTCAACTTATCTTATCTTTTTTGTGAATAAATGTATCTTCTGTTTTTTTTTTCTTATTAATTTTAAGCTTCTATTTTCAGAGGCTCGCTCATGTGTGTATTATCATTTTGTTTACTGAATGTTTTCTTTTTTTTTACTTTTTAAAAAAGTCTAAGAGACGTCGTGGGTTCGATTCTCACCGAGAACAAATATTTGTGTGGTTAACACAGATGTTTGTTCTCTGTCTGGGTGTGATATTGTATTAATTAAGTATTACATCAGCTATCTGGTTCCCATAGTACAAGCCCTGCTTAGTTTGGGGCTAGATAGCGTTGATTGTCTATAATATTTATTGTTATTTCTAGACGCAAGTCCCGATCTCTCCTTTCATACAAGACGGAAGAGCGGCGTCATCATAAGAAACATCACAAGCGCGCTAAAAAGAGCAAAACTAAGAACAAGTTCATCCTCAAGCTGGTCCGCACCCTCATGAACAACAGTGAGGATCACCTGGAGGTTGACATACACTGCAAACACAAGCAGCTGTATCCTAATAACACTTTCGTGAGGGATTTGGTCACTATACTCAATGAGAGAAATATTAAGGTAAGCTTTTAGAGTTTCCTTTCAAACCAGACAAGATGTTTTTTCAAACAAACCATTAAAAAACCGGACAAGTGTCGAGTCTATTTGTTTATTTGTGTATTTATTAGAGTCACCAACATCGTATACACCAATTCATTCATAAATTATATAAGAATCCCAAAAAAAAAAACATGTCAAGTGCTACAATAATTATAGGGACAGATTACATGCAATTAGAATTAGAGCTAGAGCGAGTTAAAATAAAATAGTTAATTAATACAAAAATACAAATTAAAATAACATTAAATCCATAAAAAAAACACTAACATTAAATCCATAAAATAGTTAATTAATAAAAAAAAATACAAATTAAAATAACATTAAATCCATAAAAAAAACACTAACATTAAATCCATAAAATAGTTAATTAATAAAAAAAAATACAAATTAAAATAACATTAAATCCATAAAAAAAACACTAACATTAAATCCATAAAATAGTTAATTAATAAAAAAAAATACAAATTAAAATAACACTAAATCCATAAAAATCTTCTCATATAATTCATAGAGTCTGACTCGTGCACGAAGGGTTCCGTACCATTATCTATAATAACCGCATAAAAATCATGTCTGTTGCAACAGAACAAAGTATGAATATATTTAAATATTCATATTATCACTCACACATATCACTCACTCGCTTATTATGATTTTGTGTCACTTGTTCATTCATTCACTCCGCATTTATTAATGTTCATTCATTCATTACTTATTCACTGGTTATTCATTTGTTTGTATTCCTTCATTCACTCAATACTTATTCAATCGTCATTGACTCACTCATCATTTATTCACACATCACTTATTCACTCGTCATTAATTTGTTTTCATTATTCATTCATCACTTATTCATCCGTCATCATTCATTCACCCATCACTTATTTACTCGTCGGTCATTTATTGTCATTCATTCATTCATTAATCAGTTATTCACTCGTCTCTCATTCCCTCCCAGGTAATAAACAACGGTCGTGTATTCGAGCGCAATAAAGTAACACAACTGCATCCGAGAGAGGACGAACACAAAACTGTTCTTAACAAGATGGACGTCGAGGCAGACAACGATGTACAGGTAACAACTGACAGCCCACAACACAGGTGGTAGTAGCTCCTTCTGCGCGTGAGAGCGTGGGTTCGATCCCCGCAGAGCTAATAAATCTATACTAGTATAACAAAAAAAAAAACGTAAACGGACGGACGGCGGTCTCGTGGTCGGCCTAGAAAGCGTTGGCGGGACGACTTGGATGCCTTCCATAAGCAATGGTGGGAGGAGGCCCAGAATAGAGGGAACTGGAAGTCTTTGGGGGAGGCCTTTGCCCAGCAGTGGGACGATGTAGGCTAATAAAAAAAAAAAAAAAGTATAACAAAGCTGACAAGTTTGATGGAATTGAATGGAACTGGCTAGAAGGGGAAGACCTAGGCGCATGTATCTCGATCAGATCGCAGACGTTTTAGAGAAAGGCAGGTTAGGAGTACCCTAAACCGACGAGCATGTATGAAGAATGTTATGAGAGTGAATGAAGCGAAAGAGGTGTGTCAGGATCGTAGCAAGTGGAAATCCGTGATCTCTGCCTACCCCCATGGGAATGAGGCGTGATTTTATGTATGCATGTGTGTATAAGTTTGTTTGTTTGTTTGGTTGAACGCGCTAATCTCGGAACTACTGGTTCGAATTGAAATATTATTTTTGTGTTGGATAGTTCATTTATCGAGGAAGGTTATAATAACATCACGCTACGACTAATAGAAACAACATCAATGCTAAATGTTGCAAAAATCTGTGTCCATCCTTTTCTATCTCATAAGGATATTTCTAAAATACTCGATTTTGCCAAAATGTTCAAGAATAAAATGCTCCTAAACGTTCTAGAATGTTCTTTAAATGCCTGGGCAACGCCTGGCTTCGCTGCTATTAAATATTGTGGACAATCCACACACCACTATCTAACCCCAAACTAAGCAGAGCTTGTACTATTGGAACTAGGTAGCTGATATAATACTTATATGTATATAATTTTTTTTTGGAAATACATACTTAGAATGCAATATAACACCCAGACAGAGAACAAACATCTGTGCTCATCACACAAATATTTGTTCTCGGTGGGGATCGAACCCACGACCTACGGCGTAGAAGGCAGACCTTCTACCAACTGAGCTGAGAAGCCACATAAGATTTATTTTTAAATAACTTAAATTTCAATAATATTATTTTAGGTGAAAAAACCAAGAACGCGTAAAAGAAAACCATCCGCCCCAATAATACCCACCGTCAGTGCTAAAGACGAACCGAACCAACACGAACCGAACCCGTACGAACCGGATCCGTATGAACAGCACGCATACAACATGGACGCACAAAACGAACTACAAAATACGAATGCATTTGAACCCATTATAAATACACATGATCATAATACAAACAGTCATGAACGTACGAAAGGTCGTGAACGTACGAAAGAACGGGAACGTACGAACGGTCGGGAACGTACGAAAGAACGGGAACGTACGAAAAGTCTCGTTCTGAATGAGTCTAGTTCTCCAAGATCTCATAGGATTATAATTGAAGACTTTATCGAGATGGAGCCGACTACGAAGGAACTGACTAAGGTATGTCTTAGCATCATATTTATTTTAGATTATTTCTGATTTGTAAAAGGATCATATAAAAAAACGGTGAGAACCGAGCCGTAGTTTGTTGCCTGTTCTTGCGTCGGCTTGGTCGCGTGGAACTGGCACCTAGACTCACCTAGCTTTAACGTTTCAAAGTGATTCTTGTAATTGAAATGAATAATATCTTATACCTTTAAACGAGAAAATCTTGTATATATTTAGGATCTCGGAAACTGCACCAACAATTTTCACAAAATTTACTATACAGGGGTATTTGGGGGCGATAAATTGATCTAGCTAGGATTCATTTTTAGAAAATGATTATTTAACCCTGAGTTCAATAATTAAACATAAACTTAATATGTGACTGCTCCTGCCATCTATTGACGATTGTGAGCAACTAACTACAAGCATATCCAGCAGATGGCGTTGTTCAGTTAAAATAAGCCAATAAAGATAATATGACTCTATAGATTTCTTAAAAATACAAATTATCAAAAAAAATACCAACTGCTAGTGAGTAAATACAAGGAGTTTGATTAGATTGAAAAAAAATCGGTTGTCTGTAAAGTCGGTTTACCGACGATAGTTGAACGTGATAACGTCATAAGAAAATACTGATGGAATGGTTGCATTTTTCCGGACCCGGAAACGACTCGGACTCGCGGACTCGAGGACTCGCGGACTCGCGGACTCAGACTCGGACTCGGACTCGAACTCTCGGACCCGGACCCGGAACCCGACCGAACCCTTACCCTTACCCTCATTTACCCTTACCCTCATTTACCCTTACCCATTACCCGACTCGGGCTCAGGTGAATGGAACGACGAAACGACGTAACGACGCATGAGTCATGTTTTTTCGATGCGTGCAGCCGGCTCCATCGATTTATAAGACGTTATCACGTCAAAAAATGTCCGTGGTGATTTAACGAAAACATATGATATGTTTGCTTCCAGCGCATGAGACGTCGCAAGCGCAAACGCGTCACTTCCCCCACCTCCCCACCCGTCCCCGCGGGGGAGGGAGAACACAACATGTTGTCTCTCATCGCACGCACCCTGGCGACACAAGCCGACCAACAAAACAAGTAAGACTAACATTATTAAATACTCAATCTTCACTAATATTATAAAAAGAAAAGATTTAAATTTTTGTATGTATTGTTATTTCATTTAATTATTTAGGGCCTCTAACAGAGTCACACATAAAAACTTACTTATAGAATTTAAGAATTACATATTTATATTGAACGTCACATTTTGTCCCAATCTTCTAAATAAATGCCTCAATCTACCTTGTTAATTACCGCCTCTCCGAGGCGTATTTAAAATACTGGTTTGAAAGAATCAGTGACACGATAAGAAGAAAATTACCAAAGGTTACCATATACCGTTCCCAGATTTTACAGTTAGTGAACATGGTTTTTATTTTAAATCATTATACACAGCGCCATCTAGCCTCAAACTAAGCAAAACTTGTAATACATAAAAACAACTTTCAGCGGACAACCACAGTCAGTAGAACAGCAAGAATCCATTGAAGACACCCCCATGGTGATGGAAAGCGAGACAGCAAATATGAACCTACGCGCGAGCGAGCGAGACAAACATACTCGCGACAAGTACACCGCGTCTCAGGACAGCGCTAAGGACGAGAACGATAGAGATATGCACGTGCAAGAGAGAGACAGAGATATAAATATGAAGAAGAGGGACGGAAATAAGCATGTGAAAGAGAGAGATAACATGTATCGTATCGCTGATAATAAAATTGATGAAGTATGGCCTATCGGTGAGTTTAAAGTAATCAATCAATATTCTATACCACCGTTTTTCTGTTTTCGTAAAAACTCTCCATCCAAAGGTTGTCTGGAAGAGATCGCTTTTAGCGTTAAGGCCGCCCATTGTACCTATATTTGTAATGTTTCTTTTATAATATGTTTCTTATGTTTTCAATAAATTATTAATCTATCTATCTATACTTAATGAATATGAAGAAAGCTATAGGTTATATAACATCACGCTACGACTAATAGGAACAGCATCAATGCTAAATGTTGTAATAATCTATTTCTAACCTTTTCTAACACGTAGGGACTTTTGCATGTCCATCCTTTGATTTTTCTAAAAATTCTAGTAGGGCTCGTATAATAACTAGTTGTCCTGACGCTATTTAAATCATCTACAATAGATGCAAAGGCATGGGGCTCAATTCTAGACCAGTGACTTTTTTGTCACAGTAGATATATATCACAAGAACTGTCAAATTCACTAAAGAAACTGACAGTTCTTGTGATATTTTCTATCTATTTATCTACCGTGACAAAAAAGTCACTGATTTAGAATTGAGCCCCTGTTTACTTATATTATTATGCATAATATGTGTATCCCCAGACGAGTCTCGGTTCCGTGCGGAGGAGTCTGCCAGACGGTTGCGGTCCCGCGGACACAAGGAGACTATCAACGTACTCAGTGACTCCGAGACACCACCTCATGTGAGATATTTTTATAACTCCTACTTTCCGAATTACGACAATATCCAAAGGTCCAAAGCCTTTCGCTGAAGAGTAGTGGTGGTCGTGGGCTTTGAACCCACGACCCAATGAGTTTTTAACACGTTTTTATTGGCTTGGGTTGTAACTATGTAACGAAATCTTTGAACATAATTCACCAATTTCCAGAAGTCTGATTAATTTGAAACTTTGCATACGTATCAAGGACCGATGACAATGCAATAATATGATTAAAAAAATAAAAAAAAGTGAAAAATAAATTATAATTTAAAAAACTAAAAAAAACACGCTTTTATAACTAATTGAACTAAAAAGTTAAAAATAAAACTGTAATAATCAATTGAAAAATTTATAGCTCAATTAGTTATAAAAGCGTGTTTTTTTAGTTTTTTAATCTATAATTTATTACTACCTGCTGAGAGACCAGTCGAATGACTGCTATAGAACCATGATTATGTGTCTTTGACTGAGTGTAGTATTGTATCCAGGAGATCAGCGAGGAGCTACCAGCGCCGGCGCCGGTGCGGGTGGTGCTGAAGAGTAACCTCACCTTCAACCTGGGAGACGAGTTCTTCAACTGGACCACCCCGTGAGTACCCCTAAACATGCTATTTATCTATCTATGTAGTCTATAAAAAAGTTTTCATCCCCCATCTAGGAAAGAGTATTTTTGCTCTTCGATATCTAAGTGCAAAAGCTGTTTTTATCCGCTAGACGATAAAGTAAATTTGAATTTAGAAGATTGTGTTCACTAAGTTTGTGAATACACAACCTATTTATTTCTACCTGCATGGTGCCGAATTTATCATACAACCTTTTTAAATTTGTTAAAAACTCATACTCGTAACCTTCTTGGTGTGTTACTTTTAGTCGCGCCATGTTCTTTTTTGCATTTAATCATTTCCTCGCTAAAGTAAAATGAAAAGTTACGTGTTGCACTCGAGTGCAAAGAATTTTCATCTCGTGCTCTTTTGATTCCTTCGCCAACGTTTAGAACCACTCACTGCGCTCTTGATTTAATTTTAAAATCTTTCGCTTGCTTGGTCATCAAAATTGAGCACGCGTTTAAAAAGTAACTTTTCATTGCTCATACTCTGAAAGTAGGTCTGAAGTTGCCTGAGGGGCCTAATTGAAAGTAATACTTTCAGCCCTAGGGAGAATCGCTTTCTACTGACAGCTGTCAAATTATAAAAAAAAACAAGTTCTATTTTATTCAACCATGTTCCAACTTTCTACAGTCTTTCTAACTGCAAGGAGGTTGTTGAACCAAATTCCAACTTTTTATTCAGCAAGTAGGTTGGAAACCCATTACAACGGTAAGAAGTTTAAAAAGTCTAATTAGAGCGCAATGTAAAATTTAAATTTAAATAACATAAAAATAGTATTAAATAAATAATATATCTTCTAAATTACTTGATTAATATATAGCTTCAACTATTTATTTAAAATAACATAGATTTAAGCAAACAATTTACCATTTTTAAATTATGAAAATGAAAATAATGGCTGAATAATGCTGGCGAGCCGAAGCCGAAGGCCCGCCAGAGAAAAAGAAAAAAAAAACCGGGAAGGCGGCATTCAATCTTCATTTTCACTAATTTTTCTTTGTACATGTTTTTATTTTTACTTACCTTTTATTCGTAATGAAAATCACAGTGTTTACCTCGGGTGAAAGTCTTTTAAGTCCCTCAAGCTCCATTGGCGCCCTCGCTACGCTCTGGCGCCAAACCCGTCTTGGGACTCAAAAAACGTGACTTTTAACACTCAGGTAACAATGTACTATTGCACTCGTGTATAAGATTAACTATTATTTTCAGTGAATCAGAAGTTCTCAGCCCTTCCCTCTCGGCGGCGGCGTGGGGGCGCGGCACTGAGCGTGACGTCACTCCTCCCCGTGACGTCACCACGGCGCGCGGTGACGACAGCCGCGATGACGTCACACACCCGCGCGAGAACGAGACGGAAGAACGGTCGAGCTCCTCTGATAGCGCCAGCAGTGAATAGATCATAATAAAAATTAAGCATTATACAAAAAAATCGTCGATAACATTTTGATTATAGACGATAGTTACCGCTTAACATCAGGTGGGCAATATACTTTTCCATCAGCTAGTTGTGTAAAAAACATGATAATAAATCTGGCTCATCATGGATTATAAAAGAAAAGTTTTAGAAAGTTTACCGAGTGGGATTCGAACCCACGACCTTACCACCATTAGACCGCTGCTTTAAAATGACTACAACGAATCAAAAAACTTATCACGGAGGTCAGTTGTGTACACAGACACAAGTTCGAATCCCACTCCGTCACTCGTAGAAAGAGCTTCAGATCCTTTCACCACACTTGGTTTGAAAGAAAACGAGAAAAAGTATGACGCGATAGAATATCGTTTAATTTGAGAGAATTGTTTATTTATTTTGTAAATATTATTATTTGTGTGCATTTAGCTGTGTTACAGTGGGGGGTTACATATATTTTGTTGCAATCAAACAGTAAACACAAATGTGCTTATTGCTAAATAAATTTATCTTATCTTATCTTATTTTGTTGCAATTAAAACCTGTGGGGTGCTCACGTATCTTTTGTTTCAATCAAATGCTTGTTGCAATCCTCAGTTTTTATATGATTATGAGCTTCGATTGCAATAAAAACGAATACAAATAAAGCCCTGTGTCTAACAAGCAAGGATTGCAATTCATATTCGTTTTATAATGCAATCGAAGCTCAAAAACATGTAATAACTGACGATTGAAACAAGGATTTGATTGCAACAGAAGATACGTGATCACCCCACCCCGCTGGTTGCATCTGTCTGTTTTGACGTTATTTTGAGCTTCGATTGCAATAAAAAACTAATTTAAACAAAACTTATCTTTGCCAAGGAACGATTGCAACATGACTGAATGTTGACGTAATAAACATGAGATAGCGAATAGGAACTTCGCTTTGTAAAACTAGCATGGCAACAAATAGTGGTCGAAAAATAATGCTTACAAGATATGTGATCTTTGTTTCTTGTTAGTATCATTATTTGTTTTAAAGTTCTTAAATGTTCCATGCTTAAAGCAAATATATTATTTCATTTAATTTTGATTGCAACAGAATTTTTAATAGTTTTTACACAATCGCCCAGCTAGTTAGTCGTAAGGCACGTTCCTGACGTGCGTGACCTACGAGGCAATGCCTTGTTATAGGCGATGGTTACCACTTACCACCAGGTGGGCCATATGCTTGTTTCATCAGTAAGTTGTTTATAAAAAAAAATGTTACGCTACTGGGGGTAGTTCTATGTATAAGCATGAGGCTACTATATACAAATATCTCTACTATATAATAATATATAAATATCTATCAATTAAATACTTGAATTTGACTATAAATGTAACAAATCCGTCCATTATATGTTAATTTAAATATTTTGATAATTTTAATTAAGGTTTGACCGAGTAAAACCGTCCGTGTAATGGGTCCGGTTAATGTACACCCCGTTAAAACGAATCCACTTTTGCCACTGGCAAATTGTTAAGACCTATTGACATTGTAGTAGTTTAACAACTCAATTAATACTTGTTTTATTAAGCTATGGATAATTAATAATGTTCCAAAGATAATAGTTTTGAGGCCATTTAGAAATAGTATATTTTCTGGCACTACTAACATTATCTAACCTATACAAGTTGGTTCCGCCCTATAAGTCTAAAAGACTAGTGCAAGTATTCAGTGCCAGAACAAGAAGCAAAAATCACGCAATTTTAAACAATTCACGCAACACTATCTAGCCCCAAATTAAGCAGAGCTTGTACTATGGGATTCAGATAGCTGGAATGTTTTTTTTTTGTAAATACATACTCAGAATACAATATGACGATACAATTATTGAATTGCTACAGTGTACTCAACTGACTCAATAACTGCTATGCTGAGTCAAAACCCTTTTGCTGCAGACAGAAAAACGACTCATTTCTCCAGTATCAATGTATCTATTTGTATCTTTCTTCTTTTATTTTATTTTATTTTATTTATCAAAAACATTACAAACTAACAGCCTAGGCCAAAACGTCTGTGTGCCAGCTTACATAAGTAACATAGTACATAGTTACATAATTAATAAATAAACAAACACAGTTTGAGTACCTACTCATACTAACTTAAAAAAAAGCAGCCAAGTGCGAGTCGGACTCGCCCATGAAGGGTTCCGTAGCATTAATTAACATAATATAAAGGTTTTTGTAGTTCGTCGAAAGGTAAATTGCGGTTTACGATTTATGACGTATAAAAAAAAAACTACTGACTAGATCTCGTTCAAACCAAATATCGTTGAAAGTTTGCATAGTAATGTACAACATATATTTTTTTTGGATTTATCATTCTCTTATTTTAGAAGTTAGAGGGGGGGGACCAACTTTTTTCCACTTTGGAAGTGTCTCTCGCGCAAACTATTCAGTTTAGAAAAAAGCAGCCAAGTGCGAGTCGGACTCGCCCATGAAGGGTTCCGTACAAGAACCTTTATATTATGTTACTTGATGTAATGCCGGCTGTACACTCTCGACGAGACACCTCGAGACAGGCCGAGAACGAGAATGTACATGGGGCTCTCGTCGTGTCTCGCTCTCTCGCGCCTTGCCTCGGTCGGTCTCGGTCGCTTGTCGGTTTTTTGTGCCCGAGTCAAAGGATCTCGTTGGGTCTCGCGAGGAAAACGCGAGCGTGCATGTACACACTCGTCATTTAGTTGTTCGTTGACTGTGTTTGTGTGAAGACGCGTTATTAAATACACAGAATTAATAATACTCTAGCTAGGTATACATATACAATACACATATCAACTGACTGTTGTTCAATTTGAAGTAGGTACCGGTTTCTATTGCGGTGCATAGTAACCATCCACCATCTTCTTCTTCGCCATGGCTTTTTAATTTTCTTTTTGTGGTAAATGTTTATCAAATTATAATAGCTCACAGCACAAAGACAAAGAGCAGCAGCAATTTCTACGTCCATTACTGCGAGAATCTACAGTACTAATGAAAAACGAGAGTGTACAGGTATGCTCTCGTCGAGAGCCTCACCGGCCGAGGCTCTCGGGGAGACTCTCTCGCCGAGAGTGTACAGCCGGCATAACATAATAAGGTTCTTGTAGTTCGTCGAAAGGTAAATTGCGGTTTACGGTATATGACGTATAAAAAAAAACTACTGACTAGATCTCGTTCAAACCAAAAATCGTTGGAAGTTTACATAGTAATGTACAACATATATTTTTTTTAGTATTATCATTTTCTTACTTTAGAAGTTAGAGGGGGGGGACCAACTTTTTTCCACTTTGGAAGTGTCTCTCGCGCAAACTATTCAGTTTAGAAAAAAACTATATTAGAAACCTCAACATCATTTTTGAAGACCTATTCATAGATACCCCACACGTATGGGTTCGATGAAAAAAAAAATTTTGAGTTTCAGTTTCAAGTATGGGGACCCCCGAAATTTATAGTTTTATTTTTATTTTTATGTTAAAATCTTAATGCGGTTCACAGAATACATCTACTCGCCAAGTTTCATCAGTCTAGCTCTTACGGTTTCGGAGAAAAATGGCTGTGACATACGGACGGACAGACAGACAGACAGACAGACAGACAGACAGACAGACAGACAGACAGACATGACGAATCTATAAGGGTTCCGTTTTTGCCATTTGGCTACGGAACCCTAAAAACGTATACAGGTGACAGAGAATACATGGAGTTTCATCATTTCCTTTGTTCTTTACTAGTTTATGTGACGTGTTGACTGGCCTCTCAGCTCAGTTGGCAGTAGCTCTGCTTTCTGCGCCGTAGGTCGTAGGTTCGATCCCCACCGAGAACAAATATTATGTATTTACAAAAAAAAGTATTTAAGTATTACATCAGCTATCTGGTTCCCATAGTACAAGCTCTGCTTAGTTTTGGGGCTAGCTATGATTTTGAAGAGTCTAAAGTAACTTTAGTATATTATATTGTACCTAACAAGAATCATAAAATAACTACATAGAAACCAAGCCGTAAGTTGTCTGTTCTTGCGTCGGCTTGGTCGCGTGGAACTGGCACCTAGACTCGCCTAGCTATAACACGTTTCAAAGTGATTCTTGTGATACTACTGAAGGTCTTTTGAGATATAAATATTTTTATTTATTTTTATTCCCCCATGGGAATAAGGCGTGATTTTATGTATGTATGTAATATTTTTATTTGTCTGCGTTTAACAGGATTTTATCTTACGTATACATTTGTAATGAATCTTATTTAATTTAAAAAAGTTGTTAAATTTTAGGTTAAATCATTTAAGTTATACGAGTGTGTTCTATGCATTTAATAGTACAGTCGACTGCAGTAAGATTACATAGAGAATAGTATATTTTGAAGTGATTTTAGAGCTGTCGACTGTACCAGTCGAACCTTAAGATATCTCTTCTAGCGATACGACCGCAATATTGTCCAAGAACCCAGTTCGAATTTATTAGTTGTAAAATGTTTTTCGAAATAAAAGGTAAAGACTGAACTTTTTGTTTATTTTATCATCCTCTGGAAGATAAAATGCTAGTGCTCTCAAACGGTGATCGTGAGGAAACCCGCGGCTTAGTCAGCTCTGCATGTATTGACCATGTCTTTCCTGTGGAATTAGACCGACTAAGCTGTCAGGATGGTATAGGGCAATATTCCATCTGAAATCCTGTCCCAGGCACTATAGCGTCCCGCAGGTAGGGGCTTGTGTAATCACCAGTTGCCGCTGATGCTCTATAAATCATCTACAATAGATGCAAATGCCTGATTTCTTGGAAGATATAATTCTTCGCTATTTGGCGTTGGCATTTCGTTCATGAGAATAAGTTGTAGAGTGAATTTGTTCTTAGTTTTTATTTTATAACTAGCAGCCAACCGCGGCTTTGCTCGCCCCATTTCCGTTACTTTTTCGGGATAGAAATAGAAATAATTTATTTTGCGTCAACTCAAAATTAAAAGGTACAGTTCAAATTAAATGAAATGACGGCAAAAAAGGTAAACCACTCAGCATTTGCTGCAACTGCAAGGGCACGGTTCTTGCAGCGCTGGATAAAAGGTAAACCACTCAGCATTTGCTGCAACTGCAAGGGCACGGTTCTTGCAGCGCTGGATAAAAGGTAAACCACTCAGCATTTGCTGCAACTGCAAGGGCACGGTTCTTGCAGCGCTGGATAAAAGGTAAACCACTCAGCATTTGCTGCATCTGCAAGGGCACGGTTCTTGCAGCGCTGGATAAAAGGTAAACCACTCAGCATTTGCTGCAAGGGCACGGTTCTTGCAGCGCTGGATAAAAGTCCGTTTCCAGGGCCCTGTTTATAACAGTTCAGTTCACCTCTTACAGTTTCGGAGAAAAATGGCTGTGACATACGGACGGACAGACAGACAGACAGACAGACAGACAGACAGACAGACAGACATGACGAATCTATAAGGGTTCCGTTTTTGCCATTTGGCTACGGAACCCTAAAAAGCGACAAAATTGTGGAATTGTCGCGCTTAGGCTATTCATAAGTGACAAATATGTCACAAAAGCGCGACAATTCCACAATTTTGTCGCTTTTTGACATTTAAGTCGAATTGTCAGCTTTATTCAATAGGGACCTGGTTCTAAGCTATCCTCTCCACTAATTTTCAGCCAAATCGGCCCAGCTGTTCCTGCGTGATGGCGTGACCAAGAGAAATAGGGATAAATATACTTATTTATTTACTTTATTTAGAAAAAATGTATTTTGGTTGGTTTGTTGAAGTTTTGTTTCTTTAGCGCATTTGTGATGTTTCTTGTGACGTTCTTCCTTCTTGTATGTTCTTGTATGAAGGGTATCTGCGCTTGCGTCTGGAATCAGAGAAAAAGTATGACGATCTAGATTCTAGGCGGTAGACATAAACTCCTCCTCTATTAGCCGTCATTTCAGCAGTCTCTCAGACTTCATCATCAGCTAATCTCATAGCACGCCTTTGCACCGAATCAAAAGGACCAAACTGGTGTCCAGGTGCTCCTGTCTAGAGGTGACAGCAGTACTCATATAAAAAAATCGGTTGTCTGTAAAGTCGGTTTACTGACGATAGTTGAACGTGATAACGTCATAAGAAAATACTGATGGAATGGTTGCATTTTTCAAAAGAATTTTAATTAATATTTGTGACTCGCGGACTCGCGGACTCGGACTCGGACTCGGACTCGGACTCGGACTCGAACTCTCGGACCCGGACCCGGAACCCGACCGAACCCTTACCCTTACCCTCATTTACCCTTACCCTCATTTACCCTTACCCTCATTTACCCTTACCCATTAACCCGACCCGGGCTCGGGCTCAGGTAAATGGAACGACGAAACGACGTAACGACGCATGAGTCATGTTTTTTCGTGCGTGCAGCCGGCTCCATCGATTTATAAGACGTTATCACGTCAAAAAGCAGCCAAGTGCGAGTCGGACTCGCCCATGAAGGGTTCCGTAGCATCAAGTAACATAATATAAAGATTCTTGTAGTTCGTCGAAAGGTAAATTGCTTTATGACGTATAAAAAAAAAACTACTGGCTAGATCTCGTTCAAACCAAATATCGTTGAAAGTTTGCATAGTAATGTACAACATATATTTTTTTTAGTTTTATCTTTCTCTTATTTTAGAAGTTAGAGGGGGCAATTTTTTTTCACTTTGGAAGTGTCTCTCGCGCAAACTATTCAGTTTAGAAAAAAACTATATTAGAAACCTCAACACCATTTTTGAAGACCTATTCATAGATGCCCCACACGTATGGGTTCGATGAAAAAAAAATTTTTGAGTTTCAGTTTTAAGTATGGGGACCCCCAAAATTTATAGTTTTTTTCTATTTTTGTGTAAATATCTTAATGCGGTTTACAGAATACATCTACTCGCCAAGTTTCATCAGTCTAGCTCTTACGGTTTCGGAGAAAAATGGCTGTGACATACGGACGGACAGACAGACAGACAGACATGACGAATCTATAAGGGTTCCGTTTTTGCCGTTTGGCTACGGAACCCTAAAAAACGGAAGGAACCATGCCGTAATTTGAAGCCTGTTCTTGCGTCGGCTTGGTCGCGTGGGACTGGCACCTAGACTCACCTAGCTTTAAGACGTTTCAAAGTGATCCTTGCGATTCTTCTGAATGAATACACTTTTGATTTTGATTTTTTTATTTACTCCATATGAGGTGGGATTTGCCACTTATAAAGAAGCAGTTGGATGAGGGTAGCCCAAGATCGTGGTAAGTGGCAGGAGCAAAGAGAGGCCTATGCCCAGCAGTGGGTTAAGTCGGGCTGCGGATGATGATGATGATGATGATGAAAGAAGCAGTCGTTGGCCTGTACTGAAGTACAACATCGCTCTGCTTAGCACACTGAACTTTTATTTTGATTTAGCCGTTGCTAAAATTCTAACAAGTTTCCTCACGATGTTTTTAGGGTTCCGTAGCCAAATGGCAAAAACGGAACCCTTATAGATTCGTCATGTCTGTCTGTCTGTCCGTCCGTATGTCACAGCCACTTTTCTCCGAAACTATAGGAGCTACACTGATGAAACTTGGTAATTAGATGTATTCTGTAAACCGCATTAAGATTTTCTCACAAAAAAAAAAAACAAAAACAAAAAAATTTTGGGGGTCTTCATACTAAAGGGCTTCACACACAGCAGCTATAATGTAAAGATGTACATTATAGCACGATACATCTCATTACATCTTTCCATAGAAATCGTCAGGAGACCACACACAACAGCTATAATGTATATTTTCATTCACGTATATTTTCCCGGGATGTAAATGTACATTAATATACATTATAGCTGCTGTGTGTGAAGCCCTTTAGAACTGAAATTGAAAAAACTTTTTTCCTCAAACCCATATTATACAAGGTGCAGTTTTGAACCTGCAAAACATTTCAGGAGGTTGTTAGGAGACTCGTAAATAATCATATAACAATACGATACCAAGTCAATAATCAATAATACCTTTTCTTTTCGATTTTTAAATTTTATTGATTTTCAGAATAACCCTCTTCAAAAAAACAGAATCACCCATTGCGATGTATCGCGTGTCATGTCACTGTGTGCGTGAATGCGATGACCAGTGACGTCAGCCTGTACGAGTCTCCCTCCGTCCACATTTCTATGAATCGAACGCGGCACTACGTTAAACTAAAATGAAGGTCGTTGCTATGGTTACGGGGAACCCCGCGATTCTCGTCATACCGCATTTCGATTTAGACTCGAAAATCTGTTACTGCGCATCGAAGGTTCAACCAACGTGCCGCGACCTGTACAAGTTGTTGTAGCAACAGCAACTTATAGCAAATAATTTTACCTTAGATGTAGTTCGAATTTTTAACTGTATGCAGCTCACTGCATGGAGTGCCAGTGAATCTCGCAGGGCGACTGCGTATTAGACCTCAACAAACCAGTTACTTGATAACACGATACCCATTTGTTATTTGCTAATTGTCCGATCGTACGGCAGGGCTGTAAGGTCGTTGACCCGTACCGACCCGTGTGGTACCTAACGACTGTCCGAGAGCTACAAATCAGTTCGAACCAAAGGCTTTAATTAAGTGCTTACCGAAACACGGGATTTCAATGATGACGTTGCCGATTGGGGAATAACTCCGCGAACATTTCGATGGCTCGAGATACATTGTCTCCACTGATGGCATACCTACAAGCGGACCATCTCCACCAACTCTACATTGGAGTTTTGGTCCGTCATCTTTACAATTAGGTAGTAGGTACCTATCCCGACCGTTAATCGAAGGCGCACTTGAGGGGCGGAATTTGCAAGCGTATGCACATACCGGCGTCATCAAATACACTAATAAATTGACCCGATCGATGCGTTTGCGATGGCCGCGGGGGCGTGGCGGGGTGGCGGGGGGGAGGGAGCGGCCGGTGGTTGGTGCTTTGGTTTGGATTTATGAAAGAAATGTCGGTTGCGTTTGTTTGTGTGTGTGAAAGCGCAGTTTAAGGACACGTACAGATTGGTCGCGTTTTAAAAAGGGGAGTTCACACTTACCGATTTACGTTAATAAGAATAAAATGAAAAAAAAATACCTGCCCATTTTATTGTTGATTCGGGTCGAGAATCACTAACATAATTACCTCCTAAAATGTTTTGCAGATCCAAAACTGCACCTTGTATACGTGTGGGTTATCTATGAATTGGTCTTCAAAAATGATATTGAGGTTTCTTATGAAAGGATACTAATTTCATGGCGTGATAGTTGAGAAAAATAAGGTAAACTTCTTACAATCAATTATAATTCCAATCATAGAAAAAACAATAAACAACCCCATTGCCGGCATCAGAGCGGCATGACCCAATTGACAGATACATTTCTAGTACACAGACAAGCTAAATACGTAAAACATCGAGAATACAGCTTGGAGGAAGGATCAGTATAGCAAGTATCGAGTGTGAGCACACGACACAGAAAGAGATAGACTATACATTCTATCGCAAGCTTTCACTCGGCCAAACTGACTACAATAAGGCGACCTCGCCTATTACAGAAAGAATAATAACATTACATACTAATTAATAATTTTAGAACCATACTGACAAAGATCACAATATAAAAGTAGATATTATTTTAAGAGCCTATTCATTCCAACGGCCCGATAACGACTTAATTATAAATAGGCATAATAACTAAAATAAGTTTATAGGTGACATCATTACCGACATAACTGTTCTAAGCTTCGTCTCTCTTTCTCTTTAGCATTGTATCACTTCTAACAAATTACACCGTTGTATGCCAACGGATCACTTTACGTCATTGAAATCTGACGGATCACTTTAATATCGTTGTGTCCAACGAGTCACTTTTAGCTATTTCTGTCGCGTCCAACAGATCATTTAGTCTTAAACTAACAACTAACACCGTTGTAATCCAACGGATCACTTTATTTGTTGTATGTATTACAACGTATCACTCTATTACCGTCGCGTCCAACGGATCACTTTATTTGTTGTATGTACTACAACGTATCACTCTATTACCGTCGCGTCCAACGGATCACTTTGCCATCTTTGTTGCGTCCAACAGATCATTTAGCCTTAGGTAACTAACAACTTACACCGTTGCAATTCAACGGATCACTTTATTACTGTCGCGTCCAACAGGTCACTTTGCTATCTCTGTCGCGTCCAACAGATCATTTAGCCTTAGATAAGTAACAACTTACACCGTTGCAATTCAACGGATCACTTTATTACTGTCGCGTCCAACAGGTCACTTTGCTATCTCTGTCGCGTCCAACAGATCATTTAGCCTTAGATAACTAACAACTTACACCGTTGCAATCCAACGGATCACTTTAATGCTGTTGCATGCAACAGGTCACTTTAAAATAATCTCTTTGAAATAATCACATTTTAATATCTCTATTATTAATTTGTTAAATTCAACAGTTCTCTTAATATAGTATCTCTCTCTCTCTCTCTCAAGTAATTATCTATATTATTAATTTGTTAAATTCAACAGTTCTCTTAATATAGTATCTCTCTCTCTCAAGTAATTATAAACCAAATTAACTTTACATTTTACAAAATAAATATTTTCTTATAACATAAGTATCTTATTTTAAATCATACCTAGTTGTAGGTATGAAACCGCTTCGAGATCGCTTAGTCAGAAATCACTCTTAAGGCACATTTTAGTCTCCAATGCAATATAATGTAAATCATATTGTTCATTATGTCAACTGTTAGGTATCTCTCTTATTATGAAATTCTCATATTTTATTTTAACTTAATACTCATGACATTTTTTTTTTTTTTGGTAACTCCAATTGCATCTTATGTCTTATGTCTCAATAAGAAGAATCTGATGGTTGCCCACGGCAGTCTTTAACAAGCGCAGGTTTGGAGCATTTCAAACTAATATGACCTATGTTTCCCCAATTAAAACATTACATTTGTTTTTGAAAGCCCCCTACAGTTACCCGTTCGGCTCTTGCAGACACTGTGCTGGATGACAGTGCCAAAGACTGTGGTTGCTCAATTACCTGAGTTACAGCACTTTGTCTCAAATATGCAAATAATTGTTCAGGATCTGAAAGTTTACCAGCACATGCTCCCATTCTAACAAATTTATCTTCAATTCCCTGTACCAGGCAACCAACCGCTTTGGATCCAGTTATCTCACATTTTTTTAATAAGGCTCTTCTCTTCTTCTTAAATTTAAGAACTTAGCTCTTGTCGGGGTTTTGATGCAGTTTTCTCCAATTAAGTCTTTCGAATGCGGCCTCCTTGACTTCCTTATACGACATGACAGCGACTTTTTCTTTTATCTGGCTCATGTAACTAATTCTTGGCCTTCCTCTTCCCCGTTTCCCTTTAACCTTTCCTTCAATGATGTTCTTTGTAGCTGGCATGTCGTAGAAGATGTCCAAACATTTTTCCTCTTCGATTTTGTATTGTCTCAAGTATAACTCTCTTCTCCTTTACTCGCTCTAAGACCTCTTCGTTCGTAACTTTTTCTGTCCAACTAATTTTCTCCATCCTCCGCCAGCACCACATTTCGAAAGCTTCCAGTCGTTCTCTATCCCGTTGCGTCAATGTCCATGTATCACAGCCATGTAAAGCTAAGCTCCATACATAACTTTTTATAAATTTCTTTTTAATGTGTTTTGCTATTCTGGATGTAAATATATATTTCTTATTGTGAAATGCTTGTTTAGCTATTGCTATTCGAGATTTAATATCAGGTGTACATCTGGAGTCTGCGGTTATTAGGCTTCCTAGATATTTAAAGCTGTTCACATTTTTAATTGTGTCATTTTGTATTGTAATTGTGTTTGGTGAAGTTACTTGATGCTTAGAAGTTGTAAGGATTTTGGTTTTATTGCAATTAATCTTTAGTGCAAATTCTTTAAGAATAATGTCCATTGTTGTAATTATTATCTTCGTGTGTTTCTGTAACTACTGCAATATCATCAGCAAATCTAATGAATTTAATTGTGTCTCCGTTGAATTTAACACCCTTGTTTGAAACTTCTGATATTTTTCTAATAGCTCCTTCTATGAAGATGTTAAATATTACTGGTGATAGAGAGCATCCTTGTCGTACTCCTTGTCTAATTTTAGCTATGTCCCTTTCATTTCCTACTTCTATTATGGTGTTTTGATGTTCATACAGCTCATATATAATTTTCCTATCTCTGTAATCTAATCCAACGTCTTTTAATGCTGCCATCATCTTTTCCCAATCAACTTTGTCAAAAGCCTTTTCTAAGTCAATGAATGCTATGTGAGTATCTAATCCTAGGTCCATTCGTCTATCTATAATTTATAAGTCTCAAGGCCAGTATTGCTTCTCTAGTCCTTTTATTTCTTCTGAACCCGTATTGGTTTTCACCTAAATTTTCTTCAATTTTTGTTCTTATTCTATTCTGTATGATTTTAAGTATAATCTTTGAAGCTTGAGAAATTAAACTAAGTGTTCTGTGTTCTTCGCATTTATAAGTGTTTGCTTTTTTAGGTAGAGTGACGGTTTTTGTTGTTTTGAAATCTTCGGGAATTTCCCCACTGCTGTATATGGATTTTGTTAGTTCGTAAATTTCATCCATAAGGAGATCATTATTTGAATATTTTATTAACTCTATAAATATTCCATCGTCTCCAGCTGCTTTTCCATTTTTATGTGTCTTAAAGCTGCGTTAAATTCGTCTTTTATTATTTCTGGACCTAGGTTATCTTCCTCTACTTCACTTTCACTTTCTATATCAATTTCTGACGAACCTTTATATAAAACTTCTATATATCTCTTCCATCTATCTACTACTTTCCTACTATCTAGCACTAATTTATTATTTTCGTCTAATATTGCACTTGATTTTGTTTTTGGTTTCTTACTTAAAGTTCTTATTATATTATATGCTACGTCTATTTTGCCTTTATTCATATAATAATCTATATTGGCGCAATCTCTTTCAATATCTTTTACTTTACATTCTCTACATTTAAGTGTTATTTTGTTAGTAATTTTCCTATATTCTTTTATACTCTCATCATCATCCTTGTTACGCAGCAACCTTCTTTTCAACATCAAATCGGTTATGTCTGAATTTAGCCATTTTTCCTAGGTTTTATTTGTTCTTTCTTCAAACTATCTTCTGCACTACTTTTAATTATATCTCTAATATTGCACCATTTGTTATTAACGTTATCTATCACATTATTTTCCTTATATAACTTTAATTTACTATCTAATATATTATTATATTGCACTTTAAAATTATTATCATTTCTTAGCTTACTGAGATCAATAGTTTTAGTTTTTAGTTTTCTTCTCTGTTTTTTACCTTTAATTTCAAATTTGCTGACGAGTCGTTTATGGTCAGTATTAAGATCAGCTCCGGGGTACGTTTTACAGTTGGACACCATACTCTTAAATTGTTCTTTCATAATTATGTAGTCAAGTTGGTATCTTCCTAAGTTACCTGGCATTTTCCAAGTATATCTTCTTCTTTTAGGGTGTTCAAAGTTCGTGTTTAGTATAGTTAGGCTATACTCTCCACAAAATTGAATTAGCCTATCTCCTCTTGCGTTTCGGTTACCTAACCCGTATTTGCCTACTATATTTCCGTGCATTCCTTCTCCTACTGCTGCATTGAAATTCCCCATTAAAATCAGGTTATCCTTTTCATTGACTAGGTCCACAAGGGAATCTAATTCTTCGTACATCTGTTCTATACCTTCATCTGAATAGCTTCCCGTTGGCATATAAACTTGTATTATAAACATATCTGTTGGTTCTGATTTTACTTTAACTGCTGTGATTCTGTCGCTATGATGTATGGTATTTTCTACATGGTTTCCCCATTCCTTGTTCAAAATTATTGCTGTACCGTTACTCCCTTGTTTATCCCCAGTATAAATAATTCTATAGTCGTCGCTCCAGTAGTCTCCACTTCCTTCCCATCTTATTTCACTTAAACCTAATATGTCGAGCCCCAATCCATCCATTTCCCCTTTAACTTCTTCTATCTTCCCCGGCACCAACATGGTCCGGACATTCCACGTCCCTACCTTACAAGGCTTTCGCAGGATGACGACCTGGGTAGCCTTGTTCCTACCCTTGCCGGACTCAGACCGCCACGGAATGTTACGTCGTAGAAGCCCGTAGTCAAGAACTATTTAATAAGGCTATTTTATCATAATAATACACATCTAATGGTTGACCAATTTCGCAACGAACATTCAACATTTTGGTCAGTAGGTCCCCATAATTTTCATTTGAAGGAAATGAAATGCTAACTGTAATTTACTCTTCCATTCATCCCAGCTAAACATTAAGGATGGTAAACCTTGATACCAACGTTTTGCTAAGCCAGAAAGTTTTGGCAAAGCAAAGTGGCAAATCTGTGTCTCATTCCAATTATAAATTTTGCTACATTCATTTACTTTGAGAATCCATATTTCAATGCTTTGGGTACTATTTTATTCATCAAACAAAAAAAACTTGTGCGAATACTTGCAAACATCAAGCAGAGACAAAGCTGTAGGCCTCACTTCAAAATAATGCATATATTGACATTACCGAGTATCTATATCATGCAAATGACCTTTTTTTTTAGATAAAGTCAGAAAGTAATAGCAACTATAATAGACGTAACAAAGATATGCTTATTAAGCCTCCGACCACCTTAAAAACATTTGACAACAGCCCATACATTCGACTTATAACTATCTATAACAAAATTCCTAGTTATATCAAGGATCACACAAAGGATTCCTCTTTTCGCAGCCAACTTAAAAAATTTCTTATCGCTAAATGTTATTACACCATAGAAGATTTTTTTTATCTGACAAATTGTAAGTAGGTAGGCAGGCACTCGTATTAGGTAGGTACAATAGGTGAAGATTGTTACTATTTTTGACATTTGTTTTATTGAATTGTCATACATAGATATAATAAGATTTATTGTTAAGTTAGATGCTATAAATAAGAAGTTTGTTACTTAGATTTACCTAATTTAATTTAATTTGCCGTAAGGCCATTGTAATGCCTCAGCGGGGTTCATGTTCTGGACTTTATTACCCCCTAAGACCTATAATACACATGAAACAATGAATAAATGAATATGAATACTATCACTAGGGTCAAACTCAGGCACAACATTATTCATCATGTTACGGTATATAGGAAAACAAGGAACACTAGCCAAAGAAAGACTAGCTTCATATGGTGCGGTACCAGCACTACTGTTTTGGGTAGCACTTCTGCTGGCTTGAGAAACACTATCATTTCGCTGTATAATCGCATCTTGAGGCAACAAAGGAGTCATTGTAGCCGTATCACTTTTTGTAGTTTTCCTGCGACACTCTCGAGAACTTGTGTGCTTGGTATTCCTAATGCGACTATGATGCCTTGATTCATGGTCATTATTTTTAGAAGTATTTGTGACACTAGAAAGAACTATCTCTATCACGTCTAGACCTAGAACGTTTTCGTGACTTTCGTTTTGAACCCATTATTCTTCAAAACAATATGTTATTAAGTAACTTAAAGAATTTTAAGATTAACTAAAATTTGTTACATAATATGCCTGAAAAATACATTCACTTTTAACGTAAAGTTTTGTCTTATAAGCCAAATGTTTTGGAGCACTCTCTTCTCTCTAACCAACAATTAAATCAAAATGAGTGGCACTAATTTTTGGTGCAAAACTTATTAGCTCAGAAAACTAAAATTATATTTTAATTTTCAATTAAAATTTGCCCAACTAAAGACAACCATCAGTAACTACCTACTTATAACTTATATACCAGATGCTCAAATTGTTCAAATTTAGAACAAACACAAATAGAAAAAGGTAACGTACTGAGTAAGCAATTTGTGGCCCAGTCCGATATGAAATGTTTGTAAATGTTAATAAATTTTGCTTTGTTTTAAAATATTTAACAAAAAGACCTGTCTTACTATATCTATAATATTCTATTTATAGTTGTTGAACTTTGTATTATATAAAGCAGAATAAAATTAAATCTCTCCGTTACTACATTTCCAACCAAAGTTATTTTGTTAACTTATTGGAGCTTATATATAGTTCTTGATTTACCACTTCACTTGATTGGACACTCTTGTTAGTTACAAATACTTTCTCTGAGTTATTTAGGTAATAAGGATAAGACTAAGTATGTAAATGATATGCTTTAGCACTGAACCAACAAACCAATGTAGAATGTTTTGGTCAAAAGTTGTTTTCAAACACGTTGTTATTATGCACACACAACAAGTACAGAGAGGTAACACCGAGTTTTTATTGTTTTCGCACTATTTCCCAGTTTTATTCTCAATCACAGTAAGTAGCTAACGTAGCTAAAATTTTCTCAAGATTGTTCGAAGGCACTGACCTCTGAGTTCCGTACACCCCGCTTCTGATTGAAAGGATACTAATTTCATGGCGTGATAGTTGAGAAAAATAAGGTAAACTTCTTACAATCAATTATAATTCCAATCATAGAAAAAACAATAAACAACCCCATTGCCGGCATCAGAGCGGCATGACCCAATTGACAGATACATTTCTAGTACACAGACAAGCTAAATACGTAAAACATCGAGAATACAGCTTGGAGGAAGGATCAGTATAGCAAGTATCGAGTGTGAGCACACGACACAGAAAGAGATAGACTATACATTCTATCGCAAGCTTTCACTTATATCGTTTTTTTCTAAACTTAATACCTAGTCTTTGCGAGAGACTTTTCCAAAGTGGTAAAAAGTTGGTCCCCCCCCCTCTATCTTCTAAAATAAGAGATGTTATAACTAAAAAATATATATGATGTACCTACATTACTTTGTAAACTTCCAACGATATTTGGTTTGAACGAAATCTAGCTAGTAGTTTTTTTTTAATACGTCATTAATCGTAAACCGCAATGTACCTTTCGACGAACTACTGGAACTTCTATAATATATTTTTTTTTGTGTTTGAGAGCACTGTAAGTTAAAAAAAACTGTAATTTTAAGGCCTGCGCACACCTAGGCCGCTGGCGTCGGCGATCAGTGAAACGCTGTCAAATCTGACAGCGATATTTAACAGCGTTTCACTGATCGCTACCTAGCTACTATATTTGTGAGTTTGACCTTAACAGGACTAGATGGCGCTAGTAAAAAGTGTACGATCCTAGAACGCGCTATCGTTGCGTTTTGGCTTCATTAACTCTTGTGCAGTCTCTTGTAAAAATTGTTAGTAAACCAGTATCTGAAAGAATAAGTAATAATAGTCGGTAAAAGGATTTTTGAAGAGAAATCACTTTGTGATTTCCGATAGAAACGCACAGGCAGGCGCAGGCACAGTGTTGTCAATTATACAGATTTATCTGGAATCTGAATTTATAAAGAATTTTGGCAGTTGGCTAGTATTACAGATTTTACCTTACTTTTATACAGATTTTTGGAATCTGATTTGGAGTATGAAAATGTACCTAGTACAATTTTTAAGTAAATTGAATATTTGTGTATAATTAGGGTTCCGTACTCAAAGAGTAAAAGCGGGAACCCGATTACTATGGCTTTGTTGTCCGTCCATCCGTCTGTCTGTCACCAGCGCCTGTATCTCATGAACCGTGGTAATCTTGGTGGTAATAGTTCGACAGTTGAAATTTTCACAGATGATATATTTCTGTTGCCGCTATAACAGCAAATACCAAAGATAACAATCGTTTTTAGATAATATTACGGAAACCTTCGTTCGCGAGTCTGAATCGCACTTGGCCGTTTTTTTTTGTATATTTTCTGTTCTCTTCTGTGCTGTTTTTGTTTCGTTTTATGTTCTGTGTTTTTTTTATTAAATTGAATCAAGTAAATAATATTTGTTCATGTTTCAATTTACCGTTTACAGATTTATACAGATTTTTAGACTTTGAAATTCAGATATTTTGGTTTGGCACGTGGCATTGCAATTTGACACAGATAAACATATTCTTCCACATATTCTATTACATGATTTCCTACTGAGATAACACTCTTTATCCCATTAGGCATAGTTTTTGTTTTAGTTGTGTTCATCGTAAGGCCCACTTTCTCGCTTTCTTGTGTCAACTGCGTTAGCATGGTTTCCATGGTTTCTGCGTGTTCTGCAAATAGTACCAGATCATCGGCAAATCTGAGGTGAGACAGTTTTTCCCCGTTCAAGCCATATTTCTCCCAGTCCAAGTTCCTGACCCAAAACCCACTCTCCCCAAAATTGTTCTCTGCTGTGTTGGAAGATGTTTTCAGGAGCGAACTACTAGTTTATAACAAAAATAACGTTGCGTCGTGCTATGTATAAAATGGTAGGCGCCAACACCTTTTAATTTTTGATGTACAATAAAGTGATATTCTATTCTATTCTATTCCAGTTTGAAAACATCTATCAAGTTCACGAAAAGAGCGCTGGTGGCCTAGTGGTAGCCCCGCCTTCCGATCCTAAGGTCGTGGGTGCAAATCCAGTCGTGTACCAATGAGTTTTTCTGCCCAAAAAATTATGTACACTAGGCCAGTGCTCTCAAACGGTGAAGGAAAACATCGTGAGGAAACCGACTTATCGTATAACCAAAAAGTTCGAAAATATGTGTCAAGTGCACGAAAGGAGCCTCTTTGAAGCGCACTTATAATCCTTTCACCACACCCCGGTTAGAAATGTCCCTGTCTATCTAAAATTCTATCCCAGGAACTATAGCGTCCCGCAAGTAGGGCTTGAGTAATCACGAGTTGCCCTTAGCGCTTTATAAATCGAGTCCGGTTAATGTACGGCCAGTTAATGTACGCACTGTTAACACGATGCCACTTTTTTCCACTAAATAATTGTAAAAATAATTGTATGCGCACTGTTGCAGATTAATATTTCGATTATTATTATTTTTATCTAGCGATGAATAATTGTACTAAACAGGCAGCCCCTTTGAGGTTATTGGGAAAAAAACATTCTTTGGCACTGCGGCGGCCGCTACCGCGGCACGCTCGCTCTGCTCGCTCGCCTTGTGCATAATTTTTATGTTTTAACATATCCTAACCTATCCAAGTCGGATCCGCCCTATAAAGTATCAAGGACAAGGTATAAGTATCCAGTGCCAGAACAAAAAAGCAAATGATCATGTTTGAATTGCTCCAGTGTGCATGTGGCTTAACTGGCATCGTAATAACAGTGTGTACAATAACATGATGTACATTATCGCTTTCCTATAATTATCGCTTTCCTATAAATCAACAATAGATGCAAATCACTTTCTTACTTATCCCCTCAACCGGCGAATTCTTAGCTCAAAGTCAGTTGCATTCACGCCTTCTGAAACAAAATCATTCGATTCTAAAAATACATTCTTAAAACTGAAAATAAAAACTGCGTTTATTCATAAGAATGACACTTTGTAGGTGAAAGCACGGCTTACAAAAATTGAGTTTGTTTTTGTGTTAGCGAGTAGGTCCGCCTGTACTTACTGGATAGCTTGAAGTCGTTGTCCTCGGTGTAGTCGATGTGCCACTGCTGCCGGTTGTCCCGCGAGCATGGCTTGGCGAGTAGGTCCGCCTGTACTTACTGGATAGCTTGAAGTCGTTGTCCTCGGTGTAGTCGATGTGCCACTGCTGCCGGTTGTCCCGCGAGCATGGCTTGGCAAGTAGGTCCGCCTGTACTTACTGGATAGCTTGAAGTCGTTGTCCTCGGTGTAGTCGATGTGCCACTGCTGCCGGTTGTCCCGCGAGCATGGCTTGGCGAGTAGGTCCGCCTGTACTTACTGGATAGCTTGAAGTCGTTGTCCTCGGTGTAGTCGATGTGCCACTGCTGCCGGTTGTCCCGCGAGCATGGCTTGGCGAGTAGGTCCGCCTGTACTTACTGGATAGCTTGAAGTCGTTGTCCTCGGTGTAGTCGATGTGCCACTGCTGCCGGTTGTCCCGCGAGCATGGCTTGGCGAGTAGGTCCGCCTGTACTTACTGGATAGCTTGAAGTCGTTGTCCTCGGTGTAGTCGATGTGCCACTGCTGCCGGTTGTCCCGCGAGCATGGCTTGGCGAGTAGGTCCACCTGTACTTACTGGATAGCTTGAAGTCGTTGTCCTCGGTGTAGTCGATGTGCCACTGCTGCCGGTTGTCCCGCGAGCATGGCTTGGCGAGTAGGTCCGCCTGTACTTACTGGATAGCTTGAAGTCGTTGTCCTCGGTGTAGTCGATGTGCCACTGCTGCCGGTTGTCCCGCGAGCATGGCTTGGCGAGTAGGTCCGCCTGTACTTACTGGATAGCTTGAAGTCGTTGTCCTCGGTGTAGTCGATGTGCCACTGCTGCCGGTTGTCCCGCGAGCATGGCTTGGCGAGTAGGTCCGCCTGTACTTACTGGATAGCTTGAAGTCGTTGTCCTCGGTGTAGTCGATGTGCCACTGCTGCCGGTTGTCCCGCGAGCATGGCTTGGCGAGTAGGTCGGCTCCCCCCTCGGCGCCGGCGTCCAGGCAGAGCGAGCTCTCTGTGTGTTGGATCTGCTTTGTGGCGGGAAGGTAGGTCCATTGCTAACAAAAACACCCATAAAAACTATACTTAGTAAAATTAATCACTAATTAAATACCTTAGTATAACAACTCTAAGTCAGCGAGGGCGAATATAGTTCGAGGGTGCAATAGCTGAGGACAACCGAGGTAAGCATTCTATTTTACATCATTCATGCGAGGTAAACAAAACATTTACATGGGTATGACAAAATTTTATTTTTATTTGAGAAAAAATATTATTTATAAAAATTCATAAAGTATTTGCACCGGCATCTATGCTAAAATAGTCTCAAGCGAACAATCTGTGTTGCTAAAATACAATATATTTTCAGTAAAAAGTTTTCATAACCTTTTAGAAAAGAGATTTTTTCACCAAGGAGGTTTGCATAGCTTGAACTGTGGTGAACTAATAACAAGCATTATTATTATACTTAGTGTGACGGTAAAGTGATTTGAAAATGGAACGCATTTACAATGCATTGAGTAGCAAACGCCTACTTACACAGCCTCTTTGCACAAAAGTAAATCCTACTTACTGAGCATTATGATGTAATGTAAAGCAGTAAAATTAACGAAATATAAAAAATAGTATATTTCATTACAAGTGCGGGAAGGCTGTCATTGCAAAGAGTTCCGACAAATGTCTACCCGAGCCGAAGGCGAGGGTTGACAGTCGGAACAAGTTGCAATGACGGTTCCGCACGTGTACTGAACGACTATTTTTAATACAGTTGCGAAAAAATTAAGCAATTTAATAAAATAATAAAAATACCATTTGCTTTTTTCTCTTCTCTCCACGCAATAAGTTCGTCGTATGTAGGTATGCATGTAGCGACTTTTTGACTTTTCCGGTAAAATGTTCTCCGAAGCATTTTGTGCAATTATACTGAGTTCCGGTGGTGTTAATTCAAAAAGACTAGGGTCGAAATTACTCATTTTGTGCAACAAACAAATAAACTCGCAAAGAAAATTTCTGAAAAATGGCGCCAACCGCCAACCGTAAAATATTAGCAGAGATTTTTTTTTTTCTTCACCCATTCTGGAAGGCAAAGGGAACTATACCCATACAGCCAAGTCTTCAGTAGATTTTTTTTATTGATATGAATTGAAAATGAAAATGAGATGAAATGAAATGAAACCTAACATAACTCATTCAATCAAATCATTAAATCTGTTAATGAAACAAATTAGTAGCTTATTTTTAGAAATAATACGTATTTGCATGAATCATAAAAACTTCGATGAATTTTTTTAGTAAAAACTTCATGGTTGGTTTTTCTTTTTAGACATTATTTTGACAGTTGGGAAAGAAAAAGCACTAGTGCGGGAATGGTAAATACGTACCTGCAATACGCCACTTTTTGAGCAACTGTATTAAAAAAATATGAAACGTCTTAGACCTTAACATCGTCATCTTGATAGCTACATACACATCTGCAAGTAAAGACACTTTATAGGACGCAACTATAGCAATAGAATATAGTAGTCACAAATTATAATCCTGAAATAAAAATAATATAATTTTATACCACTCCCCACCCGATGGACCGACGACATGGAAGTCAGTATAGATGGAGAGGGCTGAGAATCGTTCTTCCTGGGATTGTATAAGGGAGGCCTATGTCCAGCAGTGGACTTCTACAGGCTGATGATGATGTATATTGATATTTTAATACCTGTTCCTCTTTGGTCCCGCGGCATTTGGCCTTGTACACTTTAAGGCCAGCCATACTTTCGTTTTTTGAAACTTGACTGAAATAAACAAAACCTTAGATTAGTTACAAAAATCTTCATTGCACACAAAATGGTAAAAACTTAATGCCAATATTCATTTTCTTCCAGTTAAATATGGAGTGCGTGGTCCCACAGAACACCCAACAGTTGTAGAAAGGCCAAGTGGCTGGAAAAATGTCGCAAAATGCATGAGCATAATATGCTCCTCTCTCCATACAAATTCAGCAGGTTTTTCAGGAGTCGTTTCCGAACATGTTACCACAAAGAAATACTTTACTTGTATTCAGTATGCAGTATATTTATTGCCCAATTTATGGTAGGTATGTAGATTTAACAGTGTCAGATCTTAGAACTAGTTTTTGAATCAATACATAATACCACCACTTGGCTTTATTGCTTACTTTGCATTTTACTATACTTGTTGCCAACCAACCAACAAAAAAAATCCTATTCTTAAAACCAAACCATAGTTTTCATAAAAATCACGCCACACCATCTTTCTGCACGCCCAGGAAGACTGGCAGACAATGCTATTAGCATTAAGTCCTCCTAGCACTAATTGTGTGAAAGTTTTAAATAATAAATAAATAATATTAAAAAAAAACCCTGTCAATAAATAGAAGAAGGTTCTCATTTCGTATTTTTTTAATGTTTGTCGCATAACTTCATTATTATGTGAGCCGATTTGAAACACTCTTTTTTTATCTGGAAGATTTGACTTCCAGATTGATCCCATAGAAGCAGTTTGGTCATGAATCCGGTTCCTCAAGTTATTATACTTCACATGTTGTTTCGTCAATGTTATTGACCTGTTGTATTTGATGGTGGCGCATGAGTCTTCATCCCTGAGCTCGTGCGCCAGAGACAGGCTGTAGTACTGCGTGGCTTGCAGGCCGGGGTGGCAGGGGTACACCCCCAGGACAGTGGACTCTCCCACGCGCTGGAGGCTGTCGATACACAGCCCAGAGGAGGGGTTCTTGAACCTGGATACAGCAACATAAATTAAAAAGCCTTTACGAAAAGTAGTGTCACATAACTAAATAAATAAATATTATAGACAATTCACTAGATAGTGCTGTCACTATCTAGCCCCAAGCTAAGCAGTAGAGCTTGTACTATGGAAACCAGAAATACAAAAATTACGACAAACAACGAACAACAACATGAATTTTTCTCACGTTGAAGTGTTCATTTGTTTTTTTTTTCATCAAACAGCATTTAATTTTGAATTTGCTATTTCGAAATTTAAATAATTATTTTGTTAAGTTACCTCCTTGGTTGCCATGTTTGGGAGTGAAAGATCGTTCCATTTTCAAATTATAGTTTTTTTATGAGTTTACTATCTAATGTATGCCGCTAAACACGACACTCATATTGTATTCTAAGTACATACCTACATACGTAGCTATTGACAAAAATAGTATATCTGCTTTCTGGTTCCCATTGAACAAGCTGTGCTTAGTTTGGGGCTAGATAGTGTTATGTGGAATGTCAATATTGTTTGTAATGAATGTTACCTGCCAATTCCATAAGTGTCTCGGACGAACACATACTTCTCCTTGTAGATGTTGTCGAGGAACCATTGGAAACTCTTGCAGTTCAGTTTCTCACGCAGTATCTTGCGTTGCGACACATCCCCTATTTTAGGGTTGTTCTGGAAGTTACATCGTATAATTATGATAAAATTCATCTAAACAACTTAAAACCCTTCCACCACACTGGTTTAAAAGAGTAACACATAAGAAGAAAAACGTGTAAAGAGCTAAACTAACTTTTGCTACTGTTGTGGAGAACAGTCCGGCTTTCCTGACGATGTTTTAATTTACCGTTTGAAAGCACTAAGTAGAATTATAGTATACGCACGACCGCTAGTCACTTTATGAGGTATGCGAGCGGCAAAAGGGGAACTAACCCTTAAGGTGAATCTAATATAAATTCGCTCCCCCCCCCCCCCCCCCCTTCCCCCACACTCACATACCCCAGGAGGTAACTAGTGATAGTACTGCGCACATTGTTGGAAATCTATTCACCACACTCGTTTGAAAAAACTGTCAGCAGGTGAAGTCACTATTCCACTCTAATCTCCAAATAACAGTAAGTAAAGATGAAGAATAAGTACCTAATGCATCCGGTGATACGACAGAACACCGGTCTGGCTCTGTCTCTGGCTCTGGTTTTGAGTCTGTGTGAGTGCTGTCTAAATGAATCCTACGTCGAAACACACAGTATGATACACTGGTGAACACTCACACGGACTCAAAACCAGAGCCAGAGCTAGTGGTAGGCCTACAAGACTGTAGAAAAATCCATTGGTTCACCGGGCTCGAACCCAGGACCGTAGGAAGGCGGGTTCACCACTATACCACCGTAGCTCCCAATAAGATGAGTAATGCACGTAGATAGATAGATAGATAGAAAATGCTTTATTGCACACAACAAATTATAAAAGTACAGGTACATAAAAATACTTAAAACTATTTGCCTCATACAATGGGCGGTCTTATCGCTAAACGAGCGATCTCTACCAGACAACCTTTGGATGGAATGGACTTAAGATATTTACAAGGGGACTGTGTGCAAAGAAAGAATAAATAAAAAAGTGCCTTAAAATTTTTGATGTGTAGCTAGCTACATACACACAAAAGAAAGTTAATACATAAGGAGTCTGAAAATACTTATATTATCCAAAGAATATTATATTACATATTATACAATTTCACATATACCTACTAATAAAACATACCTATTTAAATACATAAACACATATATACTATATATATTATACTATACATATACATATTATAACAGAAAGAACCAAGAAAGAAAGTTTAGTTACAACAGGATAGATAGTGTTCCTTGACCATAGATTTGAAAATATCCACGTACCCTGAGATCAGGTCGGTTCAGATAGAACAGCTCTGCGTACTCATCCATCCACACCTCCGCCATCCGCGCAGTGTTTATACCTATAACAGTAAACAGGCCTTGGCATCCATTGTAGCTGATTAATACAGGGTTATTGGTAATTATATAAGAAACCAGTTAGGAGCTCCTTCTGTACATCTTAACAAACAACTGTTGTTCTACAACTTTCAACTAAAAATAACAAACTTGTCACTCTAAATAATTATAACTATTATGCCCCGTGGCGCGGCGCGCGGCAATCTCAATGAAAGGGGTGCGCGGGAAGCGGGTAGCCTCCATTACCGGTCGTTACCATGAAGCGTCTACGCTATACAAAACTAAAAAGTGTTACAAAAACATAACATATTTTTTTTGGGAAGTGTATTAATTTTTGGCTAAAGTCGTAGAACAAATATTGTTTGTTAAGATGTAAAGAAGGAGCCCTTAACTGGTTTCTTATATAATTACCAATAACCCTGTATAGCGTCAGGGGCTAACTGGTGATCACTCATGCCCCTACTTACGGGACGCTACAGTGCCTGGGATAGGATTTTAGATGGGATAGACTTGCCCAGCACCTATACCATCCAGACAGCACAGTTTGCATAAATAAACAATTTTCTTTCTTTCTTTCTTTCTCTTTACAGCTCAGTCGGCCTAATCACAGGAAAGACATGTCTTTCCTTGATTAAGCCGACTATAAGCTGTCAGGATGGTATAGGTGCTGGGCAAGGCTCCATCTAAAACCGTGGCCCACTATTGTTTTTTCGTACGATCTTCAAAAAAATGTGTTCCATGCCGGGGATGAGGGTTACCTTGCCTGCAATGCTTACCGTGCGTGTCGGAGGCGGCCGGCATGCCGAACGGATGGAAGGTCCTGAAGACGTGCCCCACGCGCGCGCACGGCAGCGTCTCCAACGTGCCGCCACCTGCCAGTTACATGACTATTCTTAATTATACTGACTGCGCAACAGCCCTGTATGCCTGTGACCACGGCTGTTACAACACTGTCGAAACGTCGGGAAAAAAATCGGTTGTCTGTAAAGTCGGTTTACTGTCGATAGTTGAAGGTGCCAACGTCATCCAGCTGTCCACGCGGACGCATCGCTCACTCAAGTAGGAGGGAGACAGATGTCGAACGCTGCCGAACGCGGAGGCCGTGCGTGCCTCTTTGTCGCTCGTTCCGCGCTCTCGCTTGCACTTCAAGCTGCGCAATGGAACGCCTGAAAACGAGGTAACGCCGCATGTCGTCATGTTTTTTCGTGCGTGCAGCCGGATCCATCGAATTATTAGACTATCACGTCAATAATAAATGTATATTCGCGATAAATACCCGTGTTTTCCATATAATTATGCATAACGTTAATTTAAAAAGTGCTATGTCAATTCTTCTTCTTATCGTGTCACTGATTCTTTCGAACAAAGTGCGGTGAAAGGATTTTAACTGCGCCTCAAAGGGGCTCCTTTCGTGCACTTGACACATATTTTCAAACTTTTTAGGTTCTACGATATGCCGGTTTCCTCATGATGTTTTCCTTCACCGTTTACATGCATGGTGTACATAAATTTTTGGGCAGAAAAACTCATTGGTAGGTACACGACTGGATTTGAACCCGCGATCTTATAGAATCGGAAGGCGGGGGCGCTACATGTCAATACAAAATAAATATTGTAGACAATCCAATGGAAACCAGAGATAACTGATATCATACTTAAATGTAAACATTTTTTTGTAAATACTTACTTAAAATACAATATAATACCCAGACACAGAACAAACATCTGCGTTCACTACACAATATTTTATTCTGGGTGGGGTTCGAGCCCACGACCTACGGCGGCGTAGAAGGCAGAGCTATTCCACATAATTTACATTTTCTTTGTAGATTTTTCCATTTCTAGAATGTGTATAATTCAAGGTTTTTTCATGGGTATATTTAGTCGTGAGTATAATAGGCTTTTCTAGGTATTTAGCAAATGATTTAAGTATTATTTTATGTTTGTCGCGAGACCACGATTGTTTTATTTTACTATGTGTAAGGAGCCCAAGGTTCGATAAGTTTTTATTCGTATTTGCTGTAATAATTAGGCACCCTTGAGCCATTATATACTGGGCAAGTTCCACTTCATTTACATTTCGTTTTTCGTTTCGCGAATTTGTCTCTCTCTATTGTATGGAGAAAAGATGAGACAGCCAATATACGTTACGTAGAAACGAAATCAGTGAAACGCAGTCAAATATAACAACGTTTCATAGATCCCTTAGATCTGCGCAAGGCAACAGCCACTAATTCATTAGCAAAACTGCCCGCTTCCACTCCAAATATTGCTATGACCAAAACTTAAGGGTCAATTATGTGTACCATTTTAATTTTAAAACCTCACCGTTAGGCGTTCACCTCCAACACGATATTTGACAGCATTTCAGCTGATTGCCGTCACCAGCGCCAAATAAAAAAACAGTTGAAGTCGAAAATTTGAATAAATCAGATATGTTTGTTCCTTTCTAAATAATTATGTCGTCGGTCCATCTGGTGGGTGGTCGCCCTACTGTTCGTCTTTCGATTCGTGGTCGCCATTATTTAGTCGAGACCTTTATTCCCCAACGGTTGTCAGTTCTTCGAGCTGTATATAAACTGTATTTGACGTGTATATGTTATGGACCAAGTGATAAATTGAGCATTATACATAATGTCCGGTCATTATGAAAAATGCCCAATAGGAGAGGGCAATTTGATAATAATGATTCAAATAATCAAATTGGCCGGGCATTATACATATTGTCCATCACCTTTTGGATACAACGGAAATGGTATAATACTTGAACCCGTATTACATTGCCATGTCTTGAAGGATATCTCGAGGTTCTCTCCGCCCCAGCCCGCCATCTCCTCGTCGTAAGCGCCGAGCTCCCAGAAGTATTCGCGGTCTATCGCGAACAACCCGCCTGCCATCGTCGGTGACCTGAACAGACATACACACAGAAAAAAATGGGTCAACAAAGTCACAATAAATGCATTGTCAGAAATTTCCTGTCGGAGCAACTAAATACTCTGTTACTTTAGCAGAAAGAGCTTTGTTGGGTTCAGCAACGTTTTTATTGTCCGCTGATTTTCCTTCGTTTAATGTGCAAGGAACAATTTAGCTTTGTCTTTACATCAAAGTTAATAAAAAAATTGATTATATAACAATAAAACGTTATAGGTGTGTCAATGTGAACATTGTTAATAAATCTAACAAAGTAACTATAGTCATAGCATTTAACTACCATTTGACATGCAATAGATACATTGCTGTACTGAAAATTGAACGTTGCTAGCGTGTCAATGTGAACATTGTTAAAAACGTAGCAAAGTAACTATAGTTGTGGCATTTGAGTACTTTTTGTCATACAATAAGTATGTTGCTGAGGTGAAAATGGAACTGGCATGTGTGTCATTTTTAATAAATCTAACAAAAGACCTATAATCGGAGCATGTGACTACTCAAACTCATACTCATATTCTTTATTGCAATTATTATGTTACATGGTGAAGTTTTAAAGTTAAAAATGGTGAATACAATCATAATAAGCCCTTAAGTTAAGGGCATAGCAATATTTGGAGTAGAAGTGGGCCAGTGTTATACAACAAATTATATATTACTGTGATGACAATGGATCGTTGCAAATGTGTAAATGTAAACATTGTAAATAAATTTCGCAAAATAACTAAAGCGTAAAGTTCAACTACGTTTTGTCATGCAATAAGTAAGTCGTTGTGGTGACAATAGAACGTTGCTAGTGTATCAATGTGAACATTGTAAAACAACCTAGCAAAATAACTATAGTCGTAGTATTCAACTACCTTTTGTCATACAATAAATATGTCGCTGAGGTGACAATGGAACGTTGCAAGTATGTCAATGTGAACATTGTTAGTAAAGTAAACTAACAAAAAAGCTGCTTACTAAATTTAGAACTAGATGGCGTGACTAAAATTGTAACGATCCTAGAACGCGCTGACGAAAACGCACGGCGTTTCCTTATATTTTAGAAGTGGTTTTATGAAATTGTATTCAACGGATTAATGAATCCGTTGAAGATTTGATATGACTGGAGTTGATCCGATGAATGCATCGGATCAACTTCGGTCTTATCAAATCTTCTTTTTTTACGCCTCACACTTGGGGTCTTTCGTACCTACTAGTTGTACATTTTTAGTCCATCGTTTTCGAAATTAGTTCCGCTGACAAAAGAAACATTGTTGTAGTATCAAAACACGCCTTATTGATAAAATAAAAACATTGTTGCAATGACAATTAACTCTTGACAATAGAAACATTGTTGCAATGACAATTTACTTCTTGACAATAGAAATATTGTTGTACTGACAACTTGATCCATGACAATAAAAACATTGACGCACGGACTATACACCATGGTGGGCTCTCCCCTGTTAAAGTTTTATTGTTGGAACCAACAATATTTTTTTCTGAGTGTACATACGTATAGACATGAAGCACTGCTGGTCTAGTGGTAGTGGCCCCGCCTTCCGATCCGAAGGTCGTGGCTTCAAATCCACTCGTGTACCAATGAGATTTCTGTCGAAAAATTTATGTGCGCTATGCCAGAACTCTCAAAACGGTGAAGGAAAACATCGTGAGGAAACCGGCGTGTTGTAGAACCTAAAAAAGTTCGAGCAACACGTGTCAAGGGTCACGCAAAAGGGCCCACCAGCGGCTTACTTGCGGAAAAACCTGCCCGCACATCAAGTGCGCATGATAAACTTAGATAAAGACATTTACTACATAAGCACACATACACCAGTAAAAAAAACAGCCAAGTGCGAGTCGGACTCGCCCATGAAGGGTTCCTTAGCAACAAGTAACATAATATAAAAGTTCTTGTAGTTCGTCGAAAGCTAAATTGCGGTTTACGATTTATGACTTATAAAAAAAGACTACTTACTAGATCTCGTTCAACCAAATATTATACACCAGCAAAAGGGCCTTGACTCAGCATTAATGCCGAGCTACTGCTAGGAAGCTTGCGCTGGTATTCTAAGAAGACCGTAAGGCACCCTTGTGAGACACATTAAATAAATAAATATTGTAAATGGTGTGTAAATATTGTTGTAGGGAACTTAACCACACATACAGGGTTATTCATTATTAGCTACACAAACTGACAGGGCCTAATTTTTGGGTCGTGTATATTTGTTTGGCCGAATCAATTTAATTCCTAAACTGTTTTTGTATCAAAATTTTATTTTTATTAGTTTCTTTTCTTTATTGCATAATGATTGCCATGGAGAACCGGACGATGACCCACCCAGGCGGTGACTGAACGCAGTCTCGCTCACGGCGCGCGGGCGCTGATCAAAGGTCAAAATAGGTCAGGCGCCAATGATTCCAAAGGATATTCTTTATCGATTTTCTCGGGATTCACATAAGAAAACTTTAAAAAATCATTTCATAAATATTTTTTATTTTATTTGATGAACCTAATTCCTGAGTATTTGCAGCTAATAATGAATAACCCTGTATACACTCGCATACACTCCTACTCACAAAGAGTAACAAATGAGCCGAACACTCACCAAGTAGGAGAGATATCAGAGCCTCGCCTCGTCTTCTCTCGCTCCGGCACGTCTATCCACGTGAAGAACCCCGTGAACGTGAATCCTCCCACCTGACGGAGTACACGCAGCTATTACATATAATACAAGGTGTTAAGAGGGAATCACACAGGCAAAGAAAATATCACCAATATTTTCTTTATCAATAAGTTTCTGAAAAAAAAGGAAAACATACGAGCACGTATATAGCAGATCTGGATTTTATGAGACAAAATGGTTACTCTAGTCTAGAGGCATTATCCAGGGTGGAAATAGGGGACTACGTTTGTATGGAGAGTTGCCTGTGTGATTCCCTCTTAATGCACTTTAAAAATTCGGACAGAGTTATTTACATAAATACCTCTGTCCGATGTAGGTATATGTAATTACGTACTGATTTGTTTATTAGTAAGCCACTTTAAAGTTTTTTTTTTCTATTATTTGAAGTTGTTTACGCACAGGTGCATGTTTCTCTGTCTGTCTCTCTCTCTCTTATAGAAAGCAAGCCAGATATATTTTCATTTCTATTTCGCATTGAACAGTGTGGTGTCGCGACGATTATTTTAGTTGAGCGTATACAGGTTTTTTGTAAATAATAATAAAGGAACTTCGTTCCATCCAGGTGTCCCTTGACACCTCTCAAGTTTTTTTAAATTCATAATTATAAGTTATGAATGGGATGTCCAATTTCATTTTTTTTATAGAACTAGCAAATGGAACAAGCAAATGGCCCACTTGATGTTAAGTGGTAACCATCGCCTATAACAAAGCATAACCTCGTAGGTCACACACGTCAGGAACGTATCCTACGCGTGCCCTACGTGCACTGCTCTGCGTCCATCAGCTTGAGGCATGCAGATGTTCAGCCTCACGTGTCAGTAATGTCTCCCACACCCTTCAAACCTGTACACAGCGATGTTGCTTCCCGGCAGCAATAGGCATGGTGGTAGTACGCACCCCCACGAGACACACACAAAGAGCTCTACTACTACTAAAGCTGTACTTCAAAACTATAGTTCACAAGGTACTATTTATAACAGTGCAGGTGTTAAATACGGCATAATTTATTGAGATAAGAATTAACATGGTCTGAATTCGGTCGGCATTTCTATGCCTAAATGAAACGAAATACATTTACGGCAATTGTTATACACGATAAGAGCTTTGCTTAATAAGGGGCAAAATAACGCTGCATCTCCCAATATACATACTATTTTGTAGCTTGAAGTTCTACACAGCGTTTCTCAAACTTTCATCGCCCCCTTTCACTAAAAATAATGAGGTTAAAAAGTGAAAGCTCAAAGTAGATGGCACCACTATTGATCGTTCCTACACGCCGCCATATTGCATCTTTGTTTACATACTGTGACAAAAGAAAATTGCTGTTTTATATCCCGAAATGTATTCAACGTGGAGTGTTCTCCAATTAAAAGACGAGCTAAGGAATAGGAAAGCATCTACCAGTGGTAAAAAAGGCTCTCTAATTGAAAGGTAAATAACTAGACACGTATCTTATAGAAAGAGGTAAATTTCATCACAAACTTTTCAATATTCTCTTTATCGTTGTAGGCTGGAAGCCTACGACTAAAATAACCTGATTGGAATAGAGGACGAATTGGAGGATCAGTTTCCTATATTTCCTGCCATGGATAGCTTCAGGGACGTTAATGGTAGCACAAATCTGCCACCGTTGTCTAAACATCACATTCAAGAGTTTGCAGAGAGGTAAGAGATAATATCTGCTTAAATAATATAAATACCTACAACAAAATCATGGAATCATGCTACCATGATATCTTGCAAGTATTATTTTCACGCATAATTTCTTCTTATTGCAGTCAACCTACTATAATAGATGGGGTGGGCACAACATGCCTTTCTTGGACATATCATCTCTCACAAAATCCATCCATCTTTTCTTAGGCCTGCCTCTACCTTTATTATCGATAAGCCATAATCGGCAAGTCGATAAGCCATAATTTAAACTACCTAAATACACTCATCATGGTTTCTAAAAGTAGCCTATGTGTTATTCTAGATAGTTTATAAAATAATACATAACATGATATTAATTAGGGTTATTATCGTTTCAGGTTCCAAGTGCCGCCAAAAGGAAGGCTTTTGTATGAAAGTAGGTGCTTAATCACGGTTTGTGTTGCATTCAAAGCAAACTGCCTATTTTCATGCGCAATGCAAAGCACAAATGAAGAAGATACTCTGCATAGTCCTGGTGAAAATGGATCTAAGTGGCATGATAGAGGAGAGCCACTGTGAATGTGCAGCTGGAAGTGGCTTGGAAGCACATTGTAAGCATATCTTCACTGTGCTTCACGGCAAATACTTGTACAAGAATTATGATTGTGTAATAAAACCAAATTAATGCATATTAATACTTGTATTTATTTCATTAAACACTCTAAAATATCAGCACATCAGACACACAAAAAAAAATTTTGATGTAAGGGGTACAAAATTGTGATGTAATTAAAAGTGAACATGTTGAGGGATCGGTATTTCTATTTCCATTTGTACTGTTATGTGTTCTTCTTTGATTTGTGTTTCGCACATGTTCAAAGTTCCAATTCCACTTGGTCCAGGAATGGGACCATCAGAAGCAGTTTCATAAGAAAGTTTTTTCTTGCTAGCAGGTGCTCTGATCGTTGTTGTGCCGAAGGGTTTGCTGGTTTAACTTTATTATACGAAAATAAGGAAGGCACTGCAGATTTTTTCAAGAACCTATGTAGATTTTCATCACCTAGAATACAAAAAACATATAGTTAAAACACTAGGTCGGTAGATAAGTTTCGAAAAATTCAGGGTTATTGGCCTAACCCTGCATTTAGAGATAATTATTTATTTCAAATAAAAGGAATCTTACCTGTGTAAGAATTTCGTGCGTAGTAATCGTCAATTTAAAATGATTTCGACACAACCTAGAATATTTACTCGGCTGCCTGTTTTTCCTTCTTAATGCCCATTCCTTTATCCTCCCATTGTTTCCTTTGTGTCTTATCTTTAGGGAATACATGTACGCATAGGTTTTTACAATTAACAGCTGCACAGACCGTCATATTGTGGATTTATAGGACTTCGTAGCATGTTTGTTTACAAATATCGGACTGAAATGTATGGAGAATGACAAATACTTCAAAAATCTTAGGAACTATCTACAGTACTGCCCTCTTTAGTGAGCAAAAGGCAGTTTTTAACCCCATTCGTTTATCATTTCATACTAGATCATTTTCCAAATGTTTTCAGTCGTTTATCTCCGAAGAATAATTCAAATATCAAACTAGCCCACTTCTACTTACTATACGAGTATGTCCATAGGTACTAGGGCATGCTCCCGGGAAGTATCAGTATCGAAAATACCGGGAATTATCGCTGATTTTGAACTTTTCCAGTACCGGTTCTCCACGAAGGAATTCCCGATACTTTCGATACTGATGACAATGACCAATTATTGGTGTTTTCTAGTACGATATCAATAAATGACGATAAAAAACACTAGCTATGCGTTCAGTTTCACTTTTCTGTATAAATTGCTAGATATTTTGGCAAATTACAAACCTATAATTTACATCATTCAGATAATATCTCAACAATTTCGGACAAGTCAAACCGAAAATTACATGTTTATTTTACCTGAATTGAAGATTGTTTAATATTGTATTTTAGTTAGATGTTCGTTACTATTTCTGACAAAATCTGTTAGAAAAAGAACGAAAATAACATGAACGGCTTTCTTTACGAAAGATGGAAATGCTTTTACGTTCAACTTACGCCTTGCTGATATTTCGCTATATCTTTGCTGAGCTGATTTAGTTAGATAACGTACATAGTTTGTTACTGTTAGTTCTAACTGTTGATTTATTTGATGGATATTCGATTTAACTTTGATATAACCTAGCTCTGATTGTTGCGTGCACGCACTGAGAGTTTTAGTATTATAATGATGAAGAAATACGCGAAATTAATGAGAATATTTCGTGTATTTTGTGGTTGAGTGTGGGTTAATTTACGGTTCTGAATAAAAATAGTTATTTGCTATACAAGAGCGCAAAGCTGATTTTAACCGCGTGCTCAATTTTGATGACCGAGCAAGCGAAGGATTCTTCAAAATAGAATCCTAAGCGTTGGCGAAGGAATCAAAAGAGCACAAGGTGAAAAATCTTTGCACTCGAGTGCAACACGTAACTTTTCATCCCACCTCAGCGAGGAAATGCAAAAAAGAACATGGCGCGACTAAAAGTGACACACCAAAAAGGTTCAGAGTCTGAGTTTTTAACAAATTTAAAAAGGTTGTATGATAAATTCGGCACCATGCAGGTAGAAGTAAATAGGTTGTGTATTCACAAACTAAGTGAACACGATATTCTAAATTCAAATTTACTTTATCCTCTAGCGGATAAAAACGGCTTTTGCAGTCAGATTTTGAACAACAAACACACACTTTCAGAGCTGGTGGGATGAAAAGTGTTTTTTCAGTAGTTTTTCTTTCATTGTATTTATCTATACGGTCAGTTTTATAAAAAAATAAGTCAGTATCGAAAGTATCGAAATTCCCGGGAATTCCCGGTTCCGAGCCCAGTATCGGGTGAAAATTCCCGGTTCTGAGAATGGTTCCGATACTGCATGCCCTAATAGGTACCCTTTTTAACCCCCCGCATTCTTAATAGCTATGATCTTTTCAGACTCTTATCAAACTTACACGACATATTATTGACTGGCCTCTAGCTCAGTTGGTAGTAGCTCTGCCTTCTGCGCCTCAGGTCGTGGGTTCGATACCCACCGAGAACAAATATTTGTGTGGTGAACATAAATGTTTGTTCTCTGTCTGGTGTTATATTGTATTCTAAGTATGTATTTACAAAAAAAAATGTATTCAAGTATTATGTCAGCTATCCGGTTCCCATATTACAAGCTCTGCTTAGTTTGGGGCTGGGTAGTGTTGGGTGAATTGTCCACAATATTTATTTATTTATTTTTATTTATATATTTTAACCTCTCTTTAAAAAAATCTAGCAGTAATCCAACTTTTGCACATTTTTTGAAGCTCTTCTACCCTCGAACTCTTGTCCAGCTTATTTTTAATGAATCATTTCATCTCCATTGAACCTCCGGACTAGAATTATTTGTTATAAAGCATTAAAAAAACTGCAACCCTACGAACCTGAAAAGAATCCGTCCCTATAATCTGAAAGGTGCTGTGGTCCAGTATATCAATGAGAGGAGTGAGTACTGCGTTCTTCTTGTCCTTGATCCTCTGCAGCAGGGGCCGCAGCCAGTCGGGCTCGCCCTCGCAATGCGCGTCCAGGAAGACGAGGACGTCGCTCGTGGAGGCCCGCGCGCCGACTACACGCGCTTTTATCAATCCTTGTCTGGAATATTTAAAATTAGTTCTAGTATTATAATATTTATGTTAGTTTTAATGCATATTATGTGTTTAAATATAGACCAGAAGGCCTACCACAAGCCTGTGTGTGCCTGTATGCCTGTGAGTCTGTGTGTGTTGACGAAATAAATCCCACGTCAAAACGTCACACACACAGTATAATACACTGGTCTAGGTGCCAGTTCCACGCGACCAAGCGTAGAAGAACAGGCAACAAACTACGGCTCGGTTCCTACCGTTTTATTATCTGATCCTTTTACAAATCATAAATAGTCTAAAATAATAGCAGTGAAGTTTTCTTCTTTCTTTCATGAAGGGCTCATTCTATTTCTGCCGTAGAGCTGCATTGCTGTGTTTCGGTTGGAAGGGTGTGGGTGAGATTACTGACATTGTTCTATTAGCTAGTTGTGTGAAAAAAAAGTAATATTTGTTAAGACCCCCTCACCCCCACCCCCCAAATGGGATTGGATGAGAATGAGACTCAGATTTGGCCAATTTAGGTTTATTGGCCGCGTTTGCTCCATGACGTGCCCTATGGTCTGCTGAAACATGGTTTTCTTTCAAACTTACAGCTACAGTAAGTAGGTAACCTTATATTGTTAGAGGACAATTTATTATTAAATCTAAATATTAGTAGATAGGCATCCAAACGTCACGTTTTAAAGCGTCACGATTTCACGTTTTCTATATTTAATGTGAGACAGTTTTATAGGCTATTTTTTTTTATGTAACTAGCTACTATATACTCCTGAGAGAACAAACATACGGCCCACCTGATGTTAGGTGGTAACCATCGCCTATAACAAAAGAATGCCTCGTACGTAGGTCACGCACATCACTGTCCTGCGTCCATTAACTGGAGGCATACAGATATTCAGCCTCACGTGCCAGTAATTAAACCGGCACCCATACCCTTCAAACCGAAACACAGCAATGCTGCTTCACGACAGAAATAGGCATGGTGGTAGTACTTCCCCGGACGAGCCCTTCACAAAGAGCTTTACTACTACTGCTGCGGCTGGTTGGCTGGCTGGCGTCCTAGGTTGCTCACCGAACAGGTAGCCTCAGGATGCGGATGAGGCCGGGTGGCAGACGCGTCCTCACGTAATGGCTGAGCTTGTCTTTCAGCTCGGCGAGATGGGAGCTGTCATCCACGAGGATTATCTCCTTCAGGTACACATAGGTTGATGCCGGGTCCTGGCCGGGGTAACCTGAGGGCAAAATAAATGTAAAATGTGACGATCTGGAAATCGTCACATTTTAATCTGGAATTTACACATTTTTACTCCACGAGCACGCTCCAGAGGGTCCGCAGCACCACGGAGTACGGCTCGTTGTGGAAGATCTATAGGTATTACCGAGTGTCATAGTCCGTCCGGCCCTGTCCCGGTAGTTGGCCTGTGCGTGCCACGGACGGTCGCGCCGGCAGCTGGCGAGCACGCTCCAGAGGGTCCGCAGCACCACGGAGTACGGCTCGTTGTGGAAGATCTATAGGTATTACCGAGTGTCATAGTCCGTCCGGCCCTGTCCCGGTAGTTAGCCTGTGCGTGCCACGGACGGTCGCGCCGGCAGCTGGCGAGCACGCTCCAGAGGGTCCGCAGCACCACGGAGTACGGCTCGTTGTGGAAGATCTATAGGTATTACCGAGTGTCATAGTCCGTCCGGCCCTGTCCCGGTAGTTGGCCTGTGCGTGCCACGGACGGTCGCGCCGGCAGCTGGCGAGCACGCTCCAGAGGGTCCGCAGCACCACGGAGTACGGCTCGTTGTGGAAGATCTATAGGTATTACCGAGTGTCATAGTCCGTCCGGCCCTGTCCCGGTAGTTGGCCTGTGCGTGCCACGGACGGTCGCGCCGGCAGCTGGCGAGCACGCTCCAGAGGGTCCGCAGCACCACGGAGTACGGCTCGTTGTGGAAGATCTATAGGTATTACCGAGTGTCATAGTCCGTCCGGCCCTGTCCCGGTAGTTGGCCTGTGCGTGCCACGGACGGTCGCGCCGGCAGCTGGCGAGCACGCTCCAGAGGGTCCGCAGCACCACGGAGTACGGCTCGTTGTGGAAGATCTATAGGTATTACCGAGTGTCATAGTCCGTCCGGCCCTGTCCCGGTAGTTGGCCTGTGCGTGCCACGGACGGTCGCGCCGGCAGCTGGCGAGCACGCTCCAGAGGGTCCGCAGCACCACGGAGTACGGCTCGTTGTGGAAGATCTATAGGTATTACCGAGTGTCATAGTCCGTCCGGCCCTGTCCCGGTAGTTGGCCTGTGCGTGCCACGGACGGTCGCGCCGGCAGCTGGCGAGCACGCTCCAGAGGGTCCGCAGCACCACGGAGTACGGCTCGTTGTGGAAGATCTATAGGTATTACCGAGTGTCATAGTCCGTCCGGCCCTGTCCCGGTAGTTGGCCTGTGCGTGCCACGGACGGTCGCGCCGGCAGCTGGCGAGCACGCTCCAGAGGGTCCGCAGCACCACGGAGTACGGCTCGTTGTGGAAGATCTATAGGTATTACCGAGTGTCATAGTCCGTCCGGCCCTGTCCCGGTAGTTGGCCTGTGCGTGCCACGGACGGTCGCGCCGGCAGCTGGCGAGCACGCTCCAGAGGGTCCGCAGCACCACGGAGTACGGCTCGTTGTGGAAGATCTATAGGTATTACCGAGTGTCATAGTCCGTCCGGCCCTGTCCCGGTAGTTGGCCTGTGCGTGCCACGGACGGTCGCGCCGGCAGCTGGCGAGCACGCTCCAGAGGGTCCGCAGCACCACGGAGTACGGCTCGTTGTGGAAGATCTATAGGTATTACCGAGTGTCATAGTCCGTCCGGCCCTGTCCCGGTAGTTGGCCTGTGCGTGCCACGGACGGTCGCGCCGGCAGCTGGCGAGCACGCTCCAGAGGGTCCGCAGCACCACGGAGTACGGCTCGTTGTGGAAGATAATCACCACGGACGCGGACGGTAGCTCGGCGTCGTACAATACGTGACTGCATGATGGGTTGCGAAGGTCTAGAAGTTACGTACATAATAATATACATGAAAGTTCCAAGTAATTCAATTAGGCTAGGTGAGTCTAAGGTGGCGTAGGATCCTTATTAGAGCAAGAGCAAGAAAATGATAATGTCGATTATTTTAATGTGTTAGTAACTGCTTATCAGACTATGTACCTAAGTATAGAAAAGTGTCTTTGCCATAACTATAGTGAAACTACTTTAATATGTTATTATATGTTACAGGGAATGTATTTAGTAATAAGGAAAACTAAAGCTTTTATTTGCATAACTCGTACGGAGAGACTCTGTCCATACTTATCCCAAACCCATGAAATGTAGGTATTAGATTAAGTTTTTTAAAATAACTTAAGGCCAGCTGAAACGCTATCAAATATGACATCGATATTTAACAGCGTTTCAGGTGATCGCCATCGCCTAGATATGCGCAGGCCTTTACTGTGGTAGTATATACTAAATAATCACTGGTGATAATATTTACACAGCCGCAGAGAGCCAGTAAATGGTACCTTTGACAGTTCTGTTGTAGGCGATGCGATCGCTCAAATACACGTTCATAGCGAGTTGTTTCTCCGACTCCTCGCCCTTCATCTTGTCGTCTCCCGCGAGGTAGGCCGCCTCGCCGCCCTCGCCCAGCCCCGGGACTATCCTGGCCTCGTCTTCCGCGATCTGCCTCTCGTACTCCTCCTCGAGAGGACTCATGGAGGCAGACGCGGAGCGCTTCCCACCGCGCTTCCCGCCTAACAGCCCCAATATGGTCACCACTAGCACCAGCAGCAGGGTTACTTTAGCTATGTAATAGCATTTTCGCCGCGGAAGATATACCATGATTTGTATTTGTTTTGAAACACCGCAAGTGCGGCGAGCGACGCGGCTGGCGAACGACTGACTTTAAATTTAATATTTTCATTTCAGTACATAAACTACAGATTAATTACTGACTACACATAAAAATAAACAAAATCAAAAACCTTTTGAGTGTTAGGTCTGTCGCGCACCTCAGTAGTTCACCCCCGCCTTGAACTAAGATCTGATGATCGCAGCCCACCTACATTATGTATGGATTTGCCTCTGACTACTCCCCACTAATTTGGTTTTAACAAAGTTTTATTTCAATTAGCCAATTTGTTGCAGTTACATGCTTGGACTAGCCTCTGACGACCTACTAACTGGATAAGGAACTACGTATTCAAATTAAAATAACAATCTAGGAAAAGAACTTGCCTCCTAGAATGCTCACCGAAAAACTATTATTAATTTAAAAACATAGAAAATTACAAATAATACGAGTACCTACATTTTACAAATTGTAAAAAAAAGCAAAAAACGTGAAGCTATTTGCAGACCTGTTGCATACGATCTAGAGCACAGGTTCCCAAACTTTTGGTTCTAATAGACCACTTTCAAAATATTGCTGGTTCCGGTGGACCCCCTGCTCTGCAGTTACATTTCTACTACATTCCCAGTCGACAAAAAATATGGAGATTAGATATAAAGGACATTTGTGTTGCGACTCAGTTCTTACTACGAATAAACAGGTTCCGAAAAAAGTTTTTTCAAGTAACAGTCGTTAAGCTTCCTATAATTATTATACTTACTACAGTATGGGGTTCTTCAAAAAGGGCGTTTTAAAATATTTAAAGGATCAGCACCGCGCGAGTGATGCCTCTGGTATTGCAAGCGTTCATAGACTACGGTAACCGCTTTCCATCAGGTGGGCCGTATGCTTGTTTGCTAACTTAGTTGTATAAAAAAAAAAATATACTTAGCTGCCTACATTGATTGGTCAACTCAAGCCAATATATTAGTTCTTCACTATCGGAACCAGAAAAAATGGACCCCGCTTACGAATTAAATTGTGAACCCTGATTTTTTGTCACGCCATCGTAGACCCCCATCGTGCCTCCCGTGGACCCCTGGGGGTCCACCTGCAGCGCTAGCACACGGGGAGGATAAGTTGTCTTTCCGCCTTTTTGATCTACTTGACAGTAGAAATAATTCTCATAACCACCTTACATAGCACGGCAACAGGGAAAAGGGATAAAATGTTTCCACTTGACGTTTATCGTTGACATTATGTCTCGCTATTCCCGCTTCCTACCATGGACTAGGGAAAAGGTGGATAAAATAAATACTCTCCGTTTGACGTAAGACAGAGAATAACTATCACCAAACTTGAAGGTGGGTATTAACGTATATCTCCTCGTTTACTTGTGTTTATAGGATAGGATAATACAAAGGTTTGAACCAAGCTGTAAGTTTGTTGCCTGCTGCGAGGAACTGAGCACCCTAAATTCACTTATATAGCTTTCAAAGACGTGATCATTGTGATTTGATTGTATCAATTTGTAACGTAGGTAATTATTAAATAAAAATACAAGATAATTATAAAATGGGTTTATATTTTAATCACTCTCTCTCTCTCTGGGAATAACTGAAAAGAGAAAAAAAAGTACTTATTAAAAACACATTAAAAAAAAATACAGGAGACTCTGGATAAGCCTTGGAGCCATGGCTAATGACACCTGACCTAAACGCTGCACCTAACTGTGCCGCCGAAAAATATAGCCAATGGCATTGCCAAGTTAGGAACTGTGTGGAAAGAGCCAATGGTTGCCTAAAAGGCACATTCCCTAGGCATTGATAGGGTGCTGCACTACGACCCCAAAAAGGCTTCACAAATAATTTACAGTTGTGCGACAATATACAATATCATGATTCAATATAGGTTAAATTGTACCTGTTTTGTTTTTGCTATTGAATTAGCTTCTGCCAATATCTTATTTTGCTCCGACAGCAGCTTGTTGTGCTCACCCAGCAATGATACTATGCTCTGAAAGATAAATTAAATTATACACAAATATACCACACATTATATAATGTAATTGTACCTGTAAGTATACCTACCTAAAGGTACGCCTACAAATTAACTAAATACCTGTGTATTTTAATAGACTTATGCCAAAATGGATTACCTTCCCTGGAACGGAGAATGCAAGGCGGAAAATATCGACTGGGTTTCAAGAAAAACATGGCCATTATAGTGAGTTTAATTATGTTACATTTATTAAAAAAAAGAAATAAATGAAGAACAGATTCCTATTTATTTATTTGTTCATTTCAGAGTCCCAATGGAGAACTTGGAGTCGACAGATGAAGTTAGTCCCAGACTATATGTCCCAGACACCGAGCAAACAAGTTTACTTCAAGTAGCGCGCTCCAAAAGAGAAACAATTATCTCAACATATTTTAATAATTAAATTTCTCCACTTAATTTTACCTGTTTTGTTTTTGCTATTGAATTAGCTTCTGCCAATATCTTATTTTGCTCCGACAACAGCTTGTTGTGCTCACCCAGCAATGATACTATGCTCTGAAAGATAAATTAAATTATACACAAATATACCACACATTATATAATATAACACACATTACCCAAATTAACACTAAAAGCATTGTTACTTGTAAAAGTTCATTATTTTTCTTGCTGAAGCTGGGGAAAAGCATCATGCGGCCGGGTAGGTCTGTTCAGGCGTGGTGGTTGTTGGGGTGTGCGGGATGTGCTGGGAGGAGCTATATTTTCCTCATTCTCTAGGATATGTCCTGAAGAATGAGGAACATTTATGATCGGAGTCTCAGTTAATTGGGATGGTGTGGGCAGAATGAAAGGAGGAGAGATGGGAATGGATTGAGATGGCGGGGGCAGAATTAATTCTTCATTGAATTCACCCTGTTACAAAAAAACTCAATGTTAACCCAATAAAAATGCATTCACACAATTGTGTTTCTTACTTACACTAATTGCCCCTATGGTGGACTCTGCTGGCCCAATCCCAGTCGAACTTTCATGCCCTATTGTGTCCAAAATCTTTTTGGCGATTTCAGACGCAACAGGGATGTCCGTCGCATTGCCAGCAACGTCATGTGCTAATGCATTTAATGCATTTTCATGACGTGCATTTTTTTTTAGGTCCTTCCATGTCTGTAATTAAACAAGATGGGTACTTTTATTATTAAGTGTAGGTATATTAGTATGTAAATTAATATGTTTATTTCCACATACATGAGTTTTCCACATATTAATGATGAGCACTGGTGGTTTAGTGGTAGTGGCCCCACCTTCTGATCCGAAGGTCGTGGGTTCAAATCCAGCCAACCAATGAGTTTTTCTGTCGAAAAATTTATGTGCACTATGCCAGTACTCTGTAAACCGGCTCTGTCGGAAGACCAGTGTTGGTTGCTAGCCAACCAACACATGCTGAGCCAGAGACCGTATTGCGACGCACAAAGCTCACTTCTGTAGTCTATTGATAAGTTGTTAAGTTTATATTGTAAGTGTGAGTTTTGCTTCGCAAATAAAAATAATTTTTCTTTTTCTTTTCTTTTCTTACTCTCAAAACGGTGAAGGAAAACATCGTGAGGAAACCGGCGTGTCGCAGAACCTAAAAAAGTTCAAGCAACACATGTCAAGGGTCACGCAAAAATGGGCCCACCAGCAGCCTACTTGCGGAAAAATCCTGCCCGCACATCAAGTGCGGGTTATAAAATTTGACGATTTTTTCCACATACATAACTATAGCTATTATTCGGGGTAGAAAGTTAGTACCTTTCTGTAGTAATGTGCCCTACTATGCTACCAGGCATACATCAACTTCGAGGCATACCGATGTTAAGCCTCATGTGCCTGTAAGTACAACGGCAACTACAATCTTCAAACTGAAGCACAACGTTGCTGCTTGGCGGCAGAAAATTGCATGGTGGCATCTATATATAGATAGGTACTAAATTTAATCTGTTACCTGCTTCCACTGGTCGACCGTTCTGTCTGGCCCATAATTTTTAAGCAGTAGTTTAAGTTTATGCCAATGGGCCTCAGCTCTTCTGGGTCCTGGAGGCCCAGTAAACTCTCCAGCCGCCATATGCTCGTTGGTAGACATGTAGTCTACCAACATTCGTATTTGAGTCTTGTTGCTTCTCGATCTATTAAAATGAAACAAAAACGGTCGTTACTCAGGTTTATGCTGTATTATCGTTTGGTGCACTATCTACTAGGTACAACGCTGGTGGTCTTCCGTAACGCCGAAGTACAAACAAAGGCAGCCACTGCGGTGTACAGCACCATGCACAGAACAAGATACGTGAGCAATGTTGGGTCGTGGAGGGTCATGCTCACAAATTAATTGTAATTTCCTTTGTATTTAAAATGAAACTTACTTTTTCCCACTCATCGCACTATTTTTTTGTCTTCCGTTTTTTTTTTTCCGTTTTATTTTTTATTGTATTATTTATATTATTGTTTTATTTTTCCGTTTTATTTTTTCGTCTCGTCTCGTTTATTCCACAACATAGATTATTTATAATCTTTTATAGAAGAAATGTTTGATGTATTGAACAAAATATTGATGATTGATGCGTCAATATTGATTAATTTTCTTATAGTGACAACAATGAACTATGAAATCTTCGAAACGCTATTCCCACCGCTTTTCCCCATGGATACGCTATCCACAGGCGAGGTCATGCTCGGAGGTCGATTATAGCTGACAGCGAGCGGGGAAAAGTTTTTATCCTTTCCCGGGGATAACTTATCCTTCCCGTGATCCCGTGTGCTAGCGCTGCTGGACCACGTTGGGAACCAATGAATGATATTAAGCAGCTTGAATTAAATAAAAAAAATCCTTGCTGAAAGCGCCATCTCTTGACGAGTAGCGAGAATTTTTTTTGTACTACCACCACCCTGTCTACGCACCACCCCTACATAAAATGCGAGTGATGCAATTCACAGATTAGAACAGCGTTTTTGCCCTGGTTTTTGCTTTTCTGTGATGCAATTCACATCGCCCTTGGAGGAAGAATATTTATTACAGCACTGCTAACTTCCTTGACACAGCCTCATCCAGTCAGTAAACCCTGCCTGCATTAGAGTCTGTGCATTAAGCACAGCTGTTTTCTGAAAATAAATAGTTCATTCACTCATTCGTTCATGTTTTGATGTCAATTTGTTTTTAATACAAAATTTAATGATTTTCTCAGTTTCTCATTGAAATTATGGATTCCAACGATATTCTGGACGATAAGGACAGTGGTCCTGAAGTCCAGATCAATATCCCGACCTCCGTGATGAGCAGGATCGAGGAACTGATGGGCGGAACGGAACAGTTCGACAGTGAAGAAGTGCGTACACGTTTTACCATCCTTCTTTTAATCACTGCTGCCTTCTGGGATAGTTTGTAGACTGTTCATATCTTAGATACCCTGTAGAAGTTTGCTGCTGGACGAAAGCGACCTAACTATGTACTAACAGTAATATTTTCTCCATCAACATCGGTTAATGTTGTCGGTTCTTCGAACGGGAGGCTATTACTATGCTTCGGGCTGTTAATATTTAGTAAAAGCAGCTAGTATAACAATTTTGTTTTACACAATGATCAAATGTTTGTGCAGTTGCTATGTGAAACATTTTCAAAAAGAATTTATAATATACGGTTTATAATAAGGTATGGTATATTGACCGTTGATTTCTCATCACATGCATTTTGTAACTAAAGTGATGTCAAGAAATCATGATTGTGTCTTTTGATGGCTAAAACTATTAGCATGTCAGTATACCTTGAGGCTGGCAACAAACATAGAGTTTCCCCTTAAGGTTTATACAGTGGATATGTTATGAAACACTTACAATTCTAGAATGTGTCGGGCCATAAACTGAATGAGGTTCCTAAAGCTTCTTTCGTTATTCCAGTTCGATGCAGTAGCATACATAAACAAGATATTCCCGACGGAGCAGTCTCTGTCGGGCGTGGAGTCTGCGCACGCGCGCTGCGAGTTCCGACTGCACGGCGTCGAGCAAGACATCCGGCGCCTCGTGCGGGCCCAGGCCGGCCAGCGCAGCGCCGGCCTGCGGGCACTCGCCAGCGCGCGCCACGCCATAGCCGAGCTGGCCCTGCAGGTAACTAGTGCAGACATCCGGCGCCTCGTGCGGGCCCAGGCCAGCCAGCGCAGCGCCGGCCTGCGGGCACTCGCCAGCGCGCGCCACGCCATAGCCGAGCTGCCCCTGCAGGTAACTAGTGCAGACATCCGGCGCCGAGTGACCAGCAGTGAAGTTCCAGTGTGTGACTCCAACTTAATGAGACGTAGACGTCCGACATAAACAATAATTTGAGAGAAAACAAAGCTTAAAACCGACCCATTTCCAGGTAGCAGACATAAACAAGAAAGCCGAGCGAAGCGAGAGCATGGTCCGCGAGATAACCTGCGAGATAAAGCAGCTAGACTGCGCCAAGTCCAACCTGACGGCCGCCATCACAGCGCTCAACCATCTCCACATGCTGTCGGGCGGGGTGGACCAGCTGATGGCGATGACGAAGGCGCGGCAGTATAAGGAGATCGCTCTGCCTATGCAGGCTATCATGGAGGTCAGTGGCAAGGTCACTTGAAGTTAAGGTCACTCTAGGTCAAGGTTACTTTAGGTCAAGGTCACTTAAGCTCAGGCCACTTGAAGTTAAGGTCACTTTAGATTAAGGACACTTTAGGTCAGGCCACTTTAAGTTAAGGTCACTTTAGGTCTAGTTCACTTCGGTTTAAGTCACTCAAGGACAAGGCCGTTTGTGGTCAAGGTCACTTTTGAGGTCAGTGCATTGAAACTTCATTCAATTATTGCAGGTACTACAACACTTCTCCCTATACAAAGACATTCGCGAGGTGTCGCAGCTCAGGGAGCGAGTCAGAGCTATCCGCGAACAGCTCACACAACAGATCCTAGACGACTTCAAGCAGGCGTTCACTGGTGAGCTGGTTTTTTAGAATCAAACACTGTGCGTGTGTTTGATTCATATAAATGTTTTTTTCTGTGTAGGGATTAAAATTGAACTCAAGGCCTGGAGAGCAGAAAGCAGAGCTAACTACTACCAACTGAGCTATAAGGGCTGTCTTTTCTATTCCAAGTGCAGTTGGCCGAATTAGAATGTGTATAATTCGTAGTTTTGTTGTCACGTCTAGTGTCACAATATTGTAACGGAGACTTAGGTATAAACTCTGAATTTGCTTTTAGGTTCACCTATATTCATTTATTCATTGCCTCATGTGTTTTATAGGTTTTTTTAGGTTAAATTAAGTTATTTTGAGTGTTTGCCCAAAACACTCAAAATATAGGTAAACGTATAAGCAAGTTCAGAGTGTTAATGTGCAAAATGTGCATTGCCATTGACTGCCATGTTGCGGCATTACTTATTTGCGGATAACGGGGCTGATTATATTATATTCTATTCTATAAGTGAGTGTGTGTACATCGAGTAAGCATTAGTGGTTGCAGCGGGCAGCAAGAGCGGCGTCTCGCACCGCCAGCTCGCGGAGGCATGCGGTGTGGTCGACATCCTGGAGCCCAACGTCAAGGAGGAGCTGCTGGCGTGGTTCCTCGACACGCAGCTACAGGTATCAACCTATTTCATTTATTGACGTGACGACGTCTTATAATTCCATGGAACCGGCTGCACGAAAAAACATGACGTCATGCGGCGTACCTCGCTCTGAGGCGTTCCATTGCGCGGCTTGAAGTGCAAGCGAGAGCGCGGAACGAGCGACAAAGAGGCACGCACGGCCTCCGCGTTCGGCAGCGTTCGACATCTGTCTCTCTCCTACTTGAGTGAGCGATGCGTCCGCGTGGACAGCTGGATGACGTTGGCACCTTCAAATAAAAGGAGGGAAAGTTGTAAAAGGATTGTTAGTGACTAAATGAAATGAAATGTATGCATATAATGTGTTATGCGCAGGAGTACCGGCACCTATTCTCTCCGGAGCAGGAGTGCGCGTGGTTGTCGCACGTGGAGCGCCGCTACGCGTGGCTCAAGCGGCACCTCCTCGCCTTCGAGCAGGGCGCCGGCGGCCTCTTCCCCGCGCCCTGGGGCCTCAGCCAGCGGGTAGCCGCCGCCTTCTGCGAGGTAACTGCTCACAGAGGGCCTCTTCCCCGCGCCCTGGGGCCTCAGCCAGCGGGTAGCCGCCGCCTTCTGCGAGGTAACTGCTCACAGAGGGCCTCTTCCCCGCGCCCTGGGGCCTCAGCCAGCGGGTAGCCGCCGCCTTCTGCGAGGTAACTGCTCACAGAGGGCCTCTTCCCCGCGCCCTGGGGCCTCAGCCAGCGGGTAGCCGCCGCCTTCTGCGAGGTAACTGCTCACAGAGGGCCTCTTCCCCGCGCCCTGGGGCCTCAGCCAGCGGGTAGCCGCCGCCTTCTGCGAGGTAACTGCTCACAGAGGGCCTCTTCCCCGCGCCCTGGGGCCTCAGCCAGCGGGTAGCCGCCGCCTTCTGCGAGGTAACTGCTCACAGAGGGCCTCTTCCCCGCGCCCTGGGGCCTCAGCCAGCGGGTAGCCGCCGCCTTCTGCGAGGTAACTGCTCACAGAGGGCCTCTTCCCCGCGCCCTGGGGCCTCAGCCAGCGGGTAGCCGCCGCCTTCTGCGAGGTAACTGCTCACAGAGGGCCTCTTCCCCGCGCCCTGGGGCCTCAGCCAGCGGGTAGCCGCCGCCTTCTGCGAGGTAACTGCTCACAGAGGGCTGGAAACTGATGCGATCTGGAAGTAGTATCTAGAGGTTTATTAGGTAATAGGTAATGAGTGACAATGCGTGTTGTTCGGTGGTGTTCAGTTCACTTTGGACAACCTTTTTATGCCGCGTGCGCTGGCGTCGCACGCGGATATTGACGGAAACTAATAAATTAGCGATGCTGATAGGTAAGTGAAAGGTGGTTTCAATGTTAAACGATAGGATAGCGTTAACAAGGGCTAAAATGTTCAGTGGTTAAAAGTTCTCAGAACATATCTAAAATTATAAAAGACGGTAAATTTTCAGAAAATGCCTTAAAAATAATAGGTAAAAGTAAAGAAATACGGACTGGTTTCCACAAGTACTAGGCTTTTTACGTTTGACACGTTCGTGTTGCTTGAACAGCCAACTTGAACATGCCGGTTTTCCTCATGATGTTTTCCATCACCGTTTTGGGAGTACTGGCATAGTGCACATAAATTTTTCGACAGGAAAACTCATTGGTGGACTGGATTTGAATCCACGACCTTAGGATCGGAAGGCGGGCTCGCTACCACTAGACAACCAGTGCTCCTTAGAGAAAGAGGCTTTACGCGTTTAGAATATCAACCAACTCTATAATTATGATCGTAGAGTATAAACCCTACATGTATGCAACTGGCCTCTCAGCTCAGTTGGTAGTAGCTCTGCCTTCTGCGCCATAGGCCGTGGGTTCGATTCCCGCCGAGAACAAATATTTTTGTGGTAAACGCAAATGTTTGTTCTCTGTCTGGATGTTTTATTGTATTCTAGTATTTACAAAAAAATCTATATACGTTTGAATATCAGCTATCTGGTTCCCATAGTACAAGCTCTGCTTAGTTTGGGGCTAGATAGTGGTGTGTAGATTGTCCATAATATTTATTTATTTATTTAATGGTTATCGTCAGATGACGCGAGACGAGCTCAGCAAGATAATGACGTCACGTCGCAACGAAGTGGACGTCAAGTTACTTCTGTACGCGATCCAGAAGACGTACAACTTTGAACTGTTGCTGCACAAGAGATTTGTTGGTGAGTCTAGCACCTAGTTAGATATAATATAAGAATAAGAATTACGTTTATTTCTAAACAAACAAGACATACAGTTATTTGTAATATCTATTACTAGTCTGGAAGAGATCACTCTTAAGCGATAAGACATAATAATTTTAAAACACATATGTTTCAAATTATTGTTACTTGTTTTTCCATTGTTAGTTTTAAGGTGTGCAATAAAGAATTTTCTTATTCGAATCTACTAGTACTAATACAATTTTATTGCCTTTTAGTTCCAGAAACGGCACCTGAATCTGGAAATAATAGGCAACTCTAGGCAATAGACACAGACTGGAGCTTTACCTTCCGTGCTAGTTAACAAACAATTTGGAGGTTTGCAAACAGTAGAGCTTGCGAGTGCAATCTTTTCAAGTCCTAGTGCAGGTCCATTGTATATCTTATTTTTTTGTATAACTCAATTGTAGGAAAAAATATTTTGTATCTTAATACAAAAATTGTATTTTTGTATTAAGATACAAAATTTACTGGTTTGAATTTAAGCAAGTGCCAAATTCTGAGCTGCTTTTTTAGTTCTCTCTCAACATTGCATCCGCGGGGTGACTCAGCTCAGAGAGCGAGTCAGAGCTATCCGTGAGCAGCTCTCACTACAGATAGCTTCTAAATCAAAATATGTAACTTGTTTGAATTTGAAGTCATCTACAGATGTAAGGACATTATTATAGGCAAAAACGGGTATTTATCGCGATTACTTTTATTATTTTAAGAACATTTACGAAATTAAATAAAACAAATCAAGAGCAAGGGAGACAAATTCTGATGGAACTCAGAATAAATGGAATGGTGTTTTCAGGTACGGAGCTCGGCACAGAGACTCAGATCACTCCAACTGAGAAAGGGACAGCATTTGAAGACGATGTTAAAGATGTAAGGGATGCTCTTAAAATAGTTAAATACTGATTAAAAACATTCTTATTAGAGTTAAAACATTCAAGTAAAGGTTCATGTAGTAAAATAAAGTAAGGGCGGTTTTCCAACTACGGAATAACGCAAAATGTCGAATAAAAAATGACAGTCTTCGTTTTTGCATAGAAAAGTTATAGTTATTTTTTTATCTGACTGATAAAAATTAGGTTTAAAGTCCAAACATTCAAGTCAACAATGTTGTCACATTCAAGTCACAAAGTCAAAATTGTGTTTTAATGTTTGAGTATATAACGGATTCGTTTTCTGTCATTTTGGGAAGTCTCATAGCTTTTCCATTAAAATTTCGGTGGTATTTTAACCAACATTACTTGAGGTCTTAGCTTAAAGTGTTAGCAGTTGGAATGAAAGTGTATTATGTGACATTCTGATTTAAACGAAGATGTTTCTGATGGTTTTGAAAAAAGACGACCGCCATTCGTTTTCGAAGCCAATTAGGGCCGACTTGTCTATTGATTGACTTGACTAGAAACTATTTTATTTATGTAATATATCCTCACTCGACACTGGCAAAATTAATCCAAAATGGACAGATGCCATTTATTAAGAAGAAGAGTATTTGTGACATGTATGTGTTGTGTAGTCGAGCAGTGACCCCTTGCTCCCGGGCGCGGAGTCGGCGTGGGCGGGCCGCATCGGCGCCTGCTTCGAGCCGCATCTCTCGCTCTACATCAATAGTCTGGACTCTAATCTGAGGCAACTGTTGGATACCTTCGTACAGGTGAGTGTTGCGTGAGACGAGTCTAGTTGCAAAGTGAACCAGCTCTCTTCAGCTCAGAGAGATGTAGTGATTGTGTTCTGTAGATTTTGAATTTTGTTGCTCAATTACGCCTTAACTGATACACAGATTTAGATGAAATTATGAACAAATATAGATTTGAAACCGAATTAACATAGATACTATCATCAAAATATTTAAATTTAAAAAAACTTGATAAACCGACTTTATGGCTGATTTGAACCGATTTAATGGAGTTTCTATGAGACCAATCTGGAAAGGGTCTGATATACCTTAATTGGTTCATAAGATTAAATGACGAAGTTATGCTGCAACAAACATAAAAAAACAACCGACTTGAAACCCTCCTCCTTTTTATTTGAAGTCGGTTAAAAATAATCAAGAACATGAAAAAAGAACTTCTATGCGACCATATCACACTAATAATTGATTATCCTCCTGACTATGTGGCCAGACGAGTTAAGGCCTGGCTGGTATGCCAATATTTATAAACCGGCACAAATTCTGAAACCTATACCAATCTCTTCTTATTTAAGAGCAACGCTCTTGTCGGCGTAATGTATGCATTTTTCTCCAGGTATTTCTTTTGAGGGCAACCTCCTTGACCTCCTTATACGACATGACGGCGATCTTTGCTTTCATTTGGCTCATGTAGCTTATCCTTGGTCTTCCTCTTCCTCTCTTTCCTTCTACCTTTCCTTCGATAATTAATATTTCTGATAAAGCTGTCATGTCGTACAAGATGGCCAATTATCTTTCCTCTGCGTCACTAAATATTGGCATACCAGCCAGGCCTTAACTCGTCTGGCCACATAGTCAAGGAAACAGCAATAATTGTTTGTTTGTGTATTAGGATGCAAAAGCGTCGAGTGTGTCGGATGCGGGTGTGAATGCGGGTGGTGCGGGTGCGGGTGCGGGTGCGGGTGCGGGTCGCGGCGCGGTGCTGGCGTCGTGCGCGGATCTGTTCCTGCTGTACAAGAAGTGTCTCGTGCAATGTGCCCGCCTCACGCGCGGGGAACCCATGATCGGTACAATACTATAACAATACCTCTGTTGAAAGCTCTGCCTTCAGATATAACAGATATAAACTTGACTGCCTTCACAGCTCAGTTGGTATTAGCTCTGCCTTCTGCGTGGGTTCGACCGGTGACATAAACCAGAAAGAATAGAGGTCAAGTAGTCAGCCTTGTGGTACACCCGATGAGAATAATCTCGCAAGAGACTTCACGAAATCTTACTAGTTGCAAGCGGTTTTGGAGATATTAATTACACCATCTTTACAGAGACCCACAAATCCGGGCATGACTATTTTTTAAATCAGTAGATCATGATTGACTGTATCAAACGCTTTGGAAAAATCTATATAAACTGCATATACTTCAAATGCTTCTTTGTTGAAATGTGTGTTCTATGTTATTGCAGAATTATCAGGCGTATTCCAGAAGTATCTGCGTGAATACGCGAGCTGCGTGCTGCAAGCCGCGTTACCGCCGTCTCCCTCGCACGCTAGCGCCCTCTCGCTCGCACTCGGCGGGCACACGGTGCCGAGCCTCGTGTCTAACTTGCACACGCTGCTCAATGAAGGCTCGCATCCTGACGCTAGGTATGTGCCCTCTCCCTCGCACGCTAGTGCCTTCTCACTCACACACCGTGCCAAGCCGAGAGATTTTAAGATCGTTTTTCATTGTTTACAATAATGACATTTACTCCCACAGATACACAAAACAAGAGATATCAAAAATCACCAGCGTCATCACTACATCGGAGTATTGCCTGGAGACGACGGTCCACCTCGAGCAAAAGCTGAAGGAGAAAGTGTTGCCATCTCTTGTCGACAAGATAGACCTAACGCCAGAACAAGACCTCTTCCACAAAATCATCTCCAACTGCATCCAGATGCTCGTCCAGGATCTGGAGATGGCTTGCGAGCCGGCATTGCAAGCCATGACGAAGATATCCTGGCTCCATTTCGACAATGTCGGCGATCAGAGCTCATACGTGACCCAAATCATAATGCATCTCAAAAACTCAGTCCCCAACCTTAGAGATTACCTTTCCAGCTCCAGAAAGTACTTCACTCAGTTCTGTATTAGATTTGCGAATTCATTCATTCCTAAATTCATTCAAAACATATACAAATGTAAGCCGATTTCCACGGTGGGCTCCGAACAGTTGCTATTAGACACGCACATGCTAAAAACTGCGTTATTAGAGCTGCCATCTATCGGCTCCGATGTGAAACGACCCGCGCCGGCAACTTACAGCAAAGTAGTTGTCAAACTTATGACGAAAGCGGAGATGATTCTCAAACTGGTAATGGCGCCTTTGGACGGGAATTTAGAAGGATTTGTGACACAATTTGTGCAGTTACTGCCCGAATCAACGCTGGTAGAGTTCCATAAGGTTCTAGATATGAAAGGTGCGAAGCTATCTAAGGTACAAATGGGAGCATTGGACAGTAGTTTTAAGGAAAAAACTAAAGTTGATGCTAAGTAATATATTTTTTGGTCGATGGTGGCTTAAAATCGTTCTTCCTGGATTTGTGTACAGAAAACCTATGCAGTGGAATAAGCAGGCTGATGATAAAATGATTTAGCTCTAGAGTTTAAGAAGAAGCTACAGGCTTAATTTAAATTATCAATAAATGTGTAGAAAGCGAGATTATCTCCTAATTTTATTCAAATTTTGTATTATTTTGCTTAATAAAATTATATTTAAATTTATGTGATCAAAATTAACATTCCTGTAATCCATACTAATATTATAAATGCGTTTGTAACTCTGTCTGTCTGTCTGTCTGTCTGTCTTCCTGTCTGGCTTTCACGCCGAAACTACTGAACCGATTGAAATGAAATTTGGTACACAGATAGTCGAGGGCCTGAGGAAGGACATAGGCTACTTTTTATTGCGAAAAAAGGGTTGTAAGGGGTTGAAAATAGGGGTTGAAAGTTGTATGGAAGTATCGTCATTTTTAGAGCTAGAAACTTAAAACTTATTTTTTAGTCTGTTGATTTGATATAAAAAAATATGACATTCAAAGTTTGTGCTGGGGGGGGCAGAGGGAGGGGAAAACAGGGGGGAGTGTGGAGGGGAGGTGCGGGGGGAGTGTGGAGGGGAGTACAGGGGGGAGTTGGAGGGGAGGTGCGGGGGGAGTGTGGAGGGGAGTACAGGGGGAGTACAGGGGGGAGTGTAGAGGGGAGGTGCGGGGGGAGTCTGGGGGGAGTGCGGGGGGAATGTGGGGGGGATGAAAGTGTGGCGTAGTACGACGCCATATGACTAAGTTTAGTAAGAGGGCAGACGACTGTGTCACGTGCACGCGAATATTACGTTGTTATTTAATTACTGTTTTCTTCCGCTGCAAATTAAAAAAGCAGCCAAGTGCGAGTCGGACTCGCCCATGAAGGGTTCCGTAGCACGACGAACTACAAAAACCTGTATATTATGTTACTTGATGTAACATAATAAGGTTCTTGTAGTTTCTTCGAAAGGTAAATTGCGGTTTACGGTTTATGACGTATAAAAAAAAAACTACTGACTAGATCTCGTTCAAACCAAAAATCGTTGGAAGTTTACATAGTAATGTACAACATATATTTTTCTTAGTATTATCATTCTCTTACTTTAGAAGTTAGAGGGGGGGGACCAACTTTTTTCCACTTTGGAAGTGTCTCTCGCGCAAACTATTCAGTTTAGAAAAAAACGATATTAGAAACCTCAACATCATTTTTGAAGACCTATTCATAGATACCCCACACGTATGGATTCGATGAAAAAAAAAATTTTGAGTTTCAGTTTCAAGTATGGGGACCCCCGAAATGTATAGTTTTTTTTTTATTTTTATGTTAAAATCTTAATGCGGTTCACAGAATACATCTACTCGCCAAGTTTCATCAGTCTAGCTCTTACCGTTTCGGAGAAAAATGGCTGTGACATACGGACGGACAGACAGACAGACAGACAGACAGACAGACAGACAGACAGACAGACAGACAGACAGACAGACATGACGAATCTATAAGGGTTCCGTTTTTGCCATATGGCTACGGAACCCTAAAATGCTACCCATAGACACTATACCACGCGGACGAAGTCGCGGGCACAGCTAGTTGGTTATACATTTATATAATTTATTGTTGAATATACCAGAATAAAGTACTTACGTATGGTTTTTTATTTTCCTTCCACTAACAATAACTAGAAATTAGTTCACATCCGTATCTGGGATGGTCGCAGGTTCGAATCCCACATTTTTTATAACGCTTTTATTAGTTTCACCTGTATGTATGTATGTATGTATGTATGTATGTATGTATGTAACCGACCCCTTTGAGCTCGATTTTGTCCTACTTTGAACGATCAGATTTGATTCAAACTTTGCACACCTGTCAAAGGTCGATGACAATGCAATAATATGAAAAAAAAAATAAAAAAAAATGAAAAGAAATAAAAAAAATAAAATAAAAACCTACTTTGAACGATCAGATTTGATTCAAACTTTGCACACCTGTCAAAGGTCGATGACAATGCAATAATATGAAAAAAAATATATGAAAAAAAAAAACTAAAAAGTAAAAAATAAATTATAGTTTAAAAAACTAAAAAAAAAACGCTTTTATAACTAATTGAACTGAAAAGTTAAAAATAAAACTGTAATAATCAATTGAAAATTTATATTATTATACAAAAAGCGTGGGGGGCTTGATTTTGATTGTTGTAAATATTTTATCAATAGTTTATTATATCTGAAGTTATTATAAAAAGCACCCCACGCTTTTTGTACAATAATATAAATTTTCAATTGATTATTACAGTTTTATTTTTAACTTTTTAGTTCAATTAGTTATAAAAGCGTTTTTTTTTTAGTTTTTTAAACTATAATTTATTTCGTGTGCTTTTGCTCCAACGGATTCAGTGACCATTTTAACGTGATGGTAGATAACTTGGGAACTCCTTACTGTGCAGGTTTCCAACTTGGAAACACAGTGAAGAGTTCCCAAGTCTGTTTTACATGCACATGTGTTGAAAACGGCCAAAGAAATAAAGATAAAGCTACAATCATCTAATTCCCATGAAACGGCCTTACTGCTGCCATCTCTTAGCGCAGATGTGAAAAAAGTAAACTTTTTTTTTCTCATGCTACTCGACAATAGATGTCGTTTCTACGTTGTATGTAGTAAATACAAGCTTTTATTTTAACAAGCAACACATGTGCGTGGTGGCTTCAAACAAAACGTCATGTATGTCAAATGTCAATGTCACGTTGACTTGAGACGGTCCGAAAAAACAGCACACATTCACTTTGTTTTTCATTTTAGTTTTAACTCTGTTTCCCTACCGCAAGCGCGTCTGCGTCCGCCGCAATGAAATACTCGCCTCAATAAACAAAGTGTTCAGTTAAATACAAATCAGTGATAAAGTGCAGTGACCATGGCGCGACTTACCGAAGAAATGGTGATCGCCCGCTCCAAGCAGTCTGATCTTTCCGCGATAAAGAAATTAAACTGCTGGTGAGTAATCGTGAACTCTTCGCTGGAAGGTACTTAGGACTAGCGTGAATAATAGCTCCGTTTCAAAGCCAATGCCGTTTCCCGCTGCTTCGTAAGTAACTTTCAAAGTTGTGTATGAATGCAAGACCTACGGAATTGGTATGATTTCTGTTTGAAAGTCTTCTTGGATCCTGCTTGTTGTGAAATCGGCGACAATGTACCCACGGAGCGTAACGCAGACGCGGCATGTTTACGCTAAATACAAGTTAAGGCAGTCTAAATGTCCAGTTCTACGTACCTACTACACAATCTAAAATCTTTATAATTGTGTGCATTTCTTGCAACAGCTGTTGTCATAAAGCCGTTGTTTTATTCATTATAGTCAACCTATTGAACTAAGTTAAATATTATTTATTTTATGCATAGGTCTATGAACCTGGTCTGAACCTCTATCAAACTGAAAAATTTGTACTAGAAAGTTACAGTGTTGGACACTTATTATTAGAACCCAGGTTAGAAAATATAGAGAAGGTGAGATTATTTTATTCTTATAAGATCTTATAAGACCTGAATTAAAGGCTAAGATAAGTGTGGTAAAACATTATTTAAAATTCAGAATTATACCTAAAGCATGTGTGATACGTCATTTCATTAGTAGATATCAAGGTTAAACTAGGTATTGTGGAGGAGTCAATAAGATTTGTCATCCAATTTGTTGTTACCAAATGGTTTGATTACAATTTTTTTAACACAAGTAGCTGATGGTACAAGCCTATGGCCCACCTTACGTTAAGCAGTAACCATTTCTTAAAAAGTATTACCTCATAGGTCACATACGTCAGGAACATGCCCTATGATGCAAAATAATAGTCAGATGATGTGTGGCCTTCTTCTTATTGTGTCACTGATTCTTTCTAACCAAGTGTGGAGAAAGGATTTTAAGTGCGCCTCAGAGAGATTTCTTTTGTGCACTTGACATATTTTTAGGTTCTACGACATGCTGGTTTCCTCACGATGTTTTCCTTCACCGTTTGACAGCACTGGCATAGTGTAAATTAAATGTGTGGCCTATGTCCAGCAATAGACTTCTTGACTAATGAATTTATTGATAAAAAAATCGGTTGTCTGTAAAGTCGGTTTACTGACGATAGTTGAACGTGACCACTTCATAAGAAAATACACAGATGTCGAACGCTGCCGAACGCGGAGGCCGTGCGTGCCTCTTTGTCGCTCGTTCCGCGTTCTCGCTTGCACTTCAAGCCGCTCAATGGAACGCCTCAGAGCGAGGTAACGCCGCATGACGTCATGTTTTTTCGTGCGTGCAGCCGGCTTTTTCGAATTTTAAGACGTTATCACGTCAAAAATTGTAGAATTGTGTTTTGATTGATGACAAGAGTGGTGAGTGGCTCTTAACGTGTTGTATAACATCTTATTTCAATAATAAACACGCTGGATGTACCATTTACTTTCTAAAATGACTTAACTATGTAAATACATTTTGAAATTACTTCCGCTTGTAGAGCTAGACTAAAGAAAAAATGCTATTTAACAAGCTATTTTTGATTTATCGGCATAACCGATATTGGTTAAGCCGTTCTTACGTCTTATCTAAGCATTAGAAGTTGTTTGGCTATGAAAACCGTCCAACAACTTTTTGTTCGCACATGTCTGAACATAAAATAAAAATTAAGCATTATGGACAATCCACATAACACTATCTAGCGCAAAATTAAGCAGAGCTTGTACTGGAACCAGATGGCTAATAAGATACCTTTATAAGCATGTACATTGTTTTTGTTTAAACAAACTCAGACAGAAACCCAACATCTGTTTTCACCACACAAATATTTGTTCTCGGTGTGGATCAACACAAAAAGACATAAAACCACTGAAATTATTCAGAAAAAAAAAACACAATTCATCAAGTTGCTAAATTTCAGACAAAACAGGTCTAAACCACCCAAGGATATTTGAAACCACCTAACAAAGAGTTTGTGAAACTTTTCAACAGTATCTAACGCATTTACTTCAAAATTAAAGACTGGTTTTTAATACAGGGTGTTGCAACACTACCCGTAAAGCCGAATAATCTGGTTCCTTGACATGACAGCTTAGTAGGGTTGACAAAATTTTTGGCTTTGAAAATTTTGACGTGACAACGTCTTATAATTAGATGGAGCCGGCTGCACGCATGAAAAAACATGAAGTCATGCGGCGTTACCTCGCTCTGGGGCGTTCCATAGCGCGGCTTGAAGTGCAAGCGAGATTGCGGAACGAGCGACAAAGAGGCACGCACGGCCTCCGCGTTCGGCAGCGTTCGACATCTGTCTCTCGCGTGGATAGTTGTATGACGTTGTCACGTTCAACTATCGACAGTAAACAGACTTTACAGACAACCCATTTTCTTTATATGGTATTTTGTAACACGTTGTATAAAGGCCTTCATCCAAAACTTAGCAAATATCTCCGCGAAGCTTATTACCATCAGGATTTGGCTGTGAATATTTCCATGTAGCGTTCAAGGGCGGAGTCGTCAGCGTTCCCTTATATGGAGATCTCTCGAGCTCTCTCGTGGGCGGACCGAGGCGCTGGAGTCATGAGGTGACGTGTAGATACTGCCTTATTAGACTGCCATAGTAGAATATCACGAAATACAGACTATGCTCATTGCATTCTAACCAAATAAAAAGACTATTGAGCAATGAAATGAAATGTTTCTTTGCTTGAAACATGATTTTAGAAGAATTCTCACTCATTATCGATCAACCTATATTTATTAAATTCCATAAATATTTATTTACACAAAAAACCTTACAGTTAAACAAATATTTACAAAATGTACAAAATACACAAGAAACAGTTGAGTTATCTGCAGACCGTTACAAACGATCTAGAGATAGCTCAACTGATCCTTTGACTGGCCTCTAGCTCAGTTGGTAGTAGCTCTGCCTTCTGCGCCGTAGGTCGTGGGTTCGATCCCCACCGAGAACAAATATTTGTGTGGTGAACATAAATGTTTGTTCTCTGTCTGGGTGTTATATTGTATTCTAAGTATGTATTTACAAAAAAAAAAATGTATTCAAGTATTATATCAGCTATCTGGTTCCCATATTACAAGCTCTGCTTAGTTTGGGGCTGGGTAGTGTTGAGTGAATTGTCCAGAATATTTATTTATTTATTTATTTATTTATTATCCAAATCAGTACCAGGCAGAAGCGTCTCCAAGACGCTGGCGGCATTGCCACGCTGAATAGCAATGCTTATGCGCTGCGCCAAATACCCACCAGCTCTTGGGTCACGCGTCGCTTCGATCAGTCACTTGACAACATTTTGAAGACCCGTGAGGCCTCGGTTCCCCACGGACCCAGAGTCTCAACCCCAAGAGGAGCAAATAAGTAGGCTCTGTCGAGACCTGCATATTTGCGCCTCTTGAGATATATTTTTTTTTTTTTTGTTTTAATCATTATATTGGCACCGAAGAATTGAATTTTAATTCAAAGTTTTACAAATAACGGAGTTATGTTGTAATAAATACTTCGTTTGGGCAATCCCGTACCCAAAGAGGAGTCCACTTCTCATAGATTTAAAAAAACTAACATTAAAACTAACAACTAGGCTAAAAGTAAACACTAACACACAAACTGTAAAACGTAACTTCAAGAGATTTAAAAAGAAAAGGCTATTATGAGGGCAATCAATATTCATACATAAATACCAATAAGTTCTCCAAGTCTATTGAAAACCAACCCACCTACACCTCACCTATACAAATTATTATGTAGGGCACGCCATCGATGCACGTGACCTTACCCTAATGACGGGGTGTCATGTCGCGCCCCAATTTTAATAAAATTGCTGTTAAAAATGATAGGGGATGGGCTGTTCGCTTTGATTACTTACCTATTGCTATTAAACAATCTATAGGTACCTATATTGTTGTTGGTTTAGAAATGTATGTCTATCCTTTTCAGTCACATAAGGGCTTTTCTTAAAATTCTAGATTTTGCCGAATTTGGAATGGATGGAAGTGGGTGGCAAGAGTTTTGAAATCTATATCTATCCTTTTCTACCACATAAGATCTTTACTCCAAAGTATTTTAGAATTCATTAATAATTCAAACATCAGAAGGCTTCGTTGGTAGTAGATTTGCCTTCTGCGCCGAAGGTCGTGCGTGGGTTGTATCCATACCGAGAACAAATATTTATGTGGTGAACGCAGATGTTTGTTCTCTGTCTGGATGTTATATTGTATTCTAAGTAGGTACTTATGTATTAACAAAAAAAATGTATTATATGAGCTATCTGGTTCCCATAGTACAAGCTCTGCTTAATTTGGAGCAGGAGCCTAATTCTCGGACTGACCGAGGTTTTCAATGTCCCTTAAATACACATTGGCGTTGCACAACCCCGCACTTTTTCTACGTTTTCCGTATATCGTAGCTGTCGAGGCTTCTACGATGAGGTCGTCGATGAATTACTCAAGGAAATCATCCATTCTCTCTTCGAAAAGAAGCAATCAAATAAAATTGCAAAATGATCCGAGATGAGCCGAAAATTAGGCTCCAGATCGTATAGTGTGGATTGTCCGCAACATTATCTATATTTATAAAAGAAAGTCGTGTTAGTTACACTATTTATAACTCAAGAACGGCGGAACCGATTTGGCAGAAAATGAGTGGGGAGGTAGCTTAGAACCGGGAGAAGGACATAGGATACTTTTTATCCCGAAAAAGCAACGGGAACGGGGTGTTACGGGAACGGGCGAGCGAAGCTGCGGGCGGCCACTAGTTTGTTAATATTTTAATGTATATATCTCCAAGGATAGACACGTGACCTGTGAAGTAGTGCGTCAGCTGACGATGCCAGTGACCTCGCTGTAATACCTAATTGGAATCAATTGGATCCTAATTGGAATCTTGGAATCGTGATTCACGGCAAAGTCAAGTTTAATTTGAATCACTTGAGTTGCTATTGCCTTAGTGGCACCTAGACTTAAGGTAGGCAACAAATATTGCACTTCGGCTAATTTCGGCTTCATAGAGCGTAGTGTGCGTCAGAAAGAAATAGCGCTCTACGAAAGCAGAAGAGGCGATGTATGTGCAATATTTATTGCCTACAACCGTACATAGCTTTCTTCTTAAAGCTAGGTGAGTCTAGGCTCAAAGTGGTTCTTGTCGTCTTCTTATCGTGTCACTGGTTCTTTCGAACCAAGTGTGGTGAAAGGATTTCAAGTGCGCCTCAGGGCTCCTTTCGTGGGGACGTTGTCTTTGTGTCCCGAGGTTTGCGGCCCATTGACACTGTGGCCCATTTTGCATTATTTTCGTTGTCATTATGGCCCAAATTTTGGGCCATAAAGTTAGTAGCAAAAAAAAGTGGTTTTATGTTGTCGTTGTGGCCCATTATATTTTGCGGGAACAAATGCGCATTATAAGTATAGTCAGAGCAAAAAGTAATTGTAATTAATTTAATTTATTACTCTATTCATATTCAAAAATATACATTGAAAAAAAAAAAAAATAAATTTTTAATACATTTATGCACTTGATGTTTTCGAAATCTTTAGATTCTACGACATGCCGGTTTCCTCATGATGTTTTCCTTCACCGTTTGAGAGTATTGGCAACACAGCGATGCCGCTTCACGGCAGAAATAGTCATTACGTATAATCCAGGCGAGACTCACAAAAAGCTTTACTACTACAAGAGTTGAGTTTTTTTTTAGTTGATAGCTAAACGTTTGTGATGCTTCTGGTGTTGTAAGCGTCCACAGGTCACGGTAACTGCTTGCCATTAGGTGGGCGAGTGCTTGTTTTCTTAAAAAAATCTGTTGTCTGTAAAGTCGGTTTACTGACCATAGTTGAACGTGACAACATCATAAGAAAATACACAGATGTCGAACGCTGCCGAACGCGGAGGCCGTGCGTGCCTCTTTGTCGCTCGTTCCGCGCTCTCGCTTGCACTTCAAGCCGCGAAATGGAACGCCTCACAGCGAGGTAACGCCGCATTGGCAGCCGGCTCCATCCAATTATAAGATGTTGTCACGACAAAAAAAAAAGAATAGGCCTTTACCTTAGCCTTGACTTCTGTTTTACATTTGGTTTTATAATGAACGAGGTAGCAGTAATACACGGTCAATGCGGATAATGTTAGAACATATCAATTGCATTAGCGATCGCGATGGACACGCGATCCGACGCCGATATAACCATCACAGGTCACGTCATCCACAGGTCACGTCATCCATAGGTCACCGCGATAACCCGCCGGACTATTATCTAAGAATTTCTATGGATATATTACTTATCAGATAAAAAAAGTTTTTTTTCAAATCTCCTGATTAATAACAAAATTATGCTACTTATAACAAACATGAAAAAAATAAACAAAATGTCTCAAGACCAAGACTCTCAGAATCGACTTATTTTTGATTCAACATTAAACAATCAAATATTATTTGTTTTGATCTGATAAAAATATATGTTGTAGTTTAATAAATATTCTTGATTATTCTATGGTTCAAAACACGATATTGTCAACTTTGCTCGATCAAAAAAAATCGCGAAAACTCCCTATTTCGCGAATTTTTGATCGTTTTTTTAAGTCGTACTTGAAGTAGACCCAACGTTTACTCCCGAAAAACATGTCAAAAAATAGGCAATGAAATTACGAAGAATATTCTACGGTTTATTTTTTTCAAAACAGTTTTTTATTGTTTTAACAAGATATTATATAATAATGCGGCCCGCGCGCTTCGTTTCAGTAGCCGGCCAGGCGTCTTTGAGGTAGGACCTGTGTCGCTGTTGCTAGCTCGCTACGTTCCCCGCAAAATATACGATAAATTATTATTGTTGTTTGCCGTCACAGTATAAAATTGTAACAGTAAGTACAATTAACTTTGTTTTACGGAAATATAAGTAAGCAACACAATTTATTTTATTTTACCACTCACTCATTGACATGATTGTTCTCCTTGATGGTGGAGGGGAAGGTATGGTTTTTTTTATGGAAACGTGTAGAGGGGGTAAAGGTGACTTGGGGAAAATTCCGACTTTTTGAGATTTGTCCCCCCTTAACCCCCCCCCTCAGGGGGGCTCTGCAACCGAGAAGTCCTGCATATTTTTTTAATGGGGAACGTAAAAAGGGTCACGAGTGATTTCGATTGTACAAAAAATTTTGCCCCCCTTGCCCCCCAGGACCCCCCCTTTTGAGAGTGCTACCGGATGCCGTCGAGATAGAGGGCTATCGATTGGGGTTTCGTATAGAGGGTTTTTTCCTAAATTGAAAGAACAAAAAAAACTTTCCCCCTCCTACCACTTTTTTTTCCCCCCCTTTCGTATCTTCCAAGCGGAGTGACTTGCGAGACTTTTTTTTTTTGGGTCATGTAGGGAAGGTGAGATTGTTTTGAAAGCAAAATAAATTTTGCCCCCTTCCCCCCTTTAGACCCCTTTATTATTTAAAAAACCTAAAAATGGCCTATTTTTGACCTGTTATTTTCGAGTGGAGCATTGCGGCGAGCGAAGCGAGCCGCCATGCGACCATGGGGAACAGCGCGGCGAGCGAAGCGAGCCGTGCTGTGACCTCCCTACGCCCCCAAAACCCCCTACCTGAATCAGGGGAGAGCGTTGCGGCGAGCGAAGCGAGCCGCCACGCGACTACGAAGAACAGCGCGGCGAGCGAAGCGAGCCGTGCTGTGACCCCCCTTAGCCCCCCAGAACCCTTTCCTCCTATGTTTGCCGTTTTACTTCATTTTGGACCTGCTTGTAGGTCGCGCGACAAGGTCCCTTCTAGCGGTTCCGACCCGTTGAGGATTCGGCTTTACGTAAAATTTAGGGTTCCGAATAGGGTTTTGATTGGGGTTTACTACATTGAGGAATTTGATTAAGTGGTCGACTTTTAGGGTTCCTTAGGACTTTGATTGGAGTTTCAACTACACTTAGGAGCTTGATAATGTTAAGATTTTTAGGGTTCCTTAGGACTTTTATTGGAGTTTTACTACATTGAGGAACTTGATACAATAAACAACTTTTAGGGTTCCTTAGGTCTTTAATTGAAATTTTACTTCACTTAGGACCTTGATTATGTAAACAATTTTAGGGTTCTTTAGGGTTTTGATTGGGGTTTTACTACATTTAGGAATTTGATTAAGTGGTCGACTTTTAGGGTTCCTTAGGATTTTGATTGGAGTTTCAACTACACTTAGGAGCTTGACAATGTTCACATTTTAAGGGTTCTTTAGAACTTTGATTGGGGTTTTACTACACTGAGGAACTTGATTAACTGATCGACTTTTAGGGTTCCTTAGGACTTTGATTGGGGTTTTACTACATTGAGGAACTTGATAAAATAAACAACTTTTAGGGTTCCTTAGGCCTTTAATTGGAATTTTACTTCACTTAGGACCTTGATTATGTAAACATTTTTAGAGTTCCTTAGGACTTTGATTGGAGTTTCAACTACACTTAGGAGCTTGATAATGTTAACATTTTTAGGGTTCCTTAGGACTTTGATTGGGGTTTTACTACATTGAGGAACTTGATAAAATAAACAACTTTTAGGGTTCCTTAGTACTTTGATTGGAGTTTCAACTACACCTAGGAGCTTGATAATGTTAACATTTTTAGGGTTCCTTAGGACTTTCTTTACTACTTTTTGGGGTTTTTTAAGTGCAAGTGTTATGTAAAACTGGGAGTAGCACACCGACACGCGAGCTGCATGCAGCTCGCGCACACGAAAAAACTAGTTACCTACCTACAATTGTTTTAAGGGTTCCGTAGCCAAATGGCAAAAACGGAACCCTTATAGATTCGTCATGTCTGTCTGTCTGTCTGTCTGTCTGTCTGTCTGTCTGTCTGTCTGTCTGTCTGTCCGGCCGTGTCACAGCCATTTTTCTCCGAAACCATAAGAGCTAGACTGATGAAACTTGGCGAGTAGATGTATTCTGTGAACCGCATTAAGATTTTTACACAAAAGTAGAAAAAAACTATAAATTTTGGGGGTCCCCATACTTGAAACTGAAACTAAAAAAAAATGTTTTCATCGAACCCATACGTGTGGGGTATCTATGAATAGGTCTTCAAAAATGATGTTGAGGTTTCTAATATTGTTTTTATCTAAACTGAATAGTTTGCGCGAGAGACACTTCCAAAGTGGAAAAAAGTTGGTCCCCCCCCCTCTAACTTCTAAAATAAGAGAATGATAAAACTAAAAAAAATATATGTTGTACATTACTATGCAAACTTTCAACGATATTTGGTTTGAACGAGATCTAGCCAGTAGTTTTTTTTTAAACGTTATAAATCGTAAACCGCAATTTACCTTTCGACGAACTACAAGAACCTTTATATTATGTTACTTGATGCTACGGAACCCTTCATGGGCGAGTCCGACTCGCACTTGGCTGCATTTTTTTTTATGTCACTAACACTGTCTCCTTTTCTTTCATGGCTGTTACAGCGCTTCCGCACTACGCTTACCGATGCGGTTTTTGTAATTTTTGTTTGATTAGAAAACTACTGGAGGGATTTGGATGAGAATTTCAGTATTCTGTAGCTTTAGTTTTCACCTATCACATAGTTTATGTTTTATAACTAGGTAATAGTCCACGCGTACGAAGTCGCGGGGCTAGTTATTTATTATTACTTATATAAGGTGACTGGTAATTAGTGTTACAAAGGGATTGCAGTGAGTGGATGGAAATTAGAAAAAGCCTTATAACGGCCTCAAATTTTGGCGCAATCTGTAAAAGGAAATTGTCCAAAAGCACAGCGAATACAGTAAAAAATTTACTGTATAAAAAAAATATAGGCCACGTAATGTCAGTAGCTCATGGTGTAGAAAATGAAAAGCAAGCGCTACAACAAATGGAGAGACAAGAAAACATTGTCATCGAACCATGTGGACTTTTCATAGATAAACAATACCCATTTATTGGGGCTACACCCGACGGTTTAGTTGACCACGATAAAATTATAGAAGTAAAGTGTCCAATAACGGCATTTAAGACCGGAATAGAAACTGCTATAAAAGAAAACAAAATACAAATATATAAATATGACAAAAAAAAACAGTACGCGAATCATTAATAAAAGGAGCAATTGGTATTACCAAGTGCAGGGTCAACTCCATGTTACCGAGAGAAACCAATGCATTTTTGGAATTTGGTCCGGCGAAAATCATCCACTCATAATCGAATACATTCCTAGAGATGACGAATTTTGGAAGGTGGAAATAGAAAAAAAAGTTATTGATTTTTACATGAATTGCCTTTTGCCAGAGATTGTAGACCCGCGACAAATTCGCGGTATGCCAATACGTGATATAATTTTAAAAGAAAATGACGAAAATAATGACGTACCTATGCAGCCAGGTCCAAGTAAGCAATTGGATATAATTCAAAGTCCAATCCAACCTTGTGGTCAGTTTGGTCCATGCAAACCTAGGCAGCTACAATTTGATGAATTTTAGTAGGTAGGTATACTTACCTACCTACTAAAATTCATCAAATTGTAGAAATGTACAATTTCGTAAACTTTGTGCATCTATGGGTACCCCCATAGATGCACAAAGCCCCCATATTTTTTTTCGCAAATCTATGTTATTTCAAAGAAATAGTTGAAGCTAAATAATAATAAAGTCATTTAGAAAATATATTCTTTATTTAATACCCACTATCTTTGTTATTTAAATTTAAATTTTACATCGCGGACTAATTAGACTTTTTAAACTTCTAATCGTTGTAATGAGTTTCCAACCTCCTTGCTGAATAAAACGTTAGAATTTAGTTCAATAACCTCCTTGCAGTTAGAAATAGCTTTAGAAAGTTGGAACATGGTTGAATAAAATAGAACTTGTTTTTTTATAATTTGACAGCTGTCAGTAGAAAGCGATTCTCTCTAGGGCTTAAAGTATTACTTTCAATTAGGCCCCTCAGGCAACTTCAGACCTACTTTCCGAGTATGTGCAATGAAAAAGTGATATGTGCCATACGAAATAAAAATATTTTTTATATAATATAGTATAAAAATAACATTTTCAAAATTTACGTATTGTAGGCAGAAGTATGTGTCGTTTTACAAAATAAATATAATTGTTACTTGTACTAGTTGTATTTTTTACCTCTATGTTCTCGTTGCTGGATCGAATAGTTGTATGTGCCACACGAAACCAAAGTACTTTTTAGTTGGACTAATTCTATTTTTTTTTATTACTTAGCTTTGTGACTGTACCTATATCTACACACAATATGTAACAAAAATACTGGTAATATGTTATCAATACTATCTACAATACTACCTAACTGAAGTTAGTAAGTAAATATCATACCTAACTACTGCTTGGTTTTCTATACTGTGGCACTAAGTTATCGTACGCGGTCAGTGGCGCACGGCCTGCCGGGCGCGTAAATAATTACGTCGCGCGCTTAGCATGGGGGGGCTGAGGTAGCGCTAAATGCCTACTGCGCTCGAATATCCTGGCCTTAACCGATTTTGATGAAATTTCTATGGAAATATTAATTTACTGATAAAAAAAAAACAAATCGAATCATGAATAACGAAATCATGAACAACTTTTTATTTAATTTTGAAGTCGGTTATAACATGGGCTAACATATCCTTGTACTAATGCTAGTGGTCTCAAACGGTGAAAGAAAACATCGTGAGGAAACCCGCGGCTTATATTATGGTCAGCTCCGCACGTATTGACCATGTCTTTCCTGTGGATTAGGTCGACTAAGCTCTCAGGATGGTATAGGTGCTGGGCAAGCCTATTCCATCTTAAATCTTGTCCTAGGCACTATAGCGTCCCGTAAGTTAGAGGCATGAGTAATTAACAGACTGGTCTGGAATCAACCCCTGACGCTATAGAATATTTTTGATTTGTAAAAGGATCATATTATGAAAAAACTTGGTCGCGTGGAACTGGCACCTAGACTCGCCTAGCTTGAAAACGTTTCAAAGTGATCCTTGTGATTCTAATGAATTCACTTTTGATTGGATTTGATATATAAATCGCATACAATTAGATGCTCAGGCCTGTTTACTTTTTTGAATACTGGTGAACTATTCGTAAGAGACACAGAACAATGCTGCTCAGTAAAAGTATTCTCCCAAACGATGTTCTGATTAGTTAATCTAGGTCATAGCTCGAGGACTGGCGAAGTTCAGTGGCATCTTGTGAGGCTGGCGGCGAATTGGCAAACAACCAACACGTCACACAGAGAACGTGTCTCACACAATCACTGTTACTGTGATTCTGATATCCTATTCAGTGGGTTTTTTATGATTTTCGACGTGACAACGTCTTATAATTCGATGGAGCCGGCTGCACGCACGAAAAAACATGACGTCATGCGGCGTTACCTCGCTCTGAGGCGTTCCATTGCGCGGCTTGAAGTGCAAGCGAGAGCGCGGAACGAGCGACAAAGAGGCACGCACGGCCTCCGCGTTCTGCAGCGTTCGACATCTGTCTCTCTCCTACTTGAGTGAGCGATGCGTCCGCGTGAACAGCTGTATGACGTTGGCACGTTCAACTATCGACAGTAAACCGACTTTACAGACAACCGATTTTTTTAATTATTTAAATTGATTTAATGTTGCAATGCCATTTAAGATTTTAAAATATGTCATTTTTTCGTACATTCTATTTTATAACATAAATATATTACATACTTATCGAAAAAGCAAGATGTGAAGTGGTAACAATCGCCCATAAAATAGGTATATAAAAAAAATTGTCTCTCAAGCCACGCGTTTTAGGAACGTGCCTTACGATGCATTGCCTTGCGTCCATCAACTTGAGGCATAGGCCTCACGTGCCAGTAGGTCCATGTTATTTGTGCGGAGGCGATAAGCGCTCCGTAGCGGGCGTGTCGAGAAATCTGGTCTCCATTTCTTCTATCCATCCTCTCTAACTTAAACTACATCTCATAACAAGATGGCACGCGTGGGTTCGATCCCCACCGAAAACAAATATTGGTGTGGTGAACACAGATGTTTGTTCTCTGCCTGGGTGTTTTTATTGCATAAAAAAAAATCGTTACATAGCATTGTATGCTATGTAAGTATAAAAAAAAAACTTGTTCCCATAGTACAAGCTCTGCTTAATAGATTCAAGATTCAAGATTCAATAAACGTTTATTCAATACGATACAAGAATCACTTTGAAACGTCTTAAAGCTAGGTGAGTCTAGGTGCCCGTTCCACGCGACCAAGCCGACGCAACAACAGGCAACAAACTACGGCTCGGTTCCTACCGTTTTTTTATATGATCCTTTTACAAATCAAAAATAGTCTAAAATAATAGCAGTGAAGTTCCAGTGTGGTGCCACTTCACTTAGTCAGACGTATGCAATGCAATAATACAAAAGCAAAAGTTTCAAAGACAGCACACTTCAAAGTTAATATTCAAAGTTAATAGGGAGTGTTCGGCACTAACGCGACCGTGGTAGGGTAGGGTGGTACTTGTAGATGGAGCCACGGTCGCATTAGTGCCGAACAGTCCTCAGGACTCAGGAGTTATTCGTCGAGCGAGTGTGATTAGGATCCGATGGCGCAGCGGTCAGCGCAGCCCCGTACCATGGGGAAGGTCGCGGGTTCTAATCCCACTCTTAACTTTTGGGACATTATAAAAATCTTTGTGATTTCCCTAAGTGTAGTAAACACTATAAAATCAATAAATAATTATAAGCTCTGCTTAGTTTGGGGCTAGATAAAAAAACCCAGTCACACGGGCTGGCACGCCACCAACGTCAGTGAAACAGACTGAGCTCTTGTAACAGCCGGACGCATTGCAGCTTTTAGTAGGCGAGGTCTGTAGCTCAAGGATCGCGCTGTGTCCTTGCACCCGACTTCACTCGGCTCCAACGAGGCACATCCTATTACCTTTGATGGCCTCGTACAGCTTTAAACAGACTTCAAATAAAAATGGAAGAAGTTCTCAATTTTTTATGTCTATTGTCGCATAATTTCGTCATTTTAGCCGATTTGAAAACCATTTTTTAGTTGGTAGGTAATATTTTTTAGATTGGTCCGATTGAAATAGCCGTTTTGTTTTAATAGTTTTTTTTATTGTTTGCTATTTCTATGTAATTTTGTTTGTCTAATATGAACTTTTTTTATTGGAAAGTAATATAACGCTGCTGAACGCGGAGGCCGTGCGTGCCTTTGTCGCTCGTTCCGCGCTCTCGCTTGCACTTCAAGCCGCGCAATGGAACGCCTCAGAGCGAGGTAACGCCGCATGAGTCGTGTTTTTTTCGTGCGTGCAGCCGGCTCCATCGAATTATAAGACGTTGTCACGTCAAAATGGAGAAGACTTAATAATAATAATAAATATTGTGGACAATTCACACAACACTACCCAGCCCCAAACTAAGCAGAGCTTGTAATATGGGAACCAGATAGCTGATATAATACTTGAATATATTTTTTTTGTAAATACATACTTAGAATACAATATAACACCCAGACAGAGAACAAACATTTATGTTCACCACACAAATATTTGTTCTCGGTGGGGACCGAACCCACGACCTACGGCGCAGAAGGCAGAGCTACTACCAACTGAGCTAGAGGCCAGTCGACTTCCGAATAGCCTCTCTAGTACGCAGTACATGTAACTCGATGGTCGGTAGGTAATTGGCGTAGTGGTGCTAATTCCACCTGTCGGGCCAGTGCCGCGGCGCCGGCGTGTCATCGCTGACCTGATTCCGACTTCGCAACTATTGCTGAAGCTATTTTGATAGAGCGAGTGACTAATGTTGTAATGTACTCAATATTTATAGTTTTGAACGCTTTGCTAAATTCTTGCTTCATTTCTGGATAGATCGAGATTTTAATTAAACCAATTGGATTGACTGTTCGTCTGTCTGTTCTCTAATATGCATGTAATAAAAAGCGGTTATTTCAATATTACAAACACACAAGCTCCAATTTTATTTAAATGAATAGATTTCATACATTATACATCTAAACATAAACGCGTGCGAAGCCACAGGTGGCAGCTAGTCAATACTATTTGAGTTATTCTAACAAACTGGAGCACTTTATCAAAAATTCATTAGTCAACTACTTTGAACACCGTATCAGGGCTATCGATTGCTGATAAAGAAACGCAAGGCCTGCGCACGTCTAGGCGATGGCGATCAGCTGAAACGCTGTCAAATATAGCTGTCATATTTGACAGCGTTTCACTAGTCGCCATCGCAGAGCGCTTAGATGTGTGCAAGGGTTCAGTAAATTACTTTGAAACTTGAAAGGTACGACGGTGATGTTATTCTTAGACTTTGTCAGGGGTATGATTTGTCAATATTGATAAATCTAGGTCAGGTCACGTACAATTACTTCATAAAAAAATACACGTAGAAATTCTTGATAGGTGAAGTTAAGGAGACGATTTTTTTACGTGACAACGTTTTATAATACGATGGAGCCGGCTGCACAAACGAAAAAACATGACGTCATGCTGCGTTACCTCGCTCTGAGGCGTTCCATTTCAAGCCGCGCCTTGAAGTGCAAGCGAGAGCGCGGAACGAGCGACAAAGAGGCACGCGCGGCCTCCGCGTTCGGCAGCGTTCGACATCTGTCTCTCTCCTACTTGAGTGAGCGATGCGTCCGCGTGGACAGCTACCAACTATCGACAGTAAACCAACTTTACAGACAACCCATTTTTAGGGTTCCGTAGCCAATAAGTTTTTCATTAAAACTCTTTCGTAATTATTTTCATATTCTCTAGTCTGATTAAAAGCAATTATCTACGCGTTATTTGGTTCCCACCCTTCATCGCCTCATTGTTTTAAACTTCGTAACTGTTCAGTTGGTATTCGCAGTCGATATGATTCCTTTGTGTTATAATTTGCTTCGTTCAGTTGAGTTTAAAAACATACTCATTTCTAAACATAGAACGGTTTAAAATATCTGGTTCCCGAAATCACAAGTCTTTGTTCTGAACCCCAAGTCGAAGTTTTGCTACCACATTTCGTTACTAAATGTTGTTTTCGTTTCGCCTTTTTGTCTCTCTCTCTCTATTGCAAGGAGAAAATATGAAACAGCAAAAATACGTTACGTAGTTAGAGTTGTTGTCTCATCTTTTCTCCATACAATAGACGGAGACTAATAGGCGAAACGAAAACAACATTTGGTAACGAAATGTTGTAAATGCACTGGGACTTCGGGTACTGATCTCAACGACAAAAGACAATTTAAGTAAAATTTCAAAAGTATAACTACACAAATGTTTAAAAAACTTGAGAAACAGACTTCATGACCATACTATTGGACCGATTTTGAAGTAATTTGTGTATTGGTCATGATATATTTGGAAATATTTCTTATCTGACGAAATTATGCGATAAAAAAAAACAACCAAAAAACAAATTATTTATTTATTTATTATTTAACTCTTTATTGCACAAAACTTAATGCTATGTACAAAGGTGGGCTTAATGCTTTAAGCATTTTCTACCTGCCAACCTTAGAGGTAGGAATGGCGTTGGCGTGCTTACATAAAAAAAGGAAAGCTTAGGTATTAAAATTAACAACAAGGTACAATACTTATTAGTTAAAGTCCGATGAGATCTGCTTCAGGAAATGCTCATAAACCAGACGCTTAAAAGCTGACTTATTGGGAGCCTTTTTGATGTCAATAGGGAGCGCATTCCAAAGACCTACAGCCGCCACCTCAAAAGACTTGCCTCGGAAAGATGTTGAATGCTTAGGGGTAGCCAGAAAGAGAGTATCAATAGATCTCAAGTTGCGATCATGTAAATCAGAGCGATAGGAAAATTTACTTTTTAGGTATTCAGGAGAATGGGGATCTTTAAGAGTAGAGTAAAGGAGACATAATATTCTTCTATTTCTTCTTTCACGTATAGGGAGCCACTCAAGCTTAGAACGAAACTCTGAGATGTGATCGTACTTACGAAGACCGTAGATAAACCTAATGCCGGTGTTGAGTAAACGATCAAGTTTATTGAGAAGGTCTTGGTTAAGGTCAAGGTATGAGACATCTGCATAGTCGATTATGGGAAGAAGAAGGGAGTTTACTAGGGATATTTTAGTTTTAATAGGTAAAAAATTTTTGAAACGTATGATTGAGTGAAGCGATGCGAAGAACTTACGAGATACTTCCTTAACCTGCGCCGACCAGCTCAAGTTAGCATCAAAAAGGACCCCAAGATTTTTAACAACTGGTGAAAAAGGAATAGGACAATCGTTATACATTAAGGGAGCAAGAGAGGCGAGGTTAATTTTAGCCAGTTGACGCGAGCCACCAATGATGATCGCTTGGCATTTGTTTGGGTTGACTTGGATGCCGTAATTTTCAGACCACGTCTTAAGTCGAAGAAGGTCGGAGTTAATGGCGGTTAATGAGGCGTCCAGATCACCGGTTTCAGAGTGGTTGTAAAGCTGTAGATCATCCGCGCAGAAGTGATAATTGCAATGAAGTTTGTTGGATAACAAATTAATAAATAGTGAAAACAGTAAAGGTGATAGAATTCCACCCTGCGGGACTCCGGCACCCAGTTCACACCAGTCGGAAGATGACTGACCACTGCGTACAGACTGTCGGCGGCCTATCAGGTAGGAAGAGAACCACTGGAGGACAGGTGTAGAGAAGTTGAGGTGATAGAGAGTAGCGAGAAGCAGGTCATGATCTACCACATTAAAAGCGTTACTGAAGTCGATCAGTACCAAGACAGTAACAAATCAAGCGAATAAATACATTTCATTTCAACTGAAACTTTAAAAACTTTTAAAACGCTCTTTTTTAAGAACCCCATGCTTTAGTCCTTAGGGAAAACCTCAGCAGGGAAATCATAATAATATTGTCCCAAAACATCAGTAACTCGAAGTTCAGAAGAGCGTTTATGACAAGTTCCAACCGCAGAGTTACCTATCGCTTCTTTAATAAATCACATAAACAACTCTCAAACATCACTTCAGTCTCTTTAAATCAAGGTGCGGTTGTCAAATCACCTGCCTACAAGCTAAGAGTCACGCTACAAGACATCTCTACTCCAATCTCTGCCCTATTGTCAAGGCATTTAGATTCATTTTCCTGGTAGTCTTCTTTGAGTTTGGAGTCACGACAATGCTTTGGATATGACAGGGCTTTGTGCCAGTTTAAATCCAATTCCTTGGGGCTTAGGGTCTCTTTTAAATTCCGCGTCAAAGCTATTCCAGTCACGATTCACGATATATGACATTATCCACGTTTCCTATAGTTTCTTATCTACTTACTAGCTGTGCCCGCGACTTTGTCCGCGTGGAGTAGTGTCTATGGGTAGCATTTTTAATTTGCAGCGGAAAAAAAGCAGTAGATACATATTCGCGTGCACGTGACACAGTCGTCTGCCCTCTTACTATACTTACTTCTCCCCCGCATTCCCCTCCGAACATAAGTTTCAAGTTTCTAGCTCTAAAAATAATGATACTTCCATCCAACTTTCAACCCCCATTTTCAACCCTTCACAACCCTTTTTTCGCAATAAAAAGTAGCCTATGTATATCCTTCCTCAGGCTCTACACTATCTGTGTACCAAATTTTATTTCAATCGGTTCAGTAGTTTTGGCGTGAAAGCCGGACAGACAGACAGACAGACAGAGTTACAAACGCATTTATAATATTAATAAAGATTGTTATTTTCTGTTGTCTTTAGTAGTATAGTTGAGCTCGTTGCTTCATGTCCGTAGCACACCTCCGCTTGGGAACCGTTACGAAGGTGAAGGTACCCCTAGTTAGATTCCATTGCAATCAAGTGAAAAAAAAATAGGTTGTCTGTAAAGTCGGTTTACTGACGATAGTTGAACGTGCCAACGTCATAAGCCGCAATTATCGTTTCTATAAACAATAGACACCACATTCACTTTTCACTGCACTTCATACTTGACGAAAACATATAAATGTATTACTGTAAAGCAGCTGTCCACGCGGACGCATCGCTCACTCAAGTAGGAGAGGAGACAAATGTCGAACGCTGCCGAACGCGGAGGCCGTGCGTGCCTCTTTGTCGCTCGTTCTGCGCTCTCGCTTGCACTTCAAGCCTTAATGGAACGCCTCAGAGTGAGGTAACGCCGCATGAGTCATGTTTTTTCGTGCGTGCAGCCGGCTCCATCGAATTATAAGACGTTATCACGTCAAATACGGCGGCCAGAGCGCGAAAGCGTGGCTGGCGCTATTCTTTTAGGCCTGGTCGCGTGGAACTGGCACCTAGAACCACCTAGCTTTAATTGTCTTTGTCTGTGTAGGTACTTTATTATTACTTTGAAGCGTAGCGTGTGCTGTCTTTGAAACTTTTGCTTTTGTATTATTGCATTGCATACGTCTGACTAAGTGAAGTGGCACCACACTGGAACTTCACTGCTATTATTTTTGATTTGTAAAAGGATCATATAAAAATACGGTAGGAACCGAGCCGTAGTTTGTTGCCTGTTCTTCTAGGCTTGGTCGCGTGGAACTGGCACATAGACTCACCTAGCTTTAGGACGTTTCAAAGCGATCCTTGTGATACTACTGAATAAAAACGCTTTTGATTGGATTTTATTTTGAAATTACTTGTCAAAGTTACGATGTCCATATAAACCTGAGTAGTGATGAGCCTAAAGCCTAAAGGGATGCTCCGTACTCGTAAAACACCATTTCATTTCAAGATTTGAAGTTCACTTCGCTCATTCAATTTGTCTCACGCCATTTCCAAAAGGGCATAACTGACTTTAAGCTTGCTATAACATTTTGAACTGTATACCACTGCAATAAGGTCCATGTTCCCTTGCGTTGGTTATACACAGGGTGCTCTGAACTGGCGATGTTACGAGTCGACACGCCCCGGGGTGAACGACCCTCGTGTTTGTAAAATGGATTGCTTTGTTTGACTAATATTATATTTCGTACTTCGTCTTTCGATTAGTAACCTGAAAGAGAAATTATTAGCAAGTACATTGTAGTTACGCCTACGTGTCACCACTCTTATACACTATATTGAGAGTTTTTTTTTTTCTTTTTTATGTGGGTATATCTGCTTTCCTGTCGCCTGCGCTCGGCCGGTTGCGTCATTCGTCTTTTAGTGTTTCGCCGCTCAACACTAGTCTAAATAAATTCAGTGATTGAATAAGTTTCGAAAAACTTTACACGTTTTCTAAACTTTAAACCTAAATAATGCCGAAACGAAGGCTCGAGAACGACGATAACTTCGATTACTTTAGGAAAAAACTAAAGAAGCTTGAGTCCGAACTCAAAAAGTCTGGTAAAAGAAGAAGTCGTGGTATCGAGTTTTCCTCGTCCTCATCATCGCCGTCGTCGTCGAAGGAACCCTCGTTTTCTCGTCAGGATTTGGACATCCATCAGTAATGTGTATCAGTGCAAAAGTAAAATATTTTTTAAAAATATGCCGGTACTTAGTCTAAAAAATTCACTTGCGTGTAACTTTGTGGAAGCTATATCTTGTTGGATCTATTTATAGACATCAGGTATTTACGTGAGTCGAGCTGTCCATGGGACTGTCTCACCTATCACACACAAAAATCGTTTGCGTACATATCTGTGGGAGTTATATCTTACCGATTCAAAAAGTACATAAGATTGGTTTGCGCGTAATTCTGTGGGAATTATGTCTTACAAATCGTACCATCAGCATTAAATACGTCTAGTTAAAAGATTTTTCAACTTTGAAAATCTTGATTTTTTGATACCCTCAAATAACCTAATTATATCGACGTATTTTAGGACGGTGAAATCTGAAGTCTCCCCTAGACGGAATCCTCTAACACACACTAAAATCGTTTGCGTATATCTCTGTGGGAGTTATATCTTACCGATTCAAAAAGTACATAAGGTTGGTTTGCGCGTAATTCTGTGGGAATTATGTCTTACTAATCGTACCATCAGCAGATTCAAAAAGTACATAAGGTTGGTTTGCGCGTAATTCTGTGGGAATTATGTCTTACTAATCGTACCATCAGCAGATTCAAAAAGTACGTAAGGTTGGTTTGCGCGTAATTCTGTGGGAATTATGTCTTACTAATCGTACCATCAGCAGATTCAAAAAGTACGTAAGGTTGGTTTGCGCGTAATTCTGTGGGAATTATGTCTTACTAATCGTACCATCAGCATTAAATACGTCTAGATAAAAGATTTTTCAACTTTGAAAATCTTGATTTTTTGATACCCTCAAATAACCTAATTTTAGCGACGTATTTTAAGACGGTGATATCTGAAGTCTCCCCTGGACGGAATCCTCTAACACACACTAAAATCGTTTGCGTATATCTCTGTGGGAGTTATATCTTACCGATTCAAAAAGTACATAAGGTTAGTTTGCGCGTAATTTTGTGGGAATTATGTCTTACTAATCGTACCATCAGCAGTAAATACGACTTGATAAATGATTTTTCAACTTTTCAAATCCAGATTTTTTGATACCCTCAAATAGCCATATCGACGCATATCGACGTATTTTTAGACGGTGATATCTGAATCTCCCTTAGACGGAAGTTTTGCCGCAGGGCCAAGACGCCATCACCTCGCTACTGTCAGAGGGTGTATCGGCTGCACCGTCCTAACCATTGAATATGGCCGTAACTTTCATAAGGATTTAGTGATTCGCTTCAAACATATCGCTACCCATGGACTGGATCCGACTCAAACAAAAGAGATACTAGCTCTTATCGTGGCGCCGATACTCAACGCCGAAATAAAAGCTGCAATTCTTGAGCTCATGGTAGATCAAGATAAGAGCTTTGAACTCTGACAAACCCAGATATGCAGCCGCTATCTCGTGCTTGGCGTCAGTGGTCTCCGATGAACTCTCATCTGCTCAGATCAATCAAGATCTCCTCAAAAAGCTGATGCACACAGGCCGTCATCTTTGCGATGTTCATTTTACCGATTCTAAATCGAGATGAAATTTTGCCATGTTCTCTATCAAGGAAGACGCGAAGAAACAAATATTTGTTTGGAGAGAATTTGTCTGCTACACTGAAATCAGCAAAGGCAACAAATCTGGGAACGACTTAAAAGTCCAACAGAAGATTTTAAGAAAGCTTGAGCCTTTCAAATATTTCTTTGAGATATTTCAAAGATGCACCTGCTTCGAAAAACACTGCAAGCCGCCGCGCCGGGCCCGCCGCCGAGGAGCCGCGAGCCTGCCTACCCGCGCGCTCAGCACGCGCCCGCATTCGAGACGGTCGTCGCCGCCGGCGCCGCCGCGGTCGACCTGCGGCCTGTAGACCCAGTAAGTTAGGTTGGCCAGCTGTCTCTCTTCCGTCTTTAATTACTACAGTTTCGTTAATCCTATAATGGATCGATGGCTATAAATTGATTTTTACTACCTTGTCTAACCTTCTCCAAATTGGAGCAATAGCACAGTGCAGGCATGCTATCATGCCTAATATATATAAAAAAAAGTGGATAAAAATCATTCCTACAAATAATTTCAAGTTGGAGGATTTATGAATGGCTGTTATATTGACATCTAAAGATTGCTAAAGATTGGTTTTTAGCAACTATTCACTTGAAAGACGCTCATCTTTTAATCAGTGTTAATGTAGAATCTAGATTCTATAAAATACTTTTACTAGTACCTAATAAATTCACTTATACAAAAGGAATTTGGCCTATACACTTCGTCGTATGTTTTCACTAAAACCGGTAGTCAAATTGTTGGAATCACCCGGATACCTATCAACAATAAACTTAGGTAACATTTTATTAATGGAACGCTCATATAAGGAGTGTCTAGAAAATGTAAATATTACATTGTACGAGTATAACAACTCGAAGCATTGGGTTTTTTCTAATAAATTATGAAAAGATTAATTTGGTCCTCTACTTCTTGTACATACTTGGAATTTGTAATCAACAGCAAAACTATGCAAATAGGCTTGCCAACCAAATATAACTTCATATAATCAAATAAATTAAGTTGTTTTCCAAAAAATCACGCCAAATTGGGATATTTGCTCAACTGTTAGCGAGAGATATACCTAGGCTTATTAATTTCTGCCCGCCCGGCTATTGAATATGATCCACCATATGCCAAAGAATTTGAACGACTTAAATACACTAAAGGTGACAACAATTTCGACAAATTCATGAATATTTCACCCAGCTTATGTAATGTAGATATATGCTGTAGAGAAATATTTTCTGACGCCTCAACTACGGGGTGGGGCGCTGCATGCGGCTCGGAAACCGCGAGCAGCCCCTGGTCCGTAAGCGAGCGCATGCTTCACATAAATCAGCAATCAACTGCTTGCGGCTTACTCTGCCACTAAAATCTTAAAAAACGAACTAAGTAATTGCCAAATCCTACTGCGTTTCGATAACTGCTCTGCCGTTTCTTACGTTAACAGAAAATTAGAATATAATTAGATAGAATTCAGTTTCCACACTTGTCACTATTCTGACGTCAAGAAGTAGAAAAACAAAATTAAAATACAATTATAATGGCTGTCATTCATACATGGAATGGGAACTCTTCGATTCCACCTTTGATGTATAACTATTACATTAGTGTTAGTGTCCCAGCCCAGTGATCGATTTAATTGCAAGTAGAATTAATAATAAATTCGATGGGTTTGTTACATGGTCTGGCGACCCAAATGCTTATGCGGTTAACGCATTCACGATCAAACATTTAGATTTGAGATGGTCAAACATTTATTTTTACCCATCAGCCATAGAATTTAAAACTCTGCGAAAAACTGAATGATTGCATCTTTATCACAGAACTCAATTAAGCAAGATTGACAAAGTCTACATTAAAAAAAAAAAAAATATTCAATTTTGCAAGGACATATCATGTTTTTTAGCTCTGTTGGGTCGATAAAGATTTATTAAAAAAAAAAAAAATGTTTAACATTAGCTGGTCTGCAGACAGCTGTAGAGCTGCCTGCTGTTTTAGAACCTAAAATTAGCGAAAGTTTAATTAACCATTCAATGTTTCGAGGGGTTTTTTCGTACAAGAACCTTGACCCCCTAATATAACATTACGTGGGAGTTGCGTAGTGGAATGGTTAGAAGTATTGTATCATAAAGAATTGTACTATTATCTTTGGAACTCTTTTCCAAAGATGTGCGACGTTAGCATTCTTCCGAGTAAAATTATGATCAAGATCCTTGATCCTGTATAAAACATCACAAGTTGGAAAAAACTAACCCTTTGTACAAATGCCTTTTATCAGTGAAAGCCCTTAGTCGTGCCCTGCTCAGGCATTAACATGCTGTATTGTTTGTAAGTACTAGACATGTTGGATAAAGTGTACGCTGCAAGACAACGGTATGGATGTGTCGCTTGGTGCGCACAGCACGCGACACGCGGCTGCGTCTCGAGCTCTTACGCTTGGAGTCAACATCGACCGCATGCGGACAACCGCATTTACATTTACCACAAACACGGCTGGACCTCTAATTCCAACAACACATTTGCCAAATTCTATAAAAGAACTATTCTGAGCTCGGACGAAGCCACTTTAGTTGCTGCGATTATTAATCCAGGCTTAACTTTAGTGCTAATTATGTTACGATGTTTAAGACTATTAAATAAACCATTTAATCTATTTTTAGTGCTCTCCATTCTCTACTTGGAGATAATAAAATATATAATTTTTTTCACATTCAATGTGTTAGCATTACACATTTCCTGAACCTACAAACTCTCAAAGTCTACAATGTACTTGCTAATAATTTCTCTTTCAGGTTACTAATCGAAAGACGAAGTACGAAATATAATTAGTGATTAAACGAACTCAGTGAAGTTCTATCATAATTATATGAGTACTTCGTCTGAGATTAGTAACCCCCGCCCGCCCAGCCCTTAGCATAGGTTCAGGAAATAAGGGCGCCAAGGGCTCTGGCTCTAAACTAATGACGCAACCGGCCGAGCGCAGGCGACAGGAAAGCAGATATACCCACAAAAAAAGAAAAAAAAAAACTCTCAATATAGTGTATAAGAGTGGTGACACGTAGGCGTAACTACAATGTACTTGCTAATAATTTCTCTTTCAGGTTACTAATCTCAGACGAAGTACTCATATAATTATGATAGAACTTCACTGAGTTCGTTTAATCACTAATTATGTTGGGAATTAAGGTGTGGTTTCCTAGTAAAATATTAGCAAGCTGTTAGTGTAGTTTTACCTGAAATTTGACCTAAATGAGTCATGGTCACCACTTAACATCAGGTGCGCAGGCTTGTTCCATCGGAAAGTTGTATTAAATCTTGCCTCTTCAGTATTAATAGTACAAAGTTCGGCAAGATTATCATCCGCACTTGGTGTGCGGGTGATTTTTCCGCAAGTAGGCCGCTGGCGCCCTTTTTGCGTGACCCTTGATACGTGTTGCTCGAACTTTTTTAGGTTCTACGACACGCCGGTTTCCTCACGATGTTTTCCTTCACCGTTTTGAGAGTACTGGCATAGTGCACATAAATTTTTCGAAAGAAAAACTCATTGGTACACGAGTGGATTTGAGCCCACGACCTTTGGATCGGAAGGCGGGGCCACTACCACTAGACCACCAGTGCTCCTTATTAATAGTATTTTATAGTACTAATACATTAGTATTCTAATTCTGTCGATATCAGCTATTAGATCAGCTGTGAATTGTGTATTTTTTTGCAAAATGAACCTACACTTGTTTAATGCACCTGTAAATACCTAGTCAGTTTTTTACTAAAGTTCTAGAAAATGCTTCGAGCATTATGAGCTCTCTTAATGTACAATTAATTTCAATTTTTGTGCAATAAAAAATAAATACATTTATTTCGCGAAACATGTCCGAAACCAAATATTTTTTTAGTCAATGAAGAATTATCGTTTTTCAAACTTATACTAATTTGTACTCAGAATTTATTTTCCAATCTTATTTCTTTTTATCGTGTCACTGGTTTTTTCGAAAAAAGAATTTTTAGTGCGCCCAAAGAGACGAAATTCCAATTACACAAAACATTTGCGTAACTAGAAATTGTAATATCCGCACTTATTCTGTATTGTCATTGAAGTGCCGACCACGCAACGCAAAGCAAACGAATGTGTTTACAAAGAGAACTGGGGGGCAATTCTAGACCAGTGACTTTTTTGTCACGGTAGATATATATCACAAGAACTGTCAAATTTAAATAGACATGACATTTTCAATAGATATCGTATTCCAGCAATATCACTATAGACATTTATCGAGCGAAGGCCGTTAGATATGTGTCGAGTGGTGAGTAGTAGTCGACATTGACATCTCTAATATACTTTGGGTGACTTTGGGCTTTTTTTTTCTTTCGGTCCTTGGAGCAGGCTAGAGTACCAAGACCATACCACCTAGTCTTACTTTTTGATAAAAAGTCAATGATGTTTACTTGTTTGTAGGGGATACAAGTTGGGAGCGAGAACGAGAATAATGCTTTCTCATAAACCTACAATAAGTGAGGAGTGATTGAATTTAGCTCGTACTTAGTAATTATTCAATGGCGCAGTTAGAAGAGCAGTCAATCAGACAGTCAACGTCTATACTTGTATCCGGGGTTCAAGCTTCGAGAGAAATATTCTTTTTGCATTGAATGGCCATCTAGTTGATAACCTTTGAATTAAAAATTCAAGTCATCGGAGTCCTTCTCTTGAGTGTAATGATCCTGACAATGACATATCTACAACACTTCATAGACAACTGACCATAGATTACAAACAACAAAGTTTACAGTTTTATGGTACATAACGTTCCGTGTGTTTCCGGAATTAATTATTGTAACTAACATTTTGTGCGAAAAGTCCATTGATTACTATCTAATGAAAATGAATCTATTATAAACAACAACAAGAACGCATTATAAACGCCGTTTAATAGGAAATATGTTTATTTGAAGACAATAATAAAGTTAGTGCTATCGAACTATTCTATCGATAGAAACGGAACGTAGATAAACATGAACAACAACGGGATAGTCTGTGGAAGTTCTAAGAATGAACCTTCTTTCTGACATCTCTATAGTAAAAGTCTAACGTAAAAGTCTAACGGTGGCTAGAATACGCATTTTAGCGCGGTTCGATATTATCTTCGACAAATTTGGTGATATGACACTGCTTTCGCGACATTTCAAATCTCTATTTCGAGCGTTAATCTCTAAAAGTCTAGAATTGGCCCCCTGGTCGCGGTTAGAAATCGAAAGTACATTGAATGCTTATTTACCGGCATTAAGTAACACTTATTGATTACAATTGACAACGTTGCGCTTTTCAAATTCACTTAAATTAGCATTGTTAAGTGTAGTGCTAACACTTTTATCTCTCTTAAATATTTATTTTATTGTTTTTTAGTACATATTAAAAAAAATCGTCGGAAGATTACTGGCACGTTGAGCTGAACATCTGTATGCCTCAAGTTAATGGAAATGAAATGGATGCAGGGAAGTGCATTGTAGGGCACGTTCCTGACGTGCGTGACCTACGAGGCAATGCTTTGTTATAGGCGATGGTTACCACTTAACATCAGGTGGGCCATATACTTGTTCCATCAGCTAGGTGTATGAAAAAAACCCGCACAATTTTTTTTTTCTTACTAAAATGAGAGTGAACATTATTCATCTTTTTCTCTTTCGTTCTTCGTTTTTTCTTCAAAAGGAGTCTTAATTTCTAACTTTGCTCTTGATTTAATCAAATACATGCTTTTGAAGTGACAACGTCTTATATTCGATGGGCTGCACGCACGAAAAAACGTGACGACATGCGGCGTTACCTTACTCTGAGGCGTTCCATTGAAGGCTAGAAAGTGCAAGCGAGAGCGCGGAACGAGCTACAAAGAGGCACGCTCGGCCTCCGCGTTCGGCAGCGTTCGACATCTGTCTCTCTCCTACTTGAGTGAGCGATGCGTCCGCGTGGACAGCTGGATGACGTAGGCACCTTCAACTATCGACAGTAAACCGACTTTTTTTTAGTCTTAAAATGAGATGTAAACAAGCCTCCAGGAAGTGATTGTAACAAAGGATACGGTACACCACAGAATAGCGTGCAGTTAGTGCTGTGCCGTGATTGTGATGTAATGTACGTGACGCGAGCGAAGACACAGACAACATACTAGTTAGCTAGTCTACTACTATTGGTACTTTGTTCTTTTCTATCAGTGCTCGTTTTAATTCCTAAGCCTATTTTTAACCGACTTCAAATCAAAGGAGCCGGTTTAAAATTCGGTTGTATTTGGGAATAAACATAATAATTTTTCATTACTCATACTCTGAAAGTAGGTCTGAAGTTGCCTGAGGGGCCTAATTGAAAGTAAAACTTTCAGCCCTAGGGAGAATCGCTTTCTACTGACAGCTGTCAAATTATAAAAAAAACAAGTTCTATTTTATTCAACCATGTTCCAACTTTCTAAAGTCTTTCTAACTGCAAGGAGGTTGTTCAAGCAAATTCCAACTTTTTATTCAGCAAGTAGGTTGGAAACCCATTACAACGGTAAGAAGTTTAAAAAGTCTAATTAGAGCGCAATGTAAAATTTAAATTTAAATAACATAAAGATAGTATTAAATAAATAATATATCTTCTTAATTACTTGATTAATATATAGCTTCAACTATTTATTTAAAATAACATAGATTTGAGCAAACAATTTACCATTTTTTAAATTATGAGAATGAAAATAATGGCTGAATAATGCTGGCGAGCCGAAGCCGAAGGCCCGCCAGAGAAAAAGAAAAAAAAAACCGGGAAGGCGGCTATTCAATCTTCATTTTCACTAATTTTTCTTTCATGTTTTTATTTTTACTTTCCTTGTATTCGTAATGAAAAGCACAGTGTTTACCTCGGGTGAAAGTCTTTTAAGTCCCTCAAGCTCCATTGGCGCCCTCGCTTACGCTCTGGCGCCAAACCCGTCTCGGGACTCAAAAAACGTGACTTTCAACACTCAGGTAACAATGTACTATTTCAAATCGGTTCCTAAATGACGGAAGTTATTGGAAGTTACCTTTTGTGGACAAAGGTCTCCCCCAAAAGCCACTCATTCCGGTCTCCGGAAATCTCCCACCATTCTTTCCGGTGAAGGTCGAGATTGTCCCGCCATCGTACATCGTCATAAATAAATCATTCATTCATTCATTCAATCATTCATCGTCTTCTCGGCCGGCCCCGTCAATGTAACCTAAGCAGTGACGATGTTAGCCCACTTCTCAGGTTCCATTCCGCTAACTTGGCCTGCCTACTCCCACTTCAGTTTTGGCCGTTTTTCGCCCAACGTCACGCGATAACATATTATAATAATATTAAAACCAAAAAAAACATACCGAATCGAGAAGCCCCTCTTTTTTTATTCGAAGTCGGCTAAAATATTTATTATTATTATTATTTTTTTCAGTTGTTATCCATTTTATTTGTGACTGTTTTTATGATTATTTATTTTTTTGTTTTGTTATTACTATTTTTTTATTCGACGAAAGATAGACCTACCTAATTAGACATGCTTAACTTTTTGTAATTATGTTTTTTAATGTAAAAATCAATTATGTATTTAGAATGACAAAATGTAATTTACCTATTAATTAGTAATTGGTTCCAAGACCGTTCTAATTTAAAAATAAATAATAAATAAATAAATAAAAATAAATTGACTATTCCATGGTCAATAAGTGATGTAGCTGTAGTGCGTGCGTGGTATTGTCAATATGCGCGGCGCTTAGTCGCCGGTGTTGTCGAATGCGGACCGACCTTGCATTGTTCCTCTTACGGTATTAGGATTAGATTAATATCGGTAGGTTTACCACCTACGGGATTCACACATTTAGTAATACGGTTAACTGGAAGAGAATGCTAGCATTTACGTCACCCTTTTTAAAGGCTCTGCCTGAAAACACCCTGCTTGGCTTCGTATGCCTTCTCAAGCAGCAAAAGCTGAGTCGGGGCCTATTGGCATATTTTATGTACCATTATGTATCGTTACCGTCTACACATATATGTATGTAAAATAAGACAAATGAGACATGTCTGGAAGAGATCTTTTCAACGATAAGACCGGCCACCTATTAAATGTATTTTATTGTTTTTCCATGTTTAGTTTGAAGGTGTACAATAAAGAATTTTCTTTGATATTCTAAGTTTGCTTAAAATAGGAATGACTTCTCCAATAATGCTAATATTAGTTTGTCTGTTTGTGGTCTCTTCATCTCACAGCCTGCAAAGTAACATTATTTAAGGTTGTTCGATTCCGATACAAACTGAATTTACACAACTATGGGCAAACAAAGTATAAATGTACACTGAAATAGCTGTAATAGAATTTTACAGTGGTCTTTATTGCCGGCCAGTTATATAAAGTTGGAGAAAACTGTAGGATAACAGAAATATTCATAAAAAGCCAAAAAAGTAAATTTTTCGTCATTCATTCTAACGGGTACTCGGCATTGAATACGTGAATGAGCTTAAAACATATTATGTCTCAAAATAGTCGTAAAAGTCTGTTAGTTCTTTTTCTGAAGCCCCGACTGCCACGACCAACGGCTGACACTCCAACTTTATATAACTGGCCGGTAATAAAGACCACTGTAAAAGCCTATTACAGCTATTTCAGTGTACATTAATACTTTATTCGCCCATAGTTGTGTAAATTAAGTTTGTACGGAAATCGTACCCCCTTAATTAATTATTTTATTAATTACAGCCTGGACATAGGCTCAAGAGGTCAGGGTCGTAGCAAGTGAAAATTCGTGACCTCTGCCTACCATAATAATATTTAAAAAAAATAGAGGCGTGATTGTACCATCATCATCATCAGCCTGAAGAAGTCCACTGCTGGACATAGACCTCCCCTACACATTTCCAGGAAGAACGATTCTGAGCCCTTTCCATCCATCGACTTGCCGCGATCTTAACAATGTCGTCGGTCCATCTGGTGGGTGGCCCAGAATAAAGGTTCTCGAATGGCGACTACAAACCGGAAGACGAGACGTAGTCTTCCGGTTCGTGGTCGCCATTCGAGAACCTTTATTCCCAAACGGTTGTCGGTTCTTCGAGCTATTAAGATCTTTTATGCACAGTTTTACAATAAAACATTTTTATCTTTTTCTTTGACCTGCTCATTGCCATTTCAACATAATAATAATTGTAAGAGCTTTGTTTGTATGTTCACTAGCAGTAAGTGACCGAGCTTCGCTCGGTATTTTTTTGATAACGTACTTATGAATGATGAAATCATATTTTTCGATCTTACTACCATACTACTTAATAATAAAAAAATAAGAACTGGTTATTTAAAAAAAAATCACAAGTGAAATGAATGAGATAGAAACTTCCAAAAGTGGTCTACAGAGTGTTTACGTAGTCATTTAGTTCCAAAACTCGACAATAGATGGCGTTCTCTGTAAAACATAACCCTTGAGTTCTCAGGTTCCCACAGAGCTTAGTTTTTGCTTCTGAGTAACAGATGGCGCTAGGAGTAATAATATTACGATAAAGTTGTTTGTTCTTAACTGGGAGAAGCCGATAATTTTAAATGAATCCTAGCTAGATCGATTTATTACCCCGAAAACCCCTGTATACTAAATTTCGTGAAAATTGTTGGTGCAGTTTCCGAGATCCTTAATATATTTATATACATATATATACAAGATTTTCTCGTTTAAAGGTATAAGATAATATAATGTTGTTATGTTTTGTTGTCAGGGGTGCAGAGCTGGGTGACGTCACACTACTCCGCCGGATGCCTAACGTCGAGGTGCTAGCGCTGAGGTAAGATTTATACAAAACTAAGGTTTTTACATTCAACTTATTTCATTTATAATATTTTTTTTATAATTGAAAAAGTTGGAATTTGGTTGAATAATTAGAACTCTTGTCAGCGGTCAGTAGAAAGCAATTCTCCCTAGGGCTGAAAGTATTACTTTCAATCTGGCAACTTCAGACCTACTTTCCGAGTATGAGCAATGAAAAATTAATTTTCATTGCTCATACTCTGAAAGTAGGTCTGAAGTTGCCTGAGGGGCCTAATTGAAAGTAAAACTTTCAGCCCTAGGGAGAATCGCTTTCTACTGACAGCTGTCAAATTATAAAAAAAAAACAAGTTCTATTTTATTCAACCATGTTCCAACATTCTAAAGTCTTTCTAACTACAAGGAGGTTGTTCTACCAAATTCCAACTTTTTATTCAGCAAGTAGGTTGGATACCCATTACAACGGTAAGAAGTTTAAAAAGTCTAATTAGAGCGCAATGTAAAATTTAAATTTAAATAACATAAAGATAGTATTAAATAAATAATATATCTTCTAAATTACTTGATTAAGCTTCAACTATTATTATGAAAATGTTATTAACCATTTTTTAAATTATGAAAATGAAAATAATGGCTGAATAATGCTGGCGAGCCGAAGCCGAAGGCCCGCCAGAGAAAAAGAAAAAAAAAACCGGGAAGGCGGCAATTCAATCGTCATTTTCACTAATTTTTCTTTCATGTTTTTATTTTTACATTCCTTGTATTCGTAATGAAAAGCACAGTGTTTACCTCGGTTGAAAGTCTTTTAAGTCCCTCAAGCTCCATTGGCGCCCTCGCTACGCTCTGGCGCCAAACCCGTCTCGGGACTCAAAAAACGTGACTTTCAACACTCGGGTAACAATGTACTATTAAATTGCAGTATAAACAAGATCCGCACCCTGGGCGACTTCGCGGGCTGCCGGCGCCTGCGCGAGCTGTACGTGCGGAAGAACGAGATCCGCTCGCTCGCCGAGATCCGCCACCTGCGCGCCCTGCCCCTCCTCACCAGCCTGTGGCTCGACGAGAACCCATGCACGCAGCATCCCCAGTGAGTCACTCTCTCTCTCGAGAACGAGATCCGGCACCTGCGCGCCCTGCCGCACCTCACCAGCCTGTGGCTCGACGAGAACCCATGCACGCAGCATCCCCAGTGAGTCACTCTCTCTCTCTCGAACGAGATCCGCCACCTGCGCGCCCTGCCCCTCCTCACCAGCCTGTGGCTCGACGAGAACCCATGCACGCAGCATCCCCAGTGAGTCACTCTCTCTCTCGAGAACGAGATCCGGCACCTGCGCGCCCTGCCGCACCTCACCAGCCTGTGGCTCGACGAGAACCCATGCACGCAGCATCCCCAGTGAGTCACTCTCTCTCTCTCGAACGAGATCCGCCACCTGCGCGCCCTGCCCCTCCTCACCAGCCTGTGGCTCGACGAGAACCCATGCACGCAGCATCCCCAGTGAGTCACTCTCTCTCTCGAGAACGAGATCCGGCACCTGCGCGCCCTGCCGCACCTCACCAGCCTGTGGCTCGACGAGAACCCTTGCACGCAGCATCCCCAGTGAGTCACTCTCTCTCTCGAGAACGAGATCCGGCACCTGCGCGCCCTGCCCCTCCTCACCAGCCTGTGGCTCGACTAGAACCCTTGCACGCAGCATCCCCAGTGAGTCACTCTCTCTCTCGAGAACGAGATCCGGCACCTGCGCGCCCTGCCCCTCCTCACCAGCCTGTGGCTCGACGAGAACCCTTGCACGCAGCATCCCCAGTGAGTCACTCTCTCTCTCGAGAACGAGATCCGGCACCTGCGCGCCCTGCCCCTCCTCACCAGCCTGTGGCTCGACGAGAACCCTTGCACGCAGCATCCCCAGTGAGTCACTCTCTCTCTCGAGAACGAGATCCGGCACCTGCGCGCCCTGCCCCTCCTCACCAGCCTGTGGCTCGACGAGAACCCTTGCACGCAGCATCCCCAGTGAGTCACTCTCTCTCTCGAGAACGAGATCCGGCACCTGCGCGCCCTGCCCCTCCTCACCAGCCTGTGGCTCGACGAGAACCCTTGCACGCAGCATCCCCAGTGAGTCACTCTCTCTCTCGAGAACGAGATCCGGCACCTGCGCGCCCTGCCCCTCCTCACCAGCCTGTGGCTCGACGAGAACCCTTGCACGCAGCATCCCCAGTGAGTCACTCTCTCTCTCGAGAACGAGATCCGGCACCTGCGCGCCCTGCCCCTCCTCACCAGCCTGTGGCTCGACGAGAACCCTTGCACGCAGCATCCCCAGTGAGTCACTCTCTCTCTCGAGAACGAGATCCGGCACCTGCGCGCCCTGCCCCTCCTCACCAGCCTGTGGCTCGACGAGAACCCATGCACGCAGCATCCCCAGTGAGTCACTCTCTCTCTCGAGAACGAGATCCGGCACCTGCGCGCCCTGCCGCACCTCACCAGCCTGTGGCTCGACGAGAACCCATGCACGCAGCATCCCCAGTGAGTCACTCTCTCTCTCTCGAACGAGATCCGCCACCTGCGCGCCCTGCCCCTCCTCACCAGCCTGTGGCTCGACGAGAACCCATGCACGCAGCATCCCCAGTGAGTCACTCTCTCTCTCGAGAACGAGATCCGGCACCTGCGCGCCCTGCCGCACCTCACCAGCCTGTGGCTCGACGAGAACCCATGCACGCAGCATCCCCAGTGAGTCACTCTCTCTCTCTCGAACGAGATCCGCCACCTGCGCGCCCTGCCCCTCCTCACCAGCCTGTGGCTCGACGAGAACCCATGCACGCAGCATCCCCAGTGAGTCACTCTCTCTCTCGAGAACGAGATCCGGCACCTGCGCGCCCTGCCGCACCTCACCAGCCTGTGGCTCGACGAGAACCCTTGCACGCAGCATCCCCAGTGAGTCACTCTCTCTCTCGAGAACGAGATCCGGCACCTGCGCGCCCTGCCCCTCCTCACCAGCCTGTGGCTCGACTAGAACCCTTGCACGCAGCATCCCCAGTGAGTCACTCTCTCTCTCGAGAACGAGATCCGGCACCTGCGCGCCCTGCCCCTCCTCACCAGCCTGTGGCTCGACGAGAACCCTTGCACGCAGCATCCCCAGTGAGTCACTCTCTCTCTCGAGAACGAGATCCGGCACCTGCGCGCCCTGCCCCTCCTCACCAGCCTGTGGCTCGACGAGAACCCTTGCACGCAGCATCCCCAGTGAGTCACTCTCTCTCTCGAGAACGAGATCCGGCACCTGCGCGCCCTGCCCCTCCTCACCAGCCTGTGGCTCGACGAGAACCCTTGCACGCAGCATCCCCAGTGAGTCACTCTCTCTCTCGAGAACGAGATCCGGCACCTGCGCGCCCTGCCCCTCCTCACCAGCCTGTGGCTCGACGAGAACCCTTGCACGCAGCATCCCCAGTGAGTCACTCTCTCTCTCGAGAACGAGATCCGGCACCTGCGCGCCCTGCCCCTCCTCACCAGCCTGTGGCTCGACGAGAACCCTTGCACGCAGCATCCCCAGTGAGTCACTCTCTCTCTCGAGAACGAGATCCGGCACCTGCGCGCCCTGCCCCTCCTCACCAGCCTGTGGCTCGACGAGAACCCTTGCACGCAGCATCCCCAGTGAGTCACTCTCTCTCTCGAAAACGAGATCCGGCACCTGCGCGCCCTGCCCCTCCTCACCAGCCTGTGGCTCGACGAGAACCCTTGCACGCAGCATCCCCAGTGAGTCACTCTCTCTCTCGAGAACGAGATCCGGCACCTGCGCGCCCTGCCCCTCCTCACCAGCCTGTGGCTCGACGAGAACCCTTGCACGCAGCATCCCCAGTGAGTCACTCTCTCTCTCGAGAACGAGATCCGGCACCTGCGCGCCCTGCCCCTCCTCACCAGCCTGTGGCTCGACGAGAACCCTTGCACGCAGCATCCCCAGTGAGTCACTCTCTCTCTCGAGAACGAGATCCGCCACCTGCGCGCCCTGCCCCTCCTCACCAGCCTGTGGCTCGACGAGAACCCATGCACGCAGCATCCCCAGTGAGTCACTCTCTCTCTCGAGAACGAGATCCGGCACCTGCGCGCCCTGCCGCACCTCACCAGCCTGTGGCTCGACGAGAACCCATGCACGCAGCATCCCCAGTGAGTCACTCTCTCTCTCTCGAACGAGATCCGCCACCTGCGCGCCCTGCCCCTCCTCACCAGCCTGTGGCTCGACGAGAACCCATGCACGCAGCATCCCCAGTGAGTCACTCTCTCTCTCGAGAACGAGATCCGGCACCTGCGCGCCCTGCCGCACCTCACCAGCCTGTGGCTCGACGAGAACCCTTGCACGCAGCATCCCCAGTGAGTCACTCTCTCTCTCGAGAACGAGATCCGGCACCTGCGCGCCCTGCCCCTCCTCACCAGCCTGTGGCTCGACGAGAACCCTTGCACGCAGCATCCCCAGTGAGTCACTCTCTCTCTCGAGAACGAGATCCGGCACCTGCGCGCCCTGCCCCTCCTCACCAGCCTGTGGCTCGACGAGAACCCTTGCACGCAGCATCCCCAGTGAGTCACTCTCTCTCTCGAGAACGAGATCCGGCACCTGCGCGCCCTGCCCCTCCTCACCAGCCTGTGGCTCGACGAGAACCCTTGCACGCAGCATCCCCAGTGAGTCACTCTCTCTCTCGAGAACGAGATCCGGCACCTGCGCGCCCTGCCCCTCCTCACCAGCCTGTGGCTCGACGAGAACCCTTGCACGCAGCATCCCCAGTGAGTCACTCTCTCTCTCGAGAACGAGATCCGGCACCTGCGCGCCCTGCCCCTCCTCACCAGCCTGTGGCTCGACGAGAACCCTTGCACGCAGCATCCCCAGTGAGTCACTCTCTCTCTCGAGAACGAGATCCGGCACCTGCGCGCCCTGCCCCTCCTCACCAGCCTGTGGCTCGACGAGAACCCTTGCACGCAGCATCCCCAGTGAGTCACTCTCTCTCTCGAGAACGAGATCCGGCACCTGCGCGCCCTGCCCCTCCTCACCAGCCTGTGGCTCGACGAGAACCCATGCACGCAGCATCCCCAGTGAGTCACTCTCTCTCTCGAGAACGAGATCCGGCACCTGCGCGCCCTGCCCCTCCTCACCAGCCTGTGGCTCGACGAGAACCCATGCACGCAGCATCCCCAGTGAGTCACTCTCTCTCTCGAGAACGAGATCCGGCACCTGCGCGCCCTGCCCCTCCTCACCAGCCTGTGGCTCGACGAGAACCCATGCACGCAGCATCCCCAGTGAGTCACTCTCTCTCTCGAGAACGAGATCCGGCACCTGCGCGATTTCAGGTGCGCGTAAAGCCAAATTAATAAAGCAGATAATAACGGCCTTTGTACCCGGATATCGAAGAGCAAAACACTTTTCGAGATGGGGGGATGAAAATACATATTAGTGTTAGAGTCTGAGTGAGTGGTTGTGTTGTGCTGCAGATACCGTCTGACCGTGCTGCGCAACCTGCCGCAGCTGGAGAAGCTGGACAACGTGTCGGTGCAGCCCGAGGAGCTGGCGGAGGCGGCGCGGCGCGGGCACCACATCCCCGACTCCGACGACGAGGGATACGTGCAGGTACACCACTGGTATAGTATTGGGCATTTCACTACAATTTTACAACCAAAATTTCAAACCACGTCTCGGGCTCTCGCCCTCGACTCAATTCGGTTTGAAATTTTTGTTGTAGAATTGGAGTGGAATGCCGCAATACTACACTTTTCTATCCTATACCTATCCTATATATCATTTACGAACGGTCATCGCATTGCTAATTTTACAGCAAGTAACATGGCAAGTGGCATGGGAAAGTTGTGCTCCCTCAAATCACTAGGTACCTTTAAATAAGTATTTAAATAAGATGCCCGAGCGAGCAAAGAGAGTGAGGGCGAATATAGTTCGAAAGTGTAATAGCTACTTACATCCGAGGTAAGCATTCTACTTTACATCATTTATGCAAGGTAAATTTTTAACTATAACTGATGGAACATACATATTTATGTTCCATCAGCTGATATGGCCCACCTGATGTTAAGTGGTCACCATTGCCTATAGCAAAGCATTACCTCGTAGGTCAATCACGTCAGGAACGTGGTCAAAGAATATGCTTTGAGTATAACGCGTTGTGTGTCTCCCAGCAGGAGTCGATCGGTGGGTTCCGCCGCGCGCGCTCGCCCGACTCCAGCCCCGAGCGAGACCACGAGCCCTATGCGTGCACACCGCACGAGGTAACTATACCTCCTGCAGCAGGCGTGCTCTAACACTCGATCGCCACCAATATGCTTAATATAACCTTATAAACACCTCTCACTCGATCGATTAGAACCCTAAATCTGGTGGCAAAAAATATAGATATGTTTCAATGTTCTTTGAGCGAATTCATAAAAGCTTCTCTGTCTATCCTGGATTAATCTGTCGTGTTTAATTTTTGAATGTAAATTGTTGATTTTTGTTATGTAATTGATTGGATATAAAAATTACGTGATTATAAATATCTTTGAGATTTCCCTAAGTGTAGTAAACATTATAAAATCATTAAAAATATGAATCTGTGTGTTGGGCGTTTGTATCTTATAATTATGTGTGTTCATTGTCTGCGTTTTGTGTTATTTAACTCCATACATTTTATCTTACTGCCTACATCTAAAAACATCAATATCTCAAACGGTGAAGGAAAACTTCGGGAGGAAACCTTCGGTCAAATCCAAACTAAGCTGTGAGAATGGTAACTACACCGTCCATATTTCAGCAGTCAACTGATTGAATTAGCCATTCAATTACTTGCCTAGCCGTTTAACTAACTGCCTGAATGATGCCTAAGCATTTAACTACTTGCCTAGTCAAGTAGTAAAAAAATAATTTAACCAAAACTAGCCATAAAAGTAGGTTTTCTTTTCGGTACTCGATCTTTTCTTATGTTCTGGCAAATTTCAATCAGGGCTTTAGTTGAATGGAGCAATAATTAAATGGCTAGGCAGATCATTGAATGGCGAATTCAACCAGTTGACTGCAACATAGATACTAGTTCATATTAACATGACATGGTTAAAATTATGTCGCTTTATAAATAATCCTACATATAAATATTCTAGATAATATAATTAATGTACATAATATATAAACTAGCGTGTGACTAACTTCCATGTGGTGTGGTGTGTGGTAGTGCAGCGAGGGCTCGGAGCCGGGACTCGAACCTGCACTCGAGCCCACACCCGCCGACACGCTACTGCAGGTAACGCTTCACTAACTCATATCATACACACAATGCCTTAACTATAGATAAGAAGAAGAAGAATTTGGCATGATGTTTCTGGCAGGACAGAAGTACACACAATACAAATATAATAAGAAATATACATTCAGTCTTTAAAATGCATTGGTTGTCTAGTTGTCGGTTCGATAAGGTCGTGGGTTTAGATCAGGTCATGCAACCAATGACCTTTTTTTTCAAAAATGTATGGATACTACGATATCTTGAACGGTGATGGAAAACATCGTGATGAAACCGACATAAAATGTTCACAATGAGTCAAAGGCCCAAAGCAGCTTCGGTGCGTATTTTCAAAGGTTTGATAGAACTAATATCACGACTAAAAGTAGCCCCTATAATTATGTTTTACTTCCTCTTATGTTACCTCCCTACCCCCTTACATTCCGCCCATCCATACTTACCCCTAAACTTAATCATCCCTTTTGTACATTCCCTTTTGAATTCGGCGTTAATAACGCTTATACTTTTAACACTCTTGCCTCTCCCTTGCAGAAGACCGCTTATTTCCCTAATCACCCCCTATACTTTTTCCCCCTGATATAAGTTAGACTACGGCAGGGCAATTACCGTGTTTCTCTTTATTACCCTAATTAGGTACTTGTATACTTTTGCTCCCCTATATATAAGAACCCCCCGTACATGCCCTCAGTCCCCCGGGTCCCCGGCGCGGCGCCCCCCCGCGGCGTCCCCCCCCGCGGAGGACGAGCGGTACGAGCACCCCGCCATGACCCGATCCGTGTACGACGTGAGTATTACACACTTAGGCCCGTATTCCGAAACAGCGCTTGAGTCTGAGTCGAGCCTCAAGCATAGATTTTATGACAGTTCTCCATTGAAAAGTGTCAAAAATCTGTGCTTGAGGCTCGACTCAGACCTAAGCACTGTTTCGGAATACGGGCCTAAGAGCCTCAAGCACTCTCAAGCATAGATTTTTTGTCTGTTCTCCATTGAAAAGTGTCAAAAATCTGTGCTTGAGGCTCGACTCAGACCTAAGCACTGTTTCGGAATACGGGCCTAAGAGCCTCAAGCACTCTCAAGCATAGATTTTTTGTCTGTTCTCCATTGAAAAGTGTCAAAAATCTGTGCTTGAGGCTCGACTCAGATCTAAGCACTGTTTCGGAAACAATATTAAAATCCATCAAGTAAATGAGGGTTTCTGAATAAATTTAGTTTTTAGTGGTGTCTGCATGTTAGTTTACTTTTGATAAATAGGTATATTGTTCATAGTAAGGTCGTTAGAACCTAGAATCCATCATTATGTAGTTAAATAGATTTTAGTATGATCATAGATCAATGCTTTTCTAGAATCATTTTAGATGTTTTCATTTCAGCAAATAAATTCTAATTAATTAAATGCATGGCAAGTCTAATAAATCTACCTAAATTTATTTTCAAAAACTATTTACTACTCCTTTAGTTTAAAATTGACGTCATATAGAAATAGCTTGCTCGGGAGGTTAACATCTATATTATGCCTCATTGATAGTCGTAGGGCACGAGACGATGGCGATGGGTTAGGTGGGCCATATGCTTATTCCAACTACTATTTGTACATATACAGGGTTATTCATTATTAGCTGCAAATACTCAGGAATTAGGTTCAACAAATAAAATAAAAAATATTTATGAAATGATTTTTTTTAAGTTTTATTATGAAAATCCCGAGAAAATCGATAAAGGAATCATTGGCGCCTGACCTATTTTGACCTTTGATCCGCGCCCGCGCGCCGTGAGTGACACTCTGCGTTCAGTCACCGCCTGGGTGGGTCATCGTCCTGTTCTCCGTGGCAATCATTATGCAATAGCCGTAAAAAAATTAATAAAAATAAAATTTTGATACAAAAACTTGAAATTTTTTTTGATCAAATTTTAAAAAAATAATTTCATAAATATTTTTTATTCTATTTGTTGAACCTAATTCCTGAGTATTTGCAGCTAATAATGAATAACCCTGTATGTGTTAAAAAAGAGATTCTATATTTATATATGTATCAAAATGGTGAGTATTATGATAATTCTTTCAGCCGCGCTGTGGCCCGCGCTCGCCGGATGCCTCGCTTCGGCACTCCTTCTCCGCACAAAGTGTTAAGGTGATCACCACTCCCCCCCTATACTCTTTCAAGGGTACTTAGTACCCCATTTACTTTTATCCCATAGAATTCTAATTTTCTATCCCCATACCTCCTAAAAGTATCCCCCTTATAACTTGATACCCCATAGAATTTTCAATACCCCACACCTCCTGACAGTATCCCCCCTTATAACTTGATACCCCATAGAATTTTCAATACCCCACACCTCCTGACAGTATCCCCCCTTATAACTTGATACCCCATAGAATTTTAAATACCCCACACCTCCTGACAGTATCCCCCCTTATAACTTGATACCCCATAGAATTTTCAATACCCCACACCTCCTGTCAGTATCCCCCCTTATAACTTGATACCCCATAGAATTTTCAATCCCCCACACCTCCTGACAGTATCCCCCTTATTAATTTATACCCCATAGAATTTTCAATCCCCCTCACCTACTAAAAGTATCCCCCCATATAACTTTATACCCCATAGAATATTATATCCCCCACACCTCCCAAAAGTATCCCCCCTTATAACTTTATACCCCAATAGAGTTATATAAGTTCTTTTTTATTATATTATTTATACGTTTAATTTACTTTTATAAAGAAACAGAACAACCCGTATATTGGCAGTTATAGGAAATTAAATGATCTAAAATCCTGTCCCAGGCACTGTAGCGTCCCGTAATAAGGGGCAAAGGCCTGTTTGTTTTATAGGAAATTAAATAAATTTAATAATTTTTCAGTGGTATTTATGGCAAGTAGCACAACATGTAGAATGCAAGCTATCGACCCTGAACCCACACCTTTTCAAACATTTCATCCAGCTCTCACCACAATTCTGTTACAATTCAATTGTCTGGTTTTTCAGCTCAGTTGGTAGTAGTTCTGCCTTTTGCGGTGTAGGTAAACATCACATAGCCGCACATGCATAGATCATGTTTACATTAATTTAGCCGCAAACAACATTAATGCCAATGTCCAAAATCTAGGTTTTTCAGACCATAAAGCTATCACTATCTACCTTGACGCACCTTTTCATAGGACGGTAACGTGGAAAACTATAAAACGCTGCTTTGACGTACAAAGCCTAAATTATTTTAAATCGGAATTACAAACCAAAGACTGGACTACAATAATTAATATAAACAATGACATAAATAAAAATTACAATTCATTTTACGAGACCTTGCAATCGCTACTAAATAAATGTATTCCAAACAAAACTATAAAATTAAATCAAGCAAATAAAAATCGGTGGCTTACTCGTGGGTTAAGAATATCTTGCATTAATAAACGACTTCTAAGAATCCACACTAATACTTCCAAAAACAAAATACTTAAAAAATATAGCAAACAGTACAGTAAAGTTTTAAAACATGCCGTAAACAACGCAAAAAAAATAAATTTTATAAAACGGATAAAAAAATCGGACAATATTATTAAATGTATGTGGTAGATCATAAAAGAACGGACAAATAAAATAACAAGAAAAGTAAAAGAAAATATCGAATTAAAAATAAATAGTACAAGTATTACGGAACCTAACAAAATTGCAAACGAATTTAATAAGTTCTTCGCTTCAGTAGGTCAAACAGGATCCAGCACGCCGCCGGCGCCGGCCTACATGCCTACTTCTGCACGTAAAACAAATAGTATGTACTTAGGCCAAGTGTCGCAAAAAGAAATAAATCAAATTATTCAAAACCTAAAAAATAAACAAAGCTGCGGAGTAGACGAAATACCACCAAAACTAATAAAATTTTGTGCCGATGAACTGACCTTCCCGTATTACCTATTAGTTAACCAATCTTTTCTGGAAGGAAGTTTCCCTGACTCACTAAAAATATCGATCGTAAAACCTATTCATAAAAAACATTCAAAGTGTGATCCAAACAACTACCGTCCCATATCATTACTGCCCACCTCGTCTAAAATATTTGAAAAAGCAATGGGTACTCGTGTCTATTCTTACTGTGAAAAATATAAATTATTTGACGAAGCGCAGTGCGGATTTAGGAAAAATCATTCTACTACCCTAGCCGTTTATAAATACATAGAAAAAATATTAGGTATTTTAGATAAAAAAGATTATGCGGTTGGCTTACTTTTAGATATGTCAAAGGCCTATGACAAAGTACAACACGGAATCCTATTAAAAAAACTGCAAGACATAGGTATCCGAGGACTAGCATATAAGTGGTTTGAGTCGTACTTACATAACCGAGTGCAATACGTTGAAGTAGAAAACTACAACTCGAAAAGCGGGTACATACAAAATATAAGATCTGACCCGCATCACGTGACCAGCTCCATTCCACAAGGTAGTGTACTCGGATGCCTATTGTTCTTAATTTACATAAACGACTTACCGAAATATATAAACACACAGAGTGTTCTCTTCGCCGATGACATCTCATTAATAATGCCATGCGCCCGCACCGATAACGCAGCCGAAAATATACAAAGCACTCTTTCCGAAGTCGCGAACTGAATGTCAAACCACAACTTAGAAATAAACTACACTAAAACAAAGGTGATGGAATTTCGGCCCCGCCAAAAACCGGCTCTTAACGTACAAGCGACATTTAACAATATCCCCCTAGAACAAGTTGATACCTTTTCACTCCTTGGAATCAATATTGACACACATCTGAATTTCAAACCCCACATACAAAAACTAAAATCTAAGGTATCGAGTTTTACGTATGCCTTGCGCGAACTTAAAAAGACGACTGATCTTCCTAGCGCTTTATCAGCCTACTACGCCTACGTGTATACTCACCTATTAAATTCTATTGTGTTATGGGGTAACAGCTCAGATGCACAAGACCTATTTATATTACAGAAAAAGTGTGTTCGTATCCTTGCAAATATAAGAATACCAGAAAGTTGCAAACCACACTTCCGAGACCTTAAGATATTGACATTACCTTCCATATACATACTAGAATTATGCAAATTTGTTAAAAAATATCCCAATTTCTACTCTAACCTGGACGACTTACCCCGACGATACGAATTAAGGCCAGGTAGGAATAAGATAATACGACCACCATCCCAGCTAAAGATGCGTAGTGACGGCCCCTATATAATGTCAATCAAAATATATAACAAACTTCCTCTTGAAATAAAGAACATACAAAAAAGCTCCCTATTCACCAGATCCCTAAAGTCGTTTTTAATTGACAAATGCTATTATGACATCAAAGACTATTTAGAATAAAAACTTGACATTTCCTCTAATTATATAATCCAACTTTGACATGATACCTGCATAAAATTTTGACATCAAAAACTAGACAATAACCGGCACGATAACTACCTACCAAGATAAGGTACATCACAACCCTAAATATCAAGATAACTACACAATGTATATAATTTAATCGAAAGTACCTACTTACCTTAAAACCTCGGCCTGCCTCCATGTTTGCTATACCCTATGCAGGGTCCATGTGATACCTACTTACACCTAAAAACTATGTATGTACAAACTTAACCATGTGTAAAGCAATAAATATATTGAGTATTGAGTATTGAGTATTGAGGTCGTGGGTTCGATCCCCACACAGAAAAAATATTTGTGTGGTGAACGCAGATGTTTGTTCTCTGTCTGAGTGTTTTATTGTATTCTAAGTATGTATTTACAAAAAAATATTAAAGTCAATTATTTATTTTAAGTTTCATCCAAATTGTTATTTTTTATGTTTCAAAAGTCAATAATACTAAAGCGATGGGCCAATTTTGATGAGACTTGTAAGAAATAGTTCATGATCTGGAATAATCAAATCTGTAATTTGAGTTTCTCCCTTTCTGTGGGGTTGAAAAAGATTTCCTTTGCATTTCTATTGTCATTCAAACATTTTAAAGTCATTACAATAACTACGCGTTAGTTAATAAAGTACCAATGGGCGGCCTTATCGCTGAAAGCAATTTTTCCAATTCGATTGCTGGTCATTGTCAAAAGTAGAATAAGACCCCATATTTATTATTTTGCAGGATTATTCGTATTCGTCTAACGGGGAGTGTCGCTACCCCGCGGGCGGGGGCGGGGGAGGGGGGAGTGCGGTGGGCAGCGGGGGAGTGACGTCACCCAACTACCACGAGCCTTACTACGACAAGCCGGAGAGGTACGTACTTAGCTACAGGCTGCGGGTTCTAATCCCAGCGAGCGAAAATCACTTTTTGCACTTCAATTTTTTTTTTAGAGGGCAATGTTGGACCACTGGGTTCAAACCCAGTCGTGCATTAATGAGTTCTTTTGTACAAAAAATGTATGTGCATTATGCTAGTACTCTCAAACGGTGAACGAAAATATCGTAAAGAAACTGACATGACGTAGAACCTAAAAATAAAAAATGCTAATTTTAATTTTAAATTCTCCTTCATTTTGTATCGTCACTAGTTCTTTAGAACCAATGTGGTGAAAGTGTATGTTATAAAAAACGTCGAGACGGTTGGACTTCTTACACTTTAAGCTCTGATGTACAGTCGCGGTATGAAAATGTTCGTCACCTTAGAGTCGGTATTCGCTTGCACCAGTGCCTTTATCATGAACACATTTTGACATAATTTGTGACGTTAACTTATCGGTGTATTCTGTCTATTCAGTTTCAAAAGGTAGGATGTGATACGTTGAACAAATCAAGTTGAAAATCGACGAACATTTTCCTACCGCCATTAAACATGTATGTGTATATTATAGATCGGAGTCGTACCAGCAAGTCCCGCAGTGGGAGCAGGAGAGAGGAGTGCGCGAGCGAGACAGAGAGTACCCCTCCGCCGTCATGCAGGAACATCGCGGCTTCACGCGCAGGCCCGTCGCCAGGGTACACGCTAGGGCACGCTAGGGCATCCTAGGGCACGACATAATGCTCTCTAGATAATCATTACTCTTTTAAGGAACCAATAATTCCAGAATGGTCAGAAGGTTGCGTGTTCATATCACGTCGGGGTCACCACTTTAGGGGTTGAGGGAGAGATACTACCCCTGGAACTTCACTGCTATTATTTTAGACTATTTTTGATTTGTAAAAGGATGATATAAAAAAACGGTAGGAACCGAGACGTAGTTTGTTGCCTGTTCTTGCGTCGGCTTGGTCGCGTGGAACTGGCACCTAGGCTCACCTAGCTTTAAAACGTTTCAAAGTGATTCTTGCATCGTACTGAATAACAAATTATTGACGTTGACTTTGACCCTAGCTTCATAGTCTACTTATCTGGAGGATATGCAGCAACCAACTCATGTTCCAAATACTTGTTTATTAGCACTAAGGCTACATGTTCGCACAGGGTGAGCGGGGAGAGACGACTGGCCCGATTTCTGTGGCTAAGTACCTAGTCCTATTGAAATTTCATCAAAATCAGTTCAGCAGTTTAATCATGAAGTCGATTCCTTAAGTTTTGTATATTATTAATCTATAGATTTTACTCTATTTTATATTATTATAGGCGATAGTTACTATTCAACGTCAGGTGTGCCATTGTGCTTGTTCCATTAGTGATAATAGTGTATTTTGTTTGTCGTTGTCAGAACTCGAACCTGCTATCAGCGGTGCTGTGCCTGGTGAAGGAACTCGACTACCCGAGTCTGGAGGTCGCGGAGATGGCTGTCAGGTAACTAACTACACTTCTAATCAAATTAGTTATTTTCATCCCCCCAGCTCGGAAAGTGTACTTTTGATCCCCCCAGCTCGGAAAGCGTGTTTTTCATCCCCCAGCTCGGAAAGTGTATTTTTCATCCCCGCATATCGGAAAGTGTATTTTTCATCCCCCCAGCTCGGAAAGTGTATTTTTCATCCCCCCAGCTCGGAAGCTTGGTAACGTGAAAAGCGTGGTTGCATATTCTCAATAGTAAAACATTTCATGGACACTATGCATCGCCACGTTTTTGTTCAAATAAAATACATTTATTTCCTTTGTTGCCCATGGTCCCTGAATGTTGTATGAGCCATATAATTTAAAAGATATAATAAATTAACTGTAATTAATTTAAAAAACTCGTTATTTCTTATTCACATTATTCTTCATCCAAATTTATTAAATTTTATTTTCAATTTTTTAGCTGAATTTTCCATAAAGCGTGTTTTTTTAGTTTAGGTTGCGGTAATGTACATTATGTTATTACGATGCCAGTTAAGCCACATGCACACTGGAGCAATTCAAACATTAATTTTTACTTTTTTGTTCTGGCACTGGATACTTAAACTTGTCCTTGATACTTTATAGGGCGGATCCGACTTGGATAGGTTAGGTTATGTTAAAGAACATAAAAATTATGCACAAGGCGAGCGAGCAGAGCGAGCGTGCTGCAGTGCTAGAAAATGTTTTTTTAGATCAATAATTCATCGCTAGATAAGCAAAATTCATAATCGGAATATTTATCTGCTCCAGTGTACACGGGCCTTAACAATTTCCCAGTGGAAAAAAAGTGGCATTAACTGGCCGTACATTAACCGGACCCTTTTTTTAAACTATTATTTATTTCATTTCAGATGCAGAATGGACGAGCTAGCGAACACTCAGTGAGATGACGACGTCTTGGGACTATCGCCTCTATCCCCCCGCAATAGAGTGCATATTGCCACCGCTGTGATAACTCCTACTTGATCGGACATATTGGCATACGTTTTTATTGTTTTAAACACTCAATTAGTTATTCGTCGAGTGCGATGAGGATCCCATGGTGTAGTGGAACACATCGCTGTATCAAAGGGAAGGTCGTGGATTCAAATCCCATTCGACTCATAATTTTTTTTTTGACTGGCATTTCAGCTCAGCTGGCAGTAACTGCCTTCTGCGCCGTAGGTCGTGGGTTCGATCCCCACAGAGTATAAATATTTGTGTGGTGTGCATAGATGTTTGTTCTATGTCTGGGATATTGTATTCTATGTATGTATTTACAAAAAAAAAGGATTTAAATATAATATCAGCTATCTGGTTCCCATAGTACAAGCTCTGCTTAGCTTGGGGCTAGATAGTGTAGTGTAAATTGTTTGCATTATTTATTTATTTTCGGGCTATATAAAATCTTTGTGATTTCGATCAACTTGCCTTTAATGTTTCTTGTGTAAAGTCAAGATAATAGAACCAAGTGTGGTGAAAGGTCCCAACCAACATGTTCTTACCTTTTTGGTTATGTTAATTAAATTGTGTTAAGTTTAACTTTAACTCACAAATATCAAGGATTAGTGAAATTTACGTTAAGTTTGTACAAAACGTTTAGATATTAGTTTAGCAATGCATTCGTAGCTTTAAATATTATATTATTTTAATTATTGCCTGATTTATTCCTATTAAAAAAAAATACTAATGTATGAGTCTCACTGAGGAAACTTGAGATAGATATCGTTCGGAGTCTGTACCCAAAGTCCCAGTGCAGTGCATTTACAACATTTCGTTACCAAATGATGAGACAACAACTTTAACTACGCAACGTATTTTTAAATTAATTTAAATGTTTTTTATTTCAGACATAAATCCATATTTTGTTAGAAATAAAGTAACTTAAGAACTAATGTTAGTGGTATTACGAGCTAAGTAAGACTATTTATTGAGCAGAGTGTGCTGCTGCATCCAAAAGTTGTTAAGGGGACAGTCCCTCCTTTCGGAAAGTACTTTCACGATATTGTTCGGGCTGCCACGGACTCGGCATCGTTTGCGCAGTATTTTAGTTTTTTGTTTTTGCTGTCAAGGCGAAACGACAATAACAATAGGCATGACGACTAATTTTCAAAATCTCTTCTATCATATTCAGAAGTATCTATTATGCCTAAAATATATCATATTTCTGTAAAAAAATAAGGTTTTTGTGCAATAAAAGTAAATTTAAATTTAAATTTTCAAACTCACGCCAAAACGCTCGCTAGTGTCATGGCGTCTGTTATTACGTCACGGTTAAGTATATCAACAGTAAACATTGGTGCTTTTGTACTAAGTCGGAATGACGTTTACCTAAACGTGACGTAATTCGTTCTGACCGGTGTTTGAGCCATCATGGCTGATTGTTGTATTTTGTAGATTTATTTTAACAAATAAATTATTAATATCGACATTAATAAGAGAATAAATACATATTTCAAAATCTTTGAATCCTTTTTCATTAGATCAGATAAATATTTTGGCCATACTTGATTACTGTCTTCATGCCTATTGGTAACGAAATGTGGTATCAAAACTCGGACTTCGGGTACTGGAGTTAATAAATTAATCAGTATAACAACACTTGTTGACAGAATAGTTTTGTTACTAACTGTGTTACTAACGGAGACAATCAAATTGATATACGCAGGGAAGTGCATCGTAGGGCACGTTCCTGATTTGCGTGACCTACGAGGCAATGCTTTGTTATAAGCTATGGTTACCACTTTCTTGTTCCATCACCTAGTTGTATTAAAAAACACTTGTGTATAATACGACTGGCCTCTCAGCTCAGTTTGTAGTAGCTCTGCCTTCTGCGCCGTAGGTCGTGGGTTCGATCCCCACCGAGAACAAATATTTGTGTGGTGAACGCAGATGTTTGTTCTCTGTCTGGGTGTTATATTGTATTCTAAGTATGTATTTACATTAAAAAAAATATAAATATGATATCAGCTATCTGGTTCCCATAGTACAAGCTATGCTTAGTTTGGGGCTAGATAGTATTGTGGGAATAATCCACAATATTTATTCGACGACCTCTGTGCGGTGGGCGAATGTGACCTGCGACGCAAGAGGTTGCAGGTTCGATTCCCGCCTTGGAACAAATATTTGTACGATCTGCATGTAAAAAAAAATATCTATACATATAATGTATTGTATTATGTATATCAGTTATATAGCACCCATAACACAAGCTCTGCTTAGGTTGGGGCTAAATAATGTTGTGTGAATTGTCCTGTATTATTATTATTTTTTTAAATAATACGAGCGTCCGTTAGTAACATGTTTGTACGAACTGGAATTAAAATAAATTAGGGATTGTGTTTAATTATAATTGTTTTTTTTTAATTGGCGCCAAAGCCAAATGATGCCCTCCATAAAATATGAAATTGATATTTGTTTCATCAAAATGTGCCCATCATGCATCTATGACATTGAAAAAAGAATAGTAGGCAACAAATATTGCACATCGTCTAATCTCTGCTTCATAGAGCGTAGTGTGCGTCAGAAAGAGATAGCGCTCTACGAAAGCCGAACAGCCGATGTGCAATATTTATTGCCTACAACCGTAATAACATAGAATGCAGTTGATGTAAAAATACTCTTCATAATCTTAGTAAGGATTTGAGAAAACATTTTTTTCCTAAATTCTGTGGATTTTAGGAAAAAAAAATGATATCTTTAGGTATTAGTATGGATTTTTAGGAATTTACCTCAAATAGGCCTCTGCTTACTACAATGGAGACTTATAAAAAATGGCCGCTAACTTATTGCCATATTTTATACATTTTATTTATCATTTATAACTTGGTTAGACGCAACTTAATATAGTGGGATCGTTGGGACAAAAAAAATCCCAGCGACCCTACTAATGGGGTGGGCTGGGCGAGTGGGAACTTTAGGATATTTTGTATCAAGTGGAATATGGCAGTCTTATCTCTTGTTTTTTTTAATTTACATCAACTGCAGTTTTGTAGAGTTTGATACTCAAAATCAATTAATTTGTATAACAATATTAATATTAAGTAGGATGTAAAATAATGAAATAATTAAATTAACTTGAAATAACTATTCCTTGTTTTATTTTAACTACAGGCTGATCGATCCCTTCCTGGCTAAGTTATAGATTTTTCTAGAATTACTATTATTGAGATCATAATATATTTCGAGCCTCCTTCCACCATCTCCTCTCAATGGTGTCAATATCATCCCGTGGGACGAGGCGAGAGAGAGAGATAAGTGGAAATCTTTGGTGGAGACCTTTGCCCAGCAGTGGGACAAAATAGGTTGACTAAAAAAAAAAATTTGTACAAAATTACCACCACAGGGCCACAGGGTTAAGAGGTCAATCATAGAAAGATACGAATTATTATTCAAGAGACCGACCTATGATTTTTTGATGTCCCCATTATAGGGGACATTGCCGTTGTCACCATTACGGAGGACCTAGCAGCAGGAACACGATTCTTATTATCGGAAATGCACAGAGAACACAACCGTGCTCTTCAAAACAGGAGAAGTTTGATTTCATCAGACTTTGAAGCTCCTTGCTAGGTTTCCTCATTGGATTTAAAACAAGGAGTTTTTTTATCAAACAGCTCTTGTCCTTTGGTTGTCAAAGTGACAGCTAATGTCAGTGACGTACGGAGCGCGCGCTGTGTTTAAAGGTAATATGATTTCAGAATAAAATCTATTCGAATTTTCTTTTACATCTATGGTAGATGATATAAACAGTATCAGGTTTAACTTATCACTCATGTCCCTCTCGCCACCTTGGTTTCTCGTTTGAGACCAAGGTGCCAGGTACTTGGGTAGGTTCTCAAACGGTAAAGGAAAACGTGTTGAGGTAACCCTTGGCTTCGACAGCTCCGCAAGTACCTATTATCCAATCAAAAGGATCTGTATTCGTTTCAAAAGTTTTATCGTAATAGGTAGGTAGGTACATTCCAATTCAACTCCATTCCTAACTTCTTTATTCAGTTGTATCATAAGAATCACTTTGAAACGTCTTAAAGCTAGGTGAGTCGTCAGGATAGTAATGTTCCGTGGGTGTGTCTAGGTGCCAAGTTGTCTTTGCAGCGCCTACCGTTTTATTGTTAGCAAGACGCACCGACGGATAGCTATAACCTAAATCTAAGGCATTGTCATTACTTGACGGAGCTTCGTAAATTGAATGGTCTAAATTGCTATTTTTTCGCGTTTTCCCTTCAAGTTACCCGCCAAAGGCTTGCTTAGAAGAAATTTTAGTTAGTTAAATTCGATTCCATCCTAATATACTAGTAGGTACACTAGTACTACTGTAGGTACATAATAGCATTTCGTCCATGATAATAGGTAACTAACTTGTGTAGGTAATTGAACGATACATATTCAGTGGTCTTTTTCTAGTTCCTTACGTTAGAATTAAACTAGATAGGTAGGTTTTAATCGAGTGGTAATGCAAGTTACGTGACACACGGTTGTTTTTGTAACAAAATTAGGTAATAGGCTGATTATTCAGGCATAATTTTCTATTTCATTATCGTTCATTACCGTGACGCGATTTCCTAAAAACCAGCCAATAAATAAAATAATGTACCTAATTGTAATTTGTGACCTTGTTTGTGACACACGGTCGCAGCGCGTGGCGAGTATGTCGCCGAGCTCCGGGGGCGAGTGGGGCGAGCGTGACGTCATCGACCTCGACCGGTACATGCGCGGACACGCGCGCACTTCCACCACCTCCAGCGAGGAGAGGCAGCAATGGTTAGTGACGTCACACCAGTGCAGTGCGCACAGAGGTACGAGTATGTCACCGAGTGAGCTGGGGCGAGCGTAATACCATCGACTATAACAAAACATTGCCTGGCAGGTTATTGCCTACGATGCACTCGGCAAGTTCGGCAAGTTTATCATGCGCACTTGATGTGCGGGCAGGTTTTTCCTCAAGTAGGCCTCTGGCGGGCCCTTTTTGCGTGACTCTTGACACATGTTGCTCGAACTTTTTTAGGTTCTACAACACGCCGGTTTCCTCACGATGTTTTCCTTCACCGTTTTGAGAGTACTGGCATAGTGCACATCAATTTTTCGTCAGAAATACTCATCGGTACACGAGTAGGTTCGAACCCACGACCTTCGGATCAGAAGGCGGGCCACTACCACTAGACCACCAGTGCTCTCCCTACGATGCACTACCCGTGTCCATAAACTTGAGGCATACAGATGTTAAGCCACACGTGCCAGTCACCCACACGCTTCAAACCTCAACACAGGGTTTTGCTTGACGGCAGAAATAACCATATCACTTTCCGGGCGACCTTCTAACAATGCTGTGCGTGCAGTGATCAGTTGGTGGTGGACGCTGGCGGCGCGGGCCGCGCGCTGGTGAGTGAGGCGCGCTATAAGCAGCACTCACACGACTCCGGCGTCTCGGCCGGCAGCTACGGCACGCGCCGCCATCACAGGCCCAGGTGAAAACTATTGCTTTATAACTTACTTAGGGCCTATATATTTATATTTTCAATGTCCCTTAAATACACATTGGCATTGCACAACCCCGCACTTTTTCTACGGTTTCCGTATATCGTAGCTGTCGAGGCTTCTACGATGAGGTCGTCGATGAATTACTCAAGGAAATCATCCATTCTCTCTTCAAAAAAAAGCAATAAAATAAAATTGCAAAATGATCGAGATGAGCCGAGAATTTGGCCCCTAGTCGTTTTTGTCGTAGAGTAGAAGAGATAAATATTTACTTTGAATTGACGGACCTAGATTGGATTAGAAATATGTTAAACGTTTTCTGATGATTATGCGCCCAGCCTTAGTTAGAATTAGAAATGCTTATTGCACAAAAAATAATGCATATAGGTGAACTAAATGCTAATTAGCACTTTCTTCCAGTTAACCATTGTTCCTACAATGCAGGCCTTTTCAGATAAAAGCAGAAGCTATGAGCCTCTTTACTTTGTTTCACTCTTGTGCCTTGGTTCTTGTGCCAACATTTTTCAAGTTAAGCTCAAGAGTTAGCTTCATTCACAATCGCAAGGTATTTTTATATTATATCTAATAGTAATTCCTCTCAGACGCGTCAGTAACTCAAACGGTCGGTTCGGCTCGCGTGAGCAGACATCAGCTCGCACCTTCACCGGGCCAGCTCACTCCGACTCCCTGCAAGCGTTCCGAACTGTCTGCGAGCAAGCCTTGCTCGACCAGCAGAAACAGATCGCAAGAGTGGCCCAGCTGTGCGAGAAACTCGCCAAGAAAGCAGACGAGGAAATCGCTAAAAAGGACGTCAGCGAAGGGTTATCAAGGAAAGATGAGCGAATAACAGAACAGAAACCGGAGAAGAGGAATGTGAGAGAGCGAGTCCAGTTGCAGTCGGACACCAGTGACATCTCCAGCAGTAGTCGCAGCACAAGGGATCAGCGGCAGAAGGAGAAGCAGCGGGTTAGTGCACCATGAAATACTCATCTAGTAGTAGTACTAATCGACAATGCCTTTTCAATTAAAACCAAGCTACTGTTAAAACCATTCATCATGCAAGACTAGGGGCCGTAAGCAGAAACCATGCTTGAGTCTGTGCATAAATTTTTTAACATGCTTGAGGCTTGACTTAGACTAAAACACTGTTTTTGCTCACTTACAGCCCATGTATTGGTTCACTGGGATTTCCAGTTTGTTTGTTGATTATTATGTAAGTACCTAGTAAGAATAATAATAATTGTAGTCTGCTAAAGTTGTATCACTTCTCCAGACGCAAGAATGCAAGACGTACAAGATTATAATGTCGAAGCTGGACGAGCTGAACCGTAGATTCAGCTCAGCTCCCCCTCCGTCCCCCCCCGCGCCCCCCTCCTCCGGCTCGGTGTCGGTGTGCGACAAGCATGTCGCCACCGACCAACACAGGACCGTCGATAAGGTCATCCGGCCGACACAGGTGGCTCTCTATACCTTCTACCAGAATATCTTGGTCATTAGTTGCGTCTTCTGTGTTTTTTGTGCCAATGGCGGTATTTTGAACTGATCTTCTTCTACTCGTGTCAATAGTTCTTTCAAACTAGTGACAATATTTTAAATGCGCCTTGAAGAAGCTCCTTTCGTGCACTAGACGCATGTTTTTGGCCAGAAAAACTCATTGGTGCACGGACTGGACTGGAATCTCACAGCGATATTGATAGTTTCCAATACGAGTTGCTATTATATTAGTAACACCAGTTCATTTTTAAATAATTTATTTATTAGGCAATTTATGTTATCAGGTACATGGATACCTGAGTGAGGGTTTTAAGTTGTTTACAGAGGAGTCAGTTAGTGAGGCAATGCGGTGCACCGGTGCCAATGACGTCACGGGCGCGCGTGGTCACGCATGCATACAGCGTGGACATCGCGCCACGGCACTTCATGCAGAGCAATGTGGCTACGGAGAGGTGAGTGCCTATATTGTATTACAGAGGGCTCCTTCCTACCAGGAGATACCATCACTATGCCTTTAAGATTTGAGTACATACTTATAGGTGTCGTCACGTAAAAATAATACTGGCCCGATTTCTCGTCTGCCAGCTATGGCGTAACAAAGAGAGTGAAGGGGATGTGTTTGCGCATGCAAAGCCCAGACCTGTAGGATGGTATGAAGTGCGAGCAAGTGACTTACGTTGTATTACAGAGGAGTCAGTTCACCCTGCCCTCGGCTACCAAACCTATATAATTCGCTCTAAGTGGAATATACACAATAATATAGCTCATTTGCATAAACTTGCTGTTTTCACTAGTTGTTTGTGTCATGCAGCGTCGTCAAGTGCGAGTCGACCGGCTCCGGGTCGAGTGCCGGGGACCCGCGGTGCCACTTCGACCTGGAAGATCCTGTGCATGTGAGCCTATCCTTCTTCTTATCGTGTCACTACTTCCTTCCAACCACTGTGGTGAAAGAATTTGAGCGCCTACAGGAGACTCCCTTGGTGCACTCGACTACGACACTTGTTTTTAGAACTTATACGTTCTACGAGATACCGGTTCCCTCACGATGTTTTCCTCCACGATTTCAAAGTACGGCTTATTGCACATACGTTTTTAGACAGAAAATGTATTGGTGGCCAAATGTCGGGGACGAACGGGGAACATGGCGCAGCCTTACATAAAAGTGTTTTTGATAAAAAAAAAACATGACCGGAAATGCAGAAAATATTACACAGGAACAAATTTTCTTTGGTGCTTGATATACTCACAGATGTATGTTTATCTCCTCACGCAACCAGATCTGAGACTGGCTGCTATAATAAATATTGTTCGTCTTGGTGAGACCTTTTAAACGACACTACAATCATATCTATTGGACCGGGTACTATTTTGCCCATTGTCTTTTCACCAAATTTGGTCAGCAGTTTAGTAAAATCAGTTTTTTTAGTTTTTACTTGATTTATTACTTGTTACAGCTGTACTCTCAAGCGAAGCGTCTCCAAGCTCTGAACGCAACCATCCGTCGAGCGCGCAGTCACTCCTCGGGTGGCTCCCGCAGTAACGCGCGAGCGTGCTCGAACGCTCGAATGGGCTCGAACGCTCGAGCGGACGCGAGCGCTCGCGCGAGTAAAGTACGCGAACGCTCGCCATCCATATGCTCCGTGTGTCGCGGCTACTGGCGCTCCTTGAGGCAGTGTATTGTGGCGCCGTTCGTGCAATGTACTTGAAATCATTTTTTTAGCATACGTTAATAAATTGTTGAATTGTTTTTCTGTTATTATAAATGTTACAGAATAACTCATGGATAAAATAGCACATTGTGAGTTAATACCGGCTTAAATGAAAGGTAAGCCCACACCTAGGCGATACGCTGCGATAAATTTGACGGCGTTATTAGATAATAGCTGTCACTTATCGCCTGGATGTGGCCGTACCTTATATAATTTATAATTTTGCTAAGTACGGAACTGAACCTAGTAAGTATCTAGATCGACGACATCCAATGACGAGCGAGCGGGGTCTTCGTTGAATCCGTCTCTTAGCGGTGCCCCCAAGGGCCCCTCTAACAACTATAGGGACACCTTTCCATTCTGGACAGGACCTCATCGGAGGGGACCGATCATTCTTTGACACAAGTCAAAAACGCTGGCCGAAAATGCTTCTTTCAAAAATATCGTGACAGAAGCAGAACAAAAGAATACTTCGGCACTGTCACAACCAAAATTATTCGTAACAAACTAATAAAATGTAACAAAACCAGCATGTAGTGAACCTGAACGCATAGTGAACGATACAACCTTCTAGTGATAATAAATATGAAGTTAGCCGGCATCGGGCTCTGGTCGCTGCTGTGTCTCCTCATTCAGGTATCTCCCGACCTACTGTCTGTCTCCTGTCTTAGCCTCCTGTTTCTCTTTCTCCATTCTAGTCGACCACACTAGCACATTAATTTGTAAGATCCGTTTGATAATACGATAAAACCAAACCATGAGACTAACATTTACTTTTGACATTAATCCGCCGACGTTTGATGAAAATGGAACCTTGCAGTGCACAGTACTCCTGGGTAGGTTAACTTTGGAATTCATGCTTCAACCAACATTCCCAAGAATATAAAAATTTAAAAAGGTACACCACGCCAAAGCTTAGATTTTTTTTTATACAAAGAAGTTGACAAACAAGTAAACGGCCCACCTGATGGGAAGCGGTTACCGTAGCCTATGGACGCCTGCAATACCAGAGGCATCACAAGCGCGTTGCCGACCCTTTACAACGTTTATAACGCCCTTTTTGAAGAACCCCATGCAGTCCTTAGGGTTGTCCTCAGCAGGGAGATCATTCCACAGCCTGAGTGTTCGCGGGAGGAAGGCTGGTCTTCTCTTCATGTTCTAAAAACTTGGTGTTGATGTGTATTCCATTCCTGACACGTGAACTTAGTAGTAAATAATTTATGAAACTCAAGAAATCCTTTGAATTTTTTCCTTTATTTATCATTGGCATGGTTTAGTACACCGGCTGGATGCTGCGTGGCGGGAATCAAACCAGTGGCCGGTTTGGTTATCGTCAACCACTAAATCATTTTTAAAAAACTACGAACTTTTCCTTAAGCAAATAATCAGAGCAAATACACTGGGAAAACTTTCCATCTGAATTCTTGTCCCAGAAACTGACCTACCTACCTATAGCTCGTAAAAAACAGGAGGAAAGTGAAAAGTATATCCTGGCTATATCCTGTAGGTACCTTCCCTACTTCAAAGGGAGCAAAGCCCTGTTTATTGTAGCTGTCCATACATTACCAGGTGGCGAGCGCATTCGCTTGCAAGAAGAAGGCGTCTTGTCGGCCGCCGCGCTGTCCCGGCGGGTGCAAGCCCAAGTACTGGTGATCTGCACCCTCCACTATCCTAGCTCACTGTACCTGCTGCCACACAACTAGCTACTATGGTAAGACTCAACTTATAGCGGCAAGGATACATTACGCGCCTGATATAATTGTTATAGCAATGTGATTCAACGGTTATTTTGCTCATGGTATTTTATCAGGCGTTTATACAAGTGGCGTTGGTTTGAGAACAAAAACACGCACTTGTGAGAGGTCTAGAGTTTAAAGTGAACTGTAATTCACAACCTATAACTTTACAATCAGTCGCATATTACAACTAGCAGACCACCTGATCCCCATAGTATTGCAGCGGCCATTGCCCCGTTGCATAGTGTTATAATCTGAGCTAGCTACGATTTGCGCGCCTTACTTAAAGAATTATTAAAATGTATCCTACACGCTGTTTGGCACCCCAAGCCATGCCACGGGGCAGGCATGGCATGTACTACAGCATAGTGCTGTACAACTTTACCTATACATACCTAACCATACATAAGCCATAAAAGTTGAGACTTTCTTTCTTTTTCTCTCTTTCCTTTTCCTTTTTTCCCCGGACTCTTTTCGCTAACCAATGACGCCCGGCCTTCCCGCCTCAGTCCTCATAGCGTTATGCTGCCTTCCTACGGTGCGTGGCTCTGCAGATCACCACGCACAGCCGACGACGACGCACGGCAACGCACACAGAAAGGGCTCCTGTGCCAACGCGCACCTCGGCGCACGAGACCGTTCCCATGGTGTGTCGTGCGAGCTGATCCGCCGCCGTGCGCGATATCACACACCGGTGGGAAGGGGCTATTAGAGAGATCCTTGAATAGTTTACTGGGCAAGTGAAACCACGTGATCTGTCAGGTGTCATCTATAATGGCATGTAATAAACAGTGGTGGCGTCTGGTGCCGGCGCTGGCGTGGTGGCTGTGCCTGCTGGCGGGGTGCGCACGCGGCTGCAAGAAGAAGACCATCTGCCGGCCGCCGCCCGGGGGCAGGCCGGGCTGCGGGGGGCGGAGGTGAACACACACGCACACGCACACGCACACGCACAGGTATGCATTTGAAACCTAATGTAGAGGATTTTTTGCTGCATCTTCACCATATTTATTATTTAATTTTATTTATTTATTTGAAACGTCAAGCAAGGCGAGTCTAGGTGACAGTTCCACGCAACCGGTTACGGTTTTGTTCCTACCTTTTCTTTGCATTAGTCTTATCTATTACTAGCTATCCGTCTTGGCTTGGAGGGGAGAAAAATTCAATATCTATTACTAGCTATCCGTCTTGGCTTGGAGGGGAGAAAAATTCAAAGGCAGTGACTTCACATTTATAGGCCAAAGCCAAAGGGCGCGGCAATTCATGCGGAATTCATTTTTTGCGTAGTTGTTTTTTTTTTAAATAACACACAGTGTAGTTATTTTGAGTGGCTAGTAAACAGGCCTTTGCATCTATTTTAGATGATTTATAACATAGCGTCAGGGACGACTGGTGATTACTCAAGCAGGACGCTTTAGTGCCTGGGACAGGGTTTTAGATGGAGTAGGCTTGCCCAGCGCCTATACCATCCTGACAGCTCAGTCGGTCTAATCCACAGGAAGGCATGGTCAGGGCAGTGCATCGTAGGCACGTTCCTGCAATGCTTTGTTATAGGCGATGGTTACCGCTTAACATCGGGTGGGTCATATGCTAGTAGTATAAAAATAATAATAATGTCATCATAATCCCCCTATACATCACCAGGATGGGTTGTGAGCCCTCAAACCACCATGGATTCATTGTATTCAATTTAAACTTTTGTTTGTTTTCAGCTACTCGAGTGTCGCTTCGCACTGTCAACTAAACAATTTAAAATGTAACAAATAAAACAAAGCATAAGTTTTATGATTTTTTATTTCTTAAAAATAGCGCTCCTTACACCACCCCCATCAGTAGTTCCTGAAATATAGAAAACACTTCTTTTAGGGCTTATTTATAATACCTAACAGATTTAGGATGTACTCGTAGATGACGCAGACTCATTTAATGGCAATACTTAATTGCCTCATATAGATATTTTAAACACCTAGGCCTAAAAAAGTCCACTGCTGGACATAGGCCTCCCCCTATACATTTCCAGGAAGATCTTATATAGCTTACAACACAACCTATCATCTCACATAGATTTAAAGTTCGATCAAACCTAATTTAGGCTTCTACCTTATTAGCCTACATTGCCTAAATTAGGTTTAAGCTAGTTATCATGTACATGTCTCTTGTTAAGTGCACTGTATCTTGTTCTTAAGAGAATAAACTCTTTAAACCCAAATCGCTTCTGAGGAGCCCTCTCTATGCATCGACTTCCTTCAACAATGTCATCGGTCAACCACACAGAGTGGGATATGACGAGCAGGAAGAGGGCAGTCACTCACTTTGTAAGGATCCCGTCCTTCTTGGTGAGCCTGACGATGCAGTCGTCGGACTCCCCCATGCGTCGGATGGCTCCGCACACCACATACATCTTGGCTGCGTCGGTGGCTCGCCCGGTGCTGGGGTCCACATCCGCGATGACCAGCTGCACTGAGGCATGGTCCTTCGCGTGGATCAGACGGTTGGAGGCAGAGCTGGAATATTGACATATTTACATTTAAGTCTTTGTACTCTAGTGTGTGGACTGGCTTTGACCAGTAACCTGGCGGGTCTTTTTAACCAATACATATTTTTGAACTTTAGGTTCCATGACATTCCGGTTTTCTCACAAAGTTTTTCTTCACCATTTGTGTAGGTAATAGAACACATTATGTTTTGCGCAGATAAACTCATTGGTGCACAACTGAATTTGAACCCACGACCTTAAAAGGCATAGCTACCACTAGACCACCAGTGGTCATCCTACACACTATAATCTTGTGCGGACTACTATCATTTTTCTTCACAACAGAAAGATGCACAATCTTTGAAATGCCTAACTTCAAAGGACTTTATAGCCATTGCATCTTGTGTATTTATTTAAGAATATAAAGCGACGAATCCCCTGGTAGGTAGGGCCCATGCTGACGCCAGATTTACTTATTGCTAAGGGCTGTATCATTTTGTAAGTTTTTTATGTTAAATGTGTATCACAAGATTTGCATTGCTCTTGTGCTTTCCAGTGAGTGGATGCAGTTTATTTACATTCTGGAATATATTCTACATCAGACAGAATACTAGGATTGTTAATTTGGTTGATCCACTGCTTTTTGCTCCAACGCAGAAATGTTCCTCAGACAGACATAGCGAAGCTTAATAAGTATAGGCAGGAATATTTGATGAACTGTTGTATGTCTTTTTTCTTATTAGTTGGTGCTTGGAGTATAATGTTTAGATTGCGTCTTTCTTTGGACTAAAACAAGACAATGTGGTGATCAACAAGCAAACTAACCTAACCTCACACAAACTCACCATTTCCTCGGGCAGTACAAGTCAACGTATTCTCCAGCGTCGTTCTGCATTTTGTTTGTCTGAAACACGAAATATCACGTAAAAACTGCAGTTTTCAATGAATTTAAACTTAGATACACGTAAATTTCACAGAACTAACCTAAAATGGACACACGGATCACGAAATCACAGAAGCAAAAGAAGTTATACAGTGAGTGCTGCCAACTCAGCTACAAAATAATGTTAAGCAAAGGTTCATTCTTGGGGCCAAAACTATAAAACATTGCATCAGTAAAATATTTTTATAAGAGTAAAAGTCAAACAAACATTAGCAATAATTAAAATATTATGTAAAATAATATTTTTGTTCTGCCTGCACTTTACTGTGAACTACTTCTACTGTAGAAGTAGTGACTACTATTGTAGTGCTAGTGTACTGTACTACTACCACCGTCCAAGACCACCGTAGGCAGTTTCTGCTAAAGATAGGAATAACGGCATAAAAACTCTAACAAACTCTATACACTCATCTGCTTTTTTCACTTTAAAACTTTTCTCTATTCTTTTTGTAGTATTTTGTAAGTAGATTATAGGTAGGATTTTATATTTTAACTATATTTTTAGATATCGAGGAAGAAGACAGGCACATATAGCATAAAGTATTGCTAAGTTGGCAGCACTAAGCCATAGGAGGAAGATAACTACTGCCTGTTTTTTTTCTTTGTTATGTTTATTCTCAGAGCAGCAAACACGCTTTTGCTTAGTTTATTGTATAACGCCATCTATGGGCGAGTAGACAGTAGCTAAATATTTCTAAAATTCTGGTGCTGTCTGCCATATAGGTACTTTTTAAACTCCTTGCTGCCGCACCGTAAGCAAAAGCGTGTTTGGTGCTCTGTGTGCCGCACGGTTTTCCAACCTTCTTGCGTGCTGCTGGGAGCAGCATATACTTGAAGGAAGCTTATATTATAGGCACCTACGAGCCTAATACTATGGAAATAGCAACGCGGGCGCGATTGATTGCTCTATCAACAGTGATGCTCGCATTGCTTATTGCTTGGTTCAGTTACGATTTGAAGGCCGCCGTGCGGAGACATTACAGGCACAACTCAACACAATAATACTTTAGCTCATGAGACGTACCACCTTTTTGTCTCAGCAGAGTGATGGTAATGTAATGTAATGGTCAATTGTAGATGCCTAGGGCACGTTCCGAAACGGTGATAAGGATGTGAACTTAGTTCTCCGAAGGCATTATTGCTGGACCTACCTATTATATATAAGTTACTGATGGACTACTCAGGTCGACCAAAAAAACCACAACGATCATGATATATTGTCATTTATTTGTTGCTATATCAATGCTGCCGCCTAAAAGTGTATACAATAGTGATGAACGGTCGGCGCATGCGGAGGCTGCTCAGCTGGAAGACCTGGCGGCCGTGGCGATGGCGCCTCGGTCGGCGGAGGCCTGGCCGGCGGCCCAGGAGCCGCGCCGGGTGCTGATGGCCTGCGAGGCCGCGCGGACGTCCTCCCCCGCGCCGCCGGAGACAGCCTGCGCTTTACCTGGAACAACAACAACTATTCATGACCGGGCAAGCAAAGCGTTGCATTTTTGAGGTTAATCAAAGGTGCTTTTGTTCAGCTGTCTATCTGTTCTCGCCTGCAGGTACAGACTTTACAGCGGCTCGTAGACGGGCCATATTTTCACTGCAATTTGTGGCCGGCAACTATTGGTGTCCCTCTCTTACCCACATTGTTAGACCGGGACACCAATAGTTGCCAGACGCATAATGCAGTGCAAACATGGCCCGTTTAGAAGCCAATGGTTTTACAATAAATAAATATTACTATATCGTTATAATAATACTGCGTCCTAGGTCTACACGTCACATTTTTTAACAGGTTACTGTGACTTACGGCCTTACTTATAAAAATATGTCAAAAGATAAACAGTGTGCTTAAACTATTGCCATCTCTTACCACTGGGTAATGACAAACAGTGACAGGCTAACTTTAAGCAATTATTAAATTTAAATTGCGTTTATAAGTAGGGCTGTTAAAGTTTTTTGTTGTTGGATTCTTGACTGGAGGAGCGAGCACTTCGTCCAAAGAGGGGGCTACCTACTGGATATCTCCACCGTGTCTATATTGTTCTCATAAAAAAATGCCGAAGATCTGTTGAGGAAAATGCAAAGACTTGCTTTGTTGTGCGAGGCCGCGTGTGCAGTTCCCGGCGGCACTGGGCGATGGGTTCGTACCTGGCTCTGGCGCGGGCGCGGCGCCGGAAGGCAGCGCCACACTTATCAACAGCACCACAGCGACGCATAACAACTGAAACATACATACATATTAATTAGATCTACTATATAAAAATAAGTCGGGTTTTCCTTCCTGACGCTCTAACTCGATAACGGCTGGACCGACTTGGCTGATTTTGGTCTTATATGATTTGTGGAGGTCCAGAGAAGGTTTAAAAGGGTTTTTTTTTCAACGGGAACAGCGAGCGAAGCCGCGGGCGGCCGCTAGTATAATTATAAAAAAACAAACCAGTATTGGCTAATAACAGAGAACATCAGTATCGGTAAATGCGTGTAACTTAGGCAGCGTCGCCAGTGGCAACTAGTTAAAGATAACATGAAGGAGCTCAAAAAGTAGCATTTTCACGAGAACAAAATAAAGAACAGTAACATAAATGACTATAAATGATGTGGAAAACGACACAATACTTTAATATGCCCTTTATTTACACTATAAATGATGTGGAAAACGACACAATACTTTAATATGCCCTTTATTTACACAATAAATAAGGAACTTTATTGCAAAAAAAAACTAAATCATTCTTGGATACCTACTGGTCTAAGATCCCGCTATAGAAGGACCTTCACCGAGCTGGTTATTTAATGAAACGTATTTTATATATAATTAAACATGCCAATAAATATATTCTATGAGGGTTGCCTATCAAATTTCAGTCCAGGATATGATTAATTAATAATTAAAAAAAAAACAAAATTAAACTTTCCACTGGTTTGTTTATTAAACAAATTCTATACCAATCGAAAGTATAGACCCCAGTGTTTTTATTCAATAAACATACCGGTGCAAAATGCTAGTATCGATTTTCCTGTTTATACCTGGCTACCCGAGAGTTGTGACCGGAAAAAAATAGGCAACCTAACGTTTGCATATTCTATGGGGTCTATACTTTCGATTGGTATAGACTTTGTCTAATAAACAAACCGGTGGAAAGTTAAAAAAACAATTTAGTTTTTTAATTATTAATTAATCATATCCTGGACTGAAATTTGATAGGCAACCCATATAGAATATATTTATTGGCATGTTTAATTAAATATAAAATACGTTTTATGAAATAACCAGCTCGGTGAAGGTCCTTCTATAGCGGGATCCTATACTATACGTTCCGTTTCACGCAGCTGGAAATAGTTTTAAAATTAATTTATATTGAGTCGTGTAACAAGGAGGTAACATGTGAGGGTCAAAAGTAACATTCTGGCGACGCTGAACGTAGGATGCCGTAAGAACCGACAACCGTTGGGGATTAAAAGTTCTCGAATGACGACTACGAACCGGAAGTCGAATCGGAGGACCACCACCCATGGAGATGGATGGAACTCGGTGCCTGAGACGGCTCAGAATCGTTTTTTCTGGAAATATATGGAGGAGGCCTATGTCCAAGCAGTGTACTTCTACAAGCTTCTACAAAGAAAGTACAATACATAAAAAAAATCGACCGGATCGGGAACTTATTTCTTATAACCAAGTAGGGTGCAAATAAGAACTTCTATACTTTTGGAATACATTTTACATTTTAGGTTTATTTTATTAGCTACATTTTAAACTTCTACTTTTGGACCAATTAGTTTTGTAAATAAATAAAATAGATAGAAGCTTGAAACTTAGTTACTTACCAAAGAAGTCTTCATCTTGTAGTGTTGTATTGTTGTATTGTAGGAGTTACAATTTGATAACTATTTGGAAACGGCCGGTGTTTTTATACCAAAATTGTGAGCTAGGGGCGCGCTACATACCATGGCGGCTGCAGCAACACGCTCATTATATTACTCACTACTTGCCTATATATTTTTTTTAATTAATATAAGTAGGTACCAAAATCCTTTGCCACGTTTAATTGTGCTTTAGTGTCATATCTAATCAAATGTAGAATATATTTTTTTTAAAATAATTTTCTAATCTTCCTACTGAGTAGGTAAGCAACAACGGCTCACCTGATGGAAAGCAGCGCGCGATAATTTCGTTGTTACCGCCATATTCATTCATTCATCCACCTCCCCTCACAATCGACCCCTCTTCCCCTGACTTTTGGCGAGGTTTGTCGATCTTTGCCGAAGAGGTGTAGGTGACGGTGACGCGTTCCGCTGACGACACGACGTGAGTTATTTCCCCTTTACTTTAAAAAAAGGTAAAATCAATGCCTAAGAAGTTTTTACTAACAGAAACGCTAGAATCTTTAGATGGTACACAAGATTAGTGCTAGTAGAACAGTTTCTTAGTGGTTTTCCTACAAATCAACTCTTCTTCTTCTTCATTTAGGACATTGAGAGCGCTGGTGGGCTAGTGGTAGCGGCCCTGCCTTCCGATCCTCCAGTCGTGTAGCAATGGGTTTTTCTGCCCAAAAACTTATGTAGGTACACTACGCCAGTTCTCTCAAACGGTGAAGGAAAACATCGTGAGGAAACCGGCATGTCGTAGAACCTAAAAAGTTCGAAAATATGTGTCAAGTGCACGGAAGGAGCCTCTTTGAGGCCCAATTAAAATCCTTTCACCACACTTGGTTCGACAGAACCAATGACACGATAAGAAGAAGATTTAGCACCTAGCCTTGCTGATGCGTGCTCCTAGATAGGAGGGGCCCTGTGGATGTATCTATCGAGTGCACTCCTTATCGTCTCATTTACACATTAAACTCATTGAGCGTGCTATTATGTAAATACTAGGTAAATAAATACAAAAACAATTAATATTGGTCATGTTTTCTTTATATTACATTTTATTTTCTAGAATAGTTTATTTTACCTGAGTATCTAAAATTATGTGCATAGATAGCAACTTCAGAATGGGGATCTACATATCGCGGAGAGACACAGCAACGAGCGGCCATGTTGCCTTCTTTACACAATGCGAAAGGTGTGGGTTCGACTCCCGGGGGTTGCATGATTTGTAAAATATCAGTTCCATGTCTGTGTGTTGACTGTACCAAAGAAGGTACAATATTATTTTGTTTGTAAAAGAAGCGCACAAAAAACGGTAGAAAAAAAACCAAGCCGTAGTTTGTTGGCTGTTCTTGCGTCGGCTTGGTCGCGTGGAACTGGCACCTAGACTCATCTAGTTCTAAGACGTTTCAAAGTGATCCTTGTGATACTACTGAATAAATATATACTTATTTGCCTTTGGCTTTGAGGCAATCATCATTATCATTTTTGTTTGAGGTCTGTTTTTCCGAACGCTTATAACTTGTATGTTTTTAAGAGTAGTGTGAACAGGTATCGCATCAGTAAGCATGTTACACCGTCCACCGCATCATCGCTTAACAGAAGGTGAGATTGCGGTCAAACGTAAGCCACGATCAGAAAAAATAATCTGTTGTCTGTAAAGTCGGTTTACTGTCGATTGTTGAACGTGCCAACGTCATCCAGCTGTCCACGCGGACGCATCGCTCACTCAAGTAGGAGAGAGACAGATGTCGAACGCTGCCGAACGCGGAGGCCGCGCGTGCCTCTTTGTCGCTCGTTCCGCGCTCTCGCTTGCACTTCAAGCCGCGCAATGGAACGCCTCGGAGCGAGGTAATGCCGCATGACGTCATGTTTATTCGTGCGTGCAGCCGGCTTCATCGAATTATAAGACGTTATCACGTCAAAAAAGGCACTAGTCACTGGTACCCACGCCACGCCAGGAGAACGGGGTGTGACGTCATTCTATATGTGACACGTTCCGATGATTGTTACATAATCAATGACGAACGCTATGCTGAAGCAATGATTGTGTATAGTTTGACCCGAAGGTGAAAATTCTGTTCTATCTAGCTATATATATATGTATGTATGTACCGCCGCTAACTTTCAAAATGTAGTTTGCAACAAGTAATACACTATTTTGGTATAACCACATTCTAATAAGGTTTAATTCTAACAACCGTTGGGGAATCAAGGTTCTCGAATGGCGACCACGAACCGGAAGACGAAACGTAGGGCGCCCACCCACCAGATGGACCGATGACATGGAAGACGATGGATGGAAAGGGATCAGAATCCTTCTACTTGGAAATGTATAAATAATAATATAAATATTGTGGACAATCCACACAACACTATCTAGCCCCAAAGTAAGCAGGGCTTGTACTATGGGAACCAGATAGCTGAATTACTTAAATACTTTTATTATAACGCTTTTATTAGCTTCACCTGTATGTATGTATGTATGTATGTATGTATGTATGTATGTAACCGTCCCCTTTGAGCTCGATTTTGTCCCACTTTTAATGATCAGATTTGATTCAAACTTTGCACACCTGTCAAAGGTCGATGACAATGCAATAATATGAAAAAAAAAATAAAAAAAAATGAAAAGAAATAAAAAAAAAAAAAAAAAAATCTTCTTTGAACGATCAGATTTGATTCAAACTTTGCACACCTGTCAAAGGTCGATGACAATGCAATAATATGAAAAAAAAAATTAAAAAAAATGAAAAGAAATAAAAAAAATAAAAATAAAATCTTCTTTGAACGATCAGATTTGATTCAAACTTTGCACACCTGTCAAAGGTCGATGACAATGCAATAATATGAAAAAAAAAAAAAAAAAAAAAAAAAAACCTACTTTGAACGGATCAGATTTGATTCAAACTTTGCACACCTGTCAAAGGTCGATGACAATGCAATAATATGAAAAAAAATATATATGAAATAAAAAAAAAACTAAAAAGTAAAAAATAAATTATAGTTTAAAAAACTAAAAAAAAACGCTTTTATAACTAATTGAACTAAAAAGTAAAAAATAAAACTGTAATAATCAATTGAAAATTTATATTATTGTACAAAAAGCGTGGGGGGCTTGATTTTGATTGTTGTAAATATTTTATCAATAGTTTATTATATCTGAAGTTATTATAAAAAGCTCCCCACGCTTTTTGTAGAATAATATAAATTTTCAATTGATTATTACAGTTTTATTTTTTACTTTTTAGTTCAATTAGTTATAAAAGCGTTTTTTTTTAGTTTTTTAAACTATAATTTATTTTGTAAATACATACATAGAATACAATATAACACCCAGACAGAGAACAAACATCTGTGTTCATCACACAAATATTTGTTCTGTGTGGGGATCGAACCCACGCCCTCCGGCGCAGAAGGCAGAGCTACTACCAACTGCGCTGCGAAGGCAGTCAGTACAATACAACATAAAATATGATTTGTGCCCCAGATTCAAACAAAACATTATTTACGAGCTGCCAGTGTATTATGAATGCATTAAGTATAATATACAACGTGTATCAAAATATGTGTACTATCCCGAAGGGGGGTGAATTTCCACCCCCCGGGGAACAGCTTTTGTTCAACGACTTTTCGAACTTCGATTGGTATCTCTGAAAAAAACTGCAACGAAGTTTCAACATGAACAGCTGACTTTATACAAAGTGGCAACCCTAAACTCAGCTACAGAGGTAGTAGGTAGTAGTAGTAGACCTACAGAGGTAGTAGGTCAAGGGGTCAAGGGGTTACAAGGATTAGGGTTGTCAATTTATTTAGGCATTATGAAATTAAATATTTTTGTATGGGAAACTGAAAATAGGAATTTTTAATTTTCTCCCACCCACAACTGATCACCATTGTGGTCTGAAACCCCCCACCTTCGCATAGTACACATATTTAGATACACCTTGTATAGAAAACTGTACACTTGATTTTTATTTGCTCAGCTGTTTATGTAACTTTTATTTTGAACTAGTAGCGAAGCCCGGCATTGCTCGGATAGTTTTTTTTTTATGCCATAGCAGGCAGACGAGCCACCTGATGGAAAGTAGTCACCGTCGCCCATCCTCACCTGCAACACCAGACGTGGTGCTGATGCGCTAATAATGTGCTAACAATAGTGTTTGATTTAAATTTAATCATTCTAGAATATTGAAGAAGAAAGAAAGAAAGAACATTTTGGCAAAATATAGAATTTTACATGATAGAAATGGATAGACATACATTTCGCCTTTGTCTTTTACAAACAATACAAAATAACACCCAGACAGAGAACAAACATCTATCGAACCCACGGCCTACCGGCGCAGAAGGCTGAGCTATCTACTACCACACATTATAATAATGTTGACCTCCATTTTCTGCCTGAATATACTTACGCCTTCATGTCAAATAAATAAATTTATTTTCTTTTTTTCTAGTACTTACCTACTAATTACAATAAACATAGGTACAATCTTCATCATGAAAGTAATATCACTTTACCGCCTCAAACATCACCCCAAGAGACCACATCACATGGCGAGCCTGCCACACACAATACAGAGTTAATTATGTTCATTGATATATTTATTAGGTAGGTAAGTGAATACTGTTCACGATTTCATGGTCGATCTGCCACTGTGGTCGATTAACCTAGAATCCCTTTATCAAGAGACATCCTGGATCCTTTTAGTTCGTGCGATTGCTGCGTTTTAGGGCCCCCTGGGGCCCCTTTAGGGTACTACAATACCCCCTTTAGGGCACAACAATATTGCTGTCCCTTTGAAGTTAGCTGTCAGTAGCTGCGAGATCTATGTAGCGCAAGCGTTAGTGCCGCACTTGAATGGGATAGAGATCCATTGCGCGAACTGTACCTTACTGTCTTGGCTTTCTTACTTGTACATAATAAAAGCACAAGCAAAATAAATACATTTTATTTCATTTCGCTATGATTAATTATTATTGCAATAATAGACTAAGTAAATATTGTTGTGCGTTGCCAGCTGCATACATAACAACATATTGATATATTGTGTGTAGTTTTATATACTTGTCTACTTAGTAAATAAGTATTTAAAACATGAATAGGTTCTAAGTTAGCTGCTGGTATATAAGGGCGGGCTGTGAGCAGTAACCGCATACCATCTCAACCTTCGAAGGTTCTTACCGACCCTACGACTACATTTAGTTTGTGGAAAGTCAACATGAAATACGCTTTGGTAAGTTTATTATCTCAACCAGAATAAATAAGAAGATAGTATACTTAGTTTTATTTGATGACTGGCCTCTCGGCTCAGTTGGTAGTAGCTCTGCCTTCAGCGCTGTAGGTAGTTCGATCTCCACCGAGAACAAATATTTGTGAGGTTAACACAGATGTTTGTTCTGGGTATTATACCTATTGTATTCTAAGCATTTATTTACAAAAAAATATGCATTTATGCATAATATTATCAGCTACTTATCTAGTTCCCTTAGCACAGGCACTTCTTAGTTTGGGGCTAGATAGTGTTGTGTGGATTACCCACAATATTTAAAAAATATAACAAAAAAAAAACTTGTGCTGGGCCCCGCTATCGATGGGGCCCCTTAACCAGATCCAAAGGCGTAGATACCGAAAGGGATAGACGGCGCAACGTTGTAAAACTAAGAAAAAATGGGTTCCGGAAATGTAGATTGTAGATTCATTGAATGACGAAGAAACCGTATTCGTTTAGGGCTAGTATAGGCCAGCCTATAACTACTTTAGAAAAATACAGGTTCGTTTTTCTGACCCCTAAACGAGCACTAATACCTAAGCTAATACTAATAAATCGTGTCGGGCCTTGCTCTATGAACAATTAAAACTAATCCATCCCACGGGAACCATATATACCTACTTAAATACGGAGGAGGGCGTTGATGACTGCGACACAGTTTTTAACTTCTGTAGACGCCATCATTTTTCCACAGATTTATGATGTACAAACTTGTTTTTTGTTCATAATAAAGCATTATTATTACGATTATTATTATATATACCGGGATAAAAAGTAACCCATGTACTAGACCAGACTATAATCTATCTATGTGCCAAATTTCATCTAGATTCGTTCAGTCGTTATTGAGTGGAAAGCATCCATACATACTCACCTGTTGTGTAGTGTGTTGCAAGCGTGTCTCCGAGAGGCACTAGTTCAACGATTACATGACTGTATTGTTGGCACCGAGACTCATCTAGCTTTAAGACGTTTCAAAGTGATTCTTGCAGTTGTATTGAATAAATTTTATTGAGTTTGAGTTTGTTATAGTAGGATAACCTGTTCCTTGTGTGTGCAGGTTTGCCTGGCGCTGGTGGTGGTGATGGCCACGCTCGTCCGCGCCACGCCCTGTCTCCCTTGCCCTGACCTCTGCAAGACCAGCAAAACAGTCAATCAATGTCCCACCAAAGTAAATAAATGTCCCACCAAAGTCAATAAATGTCCCAACAAAGACAATAAATGTCCCACCAAAGGCGGTCACGGTGGCAACAAAGGCAAAGGTTGTTAACAAGTTCAAAAGCATACTGATAATATAAAATGCGCCTGTTCCATTACCCAATGTGATAAGGACGTGAAATCTCAAAAGTGTTGCTGAGCCACTGAGCTGGAGGTCACACAGGGGCCCTCTTACCGGTAAGAGGGCCCCTGTGTGGCCTGTGAGCATGCAGGGTCTACTCGTACAATAGTGGTGGTGATTCTACGATAGCCCCTGCAGGCTGCATGTGTGTGAACGCGCATCCAACACAACTCGCCATCGCAGAATGTAAACGTACCCACAACGGACTGCTGTGTGAACCTCGTTTAATAGGCCAGTGGAGGGCGAATTTTCATACAAACGTAATACCAAATTTATTACTAATTTAGTCAGCTTTTAATTATATTATTGTATTAATAGTATTTGTATAGTATTTTTCTAGGTTTCTGAACAGTTTTTATTTCAAATGTCTTACTGAAACACCGAAATCACATTTATTACATTTTGCAATGAAAAAATGTGCAAAATGCGGTTGGTGTTTATTTTATTTGAGGTAAGTAATTTAAAATAATAAAATGTTCAGGAACCTAAATAAATACTATACAAATACAATTGATACAGTAAAATAGTGAAAATCTGCTTTTATTAGTAATAATTTTGGTATTACGTTTGTCTGAAAATTCGTCCTCCGCGGGCGAATATGTAATAAACCTCCCTTAAGTGAATATGTAATAAACTATAATTATGTTCAATAAATAAATACAATACAATAGGGACGACCATTCATTACGCGAGGTGTTTGCCGCATTTTGTTGCTTGCGCACATCTAAGCGTTCAACGGTGGCGATCACGCTCTCTGACTCTTAGATGTGCGCAACGCTAAAGTGTTGCGGCAGATTGCATTCAAACATCTCTTCTAAAACTTACATTAATACAATGCATTATGTTTTGGAGTACCTTCCTACATTACCGATAAATCAGTAGATTAGCTATTTACATAGACTAAGGAAAACAAGTAGACTGACAATCTCATCCAAGAAAACGTGCATCGATAAATGATTGCCTACAATGACGCTAGATGTCGCTGATCGTTTTGAATCTGATAAAAACGAGTGAAATGGTTTTTACAGTATTCGCAACAATAGGTTAGCTAACTAGTTGATATTGTAGTACGACAAAAAATAGAGAGATGGCGTTAATCTGAGTGGCGTTACTTCAACTTGCGGCGTTGCCAGCTTTCGATGGAGCAAAAACAGGGTAGAGTGTGACGCGACGTTGTCAGCTAGTGTACGGAGATTTTATTTTGATGTTTTTAGTTTGTTCCAAGGATTAAGGTCATTGCTTAATTGCTAACAAGTTGCGCTGAAGCGTCAAAGTGACACTCAGGCAGGACAGGCAGGACCAACCTGGATTTTTAAAAACATTGGGTTATGTAAAAACTTGTTACCTATTTGTAAAATCTTATGCGTAAGTTGTTAGGCAAAGTAAATAGGCACACCACAATAACGTGTTATTTATTTTGTTGTGTATGCAAATAAGTTTAAAGATTTAGCATGGAGTTTTAGTTGAGTGATGACTATGACATTTAGTAACAACCTACCGTCTACATACCTACATTGTAGATTGTAGGTACACAATACAAACTGAATGATTTACACACCCATTTTTAGGGTTCCGTAGCCAAATGGCAAAAACGGAACCCTAATAGATTCGTCATGTTTGTCTGTCTGTCTGTCTGTCAGTCCGTCCGTATGTCACAGCCATTTTTCTCCAAAACCGTAAGAGCTAGGGTGATGAAACTTGGCGAGTAGATGTATTCTGTGAACCACATTAAGATTTTGACACAAAAAAAAAAACTATAAATTTTGGGGGTCCCCATACTTGAAACTGAAACTCAAAAAAATGTTTTTCATCGGTCCCATACGTGTGGGGTATTTATGAATAGGTCTTTAAAAATGATGTTGAGGTTTCTAATATAGTTTTTTTCTAAACTGAATAGTTTGCGCGAGAGACACTTCCAAAGTGGAAAAAAGTTGGTCCCCCCCTCTAACTTCTAAAATAAGAGAATGATAAAACTAAAAAAATATATGTTGTACATTACTATGCAAACTTTCAACGATATTTGGTTTGAACGAGATCTAGTCAGTAGTTTTTTTTTATACGTCATAAATCGTAAACCGCAAAATTTACCTTTCGACGAACTACAAAAACCTTTATATCATGTTACTTGATGCTACGGAACCCTTCATGGGCGAGTCCGACTCGCACTTGGCTGCTTTTAAATTGCCCGAAAATTGAGTTTCGTTGTTAGCGTGTTTTCCTCGTGTTTACTGTTTTTAGTTTTTTCCGTTTTTCTTAAGAGGGTACCGAGCAAAATAGTTCAAAACGATAGTCACGGTTAAATCGATATTATGAATAAACTTGCGATACTGAATCTAAAACTATGTATAAAGTACCAGACTGAACGTATTTACAATTATTCCGTCATAAATATTAATTGATGTCTAGTTAAATAAACAAAGTTAAGTAAAATTGGCCAAAATCGTATAATAATAATAATAATAATAATATCGTTTATTTCAGACCAACAACGTATGTCAGCGTTAAATAGAAATGTCATATTAAATAGTCATTTTTTTTTAACACACTTTAATTCGAATTAATCTTAAATGTTTATTTAGTCTACAATTAGTCCGTTTTCTATTTTTAAAATGTCACTTGGTTATTTAGTTATAAGTTTTTTTTAAAAGCATCTCAAATCCGCTATACATTTTTACTATGGACGTGCGAAGTTGAATATACAGGGTGGAATTTTGTAATGCCACCTGGAGGGAAAGTACTCATAATACTGCAGATAGATTTATTTTTGAATAGAAAGCAAACTACATTGAAAGATTTTCGAAAATTCTCTTCTCCCACACCCGGGAATCGAACCGGATAAAATCTGAAAAATTATACCCTGTACTTTTATTGCGTCGATCGTTAGGGTCAATTATAAGGATGAAATCTCTCTAACAAACATGATAAATTAAATGAAAGAAAAACCAGGGAATCTTAAATTAATTTAATTATTTACAAAAAATGACTAAAATCTTGATTTTCCTTTCATTTAATTTATCATGTTTCGATTCCCGGGTGTGGAAGAAGAGAATTTTCGAAAATCTTTGAATGCAGTTTGCTTTCTATTCAAAAATAAAGGAATGTTTGCATTACAAAATTCCACCCTGTATACGCAACGCACACTCAGTGGAAATTCAGTCGACCACGGAAGCTCAGAGAGAGAGAGAGAGCACGTCTCGTTGCGGAGTGACACAAGCCGAGCAGCAAACGCGATCTTTTGTGTATGCGCATTGAGCTGCGAACAGGTGAAATATGATAACTCAATTTTATTATTATTTGTGCTTTTTACCGTCAAAACAAAGTTTTTTTTTTGGAACAAATACTGTTCTTCTTCGGTTTTCAGAGAAAAATGGGATATGAGATGTGGGATGATTATAATATGAAGAAAAGTGGGGCTCTATTCCGGATAAGGTTTAATTTTTTTTTCTTAAGAGGGTGACGTAGGTACACAGCTCGCAACTTCAATTCGAGGCGCGGGCAAAAATTGCTCCGAATATAGCTATCTCTATTCATTTGATGTGGGCATTTGATGTAAAATGGATATGGGTATCGTTTAATAGGTTTTTGGGGACTCTGATTATGAATTCGACATTATTTTTAAATCAATATGTTGACTTCATTTTTTTTCTTAAAAAATGGATATGGGTATCGTTCAATAGGTTTTCGGGGGCTCTGATTGTGAATTTGACATTATTTTTTTAATCCAAAATGATGGCTTCATTTTTTTTCTTAAAAAATGGATATGGGTGTCGTTTAATAGGTTTTTGGGGGCTCTGATTGTGAATTTGACATTATTTTTTGAACACAAGTTGAAGGCTGCATTTTTTTTCAGAAAAAATGAATATGAGTATCGTTTACACATATCGTAACAATGTCAAACGAGCGACAAAGAGGAACAATCGGCCTCCGCGTTCGGCAGCGTTCGAGATCTGTCCTCTCTCCTATTTGAGTATGCCATGCGTCCGCGTGGACAGCTGTATGACGTTGTCACGTTCAACTGTCGTCAGTTAACTGACTTTACAGACAGCTGATTTTTTTAAGGAAATGTAGAGCTTGCATTACTGCTGAAGGCCAACAGTTTGAACATTTGCTGTAAATCCTTGATGTAGTTAAATTAAAATCACGATTGAAGAAATCCTATGATTAAATTTTATTTCAAACTTTCACCTAAAACTAACAAATTACTTGAACACCCATCGTTATTACTCTTTCGACAAGATGGTGGCTCTATCTGTTTACTTGCATTGTCGAAATGGTATTTACTTGTATCTGTAAATTGTGAGCGACTTAAAAACGCAGCGTAGGCATTTTAAGTCCATAATTTAAAGGGTACAAACATTTTATCTCATGAAATAAAGTTGATTGGAAATCCGGTTTAGTTGAAAAAACATTTTTTATATCCAAAACTAAGGAGTACTCTAGCAAGTATTATACCATTTTGGAATCCTGAATAAATGCGCCATTTTTTAAAGTTACTTGCCATAATAATGTAGTACATTTTTTTTGCAGTACAGACGGTTAAAGTTGGGTGATGTAATTATCTGAAATGAAATGTTGGCCAAAACTCCACGATTTCATTGAAAACTGAGGCAGTTATGGCTTAATTTAGAATTGTAATTTACAGAAGGGTTATTCGTGCTTACGTTGCAGAAAAAAGTTAATATTTGTAGTCACAGGACTTAAAAGATCATCACAGGGTGTCAGTTTTTCCTGTTTTTTTTAAATACTCATAACTCCAAAGTTACATAACAAATATTTTTTTTTATATTTTTCTGATAACTGTCATGACTTGGCGCATCACCCGTTTTCGGCTGGACGTTGACTTAATGGACACCCTGTATATTAAAAAAATCCTCAATCTTGGATTCAAAAATGAATAGCAAATGCGAGGCGGAATATAGTTTAAAATGAAACGAAAAACACCAAAAAGTCCATTAAAAACATAATTATGAAACACATCACGATCATTACCATGGTCATGATCGTGACGTCAGATTTTTCATATCCGAGTAATGAATATTATTTTCTTGTTTAAATAGTGACCTAAAAATATATTCGTCTCTCTTAGTCACTCAACCAAACATTTTTTTTTTCAAATCATGGGTTACCTACTTTTACCATTCTAGGTGTAAACGGAGTCGAGCGAACCTATCATTGTGTGCGTGAGTACGCACACAACTAGCGAGCCGCAGTAAATACCTATTTTCCGTCCGCCTTGTTTGCTCAATACCCTCTTAAATAACTTACCTTTGCTTGCCTACCGGACTTGATTGACTACGCCTACCTGTAACCTGTGCTTATTAAACGGACTTCGATTGCCCAAAGAACACTGTCTGACTGTCACGAAAATGTATCTTTGAAGGAAAAGTTCATGATAGTCCTAAAACCAAAGTTTTGAAAAAGACTGCATCAACATTACTGTTACGGATAGATGCGTGGAGTGGCGAGATGCCGTGGGAATTTAAAACACTTTTTTGAGGAAGTTAAAAGAAAACCGGCCGGGTACGCGCGGACAAGCTAGTGCTCAGTACCGAGGTTCAAATCCAACTATTTTTGTAGCTGTCCGCGCGCAAGCCGGGGAAGTCTCCAGTTTTATTCAACGAACAAAGTAAGTACATTTTATATTTTTTTAAATCTACCTACACTTTATAATTTAATAATTGTTTTTTAATATTATTACAGGTTCGTGAGGTGCGTCGTCTACATTCTCCGCCCAGTGTCACGTCAGAGACACTGATTAGCAACAGGAAGCAGCACCAAGCGAGTAACACCAAGGTCGGAACTCCAGTCTCGGCGTTTATTTCCACAGTGCGTCATACACTTGTCGGGTCCGGACAATAGTAAATCCGCGGTACCTCTCGGCCAAGTGGTTTTGGTAGGTGCTACTCGGCCAATGCGAAGAATGCCCCACTCGCCTATTTGAACAGCAGAAGTACAGCAGTGCAGCAGCGACGACAACTTCTCTAAATGCAGAACAGCTAAGTCGACGCTCTCAGTTGCGTGTACCATTTCTAAGGTTTCTTTATTTATTTTTCTTTTTTCTTTTTCAGGTGCGGCTGTCATCCAGGGCCATCCGGGATCATCTTTTTCGCACAGGAAACCAGCATCTCGGGACCATTGACAATCTTTGTGTAATTTCAAATTCATATATTTTCTTTCTGAATGTGTGTAACACAACTTGTCTAAATAATTTGTAGTCCAGTACATACATACCACTCTTATGATTCATTGAAAAATAAATTATATTTATTAGTAATCTGTGTTTCTTTTCTATGACACCATCGCTGAGGCAGTATGCGCGTACTGCACCCTGTAGATGTACTCGTAGCTCAGGAATCGAATCAGGATTTGTAGGTACCTATGTATACGCGCCAGTAGACGACACAGGCGGCGCCCCGGGCGGCGCGGCGTAAGCGGCGGGCGATGTGTTACATACCTAACAACAAATAATGCAGCTCATTTTTCTCGCTTGAACTTGAAGTGATTTGTATTTTATAACTTTTGAATCCTAAAACTTGCTTTTGTAAACAAGGGAACCATCTTGGTATGCTAGTCCGATATTTTATCTGTTGAAGTTGTAGAATCCAATCAGTAAAAATCTTGCCATATTTCGTAGGTATTTGTTCGTATGCTGATATCTTCTTAGGAATGTTTATGAGTGTGCGTGAGGGCGACGCATCAGCTGTGGTCTCGCAGGCACCTGTGCGCGCGGCCACCAGTGGGGAGGTGGTAGTGACGGCGCGGGAGCAGGCGTGGCGGGGCAGGTAGCTGGAGGCGGGGGCGGGGGAGCAGCTCAGCTGTTCCAGTGCACACTCAGAACATTGATGCTTCGAAAGACAGAATCCGTGAACACACGAACCTAGCGGTGTTACGGTGGCACAAGGTTCATTTTTGCAGAGCATTATTGTCTTTATTGGCGCGATGCAATGGTAATTGTCCTCACCAATTAATAACTTTGTTTTTACATTATCACTACACGAAATGAGACAGTTCATATGTAAATTTAGTTCATCACTTTTTCTCGCACTTAGTTCCAATGAATTATTGTTTATGTTAGTAACTTTGCACTTTTTATCAGCTACAGATTTTTGTCGATTCTTCGTTACATTTTTACGATTGATCTCGTTATTGTACGCTGGTATAAATAACTGCGTTGGTCTATGTCTTTTGCGTGCGCTTTTTTCTAAGGCAGCTATGTCCGCGGCTAACTTTTGCCCGAGTAAAAACTTTTCAAATTGAAAGTAATTTTTGTTGTATCTTTTTTCGATTTCAACATTTTCAATTGCAGGCATAATGGTTATTGAGTTGCAATGTTGGTTGCGTGCCGGGTCTTCTTTCGTCTTGAGTTGTTCCTTTTTCGAAGCGCTACGTGTTCGCGTCGTCGTTGTAAGATGGCGGCTGGGTAGCGGCATAGTTTTAAACATTGAAGCGACTTCTCACAATGTTCCACGTGTAATCCGGCTTGTAAGGACTTTGTTACGGATAGGTGCGTGGAGTGGCGAGATGCCGTGGGAATTTAAAACACTTTTTTGGGGAAGCTAAAAGAAAACCGGTTACTTTAACTGTGAAAAAAGACAGCCTTCCACCTTATACATACTAAAATAATAGTAAATTATTGCAAAGGCAGCGAAATAGGCAATTGCAGGTCGAGTATGAGTTTGAAGGCCGAGCCGCAGGCGAGGACTTCAATGATACGAGACAGGCAATTGCCATTTCGGCCGAGGCATATATAGTGCTTTTCTTAAAAAAATGCAAGGAAATAAAAAAGGGTCTTTTACATAATACATTTATTTTTTACTAACCTAATAACAACGAACTCCGCTTTACCGCCATTTTTTTTTTTTTTACAATTTGTGCCGAAAGGTAAACGCTTCTGTGGCTATACAGCCACGAGAACGCAATGTGTACTATAAATGAAAGAGTTCTAAATTCAAACAGCACACCGTTTCATACAACATTGCCGGAGCGAGAACGCGCCGGGAAGTGATTTTGGTTTTTCAGTCTACGTAAATATGATACTTCGCGTGTTCTATATTCAAAAGTAATGACAATATTTCCGCGCATGTTTAAGAAAAATATAGTTATAGAGGTCTTCTAAAGTGCTCTAAGGTTTAATCCTACTAGACTAAATTCAAATTCAAATTCAAATTCTGTTTATTAAAAATCATTAGCTTAACATTACAGAATATTATTCCAATGCGCTAAACTATGTACTATAATAAAATAGAATAATATAAAGGTAACAACATGGAGATCAAAGAGAACTAAAATAAAATAACTTTGTACAAATAAAGAAAAACAAAAATATATGTACTACCTACCTACCTACAGCAGGTATTATAAAAATAAATAATCTTTTAAATAATAACCTAAACATACGTTATTACTAACAACATACTAGGTACCTAGTTCTATTAAATACTCGTATTTAAGACGGTATGACTAGACGACGACGACGACGACGGTATGTCTAAGTTTCACAGAAACTTAGACATACCGTCTCAATCAGCTTCCATCCATCCGCAAACACATCAAACTGAGGATTCATGGCTATAAGGTTATTCAATTTACGTTGCGCTCTGGATATCGGTGATTCCTGTCGTGACACTGTGCGCGCCCAAGAATTTGCAAATAGTGGTACTCTCCCAGTGCGGAACCTAGCCCTGTTCTCTGGTACGCTTAACTGAATGACCTTAGTTAATAGTACGGGACAGTCAAGTTGACCACGGATTATGCGACAGATAGTTAAAATTTGGTCATTTAATCTTCTTGTCTCAGCTGAATTAAAACCTAGGGTGCCTAAAAGGTATTTCGTGGGATACATGAATGGGTAATATCTGTGAATTTTCTGGTAGAGAAACCGCAAGAAGCGTTTTTGTACTTTTTCTAACATAAGCGTGTAGGTGGATTCATATGGGTTCCATACGCATGCACTCGCCTCTAACTTTGATCGAATTAGTGAGGTATACAACAGTTTAACTGCATTTATGTTAGTGAATTTTCTACAAGTGCGTGAAACAAATCCTAGTCTTTTAAAGCATGTTATTGTCAGTGAGCGAATGTGCTCATGAAAATTTAATTCTGCATCGAAATGTACTCCTAAGTCTTTAACTGTATTGTACTAAAGAAACTAACCAAAGTCGAGGGCGGCAGTTAGTCTACTTGCAATAAATAAAATAATTTTTCATTAGCGCCATCTATTTTAAAAAAGCACCACTTAGTATGTACCTTACAAAATACCACTACGCCACGCCATCTATCAATAGGTATATGAACATTGAAAATATTGCTCTTTCCAGGCTATTTGCCAGCGCCATCTAGAAATAGCCCGGAATTTTGCCATTTTTTGAGTCACAAAATTTTGTTCTGTATTAGCAGTCTTCTTGTTTTCCTTAGTCTATGCTATTTACTAAATATATAATTAATTTATAAATAATTTATTTTACTTACTGGTGTTTTATTAAATGATTAAAATTTGATTGTTCTTATTTCTTGCTATAGGTACATATAATAGATGTTAAATGTGAAGAGTGATATGATAATGTATTGCATTATCGAGTGAAACAGTACATCATGCGGATTTTACTTTATCAAAACTAAGGGCTCATTTTTTAGTAGGTTAGGTACTTATTGTAATGGCGGCAACAGAAATACATTATCTTTGAATTTAAACTGTCTCACTTCACGAGTCATGATACACCCTGGCCCTTGTTTATTAAAGCTGACAATTCGACAATATGTCAAAAAGCGACAAAATTGTGGAATTGTCCCGCTTTTGTGACATATTTGTCACATTTATTAATAGCCTAAGCGCGACAATTCCACAATTTTGTCGCTTTGTGACATATATGACAAATTGACAGCTGTATTAAACAGGGCCCAGGTGACAGACAGACAGACAGAAATATATACAGACAGACGGACATACAACAATTACGGACAGCGGAGTCTTAAGCCTTGCTCACATCTAAGCGATCTGCGATGGCGATCAGTGAAACGCTGTCAAATATGACAGTGATATTTGACAGCGTTTCATTGAACACCATCGCCTAGATGTGCGCAGGTGTTTAGTCATTGGTTCCCGTTTTACCCTTTCGTACGATACCCTAAGGCCGCGCTCACTTTGGATGCGAATTACATCGTACGTAAACGTACGAACACTGTTCGTACGAATTGAGTGCGCACACTGAATACGTTTCCCTCCGTCAAATAGACAGAGTACCGGTGTTAGCGCATACCTACGTTTGATGATGAACGCACGAACGTGTAATAAAACCCCAGCAAGTTGGGATTGATTTCGGACGTCGGACGTGCACGTACGTATACGTACGACTAACTCGCGCGCAGTGTGAGCGCTTTCATATATAGTATTCAGAAGGTCGGGAATGTTCGTACGTGTTCGTACGTTTCTGAACGAATGGAATTCGTACGAAAACGTATCCAAAGTGAGCGCGGCCTAAGGATCACGCATGATGCGTGATTCTTAGGCCGCGAAGAAGAAGATGAAGAAGGAGAAGATGATCCGCATCATCTTCTCGGAGACGTCATCATAGACCTCTTCAACATGCTCCTCGAGGAGTGGCAGCAGCCGGTCAACGCTCCCGGGACCGGACAGACACATTAGTAGTAGTAGAGCTCTTTGTGTGTGGCTCGTCCGGGGAAGTACTACCAGCATGCCTATCCCTGCCGTGAAGCAACATCGCTGTGTACAGGTTTGAAGGGTGTGGGTGACATTACTGGCACGTGAGGCTGAACATCTGTATGCCTTCAGTTGATGGACGCAGGGCAGTGCATCGTAGGGCACGTTCCTGACGTGCGTGACCTACGAGACAATGCTTTGTTATAGGCGATGGTTACCACTTAACATCAGGTGGGCCATATGCTTGTTCCATCAGTTAGTTACATAAAAAAAAACAGTAGTAACATGTCCAATATAATCTATGCATCTGATAGTACGCACTCATCTACTAATGGCGTATCTATATAGGAAACCAAAGACTCTGGAGCAATCAATAAAGTAGGCCCCCCAACCAAACGATTTAGACATGGACATAGACATTTATCTATTTACTTGGTACATGAGCAAATACTCAAAAATAAATAAATTATTAAATAAAAATAATTAAATGGTAAAAAGTACTATTGGTACATGAGCATACACAAACCAGTAAAGAACATGGTCAATAAAAGAAGAAAGATAGTTTCAGTTTATATTTTATTCATTAAAACAATTGTAAATCGTATTCGAATAATACCTAAAACGAAATAAATAGTAATAATGCAACACAAACAAATTTAAAATTAAGTAAAATTACACACAACAATTTTATTATTAATATATTACTATTCTAGATTATTACATGTCAAGAATTCATGAATGCTGTAGAAACACCCTTTTGACAACATACTAGTGAGTCTAGTTTCGAAAACATACACTATCTATATTTTTCAAGTCGGTAGGTAGAGAGTTCAATAGTATAATCCACTCCAGATTTTGTAAGTTAGAGTCTGAGGGGCCCCTGATTTAGGGGCCCCTCTCACCCTCCGGTAGCGACGCCCCTGTCACCTATTACGTATTGGTTGGATTAGGTTTTGACTCTCCTAAGTCGTGTGTTAGAGCACGTCGTGATCGTTTCTCAAGTATGTACTAATCAAATTAATACACACTTAGAAGTGAAGTATGTATTTTTACGGGGTATTTTGCAATACGTTGTATGCACATGCTTTTTAGGGTTCCGTAGCTAAATGGCAAAAACGAAACCCTTATAATTTTATCATGTCTGGGCCCTGTTTAATAAAGCTGACAATTCGACGAGTCCGACATATGTCAAAAAGTGACAATTCGACAATTATTCTGTTTAATAAAACCGGCAGGCGACAAAATTTTGATGGTAGTAAATTTACAAATATGTCAGATTGTCACGACAATTCAACCTTTTTAGGGTTCCGTAGCCAAATGGCAAAAACGGAACCCTTATAGATTCGTCATGTCTGTCTGTCTGTCTGTCTGTCTGTCTGTCCGGCCGTGTCACAGCCATTTTTCTCCGAAACCATAAGAGCTAGACTGATGAAACTTGGTGAGTAGATGTATTCTGTGAACCGCATTAAGGTTTTTACACAAAAATAGAAAAAAACTGTAAATTTTGGGGGTCCCCATACTTGAACCTGAAACTCAAAATTTTTTTTTTCATCGAACCCATACGTGTGGGGTATCTATGGATAGGTCTTCGTAAAAATGATGTTGAGGTTTCTAATATCGTTTTTTTCTAAACTGTATAGTTTGCGCGAGAGACACTTCCAAAGTGGAAAAAAGTAGGTCCCCCCCCTCTAACTTCTAAAATAAGAGAATGATAAAACTAAAAAAAATATATTATATGTTGTACATTATTATGCAAACTTCCAACGATATTTGGTTTGAACGAGATCTAGTCAGTAGTTTTTTTTTTATACGTCATAAATCGTAAACCGCAATTGTCCTTTCGACGAACTACAAAAACCTTTATATTACGTTATTTGATGCTACGGAACCCTTCATGGGCGAGTCCGACTCGCACTTGGCTGCTTTTATTCTGTATAATATTTTTTTTTAAACGAAAAGTGACAGGTGACAATTTGTCGTTGAAAACTTGTCAAATCTTCTTTATAAAACATAAAATTGTCGCGAAATATTGACATATTTGTAGAATTGTCTGACGATTCTGACAGGAGCTTTACCCTCTGTCACGAAATCATATTTTGAAGGTGTTTGTTTAGCTCCGTAAAACAAAATTATATCAGAAGTCGACAAAAGTGTCGCGACAACCCAACAAATGTCAGAAATAATTTGACTGTGGTTTCATGACGTAATTGTCGACTTTTGACAAATATGTCGTAATACCACCTATAAGTGAATGAACTTCCACCGATATTTGGTTTGAACGAGATCTAGCAAGTAGTTTTTTTGTTATACGTCATAAATCGTAAACCGCAATTTACCTTTCGACGAACTACAAGAACTTTTATATTATGTTACTTGTTGCTACGGAACCCTTCATGGGCGAGTCCGACTTGCAATTGGCGCTTTTTTGCAAATTTTTTTTGTTTGTAAATCTTCAAACAAACAAAAAAGGATAAAAAATACCACAACTGGAGATGGAGGGGTACCTACCCCCACAACGGGGAGTAGATCTTAGTCGGCGGTGATAGAGAGAACCCTGTATGTACGTATAAGGTCAGACTGGACCCTGAAGCCCGGGGGCCCTAGGCAACCATTTCCAGATTTTTTCTATTTAATTTATCTCTAATTATATAATTAGAGATACATTCATATGAACGAACTATCTAATCAAGTTTTGTATTGTATTCTCATGTATTTACAAAAAAGGTATTTAAGTATTATTTCAGCTATCTGGTTCCCATAGTACAAGCTCTGCTTAGTTTGGGGCTAGGTAGTGTTGTGTGGATTGTCCGCATTATTTATTTATTTATATTAAGGTCGCCAGAGCTGGAACCTAGCCGGTATGGGCCCCTATTCTACAGTTGCCGCAAGGCACCGCCCGGCATGTCATATCGACTAATGGCCAGTCCGATGCTGCCACGAGCTATAAATTATAGGGTAATTGTTTTTGTATATTATAAAATGAAAAATATTATTTGTGCCACAGATTTAAACAAAACATATTGACGACCTGCTTGTATATTATGAAAAGTAATAAGCGATGCATTATAAAGTAAACTATTCATATCATTTTAATTTGCTCAGTTGTTCCAAGTTTTTATTTGACTTATTTATTAGGTAAGTGAATACTTGTTGCGATTTTCAATACCAACAGCTCTGCAAATAACTGCAGGCCTACCACAAGCCCTGTCTGGCTCTGGTTTTGAGTCTTTGTGAGTGTTGACTAAATAAATCTTACATCGAATCTGAAGACTTTTTGCTGCAGCTGCCTCTCTCAGACGGTTACGCAACTTCCTTCCAACTTCCACCAAAATTGCGCCAGCACAGTCTCTGTTGCATCCTATTCTAGATTACGCCGATATTAGCTACCTCGACTTAACTGAAGACCAACTCAATAAACTTGAGCGTCTTCAGAATCTATCTATAAGATTCATTTTCGGCTTGCGCAAATATGATCATGTTTCTGAGTACCGTAACAGACTCAAGTGGATACTATCCGTCTTCGCCGGAATGTACATATCCTCTCGCTCCTTTATAACATTCTTTTCCTTCCTTCTACTCCAGTCTATCTCAAAGAACGCTTTGAGTTTCTTCACCTCTCACATTCCTTATCCCTACGCTCCTCTAACACCCGTCAGCTAAAAACTCCTGTCCACTCTTCACAATTGTACGGACACTCCTTCACACTTCAAGCTACAAAGCTATGGAATGCACTCCCCGTTTCTATCCGTCATGCCAAATCAGAAATCAGAAATCAGAAATATTTATTGCATAACTGTTGTACAGAGAAGATCTGAATGGCTAGGTAGGTACAGTTTTCACAGTTTGTCCGTTCCGGACGTACAATAAAAGGGCAATGGGAAGTTTGTGCCCAATAACAACAAAACAATTATACTTAAATACAAGTTAGTTGGCAAGAACATTAACTACAGATACATCCAAAATAATACGTAAAACTTAAGCTATGTATTATCTTTCGAAATATTCTTTCAGATCGTAAAACGCATTTGCTACTAGCCATTTTCTTAAATGGTTTTTGAAAATATTTCCTTGAAGAGGTTTCATGTCTATGGGTAAACTATTATAAATTTTGATGGCTGTAACAAAAGTACTTTTTTTGTACATCGTGTTGTTAATCTGCGGTATACATATATTATGTTTATGTTTTATTCGTAAGGAATCCCTTCCTATCTTTAAAAGCATGGTTCACCAACACTACTTGTTGCCACTCCCCTCATCATATCACGTTTGTTTTTTGATTTCCTTTAAATTTGTAACTAGATTTATTATATATCACAATTACTTATTTATATGAGTATATATGTATTAGTATGTATTAATATCATATTTATTAGTTTATGACTATTTATTTTATTTTATTATGTAGGTATGCCTCGTCCCTACTCGTACCATAATGTTTCTTTCCATCCAAAGGTTGTCTGGAAGAAATCGCTATTAGCGATAAGACCGCCCATTGTACCTCTAGTTTTTAAGTATTCTTTCATGCCATGTTTATCGTAAAATTTTTGGTGTACAATAAAGTTATATTCTATTCTATCGAAACGTCACACACACAGTATAATACACTGGTGAGCACGCACACAAACTCAAAACCAGAGTCAGTGTCAGAGCCAGACAGAGCTTGTGGTATGCCTACTGTTGGTACTAAGGTAGGTATACTGAGGTAAAGTACATGAGCGATCTACTACTCTGCTTGAAGACCCCGTCTGGAGTGCAGGAGTTCATGTCAAGCTTAAATATTTTTTTCAGTGGCTGTTCGATCTCCGCTGAGAACAGTAGCGTCTCGCGTTCGCGCGTAGGTACCTACAGTGCAAAGTGCAAGCGCATCACAAAAACGTCACCGCGGACGTGCTGCCGACTGTGACAATGACCCCGTTCTTTGTCGCGTAAGGCATGTGCATCGACGACGAATTATATTGTTAAGGTGACACCATTTATTGCCTTTACAATGGATACGCCATCAAAGGTACGCTTTACCCTGCATACAGAGCTGGAGCATACTTTGTATGACCACTACAATGACGCAGTCCGTCTTTTTAAAGAAGAAAGGCAAGAGCGTGAAAAGCTTCAGGGCCTTGTTGGGAACTTGAAGAACCAAATTGAAGTTCTTCAAGAGCAGCTGAAATGCGTTGCGCAATCAACAAACATGCCATCAACATCAAGCATGGAAACTTCCTCGGTACAGGTGGAATATGTTACGGACGAGGAAGAGCTAGCAAAAGAGACAGAGTGGATAAGAGCGAAATCCAGGAAAAAGCGGAAAATGAACACCTCGCCCACTGTCTCACCACAAGAAAATGCCAATACTCCAGCAAAAGAAAAACAAAAAAAAATTCCTTCCCCACCTCCGATCATAGTAGACGGGGTGAATAATTACCAAAATTTTTACGACTCCTTGTCTTTAAAACAGCCCGCTGGTACCTTTAAAATCAAGATACTAAGCGGTGAGAGTGCTAAAGTAAATGCCATCAACGATGATGCATACAGAGCCTTAACAAAAATTCTAAGCGAAAGCGAGTGCCCCTGGTACTCCTATGAAAACAAACACGAGAGACCGATAAGAGTTATGGTCAAGAAATTGCCTTCCTCGTGTAAACCTGACCGAATTATCGAAGACCTAAATGGAAGAGGCTACAAAATTGAAGAAGTTGTGAACAAACTAAGTTGGAAAACTAAGGAACCACTAAACATGTTCATGGCCACCTTCAGCAACGAAGAAGATGTAAAAAAAATATATGAAATAAAACATATATTGGGGTGCGTGGTCGAGATTCAACCACTAAGATCCACCAAACTTATCCCACAGTGCAAGAAATGCCAAGTATATGGTCATACACAAAAGTACTGCTCCAAAGAACCAAGATGTGTTAAATGCACAGGTAAGCACCTTACAAAGGACTGCAAAAAACCTGCAGAAGAAAAACCAAAGTGTGTGCACTGTGGGGAAGCACACCCAGCAAACTACCGAGGCTGCATGGTAGCTAAAGAAATGCAGAAGATGCGGACCAAAAGTATAAATAAAACTCAGGCTACACAGCAAAACACCAGCAGCAAACAGCAGGTAGCTCCTCCAGGCTCTAACGTAAGAACTCCTTCAGTTAGCACCACTCACAAATCTGTGTCATATGCCCAGGCAACTGCCAAAAACACACCAACCATGCAACGCAAAGAGCCAAGCAACGATAACAAGCTAGATGTCATTCTGAAGCTCATGACATCCTTTGATGAGAGATTGAAAATAATAGAAAATAGCACGAAACAAGCTATTCCTAAGAGTAAAAAATGATTTGTACACTAAAAATCATGGCTTGGAACTGCAATGGGCTACTTAATCATCAAAACGAACTGCAAGTAGTCCTAGACATAGAAAATGTCGATTTGTGTCTCGTATCTGAAACGCATTTCAATAAACAGTCACACATCACTTTCAAAGGCTATAAAACCTATCATGCACTACACCCAGATAACAAAGGAAGGGGGGGTAGTGCTGTTATCGTGAAAGAAAACATAAAGCACTATGAAGTAAGTAAATGTGAAGAGCCAGATATCCAGTCCGTAGCTATTTGCATTAATACAACGCGGTATTCTCTTACGGTAGCAGCCATATACTGCCCACCGCGCCATACGATACATGAACACAACTACTCAAGATTTTTACAAACCCTTGGTGAAAGATTTGTACTTGGAGGTGACTTCAATGCAAAGAATACGTACTGGGGATCCAGACTAACGAATACAAAGGGCAGAAACTTATTGAATGCCATTAAACATATAAAAGGTGACGTTATATCTACTGGCTCACCAACATACTGGTCAACTGACCAAAACAAAATTCCAGACCTGATAGACTTCTTCATCTACAAAAATCTATCGAGTAACTACCTACGAATGAAGCAAAGTTATGATATGAACTCTGACCATTCTCCAATATACCTAGAAATAAGTGAACAAGTTACACAAATAGAAAACGCTCTGACCCTGGTAAATAAGTATACTGATTGGGAGAGTTTTAAAATAGAATTAGATTTTAATATAGACCTAAAAGTTCCTCTGAAAGCCCCGGAGCAACTTAACCTAGAAATAGACAATTTTACTAAAATCATACAACAGGTTGCCTGGAATAATACACCAGTAAACAAAAAAAGAGGCGCAAGAAACCACTACCCTCAGGATATCTTGCAACTCATAAGTGAAAAAAGAAAACAGAGAAACGTTTGGCACCAAACTAGATTTCCACAAGACAAAACTAAATTAAATAATCTCACAAAACTGCTTAAAAGAAAAATTCAAGCTTTTAATGACGAGTCAACTAACAGCTATCTCCAGAACCTCACCAGTGATCGCAGTACAAATTACTCACTCTGGAAGGCAACTAAACATATGAAACGACCCATTACCCAAATTCCTCCGATTAATATAGGGTCTGGAAAATGGGCCGTAAGTAACGAACAGAAAGCCAAAAGATTTGCAGAACATCTTGAAGAAATATTTACACCTAACGAAGGCCAAACAAACCAAGTACCTATGGTTAACGAAGTTTGTAACGAAACACTTTCGATAAAGCTGGTAACACCCAGAGAAGTCTGGAGCGAAATAAAACACCGTATAAACCCAAAGAAATCTCCTGGATTCGACCTTATCTCGGGAGAAATACTACACCATCTTCCACGAAAAGCACTAGTGAAACTGACGACCCTTATAAACGCAGCACTCAGACTAAAGGTTGTACCAGATTTATGGAAGGTTGCCGAAGTCATTATGATAGCAAAGCCAGGAAAACCACCTCATGAGACCTCATCTTATAGGCCAATTTCTCTGCTACCTATCATGGCAAAATTATTTGAAAAACTGTTATTGAAAAGACTTAAGCCACTTATAGAAAGTAAAAACATCATACCAGATCACCAATTTGGATTCCGAGAACAGCATTCAACAATAGATCAAGTTCATAGAATTACAGATGTTATTGAGAGAACTCTCGAAGAAAAAAAAGTCTGCTCCACTATCTTTTTGGACGTGGCACAGGCATTCGATAAGGTATGGCATGAGGGCCTATTACTGAAATTAAGAAAAGTATTACCTCCTGAATTTACAGATGTAATAGAATCCTACTTATCTGATAGAACTTTTAGAATAAGGCAAGAAGACGCCTTCTCTGAACTTAAGAAAATAAGAGCTGGGGTACCACAAGGAAGCGTACTAGGTCCGGTCCTTTACCTTCTTTATACAAGTGATATTCCCGTCCTAGCCAATAATACCATTGCAACCTTTGCTGATGACACTGCCATAATGGCTGTCGGAGGCACTCATGCAGAAGCAGCTGAAAAGGTACAAGTAGCTGTTAATGAAATCCATGATTGGACTAGAAAATGGAGAATAAAACTAAATGAATCCAAATCGGTTCACATCAACTTTACTAACAAGAAAGATCAATACTGTGCGGTATTCATTAACAATAAAATCATTCCATATGGAAACACGGCTAAATACCTTGGTATGACTCTTGACGCAAAGCTGCGCTGGAAAGCACACGTCAAGAAGAAAAAAGAAGAGCTAGAGTTACGCTACAAGAGGATGTACTGGCTGCTTGGAAGGCAATCTACTCTTTCAGTGCCTAACAAACTTTTGTTGTACAAACAAGTCCTAATGCCGATATGGACTTATGGTATACAGCTGTGGGGCTGTACCTGTAAAAGTAATACTGCAATAATTCAACGATTCCAGAATAAAGTGTTAAGGGGCATTGTTAATGCACCCTGGTACGTGAGAGACGAAGATCTGCACCGGGACCTCCAGATCGAATTCGTTGATAAATTAATTAAGAAATTCGCAGAAGCTCACGAGAAAAGACTTCATCACCACGTGAATGTCGAGGCCATCCAGCTCCTCGATAACACAGACAAAGTGAGAAGGCTCAAAAGAATCAAACCTTTTGAGTTAGTGTAATGTTATAGTTATTGTGCAGTAATAATAGTGCTACTTTTAATGAACACAAGAACAAAGTGTCACCACAAAGTGTAGAGACTGTAAGAAAAGTGCCGATGGACACATTCTTAGTTATATTATTTTCTATCAAAATAAGTTATAGCAAAATTGCTCATTAGCCTACTTGGCTAGATTGTAATGTTATTAGGGTACCGCATCAAAGGGGTATACTAATTTAATGAAAAAAAAAAAAAGCTTAAATATACGGTCTGTGCTGCTGAACGTTGAAGAATTCCTATATCTGGAGCTAATCCTGGATGTCCATTTAATTCATGTTAATGCTGCGTTTTAGGCCCCTCTGGGGCCCCTCTAGGGTACTACAATACCCCGTTTAGAGCACTAAACCACTGCCGTGCGGCTGAAGGTGCTTGTCCCTTTGAAGTTAGCTGCCAGTAGCCAGTAGCTGCCTGGACCAATGTAATATAGAGCTAAGTACTATTAGTATGGAGAACTCTCTTCATGGATTATAGCTACAACTCAGTTTTACTTTATTACACGGCAAACAATACAACTACTCATTACGACGCCATCTCTCCTTCTCTCTCGACTAGTGATGTGTCTCGTCGCTCGATCCGAGTAGAGATGTCCTATTGCCAAAACCGGCTAACAGTACTTAGTGCCTCAGTTGAAAGGGATAGAGATCCATTGCGCAAACTGTACCTTACTGTCTCGGCTTTATTCAATGTGCTATGTTTAATTATTGCAATAATAGACTAAGTAAATATTGTTGTGCGTCGCCAGCTGCATACATAACAACATTGATATTGTGTGTAGTTTTATATAATTGTCTACTTAGTAAATAAGTATTTAAAACATGAATAGGTTCTAAGTTAGCTGCTGGTATATAAGGGCGGGCTGTGAGCAGTAACCGCATACCATCTCAACCTTCCTGAGGGTTCTTACCGACCCTACGACTACATTTAGTTTGTGGAAAGTCAACATGAAATACGCTTTGGTAAGTTTTTTATCTCAACCAGAAGAAATAAGAAGATATAGTTTTATTTGATGACTGGCCTCTCGGCTCAGTTGGTAGTAGCTCTGCCTTCTGCGCTGTAGGTAGTTCGATCTCCACCGAGAACAAATATTTGTGAGGTTAACACAGGTATTTGTTCTGGGTATTTTATAGCTAAGTATTGTATTTTAAGCAAGGAAAGTAAAAACAAATCCATCCCACAGGAGCTATATATCCCACAGGACTGTGATCCATCTATGTGCCAAACATCTGGATTCGTTCAGTCGTTATTGAGTAGAAAACATACATACATGCTCACCTGTTGTGTTGTGTAGGTAAGCATAGCGTGTCTCCGGGAGGCACTACTACAACGACTACATGACTGTATTGTATTGTATTGTATTGTATTGTATATTAAGATAACCTGTTCCTTGTGTGTGTACAGGTATGGCTAGCGGTGGCGGTGGCGGTGGCGGTGATGGGCGCTCTCGTCCGCGCCACGCCCTGTCTCCCTGGCGGCGACCTCTGCAAGACCAGCGACTCCGGGAACCCTTTAGGGTGCTTAAATGATGATGATTGTGACAAAGACAAAGGATGTTGCAACTCAGGCAGTAACGGTGGCTCCCAAGGCACTAACGGTGGAGACTCAGGCAATCACGATTGCAAATCAGGCACTAACGGTGGAGACTCAGGCAATCACGATTGCAAATCAGGCACTAACGGTGGAGACTCAGGCAATCACGATTGCAAATCAGGCACTAACGGTGGAGACTCAGGCAATCACGATTGCAAATCAGGCACTAACGGTGGAGACTCAGGCAATCACGATTGCAAATCAGGCACTAACGGTGGAGACTCAGGCAATCACGATTGCAAATCAGGCACTAACGGTGGAGACTCAGGCAATCACGATTGCAAATCAGACACTAACGGTGGAGACTCAGGCAATCACGATTGCAAATCAGGCACTAACGGTGGAGACTCAGGCAATCACGATTGCAAATCAGGCACTAACGGTGGAGACTCAGGCAATCACGATTGCAAATCAGGCACTAACGGTGGAGACTCAGGCAATCACGATTGCAAATCAGGCACTAACGGTGGAGACTCAGGCAATCACGATTGCAAATCAGGCACTAACGGTGGAGACTCAGGCAATCACGATTGCAAATCAGGCACTAACGGTGGAGACTCAGGCAATCACGATTGCAAATCAGGCACTAACGGTGGAGACTCAGGCAATCACGATTGCAAATCAGGCACTAACGGTGGAGACTCAGGCAATCACGATTGCAAATCAGACACTAACGGTGGAGACTCAGGCAATCACGATTGCAAATCAGGCACTAACGGTGGAGACTCAGGCAATCACGATTGCAAATCAGGCACTAACGGTGGAGACTCAGGCAATCACGATTGCAAATCAGGCACTAACGGTGGAGACTCAGGCAATCACGATTGCAAATCAGGCACTAACGGTGGAGACTCAGGCAATCACGATTGCAAATCAGGCACTAACGGTGGAGACTCAGGCAATCACGATTGCAAATCAGGCACTAACGGTGGCAACTCAGGCAATAACAGTCCCAGCACAGGCGGTAACGGTGGCTCCCCAGGCAAATATTGTAAAGATGTTAAAAAGCACAGTGAGAAGACTAAATTCGTCGTCAGCATCGAGGACCTCTGTAGTGACGAGGAGTCCAAGGAGTGTTGCTGCTAAGCCACTCGGCTCTAGGAGCGGGCCCCCGGGGCGCGGGCACCCGGCCGCCCGGGGGGCCCTTTTATTGTATACGTTTCTGATATTGAGTTTTACATTCCAGTTTTGTAAAGCCTGTGATGTGTGTGAACACATCTCACGCCATCGCACTATATAAACGTACCCGCAACGGACCTCTGTGTGAACCTAACTTAGGCTTTGAACTACTGTTTAACTGAAAATGTAATAAACTCTGTGCTCAATAAATAAATACAATACAATACTAAGGCATGACCATTCATTACTCGAGCTGATTGCGGCATTTTTTGTTTGCGCACATCTAAGCGTTGAACGGCGGAGATCACGCTGTCAGTGATGTTGCGTTTTACTGATCACCACCGCAGATCGCTTAGATGTGAGCCGCTGTCCGTCCGTCTGTCACTAGGCTGTATCTCATGACTCGTGAAGTAAGACAGTTGAAATTCACAGTTTATGTATTTCTACTAATAGAACAGGGTAATATAATTATTTAAAGGAACTTTAAGAGCAAGGCTCTTGTCAGCGTAATGTATACATTTTTCTAATTTCTTTTGAAGGCAACATCGAAGATCTCCTTCTATACACGATATGACGACGATCATCGCTTATATTTGTCTCAAAAACTCAAACTCAATAAAATGTTATTCAATAAGATTGCAAGAATCACTTTGAAACGTCATAAAGCTAGGTGAGTCTAGGTTTCTTCTCATGGTAGCTTTTCCCCTTTTTCTCTTTCTTTCTTCTTCCTTCAATATTATCTTCTTCTTCTAAATATATAAAACTCTTACGTAACTGACTGCCTGACTGACTGACAATGCAATCAACGCACAGCCTAAGCTGTAAGTCCTAGAAGCATGAAACTTGAAGGTTATGTTCCTTTTATAGCATAAAGGTGCGCTAAGAAAGGAAATTGGTTTTTTTTTCCCTAAACGGTGAAAACGAGGAAAAACTTTTAAATGAAAAATCAACACACAGCCTAAGCTCACAAATAACTCTCTCAGAAGCATGAAAATTGGTGGGAAGGTAGTTTTGTACCAGGAGACGGACATGTGACTTTTTATCCCGAAAAAGTTACGGAAACGGGGCGTAGTGGCAACGGGGCGAGCGAAGCGGGCGGCCGCTAGTTATCATTGTATTGTTTTACCCTTGTTTTACCCTTGTTTTACCCTTGTTTTACCCTGCTGCTGCTTGTTCGGGGACTATTTATTCAGTATTCGCCCGCCGGCACCCTGTACTCCCTGTAGGTAGCTTTAAGCCGTTATCAATATCGATTATCGAGCAAAAATTATTAAAAAAAACTTGAGAGGTGTCAAGGGACACCCGGATGGAACGAAGTTCCTTTATTATTATGTACACTCAACAAAAATAATCGTCGCGACACCACACTGTTCAATGCGAAATAGAAATGAAAATATCTGGCTTGTGGCTTGCTTTCTATAAGAGAGAGAGAGAGAGAGAGAGTTCACAACGCGCGCTACGGAACTTCGTTCCAAAAACCACGATCGTTGTGTGGGAGCCCCCCTTAAATTTTTGTTTTATTTTATTTAATTATTTATTTTGGACGTGAATAGAACTCTAAATATTCTGTGGACGTTTCGAGCGTCTACCTATCGATCTAAAAATCAAGATCCTTATTTTATTCTGTTTTTAGTATTTGTTGTTACAGCGGCAACAGACATACATTATCTGTAAAGTTTAACTGTCTAACTGTCACGAGTCATGAGATACAGCCTAGTGACAGGCATTGCTCACATCTAAGCGATCTGCGATGGCGATGGCATGTGCGCAGGCCTTTAGTAATTGGGCCCCTTTTTACCCTTTGATTACGATACCTTACATAGCACGTCCAACGAAACGACGTCGTAAACAAGGCGCCATCATCTTCTAGCAGACGTCATCATGGACCTCTTGAAGACGCTCCTCAGGAGTGGCAGCAGCCGGGCACCGCTCTCGGGACCGGACCGGACGGACAGGCGATAACAGCAGTAGTCACTACTAGTATGTTGTCAACATATTAATATAAGCATCCGATAGTACGCACTCGTCATATTATGTATATAACGTACATAATAGGGGCTAAAATTTATTCAAAACAGCGTGGCAATGCCGCCAGCGTCTTGGGGACGCTTCCGTCTGGCACTGATTTGGATCAGTTGAGCTATCTCTAGATCGATTGTAACGATCTGCAGATAGCTCAACTGTTTCTTGTGTATTTTGTACATTTTGTAAATATTTGTATAATTCAAAACAATTGATTTGTTTTATTTTAATAGGTATTGTGTTTTTAGAAATGCATAATAATCTTTATAAGTTTTTAAATGGTTGACACGAAATAGATTTTTAAAGTAACTTAATTTAATATTGTAATGCTTTCAAAAATCTGTATTTAAATAATCATTATTATTGAAGTTTAGAAGGAGCTGGAGCTATGAATAAACTAGGACCTTTAGACATAGATTAGACATAGATATTTAGACATAGATTAGACATAGATATTTAGACATAGATTAGACATAGATATTTAGACATAGATTAGACATAGATATTTAGACATAGATTAGACATAGATATTTAGACTGGCCTCTCAGCTCAAGTTGGTAGTACCACTGCCTTTTGAGCCGTAAGTCGTGGGTTCGATCCCCACTGAGAACAAATATTTGTGTGGTGAACACAGATGTTTGATCTCTGTCTGGGTGTTATATTGTATTCTAAGTATGTATTTACAAATAAAAAGCAGCCAAGTGCGAGTCGGACTCGCCCAAGAAGGGTTCCGTAGCATCAATTAACATAACATAAAGGTTTTTGTAGTTCGCCGAAAGGTAAATTGCAGTTTACGATTTAGGACGTATAAAAAAAAAACTACTGACTAGATCTCATTCAAACCCAATATCGTTGGAAGTTTGCATAGTAATGTACAACATATATTTTTTTGGATTTATCATTCTCTTATTTTAGAAGTTAGAGGGGGGGGGGACCAACTTTTTTCCACTTTGGAAGTGTCTCTCACGCAAACTATTCAATTTAGAAAAAAACGATATTAGAAAACTCAACATAATTTTTGAAGACCTATCCATAGATACCCCACACGTATGGGTTCGATGAAAAAAAAATTGTTGAGTTACAGTTTCAAGTATGGGGACCCCCAAAATTCATAGTTTTGTTTATATTTTTGTATAAAAACCTTAATGCGGTTCACAAAATACATCTACTCACCAAGTTTCATCAGTCTAGCTTTTATGGTTTCGGAGAAAAATGGCTGTGACACGGCCGGACAGACAGACAGACAGACAGACAGACATGACGAATCTATAAGGGTTCCGTTTTTGCCATTTGGCTACGGAACCCTAAAAATGAACACAAGTATTATATATTAGCTATCTGGTTCCCATAGTACAAGCTCTGCTTAGTTTGGAGCTAGATAGTGTTGTGCGGATTGCCCACAATATTTATATTTATTTATTATTATTACATATTTTAGATAAAAATACATTTGTTTATTTTCTAAGCGCACATAAACCAGGATATAACCAGGTTACACTGAATGAAAAAATATACAGACAGATAGATACATCGATACTGCTGGAGTAACTGTAGCGCGTCATTTTGAGTTTGAGTTTTTTGTGTTTGAAACTATGCGCTGGTATTGTATCAGGATATTTATAATCGTCTCTTCCATATTCGTCGTGCTCCGAATTCAATGTGCTCCAGATTTGTAAGTCAGAGTCCGAGGGGCCCCTGAGTTTGGGGCCCCTCTAACCCTCCGGTAGCTACGTCACTGTCACGTACACACGTATTGGTTGCATTAGGTTGCTCTCCTCAGTCGTGTGTTAGAGCACGTCGCGATCGTTTAGAAAGAAAAGCATTTTATTGACCTATTAGCATACAGGACACAGGAATACCTACCTACTTAAAAAATAAAAATCACATAAAAAAGAAAAAAAAAAGAAAATAGTCATTAGAGGCAGGTAGGCCGCTGTCATACCTACAGTATTACTTACACAAATGGGTAACAATATTATAGGTCAATTAGGCCTAAGTATGTTGTATGTATATCATGTACTATTAATCAACAATCAGTACCTAATTACACCTTTAGAAGTGTGTATTTTTACAGGGTATTTTGTATACACATGCTTTTTAGGGTTCCTTAGCCAAATGGCAAAAACGGAACCCTTATAGATTCGTCATGTCTGTCTGTCTGTCTGTCCGTCCGTATGTCACAGCCATTTTTCTCCGAAACCGTAAGAGCTAGACTGATGAAACTTGGTGAGTAGATGTATTCTGTGAACCGCATTAAGATTTTTACACAAAAGTTGAAAAAAAAAACTATAAATTTTAACATAGGTACTTGAAACTGAAACTCAAAAAACTTTTTTTCATCAGACCCACACGGTGGTATCTATGAATAGGTCTTTAATAATTATGTTGAGGTTTCTTATATTGTTTTTTTTTAACTAAATAGTTTTGCGAGAGACACTTCCAAAGTGGTAATATGTTGGTCCCCCCTCTAACTTCTAAAATAAAAGAATGATAAAACTAAACAATATTATATGATGTAAATTACTATGTAAATTTCCGGTTTGAACGAGATCTAGTCAGTAGTTTCCGGTTTGAACGAGATCTAGTCTTTCAGACTTTCAGACTCGCACTTGGCCGCTTTTAAGTTTCATCAGTCTAGCTCTTATAGTTTCGGAGAAAAATTGCTGTGACATACGGACGGACAGACATGACGAATCTATAAGGGTTCCGTTTTTGCCATTTGGCTACGGAACCCTAAAAATAAGGTAAAGGAAGACTGACTCGGTAGGTAGAAGAAGTCGTGAAAACATCAAAAATAAGGCACTTTCCGTGAGGTCACGCCTTGAGGTTTTTTAGAAAATGAGTTTCGTATCGAGTTATTCGTATATGTATCGGAAACACGAAACAGTCGGGAACAAATAGTAAATAGAAGAAAGAAGCTATAGGTAGTACTAAGAAGCTAGGATCCGAAGAACAGTCTCCCGGAGAAGGGAGTCTCCTCGCGCCCGGCGCCGGCGACTTGAACGAAACAAGTGTATTGCCATAGCCATGAGCCCCTATGGACATTTAGAGTCACATTTTGAAGTCATCATCATCATCAGCCTGAAGAAGTCCACTGCTGGACATAGGCCTCCCCTACACATTTCCAGGAAGAACAATTCTGAGCTCTTTTCATCTACCGACTTCCCGCGATCTTAACGATGTCGTCGGTCCATCTACCGGTCTATTCTTGAACGCGATTTTGATCCCAATCTTAAGTTTTGACGGAATTTTCTCAGAAATCCTATGGGTTTTCTGTCAGAATTCCCCATAAAAACTTAAAATTGGGATCGGAATTGCGTTCAAGAGTAGACCGGCTGGTCGGTCATTTTGAAGTATGTCGTTAGAGTCTGTTCAGAAAGAGAGCCGTCGCGTCGTGGGATGCCAGGGCGCTGCTGTGCTTCATTTATTATTTTGTTCAGTGGGCAGTACAATAGCGCGTCTGTTGCGTATTGATCCTATCACAACTAGTGTACTATTCTTTTATTTAATTTTTATGATCCAAAACACTGACAGACAGAAAGGGATGAGCTGCTATACAGGGTTATTCATTATTAGCTGCAAATACTCAGGAATTAGGTTCAACAAATAAAATAAAAAATATTTATGAAATGATTATTTTAAAGTTTTGTTATGAAAATCCCGAGAAAATCGATAAAGGAATCATTGGCGCCTGACCTATTTTGACCTTTGATCCGCGCCCGCGCGCCGTGAGTGACACTCTGCGTTCAGTCACCGCCTGGGTGGGTCATCGTCCTGTTCTCCATGGCAATCATTATGCAATAGCCGTAAAGAAATTAATAAAAATAAAATTTTGATACAAAAACTTAAATCAAAATTTAAAAAAAAATCATTTCATAAATATGTTTTATTTTATTTGCTGAACCTAATTCCTGAGTATTTGCAGCTAATAATGAATAACCCTGTATAAAACTCGAAACGCTAGTTCTCAATTTAGCCACGACGGCTCTCTTTCTGAACAGACTCTATTGTAATTATTCTCGTAAGTCTCGATGTTATTATTTGATGCATCATTGCGTGACGGCTGCCCCCCGCTACGCCGCCGCCCCCACTATTAAGCTATAAGGCCTGCGCACGCCTAGGTCGCTGGCGTCGGCGATCAGTGAAACGCTGTCAAATTAGACAGCGATATTTGACAGCGTTTCACTGATCGCCGACGCCAGCGACCTAGGTGTGAGCAGGCCTTACAGTCCGCCTGCTGCTGGCTCTCGGCTCTCAGGCCGCGAACTCGACACATAATGCAGCGAACCGTTCCTCATTCGGGCAGCTTAGAGCCCGTCCAGATGGAGCGTTTTAACGCCCCATCTGGACAGGCTCTTACGAGTAGGAGTAGCTAACCAGTAACCACCGAACTAGATTGCAAGCCGGATGACAATAATTATGTGTGTAGAGGCCTGCACACATAATTATGAGAGCACTGGTGGTCTAGTGGTAGCAGCCCCGCCTTCCGATCCTAAGGTCGTGGGTTCAAACCCAGTCGTGTACCAATGAGTTTTTCTGTCGAAAAATTTAAGTACACAATGCTAGTGCTCTCAAACGGTGAAGGAAAACATCGTGAGGAAACCCGTGGCTTAGTCAGCTCCGCACGTATTGACCATGTCTTTCCTGTGGATTAGGCCGACTAAGCTCTCAGGATGGTATAGGTGCTGGGCAAGCCTATCCCATCTAAAATCCTGTCCCAGGCACTATAGCGTCCCGTAAGTAGGGGCATGAGTAATCACCGGTTGCCCCTGACGCTATATAAATCATCTACAATAGATGCAAAGGCCTGTTTACTTTTTTTTTTTTTTAGAGGCCTGCGCACACCTTTAGAGGTCGCTGGCGATGGCGATCTTCTTCTTCTTAATGAATGGCATTTGTCCATTTCGGATCAATTTTGCCAGTATCGAGTAGTTTAATGGGTTTAATGATGATAAGATAAATTACATAGATAAAATACTTTTTCGTCAAGTCGTCAGCCACAAGTCCCTTAAGCCTCCGCTATACGCTGGTCTAAAAACAAAACACGACCGGAAAGTTGGAAAAATTTAAAATAAAGATGGCGTTGCCTGACCTGAGCTGTGAATTCATGTATTTGATACCAACTATTACTTATTCTGTGCTTGGGTCTGACATTTGTCACGACATTACAATGTGTTGACTAGAATACGCTTCGTTAGACAAAAACACAGACAGATATTCAGTAAATAAATATAACCCAATTGTTATGTTAGCTGATTCCCGTCGCAGAGTTTCCATTGCATATTTTTCATCCAGGATTGGTGATAACAATGGCAAGCTGTGCGGTATTTTTTAAACTACCACGAACGCTACATTTTAAATCTAACTTATATAGTAGTGTAGTAGTAGTAGTCTAATTTATATAGTATAACAAGCAAATAGCCCCAGATTTAATAAAAGAAACCTTCCACCAAGAGAGATTTTCCTCATATTATGCAAAACCAGAGTGAGTTGCAAGTTCATAAATGTCGGTAGTCGGTGAATGAACACTTGTATTTTTTAAAGGTAAAAAACGGAACCCTTATAAATTCGTCATGTCTGTCTGTCTGTCCATCCGTATGTCACAGTCACTTTTTTTCAAAAAAATGAAATGAAATGAAAAGAAATAATTTATTTGCTTGAAGTATGGTACTTACAAAACTGTAAAAGCTATATGTACTGATGAAACTTGGTAAATAGATGTATTCTGTAAACCGCATTATGATTTTTATACTTAGAACTGACACTCAAAAAATATTTTTTCATAAAACTTATGAGTTTTCTTAACATTAAGTAAAAGATTATTAAACCAGTTAAGTATTTACGACAGAGATGCGTTAACGTCATCGTAATTAGCCTTCTATCTATCGACTTTAAAAATTAATGAGGTATCGTCAGCAAATAGTACTGTTTCACATAGTTTTTTAACCAAAAAAGGAAGGTCATTTACGTACACTAGAAACAAGAAAGGACCTAATATCGAACCTTGTGGCACCCCTATGTCAATAACTGACCCAAAAGATCTCTCACCGCCCACATCAACTTTAAGGATTCTATCAGTCAAGTACGATTGTAATAAGTCAATGGAGCGATTTAGAATACCGTAATGTTTAAGTTTAGATATTAAGAGGGTGACGGACGCAGCTCGCAACTTCAATTCGAGGCGCGGGCAAAAATTGCTCCGAATATAGCTATCTCTATTCATTTGATGCGGGCGCCACGGAATATACAACGTGTATCAAAATATGTGTACTATCCCGAAGGGGGGTGAATTTCCACCCCCCGGGGAACAACTTTTGTTCAACGACTTTTCGAACTTCGATTGGTATCTCTGAAAAAAACTGCAACGAAGTTTCAACATGAACAGCTGACTTTATACAAAGTGACAACCCTAAACTCAGCTACAGAGGTAGTAGGTAGTAGTAATAGACCTACAGAGGTAGTAGGTCACGGGGTCAAGGGGTTACAAGGATAGGGTTGTCAATTTATTTAGGCATTATGAAATTAAATATTTTTGTATGGGAAACTGAAAATAGGAATTTTTAATTTTCTCCCTCCCACAACTGATCACCATTGTGGTCTGAAACCCCCCACCTTCGCATAGTACACATATTTAGATACACCTTGTATAATAGTAGTATACACACACAGGCACTCGTGTGACGCGCTACTTCTATACGTGAATCCAACCATAGTGCCGCGCTTGTGCGTGTGCGTCAGCCACTGATAACGATTTTTCACCGGACGTTGAGTGGTAGCAGTTTTTTGAGCTCAAAATAAATAAAGTTTTTTTTTTAATTTCTTAGTCGTTTTATCAATATTTCCACCTGACGTTGAGCTGTAGTTTATTTCTTGAGCTCCAGAAAAATAAAACAGAAATATGTTGTTCAAATTTTTACAAGTCTTTTTATCAATATTTCTACCTGACGTTGAGTGGTATCAGTTTTTTTAAGCCCCAGATAAATAAAGAATAAAAATATTTTGTAGCCATTTTTCTTAGTCCTTTTTTCAATATTATAACCTGACGTTGAGCGGTAGTCGGTTGTTTGAGATTCAGATAAATAAAGAAAAAAAATATTTTGCTGAAATTTTTCCAAGTCTTTTTATCAATATTTCCACCTGACGTTGAGTGGTAGCAGTTTTTTTAAGCCCCAGATAAATAAAGACTAAAAATATTTTGTGCCAATTTTTCTTAGTCCTTTCATCAATCTTTCCACCTGACGTTGAGCGGTAGTCGGTTTTTTGAGATCCAGATAAATAAAGAAAAAAAATATTTTGCTGAAATTTTTCCAAGTCTTTTTATCAATATTTCCACCAGACGTTGAGCGGTACTCTGTTTATTGAGCTCCAGTTATATAAAAAAAAAACTATTTTGTTCAAGTATTTCTCAGTCCTTTTATCAATATTTCCACCGGACGTTGAGTGGTAGCAGTTTTTAGGGTTCCGTAGCCAAATGGCAAAAACGGAACCCTTATAGATTCGTCATGTCTGTCTGTCTGTCTGTCTGTCTGTCTGTCTGTCTGTCTGTCCGGCCGTGTCACAGCCATTTTTCTTCGAAACCATAAAAGCTAGACTGATGAAACTTGGTGAGTAGATGTATTCTGTGAACCGCATTAAGGTTTTTACACAAAAATAGAAAAAAATCTATAAATTTTGGGGGTCCCCATACTTGAAACTGAAACTCAAAAAATTTTTTTTCATCAAACCCATATGTGTGGGGTATCTATGGATAGGTCTTTAAAAATTATGTTGAGGTTTCTAATATCGTTTTTTTCTAAAACTATAAATTTGGGGGTCCCCATACTTGAAACTGAAACTCAAAATTTTTTTTTTCATCAAACCCATACTTGTGGGGTATCTATGGATAGGTCTTCAAAAATGATGTTGAGGTTTCTAATATCGTTTTTTTCTAAACTGAATAGTTTGCGCGAGAGACACTTCCAAAGTAGAAAAAAGTTGGTCCCCCCCCCTCTAACTTCTAAAATAAGAGAATGATAAATCCAAAAAAAATATATGTTTGTACATTACTATGTAAACTTCCAACGATATTTAGTTTGAACGAGATCAAGTCAGTAGTTTTTTTTTATACGTCATAAATCGTAAACCGCAATTTACCTTTCGACGAACTACAAAAACCTTTATATTATGTTAATTGATGCTACGGAACCCTTCATGGGCGAGTCCGACTCGCACTTGGCTGCTTTGTTTGAACTACAAATAAATAAAGAAAAAAAATAATTTGTTGTAATTTTTCTTAGACCTTTTATCAATACTTCATATACAGGGTGGAATTTTGTAATGCCACCTGGAGGGAAAGTACTCTTAATACTCCAGATAGAAAATTTTACTCACAGGAAACATTCCTTTATTTTTGAATAGAAAGCAAACTGCATTCAAAGTTTTTCGAAAATTCTCTCACACCCGGGAATTGAACCGGCTAAAATCAGAAAAATTATACCTTGTACTTTTATTGCATCGATCGTTAGTCAATTATAAGGATGAAATCTCTCTAACAAACATGATAAATTAAATGAAAGAAAAACCAGGAAATCTTAAATTAATTTAATTATTTACAAAAAATGGATAACTAACTAGTTACTTGAAATTAGTTGCTTGAAATGGGCTCCATTCTCTTGGATACACAAATTTATTCTTTTAACGAATTCATTTCTTTAAAAGAATAAATTTATTCCTTTCAAAAAAAAAAATTAATTTAAAAATTATTTTATTTTTAATTTTAGAAATTGCTTTCTATCCAAAAATAAAGGAATGTTTCCTTTGAGAAAAAATTTCTATCTGCAGTATTAAGAGTACTTTCCCGCCAGGTGGCATTACAAAATTCCACCCTGTATAGAAATTAATGGTTCATAATTTGTTTTAGTCGAAATGTTGGCTTTTTTCGAAATTTCGGCAGACTTTTTGACCTAGTGCTGCACCTTAATTTCGTTTACCCAACCTACAACCTACCTAGGTACTTAGTATTTCCCATCTTCACTTAGTACCCTTCCTAAACTAACAATTATCAAATATCTAAGCATTATGTTTTATGCCAGTGTAGGTATTTAACGAGTCCGAAGTCCGAGCGATTCACACACACAACCGAAGTGTCCCGTGTGCTTCAAGCGTTTCCTCCCCCTGCACCCCGCCACCCGCACCGTGCGTGCGCGATAGCAATAGTAGCCGTTCGAAAATGCCATGAATTTGATCGTGTTCCGTAATACCAAAAATGATGACTGAAAACTTTTTGTATTCTTTACATAGTATTGTTATTCTGTAACTAGACAATATAAACTAGGTTCCTTAACAAAAAACACGTAAGATATTGTTGTTTTTAGTACGAAACCAATAGGTAGAAAACTTGATAAGTTTAGCATAAAAATGTGCAAAATGCGATTGGTGTTTATTTCATTTTAGGTAAGTAATTTGAAATAAAAACTGTTGAGGAACCTAGATAAATACTATGCAAATACAATTATTACAATAATATAGTGTAAATCTGTCTAAATTAGAAATCATTTTGGTATTCCGTTTGTATGAAAATTTTCCATACGTCAGCCCCTTAACTAGTTTTTTCGTGTGCGCGAGCTGCAAGCAGCTCGCGTGTCGGTGTGCTACTCCCAGTTTTACATTACACTTGCACTTGTAAAACCCCAAAAAGTAGTAAAGAAAGTCCTAAGTAACCCTAAAAGTCGATCAGTGAATCAAGTTCCTCAGTGTAGTAAAACCCCAATCAAAGTCCTAAAGAACCCTAAAATTGTTTACATAATCAAGGTCCTAAGTGAAGTAAAATTCCAATTAAAGGCCTAAGGAACCCTAAAAGTTGTTTATTTTATCAAGTTCCTCAATGTAGTAAAACCCCAATCAAAGTCCTAAGGAACCCTAAAAATGTTAACATTATCAAGCTCCTAAGTGTAGTTGAAACTCCAATCAAAGTCCTAAGGAACCCTAAAAGTCGAACACTTAATCAAATTGCTCAATGTAGTAAAACCCCAATCAAAACCTTATACGGAACCCTAAATTGTACGTCAAGCCAAAACCCTTAACGGGTCGAAACCGCTGGAAGGAACCCAAACGTTGACTACCGGGTCGCGTGCATCGCGAGCTGCAAGCAGCTCGCGTCCTCAATGCGTTCCCACAGGGGCGGAACCCTAAACCAAGTGAAGATCCAATCAAACACCTTAAAAAACCTAAAATTCAATCTCCAATCATAGTCCTCAGTCGAATGAACCGTTTGAACGACCTTAATCGGACGATTTTTGCAAAACCGGAAGTGGCACAGCCGCCATTTTGAATTTTGAACTTAGTCTAGTGAACATTTTTTCACACCCCTAAGACACCCTAAATTTCAGTAGGAGGGGGTTCTAAATTTCAGTAGGGTGGGCGTGGTCGCGTGGCGGCTCGCTTCGCTCGCCGCAACGTTCCCCCCGGGTTCAGGAGGACGGGGTTCTGGGGGCTTGGGGGGGGGTCACAGCACGGCTCGCTTCGCTCGCCGCGACGCTCCCCCCGGGTTCAGGAGGAGGGGGTTCTGGGGGCTTAGGGGGGGGGGGGGGGTGGCACGGCTCGCTGCTCGCAATGCTCCACTCGAAAAAAAGGGTAAAAATAATAAAGGGGTCTAGAGGGGGGAGGGGGGCAAAATTTATTTTGCTTTCAAAATAATCTCACCTTCCCTACATGACCCAAAAAAAAAGTCTTGCAAGTCACTCCGCTTGGAAGATACGAAAGGGGGGGGTGAAAAAAGGGGCAAGAGGGGGGTGTTTTTTTTGTTTTTTCAATTCAGGAAGAAACCCTCTATACGAAACCCTAATCGAAAACCCCCTATCTCGACGGCATCCGGTAGCACTCCCAAAAGGGGGGTCCTGGGGGGCAAGGGGGGCAATTTTTTTTGTACAATAATATTCTTATCTTTTTTCTTCTCTTTCGTCTTCTCCCTTTTAATCTTTTTTTTTCTGAAAAGTAATATTTCATCAAAATCGGCTAAGCCGTTTTGTTTTATTATTTGTTACTGCATACCTTCGTCATTTAATTTTATGATCCAATTTAGTAAATTTTTCTTTTATCTAAAAGGTTATACTTCCAGATCTGTATGTAAATCTAGTAAGTATAACTTAGTGCATAGAATTCATGCCTATGGAAATAAATAATAATAATAATGCTGGACAATTCACACAACATTATCTAGCCCCAAGCTAAGCAAAGCTTGTGTTATGGGTGCTAGATAACTGATATACATAATACAATACATTACATGCATAGATAATTTTCATTTCAATTCTTATATGAATTGAAATGGAAATTATTTATGGGTGGCTTTAAGCTTTGCACTCATTTAGGCCTTCGGTGCTCATTGCGGTGGAGATCAGTGAAGCATTGTGAAATAACACTGTCTATTCGACTTATATTATTGTATTTTATCGGCATTTAAAAATATTAGGTATACCAAAGAGTTTCGACAACCCCAACTGACTCTTCAAAGTTCTGTCAAACGCAAAATCTTGGGAAACTCCTTGCTGCGTGTATAGAAATAGGCACATGTATTTTGGTATTTGGGTATTTGAGCGCACCGTGCATGAAGCCTTTGACAGAAAGTTCCAGAATTCGGGACATTACAGGCACCTCCAGATTTAAAAGACGGCAATCAAAAATACTCAAAACCCATGATATTATTGTTATGACTGGGCTCTCAGCTCATTTATTAGTAGCTCTGCCTTCTGCGCCATAGGTCGTGGGTTCGATCCCCACCGAGAACAAATATTTGTGTGGTGATCATAGATATTTGTTCTCCATCTGGATGTTATATTGTTTTCCAAGTACCTATGTATTTACAAACAAAATGTATTTAAGTATTACATCAGCTATCTGGTTCCCATAATACTAACTCTGCTTAGTTTAGGGCTAGATAGTGTAGTGTGATTGTCCATAATATATATATATATATATATACTTCCTTTTCATTGTAATGGGCTCCCAAACTCTTTGCAAAATCGACACTATTTTTATAAAGGCCTAAAATCGGCTACTAGTTTTTGAGTCTTCTTCTTGTCATGTCAATAGAAAATTAAAGCTGGTGTGGTGGATTATGAATGTGCCTCAAAAGTTTTGCTACTTCACGTTGGTTTCATTTATTGTTTTCCTTCACCGTTAGAGTGTACTGACATAGTGCACATAGGTTTTTTGGCAGATAAACTAATTTGTGCATGACGGGGTTTGAACACACGCCTTTAGAATCAAAAAGCGGGTCGCTACGACAATATAACCGGTGCTAAGCAACCAGAGCGCCCCTCCACCTAATGGACCGATGACATTCTAAAGATCGTGGGAAATCGGCAAATTGTTTTTTCATGGAAATGTATAAAGGAGGTCTATATCTAGCAGTGGACTTCTACTTACTGATGATGATGACGGAAAGCACTGGGTAGATAGGAAGATAGCTACTTATGCAACTACAAAAATGGAGGTATTTAACAAAAGCATTGCGCTTCGCTGGTCACGCACGATAGGAACGTGCCCTAGAATGTACTTGATAAGTTATATGCTACATAAAATATATACTTCTACAGGCTGATGATGATGTGAATACAGGTTATCGATCATAATGTACGATGAAGATGGTTTTATGTCATTTCGTTATACTGTGACAGTTTGTTTTATGTTACACTGTGGCAAATTTATAGTACCAGTAGTAGCTATGATTTAATCTAGGGTATATTTTACGTAGTCAGAGATGAAATGTCATGTCACGAAATTTGACATAGGTCCAACCTTCTTGGCCGCTCGGGCTGTACTGAGAAGTAAGTACAGAAACCTATCTATTTATATTTTTGAAAATTTTATTTTTTTATAAAAACTACGGCAACTAAGAAAAATGCAATAACATCAGGTTTTTACGTATTTATTAAGGTAAACGGGAACAAAACTTTCATTGCAATGGCTCTAACAGCAACGGAAAAAAACCATTTCAAATCCAAAAAAAATTGAGAGTTTTTGGCAAACTTTGCGTTCAATTTTATCGAACCCTGTGAGTTGAGGAGAATTTCTAGCCTAATCATAATTTTTTTACACCATTTAATTGTAATATTTTACAAAAAAAATAAATGGATTCGTCCATACAACGAAAAAAAATGCTACTTTACATTTTCGGTTTCACCTCATGTAGGCCCTTAATTGGCTTTGGAAAAAAAGATGGCCGTTTTTTCCAAAACCATCTGAAACATTTCCGATCAAATCAGAATATCACATAATACACTCTAATTCCAACTGCTAACACTTTGAGCTAAGACCTCAAGTAATGTTGGTTTAAATACCACCGAAATTACACAACAAAACTCAAAATAACACCAGAAAAACAATTAAAATCAAAAAGCTATGTGACTTCCCAAAATGACAGAAAACGAATCAGCGATGGCGATCAGTGAAACGCTGCTGCTGGCGGGAGATGCGATTCCGTGAGTCCGATGGAACAGATCAATTGTGATCCAGAGCTCTCACCGAAGATTTACAAAAAAATTATTGTAACAGTGGATCCATTAGATTTTTCATAGTTTTAGTAAAATGATGGTTTCTATGATAGTCTCCATTGTCGATGGTGTCAGGTGTACCTCCCGCCTCGTCCCGAGTGCGATGGCTTGCGGGTGCGGGGCCTGCTGGAGCGCGGCGGCGGCGGCGGCCCCCCTCGGGATGGGGGCGCGCGAGCCGAGCCTCCAGCTGCGGGGGGCAGGGGGGCATGCGCGCCCCCACCTCCCGCCTCGTCCCGAGTGCGATGGCTTGCGGGTGCGGGGCCTGCTGGAGCGCGGCGGCGGCGGCGGCCCCCCTCGGGATGGGGGCGCGCGAGCCGAGCCTCCAGCTGCGGGGGGCAGGGGGGCATGCGCGCCCCCACCTCCCGCCTCGTCCCGAGTGCGATGGCTTGCGGGTGCGGGGCCTGCTGGAGCGCGGCGGCGGCCCCCCTCGGGATGGAGGCGGGGCCTGCTGGAGCGCGGCGGCGGCCCCCTCGGGATGGAGGCGGGGCCTGCTGGAGCGCGGCGGCGGCTCCCCTCGGGATGGAGGCGGGGCCTGCTGGAGCGCGGCGGCGGCCCCCCTCGGGATGGAGGCGGGGCCTGCTGGAGCGCGCCTGCTGGAGTGGACACTAGAGCAATTCAACCATTGATTTTTACTTATTTGTTCTGGCACTGGATACATAGGTATACATAACCTTGATACATTATAGAGCGGATCCGACTTGGATAGGTTATGTTATAACCATAGAAATACGCACATGATGAGCGAGCAAAGCGAGCGTGTTGCGGCAGCGGCTACCGCAGTGCCAGGAAATGTGTTTTAAATACCCTCAAAGGAGCTGTCTCCTTTAAGACAATTATTATTAATCGCTAGATAAAAAAAGTAATTGTCGTTTGCGTCGTTTAATGCTTTAGTGTACATGGGCCTTAACAATTTCATAGCAGAATAAAAGTGGATTTGTTCTAACTGGACGTACATTAACCAGACCCAGATTGTTGCCAGCTACCGTCTTTTAGTTTCCCTATAACATACAAGCTTTAACCAGGCCCCTGTTTAATAGAGCTAACAATTCTACATTTATGTCATAAAGCGACAAAATTAAGGAATTGTCGCACTTAGGCTATTAATAAAAGTGACAAATATGTCAGAAAAGCGGCAAAGTAAGCTTCCCTAAATTATCCCTATTTTTCCCTATTCTATTCAAATTTTTTTTTTTTTTTTTTTTTTTTTTTTTATATCTCGATGAAAGGAAACTTTAAATGGAGAGGCGCGAAAGTTTAAACAGGTACAAGTTTACATGGTTAGGTTAGGGTTTTTTGTTAGGTTAGACTTTTTTGTTAGGTTACACTTTAGGTTAGGTTAGGTTAGGTTAGGTTAGGTTAGGTTAGGTTAGGTTAGGTTAGGTTAGGTTAGGTTAGGTTAGGTTAGGTTAGGTTAGGTTTTTTTTTTTTTTTTTTTTTTTTTTTTTTTTTTTTCCAGCTTGTCCTTTGGCGAAATGAGTCAAAGCCTTTGTTTTCTTTATTTCTATCTACGGGGGGATACATTTTACTGGCCCTCTTGGGGTTTACAGGAGACTAATTCTAATTTTAACTATAGCTAGTTACTTACTGTCTAATTTATTACAATACAATATACTTATCTAATTTACACGGTATTTTCTTATACTAACTACATGAATGATTTACAAAACTATACTATTGCGTAATTAACATTTTTACTTTTATATTTTTATGCTGTATGCACATATTCTTCAGAATAGGTTTACACCATAATTTGTTTACTATTTATTTCTTTTTATTACCCTACTTACAATTTCGGTACAGTAGTTTATAAATACGTTTCTAGTTTCTACTTTGCTTATTATTACGTTTAGGTTATCTTTAGTTAGCTTTATATTAAGTATCTGCTCAGCTTCGTATCTTCTCACCAAGAATACTGGGCACTCGAGTAAAATATGCATTACAGTTTCGTTCACATTAGGGTCGCAAACACATGATGGGCTCTCCTTACATTTGAACCGGTTCAGATAGTCGGAGAAACCACCATGTCCCGTCAGCGCCTGGGTCAACAGATAACTCGGTTCAAGTTTCCTAACTACCCTATATGCTTGTAGAGCGTCTGGGAAAAAGAGCTTTGTAACGCCGGCTGTCTCGCTCGTCTTGTACCGCCGGTCCCATTCTACAAGCGATTCCCCACGAATCTGACGCTTGACGAATGATGCCGGACAGTAATCGTAGTCGGGACGTCGCTTTTTGTTTAATGCGGCTTCCTTGGCTAGAAAGTCAGCTCGTTCGTTACCCTCCAATCCCGCGTGGGCTTTAATCCAGAATAAAGCTATTTCTTTATTCTGGGTTTTGCTCGTTCTGATGTTTTGTCGAGCCTCCACGGCTAGGGGATGGAGGGAGCCCTGATTCGTTACTGTCTCCAGCGCTGACCTAGAATCGCTGAAAATGCCGAAGGTGTCTTCTGAGCGTTTGAGGACTTCACCCGTTGCTCTACATAAAGCTAGTAGTTCAGCTTGATATACGGTGCTATACGATGGTAGTTTGAGTTTGAGGGCTTTAATCTCGGCATTGCCTTTCCATAAGGATAGTGCGGCTCCGACTTCACCCTCTATCTTGCTACCATCGGTGTAGATCTGCACTGCTTGGGTACTGTTAATATCCAGCTGCTCCCGGTCCGTCAAGCTGACAAATTCGAGACAGGTGTGTTCTGCCGGGTGCCTAGTCTGTGTGTATGGTGTGAGACGCTCTACCTCCCTATCGGCCAGCGCTGGTCGAGGTACTCCTCTTTTTGCTTCATACAGAGCGGCTGCCTCCTGTATCCGCAAGTCGAGTGGAAGTATTCCGGCCAGCACCAGCCCCGAATTCAGAGACACAGTTCGGTATGCCCTTGTCAGTTTTTGGGCAAAGCCTCGCTGGACGGCATCAAGTTGTTTTCGGATACCGAGTTTATGTGTTGCTGGTGCCCAGGCGCTGGCGGCGTACATTACTACTGGTTCTACTGTGGCAGTGTATATTATACGGATAACCTCCGGATGGAGGCCCCAACTGGACCTAGCCGCTCTTGACAACTGCTTATAGATGTTGAGTGCCTTCCTACATGTGAGTACTGTGTGCTTGTTAAAAGTGAGTTTGTCGTCGATGGTGAGCCCTAGGATTTTAATGTCATGTGACATGTCAACGTCGATCCCGCCCATGCTCAGGCGTGGGGTGTCGAATTTTAACTTTCTCGTAATTGTCATGGCATTGGTTTTATGAGGCGCGAATTTTAGTTTGTTTTCGACCCCCCACCCCTGGACATAGGCGAGAGCGGCATTGGCCTGTCTCTCCACTTCCAGTGCCGTACTCCCGTCGAATACGAGCACCACATCGTCCGCGAATGCCTGGACATAGTCCCCGCGTTCCTCGAGCCCCTTGAGGAGTGGATCCAAGAGAAGGTTCCAAAGAATTGGCCCTCCAATGGATCCTTGTACGCAACCTTTGCTTGTGCGCTTTAGGTACTCGTGTCCTGCGTACCGAACTTTGACTCTTCTGTCCTCAAGGTAACTCTCCATTATTCTCCGGAGGTTTACTGGGCATCCTGCTTCCGCGAGTCTCACTTTGATGGCCGGCCACCATGCGCTATCGAAGGCTCCCTCTATGTCCAGTGATACTATTGTGATTAGCTTCTTTTGTGCCAATTTACTTCTGATGTAATTCACTAGGGCATAGAGGGAGTCTTCGGTACTTTTCTGCGGCATAAAGCCATATTGACTGGTGCTCATCTTCGGGATGACGTGCCACTTAATACGTCCTATCACCATCTTCTCGAGTATTTTACCCATGACCGGTAGCAATCCTATGGGTCTGTAAGACTTTGGATTGGCGTAGTTGTCTTTGCCTGGTTTGCGTAGGATTACTACCGTGGCCACTTTCCACATACTGGGAAAGCACCTGAGAGTGAGACACTTGTTTGCGAGAGCAAGAAAAACATCTGGATCTTGGTTTATGGCGTGGGTGCAGATGTCCGCTGTGAGGCCGTCTTCTCCCGGAGCCTTCTTGGGGTTGAAGCTCTTCATTGCAAATTTGAGCTCTTCCATGGTAAACGGTGGGTCATGGTTTTCATCATGTACCCACTCGTTTACTTGTTTTGCTCTATCTCGGATTTGCTGGTGCTTAAGGTTGTCTTCCTTTTGAAGGTCCTCCGGGTAGAAGGTATCCGCTAGCAGCTTTGCTGAGTTTTCACCGTCCAGTATGTTTCCCCCCTTCTCCAAGAGTTGATCCTCCTCTCTTTTCTTGGTTCTACCTATGACTCTGTATATCCCCTCCCAAACCCCTTCCCTATCCTGCTTTTCACAAAAACCTTTCCAGCTCGCGATTTGTGCTTCTTTTGCTTTGGACTCATATTCTTCTTTTGTTTTCAGGTACGCGTCTACTACCATCTGCCTGCGGACCGGCGCTGCGCAACGGATTCGTCGCTTCATCGTGGTGACTCTCTTTTTCATCGTGGCGAGTTCCTCTGACCACCATGGCAATGTGAGTATACTGTTTGGTTTCTTTTTAGGAATACTTGTGTTGCATGTTTCTGTTATTGTTTGTGTGTAATGTGCTAACGTCTGTTCTAATTGTTCCTTGTTTGTTATAATTTCTATTTCTTGTTTATTGATGTTATTTGTCTCTAGCAATTGGGCCAATTTCTCATGAAATTGGCTCCAATTTGCTTTTCTGCTGTTGTAGATTCTAGTGGTTCTGTTTATGTTTGTACCTTTTGATTTTGTAAGTCTTATTTTGAAGGTTATCACATTGTGGTCAGAGCTCGTCATTCCTACTTCAACCTTCCAGTCCTCAATCAGATTCAGCAACCCCGTCACGCAGGCCGTCACGTCGATGCAGCTGGTGTAGTGTCTGCCACCCCTGATCGTGTCAAAGGTTGGTGTGGTTCCTTGGTTTAGCACCTGAAGCTGCATTTCCTCGATGGCCCCCGCCATGTCCTCTCCCCTGTCATCTACCTTTAGGCTACCCCACCAGAGGTTTTTGGCGTTGGCATCTCCTCCTATCAGGATTTTGCACTTTCCTGCATACCTCTCAATCTCTTTCAATTGTTCCAGGTATGGCTGTATCGGTTCCGATGGAACAAAGTAGAACGAGACCGCCAGAATCTCCCAGGCGCTAGTCTTCAGCTTTACTGCAATGATATGGTCTGTGGTGACTTCGGGGCATGGGGTCACGTCAATGTCACCATCAAAGACAGCAATGGCCGCTTTTATTGTTCCATCTCCAGTGCTGGTGTTCTGGAAGATTCTAGCGCTCCCGTAGTTCTTCATTCTACCGATGCTACCAACGTAGGGTTCTTGGAGGAGTGCAAAGGCCATCTTCGTCTTGCTAGCCTCAATCATTATTTCGTCAGTGGCTAATGCCTTACGTTGGAGGTTTGCTTGCGCGACGAGGTATGGTCTTGCAGGAGTGTCGTTGGAGGCTGTTCTAGTGGCTTGGTGCGGGTTTACCGTGTTTGGGGTGTTTGCTGGTGGGTTTCCCGTTCTGACAACTTTAGCAGTATGCCACCGAGGCCCGCGCCAATGCGTCCCATCTCCTCCGTACGGGGCATTCCTGACTGAATGCATTGTGCTCTGCAGAGTCGAGTTTGGCGTGCCGGCAGTTACAGCAGGATGGTGTTGCCCCGCTGAGCCAGTCTGCGCAGTCGGTCTTCATATGAGGGCCCCCACAGTGACTGCACTTTGCAATGGTCTCTTTGCATTGCCTTCTGCCGTGGCCATACCCCAAGCACATCGAACACTGCACCAACGGAGACTGGTCTGATACTTTAATTCTTTGCAGGTCGATGCGGACGTCCTCTACGTCCATGAGACGGTTCCATACCTTGGGGGACACTCTCAGGACTATGTGGCATGTGTGTGGGTTCCTTGTACTCTTCCTGTAGCGGATTTCTACTCGGTCATCCTCTTTGTCGAGTCCGTGGAATATACTTCCGTTTTGGTTCCTCAGGGCGGTCAGGACGTCAGTATCACTGTTGAACTGGAGTACGTCCCTGAGGATCAAAAGAGGGTCTTTGTTTTTTATTTCCTCGACATTGAGGTGAGTTTCCGCTTTCTCGAGTCTCTCCTTGATCTTCTGCCTGTCTTCTTGCGTTCTACAGCCCACTATGACCTTCCTGTCCTTTCCTTTCCTCACTCTGTCCACCGTTACCCATCCTTCCTTGGCATTGACCGCTTCCCTTATCTTGTTAAGGACCTGGTCTCCGGTATCTTTCTCGTCTTTGGAAGTCACCACCACTGAGTGTAGCGCAGCTTGCTCGGTAGGCTGCCTTCTTGGCTGTCCTGCCGCTGCCACTCCCGCGTAGGTGACCTTCTCCAGGACCTCCTTCTGCTTTTCCATAGCCTCTTTCAGGTGTTCCATCCTCTCATTGTTTTCTCTGAGCAGTTTGCTATTTTCCTCGATCGTCCTTCTCAACTCGTCATCTTCGCCTTTTCGGTCTATTGAGAAGGTCTGAGACAGAGGGTCTTCTGTTGTCGCCTTTTCCTTGCTAGGTGTTTTCCCGCGTGTTTTTTCGGCTTCGGCTTCCTTGAACAACTCATATAACCGGTCTGCACCTTGCGTGACCCCGGCTTTGATGTCGGATCGAAGGTTTCTTGAGTTGCCCAAGTGAAGCTTTATCTTTTGAAAACAGGCCTTCGCTTCAGCTGATCTGCTAGCGTATTTTTCAACCTTTGGAGGGCTTCCCAAAGCTTCCACTGGCACTTTCCGCGTGGTGATCTTTCCATCCTGTGCCTGTGTCGTTTTTGGTTTCGGCTTTGGGACAGCCAACGACGTGGTCTTTTTTGGTGGGGTCAGGTCAATCAAGTCAACCAGGTTCTTAGGCGGTTGCGATTCGGATTTGCCTGCCTCCCATTCTCCTATACTGCGCCTGACACTTGAGGTCAGAGTCGACACCGGTTCTTTCTGGGAAGGTCCAGCCTGCTCCAATTGGTCTATAGGCCTTTGGGCCTCAGTGTCCAGCTCATCTACCTGTACCTTTTTCGCGGGCGTACGTATTCCAAACATTTTGTTTGGACGAGTCAGAAGGCGCGTCAAATTTTTACACTAAAGTGTAACGTAAAAGTCACTTAAAATTAAATTGAAATTAAATTTACTTAACTAAATAAATGTTTGTAAAAGTTGTAAAAATTAAAACTAAAATAATATAAGTTATCCCAATAAAACGAGAAAACCTTTCCTATTCTAATTGTTTTTTATGTTTCAGGTGTACGGATGTCTTCGGTCAACAAGTGTCAGCAACCTACAGAAGGTAAGTGCAGAGGAAATTACCAAAATTTGTTAATTTATCAAAAAGATAGATTTCAAAAAGTCAAAATGAAATTGGCTGTTAATACAGCCTGTCAAAGGTGGCTAGAGGGTAGCCGGTCTGGTAACAAAACCGTTGCCGAAAACCGGGTCCAAAAAAGTGCCCTAGTTCCGGAGTTATAACTGTTCTAAGGTCGCCCGGGCCCCAAAAAGCGACTTTTCTAACCTTAGTGACTGACAACAGGGTGGGTGGGCGGGCGATTTTTTCTAATTTTTCAGTGTTTTTCTGTTTCAGATGCGTTCCAGGAGGTGGGGCAGCGATGTACCAGCCGGGCTATGCGCAGTGGCGATAAGTTTTAGCGAAAAAACGACTGTTTTCTCGCTAAAACGGTGGCAAAGTTAGTAGAAATACCACTTTTTCTAAGTTTCTGTATGACGGGTGAACCCTGGTGCTAGTCCTATGTGTAGGGCTTCGCAGGCCGCTTCTAATGGTGTATCGCACGGCTATATTCACCTTAAGTAGCTGTCAACAGAATCGAAGATAGTTCTATACCTGGGTCAAAAAGTTCGTTTTCAAACGCTAATCAGTTAAAAACTTAACTTTTTGCTATAGAAAACGAAAAATGTACCACACAGGTAACAAACTGGTTCTCTAACCGCAGCTTTTCAAACAATCAGAAACTGAAAATCTGTCAAAATGAGCGAGAAAAACGAACAAATAGGTACCAAAAAGTTTTGGCAGAAAAGTCAAATTTTTTCAAATTGTATGTAGCTAGTTCTACGGTCAATAGACTCGCAAACACTATACTAAAATTTTGATGTATCGCACGCGACAATCTGTCTGTAAATCAAATTAAAAGATATCAAATAACTAACTTAGGTAGCTCGCGCTGCTATGCAGAGAAGTGCAATGCGCCTGGTTAGGTTAGGTTAGGTTAGGTTAGGTTAGGTTAGGTTAGGTTAGGTTAGGTTAGGTTAGGTTAGGTTAGGTTAGGTTAGGTTAGGTTAGGTTAGGTTAGGTTAGGTTAGGTTAGGTTAGGTTAGGTTAGGTTAGGTTAGGTTAGGTTAGGTTAGGTTAGGTTAGGTTAGGTTAGGTTAGGTTAGGTTAGGTTAGGTTAGGTTAGGTTAGGTTAGGTTAGGTTAGGTTAGGTTAGGTTAGGTTAGGTTAGGTTAGGTTAGGTTAGGTTAGGTTAGGTTAGGTTAGGTTAGGTTAGGTTAGGTTAGGTTAGGTTAGGTTAGGTTAGGTTAGGTTAGGTTAGGTTAGGTTAGGTTAGGTTAGGTTAGGTTAGGTTAGGTTAGGTTAGGTTAGGTTAGGTTAGGTTAGGTTAGGTTAGGTTAGGTTAGGTTAGGTTAGGTTAGGTTAGGTTAGGTTAGGTTAGGTTAGGTTAGGTTAGGTTAGGTTAGGTTAGGTTAGGTTAGGTTAGGTTAGGTTAGGTTAGGTTAGGTTAGGTTAGGTTAGGTTAGGTTAGGTTAGGTTAGGTTAGGTTAGGTTAGGTTAGGTTAGGTTAGGTTAGGTTAGGTTAGGTTAGGTTAGGTTAGGTTAGGTTAGGTTAGGTTAGGTTAGGTTAGGTTAGGTTAGGTTAGGTTAGGTTAGGTTAGGTTAGGTTAGGTTAGGTTAGGTTAGGTTAGGTTAGGTTAGGTTAGGTTAGGTTAGGTTAGGTTAGGTTAGGTTAGGTTAGGTTAGGTTTTTTTTTTTTTTTTTTTTTTTTTTTTTTTTTTTTTTTTTTTTTTTTTTCTTATCCCCTGGCGTAACCAGGCACATTGTCAACGCAACTCTTTTATTCCAGTTCTCGCTTGTATGCCTCTCGCACAGTCATTCTTCATACTATATCTTTTTTCATCCATCCGCTTTCTTTCCTATTTTACATTTACTCTACTTTTCTTGTTTTAATCTTTATTATGGGATGAAAAACAGGGGTTTACTTTATTTATCTTACTATAACTACGTTTCTTTCTTATCTACTACATTATAAATGGACACAATATTATATAACTAAAATTACATAATTGTGCTACCTTATTACTACTTATTTTTATTTGCTACTATCTTAACTATCTTTATACAATACTTTAGAAACTTCTCTCTTATCTTTTTATCCTCTATTATTGTTGCCAAATTTTCTATTTCTAAACATTTACCTATTTCTATTTCCAAGTTCAGCCGTTCTATCCCGAATCTGGGGCAGCAGGTTATTAGGTGCAACACGCTCTCTTCTACATTAGGGTCGCAAGGACACGACGGACTATCCCTACACTTGAAACGATGCAAGTATGAGGAGAACCCGCCGTGTCCTGTGAAGAGTTGGACAGTGGTGGGGCATAGAGTTAACGATTTCACCAGTCGATACGCCTTTACTGCATTTGGGAAGAAGACCCTTGTGACCGCTCCCTGTTGGGCTCTACCATAACGATTGTTCCATTCGCAAAGCGAGTCTCGTCTGATTTCTCGCTTTGCGAATGAAACCGGGCAGCTGTCGAATTTTGGCTTCACCTTCAGGTGCAGCGCTGCACTTTTTGCCAACTCATCGGCTCTCTCATTTCCCTCCATCCCCGCGTGAGCCTTGATCCAAAATAACTTCACTATTTTGTCCAGATTATTCAGTTGAGTTATTTCTTCTCTAATCTGTACTGCGAGGGGATGGGGGGAAGTCAGGTTGGTTATGCTCTCAAGAGCTGAGCGTGAATCGCTGAAAATGCTGCAACTTGGTTGCAGCCTTTTCAGCGCCTCGCCCGTGGCTGCCGACAGAGCAAGCAGCTCTGCCTGGTAGACGGTGCAGCATTCATCCAGCCTCAGTTTACGGGAACTGATCTCTGTGGCGCCGATTCTAATAGATAGCGCTGCGCCAACTCTACCCTGAATCTTACTCCCGTCCGTAAAGATGTTAAGGTGGGTGTCGAGGTTCTGGTCCAATGCTGCACCGTCCTCCACGCAGGTGAATTTCAGCTCCTTCTGCAGTGCAGGGTGCGGCATGGCTGCGTATGGCACTGGTGTCTCAATCTCTCGATCTCCTATTACTTGCTGGGTGTGACCTTTCTTTACTTTATAAAGCGAGGCTGCTTCCCTGACTCTCATGTCCAGCGGAAGCAACCCAGCAAGCAATAGCGCCGAGTTGAGTGAGACCGTCCTGTACGCCTTAACGATCTTCTGCGCAAAACCACGCTGCACCGTGTCCAGCTCCTTCCTCACGCATATCTTCTCTGTGGCGGGTGCCCACACGCTGGCCGCGTACATGATCGTGGGCTCTACCACAGCAGTGTACAGCGTCCTGATGACTTCGGGCTGTAGGCCCCAGCTCACTTTGGCCGCTCGGGACAGGTGGTTGTAAAACCTTAGCGCTTTACGGCAGACGTTCGCGGCATGCGAGTTAAAAGTCAGCTTCTCGTCGATGGTGAGACCAAGCAGTTTGATCTCTTTTGACAGGCCAATGTCGATCCCGCCCATGCTAAGGCGCGGAGAGTCGTACCTGAGTTTGCGCGTAATCACCATAGCCATGGTCTTGTGTGGCGCAAATCTCAGTTTGTTTCGGACTCCCCACGCCCGAACATGTTCGAGCGCGGCATTGGCCTGTCTTTCGATCTCTAGCGACGTCTCACCATCGAAGAGAAGCACCACGTCGTCCGCGAAAGCCTGCACGTAATCACCTCTTTGTTCCAGGTTCTTCAGGAGGGGGTCCAGGAGCAGGTTCCACAGGATGGGGCCACCGATTGACCCCTGCACGCACCCTTTCTCTGTACGCTTGGCGTACTCCTCTCCAGCGTATCGGACCTTAACTCTTCGGTTCCGGAGATAGCTGTCTATTACACGTCTTAAGTTGACCGGACACTTCTCCTCCGCCAGTCGGACTCTGATGGCTGGCCACCATGCGCTGTCGAAGGCCCCCTCTATATCCAACGACACGAGTGTCAGCATCCTCTTTTGCTCGAGCTTTGTGTTGATGTGTCGCATTAGGTTATAGAGGGCGTCTTCGGTGCTCTTCTGGGGCATGAATCCGTACTGTCGAAAGCTCAGCCTTGGCACTAAGTAGAACTTGATCCGGTTGACCAGCATCTTTTCGAAGATTTTCCCCAACACTGGGAGGAGTCCGATAGGCCTGTACGACTTTGGGGTGGTGTAGGAGTCTTTTCCGGGTTTTCGCAACACTATCACTGTGGCCTCCTTCCAGGGATCCGGGAAATGCGCTTGCTCAAGGCATTTATTTAAAATGGCCAGAAACATTGCCGGGTCGTTCTTGATGGCTTCTGCACATATGTCGACGGTGAAGCCATCTGCTCCAGGGGCTTTCTTAGGGTTGAAGGCATTTATCGCAGCTTTTAGCTCGGTCGCCGTGAACGGTGGGTCGCAGGGCTCAGCTTGTTGTCCACTGTTCACCATCTCCGCTTCAGCTCTTATTCTGCGATGCTCCGTGTTGTCGCTTTCCGTGAGGTCTTCTGGATAAAATGCGTCCGCTAGAGCTTTCACGGAGCCTTTGGCGTCCAACACTTTGCCCTCAATCCTGAGTGGCTCATCTTCTACCCTTTTCCTAGTCCTTCCTATTACTCTGTATATACCCTCCCAGACTCCTTCCCTGTCCTGCCTGCTACAAAAATTCCTCCAGCTCTGCACTTTTGCCTTATCTACCTCCGACTCATATTCTTCTTTCTTTTTCAGGTACTCTTCAACGACTCTTGCTCTTCGGACTGGTGCTGTACCCTTTATTCTTCGCTTCCTGGTGGCGACTTCCCTCTTCAGCTGCGCGAGCTCTTCGGACCACCACGGGATTGTAAGTATTTGTGTGTGTTTTTTAGCTGGTATGGTGTGTGTGCATGCGTGTGTGATTGCTTGTGTGTATGTGTGTATGACTGCTTCTATTTGTTGTGTGTTGTGTGTGTGCTCTACTTCTCTGAGTGTGAGTTGGTGGTCTGCTTTAAATTGGTCCAATTCCTCATGGAATTGGGCCCAATTTGCTTTCTTTGTATTGTAGAGTCTTGTTGTGCGCGTGATCTGTGTCCCGTGTGCTTTGTGTAGCTGTATGTTGAATGTCATGCCGTTGTGGTCCGAGCTCGTCATGCTCTCAACGACGGTCCATCCCTCCACCAGGGTGAGCATGTCCTCCGAGCAGACTGTTATATCTACGTGGCTGGTGTATCGCCGGTCGCCTCTGATCGTGTCAAAAGTAGGCTTTGAGCCGTCGTTGAGCACCTGTAGCCCGTGTTCGTCGAGGAACTTCATGAGGTCCTCCCCTCTGGAGTTGGTCCTGACGCTTCCCCACCAGATGTTCCAGGAGTTTGCGTCACCTCCAATGATCAGCCTGTTTGGGCCTAACTCGTTGAGTACCTTGCCCAGGTGCTCTAGGTAAGGTTCCAAGGGCTGATCGCCTTCCAGGTATATGGAGACCAGGTTGATCTTCCAGGCGGTTGTTCGGATTCCCAGTACGGCAATGTTTTTGGTGGTGAATTGCGGGTATTGGATGACGTCTAAGGTAGAGTCTAGAACAGCTATCGCCGCCTTCACCATCCCGCCCTGTTCTAGGTTCTGGTAGATCCTGGCGCCTGGATAACCCTTTAATAATTTTTGTGACCCCACATATGGTTCCTGTAGGAGGAGGACTGCTGCCTTACATTTTGCGGCCTCAATGAAGGCCTCGTCTGTCGCTAACTGATCCTTTCTGAGGTTTGCTTGAATGACTTTGTAAAGGACGCCCTCAGCAATACGCCACGGTGGATCTCGCCAGTGCCTCCCACTTGCGCCTCACCGGGCATTCATTGCTAAAGGCGCCGTGGTCAGTCTTAGCGGCCTTGGTCTTCACACAGTTAACGCAGCAGGGGGTGGCGTCGCTCAGCCAGTCAGGGCACTCCGGCTTGAGGTGTGCTCCACCGCAGTGGCTGCATACATCGACTGCCTCGGTGCAGAACCGCCGCCCGTGTCCGTACCCTAGACAGCGCGAGCACTGTACTAGGGGGGACTGGTCGGCGACTCTGATCCTCTGCATGTCGATGTATACAGTCCCCGCGCTTGCGAGGCATTGCCACAGCCGGGGCGAGACCTTAATGACGACGTGGGAGATGAGCGGGTTCCTCGCTTTGCGGCGGAAGCGTACTTCCATGCGGTCGTCCTCGCCACTCACGCCCCTCAGCAGGTGTCCGTTCTGTGTGCGGATGGCTTTAATGATGTCTTCATCCGTATGGCACTGCAGAACTCCGTAGAGGATAACAAGCGGATCTTTATTCTTGATATCCTCTATGTTGAGCTGCCCTTCCCTTTCTGCTATCCTTTCCTTGACCTTTTTCAGTTCTTCCTCGTTTTGGCATCCTACAATTATCTTCCTATCTTTTGCTTTCCTAATTTTGTCAATCTTCGTTCCCTCTTCCGCTGCGTTCACAACCTTCCTTATCCTTTCAAACACCTGGTCCCCTGTCTCCTGCTCATCCTTCGAGGATATAATGATGGAGTGCATGGCAGTATTTTCTAGAGGCTGTTTTGGGGAGCCCGCAGTTACACTTGCGTAGGAGCCTCTGTTCGTGTGGGTCTCTTGCTGCGTCTTCATCACTTCTGTCAGCTTCTCCATTTCCTTCCTGTGATCCTCAAGTAACTTTCCATGCTCTACTATCTTTCTAATTATTTCATCCTCTTTCTCTATCCTTTCTGTCCTCCTTTCCTCTCCTTCCCTGTCCCTTTCGTTCGTTCTTTCTTCTGCCTTAGGTGGCTCGTTCTCTTGTTGTTTTCCAGGGTCGCTCGCTTTCTTCTGTCCCTTTCCCTTGACACTTACCGCCTCTTTGACAAGCTGGTAAAGCCTGTCTATTTCCTGCGTTACTACGTTTTTTATCTCGGTTTTGATGTTTCTCGAGTTCCCTAGGTATAGTTTGGCTCTTGTGACGCAGGCTCTAGCTTCCACCATCCGGTCGCCTTGTTTTGACTCCAGTCGTGGGGAGCCACCCGTGGTCTCCGTCGATGTTCTTTGGGCTGGTGCCCTACTCTCTTGCGAGAGTGTCCCTTTCGGTTTGGGTCTCTGGGTTTCCACGGGTGTAGTGCTCTTCGTAGAGTTCTGGGTCTTGGGGATTGCGTCGGACTTCCCTGATTCCCATTCCCCTATGCTCCTTCTTACACTCGGGCCGGGTTTTGGGTCGATGGGTAAGTCCTGTGTCATTTTAGGGTTTGGGGAGATCTCGTCTACGCTCCTGGCTCCTTTTACAGGGGTACGAAAGCCAAACATCTTCTGGTTAGTCAGTGGAACGCGTCAAATTATACAGGTAATAAAATAAATGTTTGTAAAAGTTGTATATAAAATAAAATGTGTATTATGTGTAACCTAACTAATTTTTATCTTTTTGTTTCAGATGCTGTCTTCGATTACCAGAAACCGATCGTCCGGGTCCAGTCGACCAGTTGGTAAGTGTTTACTTTAATTAACTATCTAATTTATTTTTAACTCTACAAATGTAGAGCTCGTGAGTGTTGCTGGTGTTCGAGCGATTGTTATTGCTAACTGCTGCCTCAGTTTCTAATAGAACGGTTGATATGGTCTAACTTGGGCGGTCTTCAACCAAACACTAACTCCAAAAGCAAAATTACTATCAATATACCTACAATATCAATTCGTCAAAATAACAAATAAAGTAAAAACTTTCTTGGTGTCAGCTCTACCAAGTGTCTCTATACCAAAGAAGACTCTATAAACTCTCTGCCAACCTGGGCGTTGAAAACAATTTTTGTCAAGAAAAAAGATTATGACTCTACCTAGAGTCGATCTATATAAATTAATGTAAAGGCCTGTAAATGACCTATAACATACCGAAAACCGCGATCAAATCGGAGGTACGGTTCGCGAGATATGAAGCTTTCAGTTTTTCCAAGATGGCGGACAAAATGGCCGCCAAAGTCTATAACCACCGTATCTCCGTCAAAATAGCTCCCAGAGCGTCGAGTTTTTGACAGGAGTGCCTGTCTCGTTACTGCCTACGTCCTCACCACCTAAGGTAGAGTCAAAAAATGTTGGCTCTACCTAGAGTCACTACCTAGGTCAAAAAAGAGAGGGAGGGATGACAGTATCAGCCCTGGAAACCGCGACCCAATCGGACCACTCTAGCTGAAGTTATGCCAACTCTAAACTTTCCAAGATGGCGGACAAGATGGCCGCCACTTTACAAAACCTCCCACAACTTCGCGAGCTTTGGTCGTAGAGCGTCGCGGTTTCGAGCAAGGTCTTTGACTCAGTACAGTCTACAACCTTAGCTGCCTGGTTAAGCTTAAAAAAGTAGGATTCTATATAGAGTTCCAGCCGCACTTTTTAAACGACGGGGGTGACGGCTATACCAATACAGAAAATCCCTCTCCAATCGGACTATCCGTCGCAGAGTTACAGCCCCTTTAAACAATCCAAGATGGCGTCCAATATGGCCGCCAAAAGTCTAACTTCGGCCCCTTTCGTCCGAATCGAGTCGTGTTTGGGCTTGTTTAAAAGAGCTAGACTCACACAGTAACTTGAGCTTAACAACAAATTGATAAAACCCCCCCCTAATTTAATAATCCCTATAAACACAATTTATTACGCTAAAAATGCCCTAACTTCGCGAATTTTCGCCAAAAACATACAAAAATTTACAAACAGTTTACAATAAATATCCACCAGGTGACCCTAAAACAAATTAGTTTCTACCACTAAAAATAAGTGTACCTCGTGGACGCGTGGAAATTTTAAAAATCAATAACTTAAAAACCAGTTGATAAACCTATGCCAAATTTTTTATATATGGTAGAAGACCCTAACATCTATTTAAAATGAATTTAAAAAATATATGTTGTCGATAATTTGGAAGAGATAAAAAATTTGGAAAAATTGAAAATTTTGAAAACCTAATAACTTAGTCAAAGTTTAACTTAGTCAAGGTTAGGTTAGGTTAGGTTAGGTTAGGTTAGGTTAGGTTAGGTTAGGTTAGGTTTGCTGGGGGTGCAAGGTCGGGTAACCTCCACGTGGTGCACCCTGGTAACACCATGAAACACTTTCGCAGAGTACTGGGGAAGTTTTTCATGGTGGCCAATACCCGACACAAGGTGGGCGTCTCTGGATGCGTACCAGAGGACGCAGTTAGCGGAGGCAGGCAGAGGGAAGGAGTTCCCACTCTGCGAGCAGGGCGAATAGGCTCATGGTGTAAATTATGTATAATATTGTACATTGTATATAATTAAATTGTGTTGTATATAAAATTTTGTGTCGTGTGTGTTTTTTGTAAAAAGCATGTGTTGTATAGTTTTAATTGTACATAAGAAGTTTCTGATGCAATCTTTGTTGCATTGGTTGAGGTGTTGTTACGGACTGTTCGGTACTAACCCTATCGATCAGTTTCGTCGGAGAGAGTTCGCCGTCTCTCCAACCGGGATCCATGCTGTTTCATTCAAAGACCCCCCGTCAGGCTCACGGGGGTACGTTTGATTCAGTATGACCCGAAGGGGCGTTGCCTTAGTTGGTCGGGCCCAGAGGAAGGAAAACCTTGAAACAAAAACCCGTGAGAAAACACGTAAAAACCTGCGGATACCAGGGGACCTCCGCAGTATATACCCTTCCCCGGCCACAGGGGGCACTGGTCGGTGGCACTTCGGTGGTGACAATTTATTTCCCCCATACTCGTGGGATTTATTATGCAAAATACTAATAAAAAACAAATAAATGATGATGTTGGCCGTTCCGGCCGTGGATTGGAGATTTGTGGCGCTTTGACGCCGGAGAGCACCGAGAAGGTGCGTGACGTAGTTAGTGTGTCTACACGACGCAATAACAGCTTCTCTCTTCTGGAGAGTGATAGTGAAGAAGACGTAGTGCTGCCCGTCGCAGGGACAGCTATGACGAAAAAACGGGACAGAAGTCCGTTGAATGAGGAGGTTAGAAGGGCCGCTTTACAGGGTCAGATGCAACCTCGAGTAGTAATAGAGCGGCTGTCCGAGTCAGACACCGACAGAAGTATGGAGACGGTGGCGTCTGGAAGTGACCCCGCCCGTTTCTGGCGTAAACGACCAGGTCAGTCGGGTCCGGAAGCTTCCGAGTCTGACTCGGATGTCACGGGGACGGCTCTTGTTGACCCGATGGCCTTTCGGAAGATAAAGAGAGGTAGGGGTCGCCCTCCAACGACAGGTGAATATGTCGGTCTAGCTAAGGCGCAAGCCCAGCTAAAGGCCCTTAGACAAGAGGCGGAACGGGATGAGGCTCAGCGGCAAGCTGAACGCGAGGTAGCTGCGCAGGTAGCTAGCCTGCAAGCTACGCGCCCTGTGGCCCCACCATCCCCTAAACAAGACAGTGGGCTTGCCTCCGACCTGGTCAAACAGGTAACCGAGGCGTCTGAGATAGTCTTAATGGTTGCCACAAAATCTGGCAACCTTAAAGGTACTTTTACGAGGGCCTTAAAAGAATCGGCGGCGTCGATCCAAGCGGCAGTCAGAGCGCTTTATAATTGCTCAGCTTCTGAGGAGACTGCCAAGCTGCAGGCTGAAAACGCCCGCATGCGACAGGAGATGGCAGACCTGCGAAAAGAGCTGGGTGAGCTAAGATCTAATCTGATGCAAACCCAGGAGAGCATGGAGGAACTGCCCTCAGTGAGTCAGCGGCGTAAAGGTCCATCAGCTTCGACACACCTGGTCGACAGCAACCAGGCGGAAGAGTTGGCGCGCTCGATCATGTTGCAGGTGGGCAGCATGCTCGATGCTCGTTTTGCCGGAATGGAGGAAAGGCTACTTCCCGAAAAGCGGATTCGCCCTCCGTTGGCAGCGGACAGGCGCAACGAGGCTACCTCTGAGCGGTTCGAGGTGCCTGAGGTTGAACGTCGAGCCCCGAAGCCGCTTAAGAGCAAAGGCAAGGGTAAAGTTCTCCCTCCTGCGGAAGTAAATGCCGGCTCTAGTGGGACAGCCGAAGCTCTGAAGAAGAAAGCTGAGGCCACGGCACCTCGCTCGTCGAGTCCTGCCCCCCTGCCTATGGAAGAGGAGTGGCACGTTGTAGGCCGCAAAGGTACTGCACGCAAGCGTGCGACGGCCACCAAAACTGCCAAGGCTGCTGCACCTAAATCAAACAAGGTGCCACCTGCGCGGCCTGCGCAACGGAAGCTGAGGGCCCCACCAAATGCTGTAGTGGTGCTAACGCTGCAGCCGGAGGCCATAAAAAATGGCGTCACCTATAGCAAGGTACTAACCGAGGCTAAGGAACGCATAGACCTGACGGCGATGGGCATCGACGGTGTAAAGTTCCGCACCGTCGCCACCGGCGCCCGTCTACTGGAAGTGCCCGGAACTGGAGCCGAGAGCAAGGAGAAGGCGGACGCCCTTGCCAACAAACTACGGGAGTCCCTCGGTGAAGGCGTCAAGGTATCTCGCCCCGAGAAGTGCGTGGAAATGCGCCTTTCAGGCCTTGATGACTCGTCAAGTAAGGAGGAGGTGGCGGCGGCCATTGCCAAGGTGGGTGGTTGCGCAATAGAGTCAGTGAAGGTCGGCGATATTGTGCGACCACCAGGGCGTGAAGGCACGGTCTGGCTGCGCTGCCCCGTTGCCGCAGCGAAAAAGGCCGCAGCCGGAAGAGTCCTAATCGGCTGGGTCTCGGCGTCAGCAAAAATTTTGGAGGAAAGGCCCCTACGGTGCTACCGGTGCTTTGAAGGTGGCCACGTTGGGGCACAATGCACATGTGCTGAGGACCGCAGCGCCCTCTGCTTCCGCTGCGGTAAGCCGGGGCACAAAAAGGCGCAGTGCGAAGCAGAGCAGCACTGTCCAGTTTGCGAAGCAGCCGGTAAAGCGGCTAATCACCGGGTTGGGGCCAAGAGCTGTAAAGGCTCAACCTCAAGCAAGGGGAAGCGTGGTAAAAAGACGGCTAACGTGGGCTCATCAGCCCCCTCACAGCCATCTATGCGCCCAGAAGCGCAAGCGGAGGATCGGATGGACTCTGATTAGATGGCCATCCGATTTGTGCAGGCGAATATAGGCCACTCCGCCAGAGCTCAGGATCTCCTGCTCCAGAGCCTGGCGGAGTGGTCTACGCAAATAGCAGTGGTCGCCGAGCCATACTTGGTCCCTTCCCGGGATAACTGGGTGGGAGACAGGAATGGCTTGGTGGCAATCACCACAGCACAATCGTCCGCTGGCTCCCTGCCCTTCGAAAAAGTAGCGAAGGGTCAGGGATGCGTGCTGGCTGTTGTAGGTGGTGGCTGCGCAGTGGCAGTGATCGGGGTGTACTGCTCCCCGAACCGGAGTATTGTCGAATTTGAGCGACTGCTTGTTGAGGTCGGGGTGCTGGCGGGAGCAGTACAACCGATTCCCGTATTGGTTGCTGGGGATTTCAACGCTAAGTCGACGGCGTGGGGATCCCCAGCAACTGACGCCCGAGGAAGTGTATTGGAGGACTGGGCGGCGTCCTTGGGTCTCCTGATTTTAAATAGGGGCTCCGAGAACACGTGCGTTCGATGGAACGGAGGATCCATAGTGGACCTAACGTTCGCTTCCCCCTCCGTTGCGCGCCGTGTTCTCGACTGGAAAGTCGAAACGGACGTAGAGACGCTGTCAGATCATCGATACATTCGATTCAGCGTCTCTGCGTCCTCAAGGCAGCCTCTGCCCCCACCAGCAAGTGGGCCACGGTGGTCCCTTAGGGGACTCGATAAGGAGCTGGCAGCTGAAGCAGCTATTGTAGAAGCCTGGGGGGCTAACTTAGGCATGGAGGACGTAGATGCCGCGGCTGAGAGACTGGGAGAGTCACTGGCGCGGATCTGCGATGCTTCCATGCCTCGGGTAAAGACGACAGCGCCTCCGCGACAAATGTACTGGTGGAGGCCGGAGCTCAAGGAGCTGAGGAGAGCCTGCGTTGCTGCGCGGCGTCTTTACACCCGGTCCCGACGTTGGAGGGTTCGGAATGAGGAGGAGGAGCGCGATCGCTACGCCAGTTACAGTGCCGCCTGTAAGAATTTGCAGGCAGCTATAAAGGAGGCCAAAGAGTTGGCGTGGCAGGAGTGGCTGGAGTCCCTCAATCGAGATCCCTGGGGGCGCCCATATAAGTCGGTAACGGGCAAATTGCGTCCTTGGGCCCCCCCACTTACCACAACTCTGGAACCCCAGCTCCTGGAGCGGGTAGTAGCTGGACTCTTCCCTCAGCGAGAGGCATGGTGTCCGCCTCCCATGGCATCTAGGGAAGCGTTGCTTAGCCAAGCAGATGAAGAAGTCCCGCCTGTTAGCACAACGGAGTTTGGTGTGGCTGTGCTACGGCTCCGGGCTAAAAACGCGGCCCCTGGACCGGATGGTGTGCCGGGTCGAGTCCTAGTGCATGCATCAAAAGCGCTTGGAGAAGACATGAGGGCACTTTTCTCAGCGTGCCTAGCACAGGGCCATTTCCCGCAAATCTGGAAGCGCGGAAAGTTAGTCCTGCTAAGAAAGAATGGGCGCCCAGCAGATTCCCCGTCGGCGTACCGCCCCATTGTGTTGCTGGGCGAGACGAGTAAGCTCTTCGAGCGAGTGCTCGCTGCTCGTCTCGTCCGGCACCTGGTTGACGTGGGCCCTAACCTGAGCGACGGGCAGTTCGGGTTCCGCCACGGCCGCTCAACTGTGGACGCAATAGCAAGGGTGCGAGAGCTTGCAGATGACGCGATCTCGGAGGGTGGGGTGTTGTTGGCAGTGTCGTTGGATATAGCGAATGCCTTCAACACCCTTCCCTGGGAGACTGTACTGGAGGCGCTTAAGTTCCATAATGTGCCTCAGTACCTACGGAGATGCGTGGCAAGTTACTTTGCCGACCGAGGTGTCAGTTACCCAGCTCATCAGGGGTGGCAAGAAAGGAGGATGTCGTGCGGTGTTCCACAGGGATCGGTCCTAGGACCGCTCCTGTGGAACATCGGGTACGACTTTGTGCTCCGCGGGCAAAACTTGAGAGGAATTGGCGTAGTATGCTACGCCGATGACACCCTCGTCACAGCTCGCGGAAAGACCCGAAGAGAAGCGGCCATTCTGGCCACAGCGGGAGTTGCCCAAATTGTAAGGCGAATTAATTCACTTGGGCTGAATGTGGCACTGGAGAAGTCCGAGGCCCTTATCTTTCACGGGCCCCGGAATGCTCCTCCGGCAGGGCTAACCGTTGTAGTGGGCGGAACCTCCATTGCCATCGAGTCGACGATGCGGTACCTAGGCCTTGTCCTCGATGGCCGATGGAGATTCGAGGAGCACTTCCGGCGACTGGCTCCAAAGCTAATCGCCTTTGCTGGAGTGCTCGGAAGTCTGCTCCCAAATATAGGGGGGCCAAGTGTCGCGTGCCGTCGCCTTTATGCCGGTGTGCTACGCTCAAAGGCACTCTATGGTGCACCCATATGGGCAAATGCCCTGAACGCGCCGAACCAGACCCTACTGCGACGTCCGCAGCGGGTCATCGCGATAAGGGCAGCTCGAGCGTACCACACCGTCTCCTTCGAGGCGGCGTGCCTACTGGCCAGTACGCCGCCGTGGGACCTCGAAGCAGGGGTATTATCGGCGGTGTACTGGCGCAGTGCCGGAGTCAAAAAAGACGGAGGATGGCCCATGCCTGAGGAGATCAAGCACTGGCGAGAGCAGGGCCGTGAGGATCTCTTCAGGCATTGGTCAGAAAGGATGGAGATGCCGGCTGCTAGTCGGGACGTGGTGGCTGCCTTCCGGCCCATCGTCCGGGAGTGGGTCGATCGCCGGCATGGCGCACCGACATTCCGGTTGGCGCAGATCCTGTCAGGGCATGGCTGCTTTGGCAGGTATCTGTGCAGAGTGGCGAGGCGGGAGCCAACGATGGTTTGCCACCACTGCGGGGCAAGTGAAGATACGGCGCAGCACACCCGCGCCGAGTGCCCTGCATGGGCGCTGCCGCGTGCCGAGCTAGTCGCCATAATTGGAGCAGATCTCTCGCTCTCAGCCATATTGAGAAGTATGGTTGAGTGCGAGAGAAAGTGGAGGGCAGTTGCCGCCTTCGCGGAGGCGGTAATAAAACATAAGGAGATGGCAGAGAGGGACCGAGAGGATGATATCCTCTCGGATCCCATGCGCCGCCGAAGACCGGGCCGCAGACGGCTGGCTTTTGCCAGCCGTATGTTACCTTGATGGGGACCTTCGGGCAACAGATCGGGGGATCTGTTGCCTGACCTGAGAGGTCCCGAGCTGTAAGGCACCTCGTCCTGTGTTCCGAGGTGCCTTAAGCGGAGTAATGGGGGGGTGAGGCTGACACCCCCCGAGTAGAGCCCATACGGGCAACCGCAGAGAAGTCGAGGAGGCGCCAAGCGATCCCTTGACTTCTCCCAGTAGCGGAAAGTCGGAACACCCCAGGTTTTTAGTTAGGGTATACCGCCTTTGTCAAGGCGGGGAGTCCCACATAACCATCGGTCCCCCCGGGCCGGTGGTACCTATAAAAGGTTTTCCTGGGTACCAAAAAAAAAAAAAAAAAAAAAAAAAAAACAAAAAAAAAACAAAAAAAAAAAAAAAAAAAAAAAGGTTAGGTTTGCTGGAGTTGCCCAAGTAGTCCGAAGAATAAAGATGCTTGGGCTGGAAGTAGCTCTGGAGAAGTCAGAGGCCCTCGTTTTTCATGGGCCTCGCAAGGCTCCTCCGATAGGACAAACTGTGGTGGTAGGTGGAGTGCCCATCGCCGTCGAGCCGACGATGCGGTACCTAGGCCTTGTCCTCGACGGTCGATGGAGGTTCGAAGAGCACTTCAAGCGATTGGCTCCAAAGCTCATCGCCTTCGCCGGAGTGCTCGGGAGCCTGCTCCCTAATGTAGGAGGGCCAAGTGTGGCGTGCCGTCGCCTTTTTGCCGGGGTGGTACGCTCCAAGGCGCTTTATGGAGCACCCATATGGGCGAGTGCCCTTAACGCCCGAAACCAGACCCTGCTGCGACGTCCGCAGCGGGTCATAGCAAATAGGGCAGCCCGAGCGTATCACACCGTCTCTTTCGAGGCGGCGTGCCTGCTGGCTAGCACGCCGCCGTGGGACCTCGAAGCTGAGGTTCTAGCGGCGGTCTACTGGCGCAGCGTTGGAGTAAAAAAGGATGGTGGATGGCCAATGCCCGAAGAAATACAGCACTGGAGAGAGCAGGGCCGCGAGGATCTGTTCAGGCATTGGACCGAAAGAATGGAGTCACCGGCTGCTAGCCGGGATGTGGTGGCCGCCTTTCGGCCCGTTCTTCAAGAATGGGTCGACCGTCGGCACGGTGCTCCAACGTTCCGCTTGGCGCAGATCCTCTCGGGGCATGGCTGCTTCGGGAGGTATCTGTGCCGTGTTGCACGTCGTGAGCCGACGATGGAATGCCACCACTGCGGGGCGTTGGAGGACACGGCGCAGCACACCCGTGCCGAGTGTCCAGCCTGGGAAGTGCCACGAGCCGAAATGGTCTCGGTGATCGGAAGAGATCTCTCACTCTTAGCCATAATAAGAGCAATGGCTGAGAGTGAGAGAAACTGGAGGGCAGTTGCCAGCTTCGCGGAGCTGGTGATGCAAGAGAAAGAGGTGGCGGAGAGGGACCGAGAGGACGACATCCTCTCGGATCCTATACGCCGAAGGAGAGTAGGCCGCACGCGGTTGGCATTCGCCAGCCGCATGCATCCTTAAATGGGGACCTTCGGGTAATGGATCGGGGGATCTATTGCCCGACCTGAGAGGTCCCGAGCTGTAAGGCACCTCGTCGTGTTCCGAGGTGCCTTAAGCGGAGATAAGGGGGCACATATAAAGCCCCCCAGAGAAGGGTCCAAACGGACAACCGCTGGGGAAGCTATGGAGGCGCTGAGCGATCCCACGGCTCCCCACTCTTGCGGAGAGGAGGAACACCCCAGGTTTTTAGTTTGGGTATACCGCCTTTGTCAAGGCGGGGAGTCCCACATAACCATCGGTCCCCCCGGGCCGGTGGTATCTATAAAAGATTTTCCTGGGTCAAAAAAAAAAAAAAAAAAAAAAAAAAAAAAAAAAAAAAAGGTTAGGTTAGGTTAGGTTAGGTTAGGTTAGGTTAGGTTAGGTTGGGCGGGTCTGGGTTTATCCATTTAATTGGATAAGTGCAGGCCTTCCATACCCGGGGGTATGGGTATGGAGGCGAATGGTCTTGAGGGAGAGCGCATCAGTCGTGAAGATCCTCAAGGCAAGTCTGGTGGTAATCCTTCACGTGGTTGCTGCCTGTTATTGGTCTATTTCCTTCTGAAATAGACGTAACTGAAACCACCAGGCGCCTTCGTGGTCGTTTTAGGCCACGGGGGTGGGGGGGAATAGGGACTTCTCCGCGCGTCCCTTTGAGTAGCAAAGGGCGCAGTGGACGAAGCGTTAGGAGGAGAGCATTGAGAGGTATTTTATTTTGTATATTTTGTAAATATATTATTAAAACTGTGTCTGTAAATAAAACACTTTGTGTTTTTGTAAATAAGCATGTTCCAAACTATACAATTGTGTATAGTTAGGATGCTGATGCCACATTGTGACTTCAGCTAAGAGGACATGGCGGACTGCTCAGTACTAACCCTATTGACTGGTCCGTCGGAGAGGGTTAGCCGCCTCTCCAGCCGGTTCCAACGTCGTTATTTTCAAAGACCCTCCGTCAGGCGCACGAGGGTATGTTAATAGCGGCGTGGTCCGAAGGGGCGTTGCCTTAATTGGCCGGGCCCAGAGGAAGGAAAACCTTGAAACAAATAACCCGTGAGAAAACACGTAAAAACCTGCGGATAACAGGGGACCTTCGCAGTATGTACCCTAGCTTTCAGGATGGGCGTAACCTGGGAGTTATTTTTAGATCGGCCTATAATCGTGGGAACAAATATGGAAAATAAACAAAAACAAAAACTTGACGTTAGTGGTAGCCGCGTAAGCGGAGAGAATTCATTCGCACTCTTGGAGAGCGATACTGAGAGGGAGAACATGGGCATGGTAGTTGCCCTAGAAGAGAGGTCTAGGAGCGTAAACGAGGTTTACGGCTCCTGTGATAACATTTCGGTGGCTAGTTTTGAGTCAGAGGTAGACTCCGCTAGACTCAGCGAATGTAGTGTGGTCGTCGAACCAATTCCGGACAAGTTCTGGAAGAAGAGCGTTCGTATAAAGAGGCGTATGACATCCAGGCCAGAGTCTGCTGTGTCAAGTGACGACGCGTCACCAGCCCAGTCACCGAGTGTGCTGGTGGCCAAGCGAGGTAGAGGGCGTCCGCCTACAACAGGCAAATATGTTGGCCTAGGCAAGGCGCAAGCAGAGTTGAACGCTCTCAAGCAAGAGGCGATTCGGGAAGAGGCTCAACGAAGCGCAGAGCAGGAGGTGTCTTCCAAAGTGGAATACCTGAAGACCAGGCAAACGGTGATTCCACCTACACCGGTGGAGAACAGGGGGCTTGCTTCTGACATGGTCAAGCAAGTCGCCGATGCGGCAGATGTTATATTGACCGTTGCCACGAAGTCTGGCAACCTTAAGGGAACCTTCACAAGGGCCCTTAAAGACTCGGCTGCATCAATTAAGGCTGCGGTAGAAGCACTCGCCGCTACCACAGCATCTGAGGAGACAACAAAGCTACAAGCGGATAATGCTAGCTTGCGAGCTGAAGTGGTGCAGCTCCGCAAAGAGCTGGCGGAGATACGAGCTATGCTTGTACGGGACCCAGAGGAATTGCCCTCCGCGAGAGTGAACCATGCTGACATGGGATCCACTCAATCGACACCTCGCGGAGACAACAACTATGAAGAAATGGCGCGAGCAATGATGTTACAGGTGGGTAACATGATTAATGCGCGTTTTGAAGGCATGGAAGAGAGGTTGCTTCCTGAAAAGCGTATTCGCCCACCTCTAGCAGCGGATAAGCGTTCATCCGCCCCGACACAACCGGATAAGACGAAAGAAGCGGAACAACAGGTTCCACCACCCCAGACGGGGGCCAAGAAGAAGATACTGAGGAAGAAAGTAGTGGATACCCAAGGTTCCCAGGAAACGCAGCCTCAAGAGTCTACATCAACTCACGAGGCCGCAAATGACGGATGGAATACGGTCACTAAGCGTGGCAAAAAAGTTAAAGGGGTACCTCAAGCCCAAAGTGCTAAGCCAAAGCCTGCAGCTAAGGCTAAAGCTGAACGTCGGCCTTCTGCGGCAAAACTCCGCACTCCACGGTCTGCAGCAGTGGTCATTACGCTGCAACCGGGAGCTGAGGAAAGGGGAATGACGTATAGCCAGGTCATTAAAGAGGCAAAGGATAAGGTAGATCTGGCTAGTTGCGGAATAGCGAGCATACGGTTCCGCCAAGCCGCTACTGGTGCCCGTATCCTACAGGTGTCGGAGGGCGACCTAAGTGCGGAGAGGGCGGATACATTCGCAGAGAAGTTGAGAGCGGTCCTGGGGAACGATGTTGTAAAAGTCTCCAGGCCCATAAAGTGCGCTGAATTCCGGATCCTAGGTCTGGATGATTCCGTCACTAAGGAGGACCTGGTCGCTGCTGTGGCAAAGCGAGGAGAGTGTTCGGAGGACTCCGTTAAAGTAGGAGATATTAAGAGCACCTACCAAGGCACGGGAGTTGCACTGGTGAGATGCCCAGTGGCAGCTGCCAAGAAATTGGGAGGAGAGGGACGCCTGCTTATTGGCTGGGTATCAGCCAGGGTAGAGCTGATTCAGCCATGGCCAATGAGGTGCTTCCGGTGCCACCAGAGTGGGCATGTTCGTGCTCAGTGCACCGCAGAGGTCGACCGTAGTGAAGAGTGCTACCGTTGCGGTGGTCTCGGCCATAAATCAGCAGGGTGCACTGCACAACCAAAGTGCTCTCTTTGTGCAGCGGCAAACAAGTCAGCGGCGCATCGCCTGGGTAGCAAGGGGTGTGCCCCTCCTAAGGCGAAAAGGAATAAGGCTGCAGGCACTTCAGGTGCAGCGGCGTCAGCTTCTAGCTGTCCCCCGTCTCAAGCGCGGGAAGAGAGGGAGCACATGGAAACCGTATAGTTATGGCTTTACGTTTCCTGCAAGCGAACGTTAACCACTCCGCCAGAGCTCAGGATCTCTTGACCCAGAGCATGGCGGAGTGGTTAACAGACATAGCGGTGGTAACCGAACCTTACTTTGTCTCCCCTAGGAACAACTGGGCCGCAGACAATGAAGGTTTGGTCACAATTATAGTGAAGGGGAACTCTTTTGAAAAGATAATTAAAGGTCGAGGTTGCGTAGCAGCTCGTGTAAAGGGGATAATGGTGATTGGGGCGTACTTTTCTCCGAATAGAACCCTCACTGAGTTTGAGAGCTTTCTCGTGGAGTTGGGGGCCCTGGTCGGGCAGAGTCATCCGGATCCAGTGCTCGTTCTAGGGGATCTTAACGCAAAATCTGCAGCGTGGGGGTCTCCTGTCACTAATCCGCGAGGAGACGCATTAGAGGAGTGGGCCTTAACTTCTGGTCTCACGCTTCTTAATAGGGGATCAGTATCTACATGTGTTAGGCAGAATGGTGAATCCATAGTAGATGTCACTTTTGCAAGCGTGAACCTGGCAACCCGTGTCAATAGTTGGCAGGTCTTGGAAGATGTAGAGACCCTATCCGATCACAGATATATTCGGTTTGAGGTCGCCCATATTCTGCCGGTAAACAATAGGCCGAGCGAATCCAATACAAGCAGGAACAGTCCTCGATGGGCTCTAAAACGCCTAGACAAAGACTTATTAGAGGAAGCCGCTCTGGTTAAGGCATGGGTATCGCAACCAAGATCAGGGGCTGAGCTCCAAGTTGTGAGTGAAGCCGAATGGTTTCGCGAGACGATGACGGACATTTGTGACGCGGCTATGCCAAGAGTTGGTCCACAATCCGCAAGACGACAGGTTTATTGGTGGTCATCTGATCTGGCTGACCTGCGTGTTGCTTGCGTGGCGGCTAGGCGTCAATACACGAGGCAGCGCAGGAAAAGACGTCGTGACGAGGGCCAAGAGACACATCTATATAGCCTCTATAGAGAAGCCAAGACGGCTTTTCAGTTGGCCATCGCTCAGGCGAAAACCCAAGCCCGAGACGAATTGCTGGAGACTTTGAACCAGGACCCGTGGGGGCGACCCTACAGGATGGTTAGGGGAAAACTTCGCCCTTGGGCGCCACCTCTGACTCAAAGTCTTGAGCCACAGCTTCTGGAGAGAGTGGTGGCAGCTCTGTTTCCGAGAGTGGAGGAACACACGCCGCCAAACATGGCTCCGCCTGACGAGGAGACGGCTGGAAATGACGATGTGCCAGAAGTTAATGAAGTTGAGTTAAGAGAGGCTGTTAGGAAACTCGGGGCGAAAAATACGGCACCTGGTCCTGACGGCATTCCAGGGAAAGCTTGGGTGCTAGCACTTAAGGTCCTGGGACCTCGGCTCCAATGTCTTTTTGGTGCCTGTCTTGAACAGGGGAGCTTTCCTACACAGTGGAAAACTGGCAATCTGGTGCTGCTAAGAAAGGATGGTCGCCCCGTAGAGTCACCATCAGCTTACCGCCCTATTGTTCTTTTGGATGAGGTGGGTAAGCTATTTGAGCGGGTAATTGCGACACGACTGGTGGCTCATCTATCTTGTGTTGGTCCGGACTTGGCTGATAACCAGTTCGGTTTTCGTAGGGGACTTTCAACAGTCAGTGCGATCCTCCAGGTTAAGACTGTTGCAGAGGAGGCAGTGTCTAGGGGCGAGGTTGTCTTGGCGGTGTCTCTGGACATCGCCAACGCCTTTAACACTTTACCATGGAACTGCATACATGAAGCCTTAAGGTACCACCAGGTACCCCAATACCTTCGGGGTATAATCAGAGATTACCTCTCAAGTCGATTTGTGTCATTTGAGGGGCAAGAGGGATGGAGTCAGCATAGGATGTGGTGCGGTGTTCCACAGGGGTCAGTCCTTGGGCCACTCTTGTGGAACATCGGTTATGACTGGGTTCTGCGAGGTGCCACTCTCTGGGGCATTGGTGTAACCTGCTATGCAGATGACACTCTTGTCACAGCGAGGGGCAAAACGTACAGAGATGCTGCACTCCTTGCCACGGCTGGCGTAGCTCAGGTGGTAAGTCGCATAAGAAGTCTGGGTCTTGAGGTAGCGCTGTCCAAGTCGGAGGCTTTATGTTTCCACGGTCCTCGGAATAAGCCTCCTAGTGAATCCCATATCGTGGTTAGTGGTGTCCGCATCGGTGTCAAGTCGACGATGAAATACCTTGGACTTGTCCTTGACAGCCGATGGGACTTTAATGCTCATTTTGCGAGCCTCGCTCCTAAGCTCATGGGAACGGCAGCCGCACTTGGAGGGTTACTGCCCAACATTAAAGGAGCTAAAGTTAGTTGTCGGAAGCTGTACATGGGTGTGGTCCGGTCAATGGCCATGTATGGAGCTCCTGTATGGGCCGAAGCTCTGAACAACCAGAACGTTGCCATTCTGCGAAAACCACAGCGAGCGATGGCAGTAAGAGTCATTCGGGGATACCGCACAGTATCCAACGAGGCGGCATGTGCCCTGGCAGGTTCACTGCCATGGGATCTGGAAGCAAAAGGCCTCTCGTCAATTTATTTTTGGCGCGAGCAGCAAAAAGCGCAGGGCCAAAGGCCAGCGCCAAGAGAGGTGGAGTTTCGTAGAAGTCAAATCTATGATCTTCTTGTACAAGAGTGGAACAGGCGGCTGGCACAGCCAAGCGCTGGCCTAAGAACCATTGAGGCGATCCGGCCAGTCCTGAAGGAGTGGATCAGCAGAGAGCATGGTGCACTAACGTACCGGCTGACGCAGGTACTATCGGGACACGGGTGTTTCTCGAAGTACCTGTGTCAAATTGGAAGAGAACCTACTGAGGCATGTCATCATTGTTCATGCACAGTTGATAATGCACAACACACGCTTGCCGAATGCCCAGCTTGGGCGAGCCCCCGGCAAGAACTAGTGCACAAAATCGGATGTGACTTATCACTCTCGGCTTTTGTCAAGGCAATGGTCGAGAGTGATATAAAGTGGAAAGCCTGTTTAACCTTCTGCGAAGAGGTTCTCTCGCAGAAGGAAGCTGCAGAACGGGAGAGGGAAATATCGACCCTCAACCCGATTCGCAGCAGAAGAGCTGGGCGTCGTCGGAGGGATCTCCCCAGAATCCGACCCCCATAAGGCTTAGGCGGCGGGCATCGGGGGATGTCCGTCGCCTTCTGACAAGCCTCGAGGTGGCGCGCGCGGGTGTTCCGCGCGCCTCTCGCAAGAGATGAGAAGATTCTCACAACACAAGAAGGTGCCTAAAAAGCAACGCCGCTGGGGCCATGGACGAATTTAAACAAGCACCCACAGCCCCGGCACAAAGGCGATAAGGAGAACACCCCCAGGTTTTTAGTTTGGGTATACCGCCTTTGTCAAGGCGGGGAGTCCCACATAACCATCGGTCCCCCCGGGCCGGTGGTATCTATAAAAGATTTTCCTGGGTCAAAAAAAAAAAAAAAAAAAAAAAAAAAAAAAAAGGTTAGGTTAGGTTAGGTTAGGTTAGGTTAGGTTAGGTTAGGTTAGGTTAGGTTAGGTTAGGTTAGGTTAGGTTAGGTTAGGTTAGGTTAGGTTAGGTTAGGTTAGGTTAGGTTAGGTTAGGTTAGGTTAGGTTAGGTTAGGTTAGGTTAGGTTAGGTTAGGTTAGGTTAGGTTAGGTTAGGTTAGGTTAGGTTAGGTTAGGTTAGGTTAGGTTAGGTTAGGTTAGGTTAGGTTAGGTTAGGTTAGGTTAGGTTAGGTTAGGTTAGGTTAGGTTAGGTTAGGTTAGGTTAGGTTAGGTTAGGTTAGGTTAGGTTAGGTTAGGTTAGGTTAGGTTAGGTTAGGTTAGGTTAGGTTAGGTTAGGTTAGGTTAGGTTAGGTTAGGTTAGGTTAGGTTAGGTTAGGTTAGGTTAGGTTAGGTTAGGTTAGGTTAGGTTAGGTTAGGTTAGGTTAGGTTAGGTTAGGTTAGGTTAGGTTAGGTTAGGTTAGGTTAGGTTTTTTTTTTTTTTTTTTTTTTTTTTTTTTTTTTTTTTTTTTTTTTTCTAGGTGTTCTCTGATTTTTATCTTCAGAGGCTTTGCTTGCTTTATTTCTTATTTTCTATTATAATCTTAAGTCTTAAGTTTAGGGTGGGGGATTTTACAATGTAATTTATACAGTACATTAATCTAATCTAATATTTTGTTTCTATGCGTTTCTATTTTCTACGCTTTTATAAAACTATTCATTCTTTTTATGGGTTTTTGTTTTTTATCTTATTCATTCTACTTTCTTAGAACTAACACGATATATTAAATGTAAGTGTACGTATGCTTATTTTCTTATTTCAAGGCCAGTTTATTTTATTATGCTTATATATATAATTTAATATATATATTCATCATATTTTTCTTATGCTATTTATTTCTTGTTATTACTCTATTTGTTATATTAGTACAATATTCTAGAAATTTTGGACGGTTGTACTTGTCCTTCATGATGTGTCGTATGTTGTCTACTGTTAATTCTTCATTTATTTCTTGTTCTATTTTATATCTCTCAGGGCCATACGCGGGGCACTCCAGCAAAATGTGAATGACCGATTCGTCCTTCCCGGGTTCGCATATACACGATGGGCTCTCTTTGCGTTTGAACCGGTTCAAGTACTCGGAGAACCCACCGTGGCCTGTCATAACTTGAGTTGTAACGCTGGTTGGTTCAAGTTTCCTGGTGATTTGGTAGGCATCAATAGCGTTGGGAAAAAACATTTTTGTTATTGCTGCTGTTTGACCTGACATGTACCTCTTGTTCCATTCGTCAAGCGAGTCCGTACGGATTTGACGCTTGACGAATGAGACAGGGCACATGTCGTAATCTGGTTTCCTTTTCGTGTTGTGCGCCGCGTCTTTAGCGAGCTGGTCTGCCCTCTCATTCCCTTCTAGCCCTGCATGTGCTCTGATCCAGAATAGGGTAATTACCTTATTCTGGAGTTTGGCTTCCTTGATGTTTTTTCTGGTCTCCACTGCCAAGGGGTGAGAGGAACTGGGATTTATGATCGTCTCCAGGGATGACTTCGAGTCACTGTAGACGCCAAAAGTGGTTTCTGTGCGCTTGAGGATCACCCTCGTGGCCTTGCATATAGCCAAGAGTTCCGCCTGATAGACCGTGCAGTATGATGGTAGCTTCAGTTTGATGGCTTTGGTTTCAGCTGCGTCGTCCCAGAAAGATAACGCTGCTCCAACCTCACCATCAATTTTGCTACCATCAGTGAATATTCGGACTGCTTGGGTATTGTGGTCATCGACTTGTTGCTGGTCTATCAGGCTCATGAACTCGAGGCACATATGTTCTGCCGGATGCTCCGTCTTGGCATACGGCACTACGCGCTCGACCTCTCTGTCCACTAGTGCTGGTCGGGGTATCCCTTTCTTGGCCTCATAAAGGGCGGCTGCCTCTTTAATTCTGAGGTCAAGTGGTAGCAGTCCGGCCAGCACGAGTGCCGAGTTGAGGGACACTGTGCGGTATGCCCTACACAGTTTCTGAGCAAAACCTCTCTGCACTGCGTTAAGTTTCCTCTGCACTCCCAGTTTATCTGTAGCCTGTGCCCACGCACTAGCTGCGTACATGATCACTGGCTCCACTGCCGCTGTGTATATCGTGCGGGTGATTTCCGGGTGGAGTCCCCAGCTGACCTTAGCCGCCCTGGAGAGCTTCTTGTAGATGTTCAAGGCTTTCCTACAGACCTCTGCGACATGAGTGTTAAAAGTCAGCTTTTGATCAATTGTCAGGCCTAGTAGTTTGATTTCCGAAGACATCCCAATGTCAACCCCGCCCATCCTCAGAAGTGGTGTGTCGTGTTTTAGCTTCCTTGTTATGAGCATGGCTTTTGTTTTATGCGGAGCAAAATTAAGTTTATTCTTGACACCCCACTCCTGAACATGAGCGAGGGCGGCATTTGCGCTTCTCTGAACATCCAGGGCAGTATTTCCGTCAAAGATCAAAACGACATCGTCAGCAAAGGCTTGGCAGTAGTTGCCTTGTGCTTCTAGTTCTTTGAGGAGGGGATCGAGGAGGAGGTTCCAGAGTATTGGACCACCAATAGACCCTTGCACACATCCTTTGTTGGTTCTTCTCAGATGCTCCTCTCCCGCGTACCTCACTCTGACCTGTCTATTTTGTAGGTAGCTATCGACTATCCGCCTTAGGTTGACAGGGCATTCTTCCTCCGCCAACCGAGCTTTGATAGCGGGCCACCATGCGCTATCGAAGGCTCCCTCTATGTCCAGTGATATCATCGTGATAAGTTTTTTCGCATCCAATTTTCTGCGTATGTGATTCATTAGGTCATAGAGGGAGTCTTCGGTGCTCTTCTGGGGCATGAAACCGTATTGGCGGGGGCTCATTCTAGGGAGTAAGTGCCACTTTAACCTTCTCACTATCACCTTCTCCAGAATCTTTCCCATCACCGGTAGGAGGCCTATGGGTCTATAGGACTTGGGCTTTGTGTACGTGTCCTTTCCGGGCTTTCTGAGCACTACTACCGTGGCCTCCTTCCAGATGTTGGGAAAGTGGTTATGTTCAAGGCATTTATTGAACATCGTGAGGTTCAGTTCAAGGTCGCAGAACACGACACGGTGGCAGATGTCAGCCGTGAATCCATCCCGACCAGGGGCTTTTTTTGGATTAAAGCTCTCTGTTGCAGCTCGTAGCTCTTCCTTGGTAAACGGTGGGTCATGTTTTTCACCATGGCTCCAGCCGTTTACTTGGTTCGCTTTTTCTCTAGTCTGCTTATGGATTTCGCTTTCTCCTTGCTCTGTGTCCTCAGGATAGAACGTCTCAGCCAGCAGTCTGACGGACCCCTTCGGATCCAGTATTCGTCCATCCTCTTCCAAAGGCAGATCCTCTGGCCTTTTTGTCGTTTTCCCTATCACTCTGTAAATCCCCTCCCAAAGTCCCTCCTTATCCTGCTTCTCACAGAACCCTTTCCAACTCCTTATCTGAGCTTTCTTGGCTTCAACCTCATAGTTTTCTTTTTCTTTCAGGTACTCCTGGATGACCTTTTCTTTCCGGACCGGCGCTGCACATCGGATTCTACGTCTCATTGTGGTGACCTTCTTCTTCATGTTAGCGAGTTCTTCGGACCACCACGGCAGGGTAAGTTTTTCATGTTTTTTCTTCAAGGGTATGGTTTCTATGCATGCTTGTTTAACTATTTTCATGTATTTTGTTACTGTTTCTTCTAACTCTTCGGAGAAGGTTAGGTTAGGTTAGGTTAGGTTAGGTTAGGTTAGGTTAGGTTAGGTTAGGTTAGGTTAGGTTAGGTTAGGTTAGGTTAGGTTAGGTTAGGTTAGGTTAGGTTAGGTTAGGTTAGGTTAGGTTAGGTTAGGTTAGGTTAGGTTAGGTTAGGTTAGGTTAGGTTAGGTTAGGTTAGGTTAGGTTAGGTTAGGTTAGGTTAGGTTAGGTTAGGTTAGGTTAGGTTAGGTTAGGTTAGGTTAGGTTAGGTTAGGTTAGGTTAGGTTAGGTTAGGTTAGGTTAGGTTAGGTTAGGTTAGGTTAGGTTAGGTTAGGTTAGGTTAGGTTAGGTTAGGTTAGGTTAGGTTAGGTTAGGTTAGGTTAGGTTAGGTTAGGTTAGGTTAGGTTAGGTTAGGTTAGGTTAGGTTAGGTTAGGTTAGGTTAGGTTAGGTTAGGTTAGGTTAGGTTAGGTTAGGTTAGGTTAGGTTAGGTTAGGTTAGGTTAGGTTAGGTTAGGTTAGGTTAGGTTAGGTTAGGTTAGGTTAGGTTAGGTTAGGTTAGGTTAGGTTAGGTTAGGTTAGGTTAGGTTAGGTTAGGTTAGGTTAGGTTAGGTTAGGTTAGGTTAGGTTAGGTTAGGTTAGGTTAGGTTAGGTTAGGTTAGGTTAGGTTAGGTTAGGTTAGGTTAGGTTAGGTTAGGTTAGGTTAGGTTAGGTTAGGTTAGGTTAGGTTAGGTTAGGTTAGGTTAGGTTAGGTTAGGTTAGGTTAGGTTAGGTTAGGTTAGGTTAGGTTAGGTTAGGTTAGGTTAGGTTAGGTTAGGTTAGGTTAGGTTAGGTTAGGTTAGGTTAGGTTAGGTTAGGTTAGGTTAGGTTAGGTTAGGTTAGGTTAGGTTAGGTTAGGTTAGGTTAGGTTAGGTTAGGTTAGGTTAGGTTAGGTTAGGTTAGGTTAGGTTAGGTTAGGTTAGGTTAGGTTAGGTTAGGTTAGGTTAGGTTAGGTTAGGTTAGGTTAGGTTAGGTTAGGTTAGGTTAGGTTAGGTTAGGTTAGGTTAGGTTAGGTTAGGTTAGGTTAGGTTAGGTTAGGTTAGGTTAGGTTAGGTTAGGTTAGGTTAGGTTAGGTTAGGTTAGGTTAGGTTAGGTTAGGTTAGGTTAGGTTAGGTTAGGTTAGGTTAGGTTAGGTTAGGTTAGGTTAGGTTAGGTTAGGTTAGGTTAGGTTAGGTTAGGTTAGGTTAGGTTAGGTTAGGTTAGGTTAGGTTAGGTTAGGTTAGGTTAGGTTAGGTTAGGTTAGGTTAGGTTAGGTTAGGTTAGGTTAGGTTAGGTTAGGTTAGGTTAGGTTAGGTTAGGTTAGGTTAGGTTAGGTTAGGTTAGGTTAGGTTAGGTTAGGTTAGGTTAGGTTAGGTTAGGTTAGGTTAGGTTAGGTTAGGTTAGGTTAGGTTAGGTTAGGTTAGGTTAGGTTAGGTTAGGTTAGGTTAGGTTAGGTTAGGTTAGGTTAGGTTAGGTTAGGTTAGGTTAGGTTAGGTTAGGTTAGGTTAGGTTAGGTTAGGTTAGGTTAGGTTAGGTTAGGTTAGGTTAGGTTAGGTTAGGTTAGGTTAGGTTAGGTTAGGTTAGGTTAGGTTAGGTTAGGTTAGGTTAGGTTAGGTTAGGTTAGGTTAGGTTAGGTTAGGTTAGGTTAGGTTAGGTTAGGTTAGGTTAGGTTAGGTTAGGTTAGGTTAGGTTAGGTTAGGTTAGGTTAGGTTAGGTTAGGTTAGGTTAGGTTAGGTTAGGTTAGGTTAGGTTAGGTTAGGTTAGGTTAGGTTAGGTTAGGTTAGGTTAGGTTAGGTTAGGTTAGGTTAGGTTAGGTTAGGTTAGGTTAGGTTAGGTTAGGTTAGGTTAGGTTAGGTTAGGTTAGGTTAGGTTAGGTTAGGTTAGGTTAGGTTAGGTTAGGTTAGGTTAGGTTAGGTTAGGTTAGGTTAGGTTAGGTTAGGTTAGGTTAGGTTAGGTTAGGTTAGGTTAGGTTAGGTTAGGTTAGGTTAGGTTAGGTTAGGTTAGGTTAGGTTAGGTTAGGTTAGGTTAGGTTAGGTTAGGTTAGGTTAGGTTAGGTTAGGTTAGGTTAGGTTAGGTTAGGTTAGGTTAGGTTAGGTTAGGTTAGGTTAGGTTAGGTTAGGTTAGGTTAGGTTAGGTTAGGTTAGGTTAGGTTAGGTTAGGTTAGGTTAGGTTAGGTTAGGTTAGGTTAGGTTAGGTTAGGTTAGGTTAGGTTAGGTTAGGTTAGGTTAGGTTAGGTTAGGTTAGGTTAGGTTAGGTTAGGTTAGGTTAGGTTAGGTTAGGTTAGGTTAGGTTAGGTTAGGTTAGGTTAGGTTAGGTTAGGTTAGGTTAGGTTAGGTTAGGTTAGGTTAGGTTAGGTTAGGTTAGGTTAGGTTAGGTTAGGTTAGGTTAGGTTAGGTTAGGTTAGGTTAGGTTAGGTTAGGTTAGGTTAGGTTAGGTTAGGTTAGGTTAGGTTAGGTTAGGTTAGGTTAGGTTAGGTTAGGTTAGGTTAGGTTAGGTTAGGTTAGGTTAGGTTAGGTTAGGTTAGGTTAGGTTAGGTTAGGTTAGGTTAGGTTAGGTTAGGTTAGGTTAGGTTAGGTTAGGTTAGGTTAGGTTAGGTTAGGTTAGGTTAGGTTAGGTTAGGTTAGGTTAGGTTAGGTTAGGTTAGGTTAGGTTAGGTTAGGTTAGGTTAGGTTAGGTTAGGTTAGGTTAGGTTAGGTTAGGTTAGGTTAGGTTAGGTTAGGTTAGGTTAGGTTAGGTTAGGTTAGGTTAGGTTAGGTTAGGTTAGGTTAGGTTAGGTTAGGTTAGGTTAGGTTAGGTTAGGTTAGGTTAGGTTAGGTTAGGTTAGGTTAGGTTAGGTTAGGTTAGGTTAGGTTAGGTTAGGTTAGGTTAGGTTAGGTTAGGTTAGGTTAGGTTAGGTTAGGTTAGGTTAGGTTAGGTTAGGTTAGGTTAGGTTAGGTTAGGTTAGGTTAGGTTAGGTTAGGTTAGGTTAGGTTAGGTTAGGTTAGGTTAGGTTAGGTTAGGTTAGGTTAGGTTAGGTTAGGTTAGGTTAGGTTAGGTTAGGTTAGGTTAGGTTAGGTTAGGTTAGGTTAGGTTAGGTTAGGTTAGGTTAGGTTAGGTTAGGTTAGGTTAGGTTAGGTTAGGTTAGGTTAGGTTAGGTTAGGTTAGGTTAGGTTAGGTTAGGTTAGGTTAGGTTAGGTTAGGTTAGGTTAGGTTAGGTTAGGTTAGGTTAGGTTAGGTTAGGTTAGGTTAGGTTAGGTTAGGTTAGGTTAGGTTAGGTTAGGTTAGGTTAGGTTAGGTTAGGTTAGGTTAGGTTAGGTTAGGTTAGGTTAGGTTAGGTTAGGTTAGGTTAGGTTAGGTTAGGTTAGGTTAGGTTAGGTTAGGTTAGGTTAGGTTAGGTTAGGTTAGGTTAGGTTAGGTTAGGTTAGGTTAGGTTAGGTTAGGTTAGGTTAGGTTAGGTTAGGTTAGGTTAGGTTAGGTTAGGTTAGGTTAGGTTAGGTTAGGTTAGGTTAGGTTAGGTTAGGTTAGGTTAGGTTAGGTTAGGTTAGGTTAGGTTAGGTTAGGTTAGGTTAGGTTAGGTTAGGTTAGGTTAGGTTAGGTTAGGTTAGGTTAGGTTAGGTTAGGTTAGGTTAGGTTAGGTTAGGTTAGGTTAGGTTAGGTTAGGTTAGGTTAGGTTAGGTTAGGTTAGGTTAGGTTAGGTTAGGTTAGGTTAGGTTAGGTTAGGTTAGGTTAGGTTAGGTTAGGTTAGGTTAGGTTAGGTTAGGTTAGGTTAGGTTAGGTTAGGTTAGGTTAGGTTAGGTTAGGTTAGGTTAGGTTAGGTTAGGTTAGGTTAGGTTAGGTTAGGTTAGGTTAGGTTAGGTTAGGTTAGGTTAGGTTAGGTTAGGTTAGGTTAGGTTAGGTTAGGTTAGGTTAGGTTAGGTTAGGTTAGGTTAGGTTAGGTTAGGTTAGGTTAGGTTAGGTTAGGTTAGGTTAGGTTAGGTTAGGTTAGGTTAGGTTAGGTTAGGTTAGGTTAGGTTAGGTTAGGTTAGGTTAGGTTAGGTTAGGTTAGGTTAGGTTAGGTTAGGTTAGGTTAGGTTAGGTTAGGTTAGGTTAGGTTAGGTTAGGTTAGGTTAGGTTAGGTTAGGTTAGGTTAGGTTAGGTTAGGTTAGGTTAGGTTAGGTTAGGTTAGGTTAGGTTAGGTTAGGTTAGGTTAGGTTAGGTTAGGTTAGGTTAGGTTAGGTTAGGTTAGGTTAGGTTAGGTTAGGTTAGGTTAGGTTAGGTTAGGTTAGGTTAGGTTAGGTTAGGTTAGGTTAGGTTAGGTTAGGTTAGGTTAGGTTAGGTTAGGTTAGGTTAGGTTAGGTTAGGTTAGGTTAGGTTAGGTTAGGTTAGGTTAGGTTAGGTTAGGTTAGGTTAGGTTAGGTTAGGTTAGGTTAGGTTAGGTTAGGTTAGGTTAGGTTAGGTTAGGTTAGGTTAGGTTAGGTTAGGTTAGGTTAGGTTAGGTTAGGTTAGGTTAGGTTAGGTTAGGTTAGGTTAGGTTAGGTTAGGTTAGGTTAGGTTAGGTTAGGTTAGGTTAGGTTAGGTTAGGTTAGGTTAGGTTAGGTTAGGTTAGGTTAGGTTAGGTTAGGTTAGGTTAGGTTAGGTTAGGTTAGGTTAGGTTAGGTTAGGTTAGGTTAGGTTAGGTTAGGTTAGGTTAGGTTAGGTTAGGTTAGGTTAGGTTAGGTTAGGTTAGGTTAGGTTAGGTTAGGTTAGGTTAGGTTAGGTTAGGTTAGGTTAGGTTAGGTTAGGTTAGGTTAGGTTAGGTTAGGTTAGGTTAGGTTAGGTTAGGTTAGGTTAGGTTAGGTTAGGTTAGGTTAGGTTAGGTTAGGTTAGGTTAGGTTAGGTTAGGTTAGGTTAGGTTAGGTTAGGTTAGGTTAGGTTAGGTTAGGTTAGGTTAGGTTAGGTTAGGTTAGGTTAGGTTAGGTTAGGTTAGGTTAGGTTAGGTTAGGTTAGGTTAGGTTAGGTTAGGTTAGGTTAGGTTAGGTTAGGTTAGGTTAGGTTAGGTTAGGTTAGGTTAGGTTAGGTTAGGTTAGGTTAGGTTAGGTTAGGTTAGGTTAGGTTAGGTTAGGTTAGGTTAGGTTAGGTTAGGTTAGGTTAGGTTAGGTTAGGTTAGGTTAGGTTAGGTTAGGTTAGGTTAGGTTAGGTTAGGTTAGGTTAGGTTAGGTTAGGTTAGGTTAGGTTAGGTTAGGTTAGGTTAGGTTAGGTTAGGTTAGGTTAGGTTAGGTTAGGTTAGGTTAGGTTAGGTTAGGTTAGGTTAGGTTAGGTTAGGTTAGGTTAGGTTAGGTTAGGTTAGGTTAGGTTAGGTTAGGTTAGGTTAGGTTAGGTTAGGTTAGGTTAGGTTAGGTTAGGTTAGGTTAGGTTAGGTTAGGTTAGGTTAGGTTAGGTTAGGTTAGGTTAGGTTAGGTTAGGTTAGGTTAGGTTAGGTTAGGTTAGGTTAGGTTAGGTTAGGTTAGGTTAGGTTAGGTTAGGTTAGGTTAGGTTAGGTTAGGTTAGGTTAGGTTAGGTTAGGTTAGGTTAGGTTAGGTTAGGTTAGGTTAGGTTAGGTTAGGTTAGGTTAGGTTAGGTTAGGTTAGGTTAGGTTAGGTTAGGTTAGGTTAGGTTAGGTTAGGTTAGGTTAGGTTAGGTTAGGTTAGGTTAGGTTAGGTTAGGTTAGGTTAGGTTAGGTTAGGTTAGGTTAGGTTAGGTTAGGTTAGGTTAGGTTAGGTTAGGTTAGGTTAGGTTAGGTTAGGTTAGGTTAGGTTAGGTTAGGTTAGGTTAGGTTAGGTTAGGTTAGGTTAGGTTAGGTTAGGTTAGGTTAGGTTAGGTTAGGTTAGGTTAGGTTAGGTTAGGTTAGGTTAGGTTAGGTTAGGTTAGGTTAGGTTAGGTTAGGTTAGGTTAGGTTAGGTTAGGTTAGGTTAGGTTAGGTTAGGTTAGGTTAGGTTAGGTTAGGTTAGGTTAGGTTAGGTTAGGTTAGGTTAGGTTAGGTTAGGTTAGGTTAGGTTAGGTTAGGTTAGGTTAGGTTAGGTTAGGTTAGGTTAGGTTAGGTTAGGTTAGGTTAGGTTAGGTTAGGTTAGGTTAGGTTAGGTTAGGTTAGGTTAGGTTAGGTTAGGTTAGGTTAGGTTAGGTTAGGTTAGGTTAGGTTAGGTTAGGTTAGGTTAGGTTAGGTTAGGTTAGGTTAGGTTAGGTTAGGTTAGGTTAGGTTAGGTTAGGTTAGGTTAGGTTAGGTTAGGTTAGGTTAGGTTAGGTTAGGTTAGGTTAGGTTAGGTTAGGTTAGGTTAGGTTAGGTTAGGTTAGGTTAGGTTAGGTTAGGTTAGGTTAGGTTAGGTTAGGTTAGGTTAGGTTAGGTTAGGTTAGGTTAGGTTAGGTTAGGTTAGGTTAGGTTAGGTTAGGTTAGGTTAGGTTAGGTTAGGTTAGGTTAGGTTAGGTTAGGTTAGGTTAGGTTAGGTTAGGTTAGGTTAGGTTAGGTTAGGTTAGGTTAGGTTAGGTTAGGTTAGGTTAGGTTAGGTTAGGTTAGGTTAGGTTAGGTTAGGTTAGGTTAGGTTAGGTTAGGTTAGGTTAGGTTAGGTTAGGTTAGGTTAGGTTAGGTTAGGTTAGGTTAGGTTAGGTTAGGTTAGGTTAGGTTAGGTTAGGTTAGGTTAGGTTAGGTTAGGTTAGGTTAGGTTAGGTTAGGTTAGGTTAGGTTAGGTTAGGTTAGGTTAGGTTAGGTTAGGTTAGGTTAGGTTAGGTTAGGTTAGGTTAGGTTAGGTTAGGTTAGGTTAGGTTAGGTTAGGTTAGGTTAGGTTAGGTTAGGTTAGGTTAGGTTAGGTTAGGTTAGGTTAGGTTAGGTTAGGTTAGGTTAGGTTAGGTTAGGTTAGGTTAGGTTAGGTTAGGTTAGGTTAGGTTAGGTTAGGTTAGGTTAGGTTAGGTTAGGTTAGGTTAGGTTAGGTTAGGTTAGGTTAGGTTAGGTTAGGTTAGGTTAGGTTAGGTTAGGTTAGGTTAGGTTAGGTTAGGTTAGGTTAGGTTAGGTTAGGTTAGGTTAGGTTAGGTTAGGTTAGGTTAGGTTAGGTTAGGTTAGGTTAGGTTAGGTTAGGTTAGGTTAGGTTAGGTTAGGTTAGGTTAGGTTAGGTTAGGTTAGGTTAGGTTAGGTTAGGTTAGGTTAGGTTAGGTTAGGTTAGGTTAGGTTAGGTTAGGTTAGGTTAGGTTAGGTTAGGTTAGGTTAGGTTAGGTTAGGTTAGGTTAGGTTAGGTTAGGTTAGGTTAGGTTAGGTTAGGTTAGGTTAGGTTAGGTTAGGTTAGGTTAGGTTAGGTTAGGTTAGGTTAGGTTAGGTTAGGTTAGGTTAGGTTAGGTTAGGTTAGGTTAGGTTAGGTTAGGTTAGGTTAGGTTAGGTTAGGTTAGGTTAGGTTAGGTTAGGTTAGGTTAGGTTAGGTTAGGTTAGGTTAGGTTAGGTTAGGTTAGGTTAGGTTAGGTTAGGTTAGGTTAGGTTAGGTTAGGTTAGGTTAGGTTAGGTTAGGTTAGGTTAGGTTAGGTTAGGTTAGGTTAGGTTAGGTTAGGTTAGGTTAGGTTAGGTTAGGTTAGGTTAGGTTAGGTTAGGTTAGGTTAGGTTAGGTTAGGTTAGGTTAGGTTAGGTTAGGTTAGGTTAGGTTAGGTTAGGTTAGGTTAGGTTAGGTTAGGTTAGGTTAGGTTAGGTTAGGTTAGGTTAGGTTAGGTTAGGTTAGGTTAGGTTAGGTTAGGTTAGGTTAGGTTAGGTTAGGTTAGGTTAGGTTAGGTTAGGTTAGGTTAGGTTAGGTTAGGTTAGGTTAGGTTAGGTTAGGTTAGGTTAGGTTAGGTTAGGTTAGGTTAGGTTAGGTTAGGTTAGGTTAGGTTAGGTTAGGTTAGGTTAGGTTAGGTTAGGTTAGGTTAGGTTAGGTTAGGTTAGGTTAGGTTAGGTTAGGTTAGGTTAGGTTAGGTTAGGTTAGGTTAGGTTAGGTTAGGTTAGGTTAGGTTAGGTTAGGTTAGGTTAGGTTAGGTTAGGTTAGGTTAGGTTAGGTTAGGTTAGGTTAGGTTAGGTTAGGTTAGGTTAGGTTAGGTTAGGTTAGGTTAGGTTAGGTTAGGTTAGGTTAGGTTAGGTTAGGTTAGGTTAGGTTAGGTTAGGTTAGGTTAGGTTAGGTTAGGTTAGGTTAGGTTAGGTTAGGTTAGGTTAGGTTAGGTTAGGTTAGGTTAGGTTAGGTTAGGTTAGGTTAGGTTAGGTTAGGTTAGGTTAGGTTAGGTTAGGTTAGGTTAGGTTAGGTTAGGTTAGGTTAGGTTAGGTTAGGTTAGGTTAGGTTAGGTTAGGTTAGGTTAGGTTAGGTTAGGTTAGGTTAGGTTAGGTTAGGTTAGGTTAGGTTAGGTTAGGTTAGGTTAGGTTAGGTTAGGTTAGGTTAGGTTAGGTTAGGTTAGGTTAGGTTAGGTTAGGTTAGGTTAGGTTAGGTTAGGTTAGGTTAGGTTAGGTTAGGTTAGGTTAGGTTAGGTTAGGTTAGGTTAGGTTAGGTTAGGTTAGGTTAGGTTAGGTTAGGTTAGGTTAGGTTAGGTTAGGTTAGGTTAGGTTAGGTTAGGTTAGGTTAGGTTAGGTTAGGTTAGGTTAGGTTAGGTTAGGTTAGGTTAGGTTAGGTTAGGTTAGGTTAGGTTAGGTTAGGTTAGGTTAGGTTAGGTTAGGTTAGGTTAGGTTAGGTTAGGTTAGGTTAGGTTAGGTTAGGTTAGGTTAGGTTAGGTTAGGTTAGGTTAGGTTAGGTTAGGTTAGGTTAGGTTAGGTTAGGTTAGGTTAGGTTAGGTTAGGTTAGGTTAGGTTAGGTTAGGTTAGGTTAGGTTAGGTTAGGTTAGGTTAGGTTAGGTTAGGTTAGGTTAGGTTAGGTTAGGTTAGGTTAGGTTAGGTTAGGTTAGGTTAGGTTAGGTTAGGTTAGGTTAGGTTAGGTTAGGTTAGGTTAGGTTAGGTTAGGTTAGGTTAGGTTAGGTTAGGTTAGGTTAGGTTAGGTTAGGTTAGGTTAGGTTAGGTTAGGTTAGGTTAGGTTAGGTTAGGTTAGGTTAGGTTAGGTTAGGTTAGGTTAGGTTAGGTTAGGTTAGGTTAGGTTAGGTTAGGTTAGGTTAGGTTAGGTTAGGTTAGGTTAGGTTAGGTTAGGTTAGGTTAGGTTAGGTTAGGTTAGGTTAGGTTAGGTTAGGTTAGGTTAGGTTAGGTTAGGTTAGGTTAGGTTAGGTTAGGTTAGGTTAGGTTAGGTTAGGTTAGGTTAGGTTAGGTTAGGTTAGGTTAGGTTAGGTTAGGTTAGGTTAGGTTAGGTTAGGTTAGGTTAGGTTAGGTTAGGTTAGGTTAGGTTAGGTTAGGTTAGGTTAGGTTAGGTTAGGTTAGGTTAGGTTAGGTTAGGTTAGGTTAGGTTAGGTTAGGTTAGGTTAGGTTAGGTTAGGTTAGGTTAGGTTAGGTTAGGTTAGGTTAGGTTAGGTTAGGTTAGGTTAGGTTAGGTTAGGTTAGGTTAGGTTAGGTTAGGTTAGGTTAGGTTAGGTTAGGTTAGGTTAGGTTAGGTTAGGTTAGGTTAGGTTAGGTTAGGTTAGGTTAGGTTAGGTTAGGTTAGGTTAGGTTAGGTTAGGTTAGGTTAGGTTAGGTTAGGTTAGGTTAGGTTAGGTTAGGTTAGGTTAGGTTAGGTTAGGTTAGGTTAGGTTAGGTTAGGTTAGGTTAGGTTAGGTTAGGTTAGGTTAGGTTAGGTTAGGTTAGGTTAGGTTAGGTTAGGTTAGGTTAGGTTAGGTTAGGTTAGGTTAGGTTAGGTTAGGTTAGGTTAGGTTAGGTTAGGTTAGGTTAGGTTAGGTTAGGTTAGGTTAGGTTAGGTTAGGTTAGGTTAGGTTAGGTTAGGTTAGGTTAGGTTAGGTTAGGTTAGGTTAGGTTAGGTTAGGTTAGGTTAGGTTAGGTTAGGTTAGGTTAGGTTAGGTTAGGTTAGGTTAGGTTAGGTTAGGTTAGGTTAGGTTAGGTTAGGTTAGGTTAGGTTAGGTTAGGTTAGGTTAGGTTAGGTTAGGTTAGGTTAGGTTAGGTTAGGTTAGGTTAGGTTAGGTTAGGTTAGGTTAGGTTAGGTTAGGTTAGGTTAGGTTAGGTTAGGTTAGGTTAGGTTAGGTTAGGTTAGGTTAGGTTAGGTTAGGTTAGGTTAGGTTAGGTTAGGTTAGGTTAGGTTAGGTTAGGTTAGGTTAGGTTAGGTTAGGTTAGGTTAGGTTAGGTTAGGTTAGGTTAGGTTAGGTTAGGTTAGGTTAGGTTAGGTTAGGTTAGGTTAGGTTAGGTTAGGTTAGGTTAGGTTAGGTTAGGTTAGGTTAGGTTAGGTTAGGTTAGGTTAGGTTAGGTTAGGTTAGGTTAGGTTAGGTTAGGTTAGGTTAGGTTAGGTTAGGTTAGGTTAGGTTAGGTTAGGTTAGGTTAGGTTAGGTTAGGTTAGGTTAGGTTAGGTTAGGTTAGGTTAGGTTAGGTTAGGTTAGGTTAGGTTAGGTTAGGTTAGGTTAGGTTAGGTTAGGTTAGGTTAGGTTAGGTTAGGTTAGGTTAGGTTAGGTTAGGTTAGGTTAGGTTAGGTTAGGTTAGGTTAGGTTAGGTTAGGTTAGGTTAGGTTAGGTTAGGTTAGGTTAGGTTAGGTTAGGTTAGGTTAGGTTAGGTTAGGTTAGGTTAGGTTAGGTTAGGTTAGGTTAGGTTAGGTTAGGTTAGGTTAGGTTAGGTTAGGTTAGGTTAGGTTAGGTTAGGTTAGGTTAGGTTAGGTTAGGTTAGGTTAGGTTAGGTTAGGTTAGGTTAGGTTAGGTTAGGTTAGGTTAGGTTAGGTTAGGTTAGGTTAGGTTAGGTTAGGTTAGGTTAGGTTAGGTTAGGTTAGGTTAGGTTAGGTTAGGTTAGGTTAGGTTAGGTTAGGTTAGGTTAGGTTAGGTTAGGTTAGGTTAGGTTAGGTTAGGTTAGGTTAGGTTAGGTTAGGTTAGGTTAGGTTAGGTTAGGTTAGGTTAGGTTAGGTTAGGTTAGGTTAGGTTAGGTTAGGTTAGGTTAGGTTAGGTTAGGTTAGGTTAGGTTAGGTTAGGTTAGGTTAGGTTAGGTTAGGTTAGGTTAGGTTAGGTTAGGTTAGGTTAGGTTAGGTTAGGTTAGGTTAGGTTAGGTTAGGTTAGGTTAGGTTAGGTTAGGTTAGGTTAGGTTAGGTTAGGTTAGGTTAGGTTAGGTTAGGTTAGGTTAGGTTAGGTTAGGTTAGGTTAGGTTAGGTTAGGTTAGGTTAGGTTAGGTTAGGTTAGGTTAGGTTAGGTTAGGTTAGGTTAGGTTAGGTTAGGTTAGGTTAGGTTAGGTTAGGTTAGGTTAGGTTAGGTTAGGTTAGGTTAGGTTAGGTTAGGTTAGGTTAGGTTAGGTTAGGTTAGGTTAGGTTAGGTTAGGTTAGGTTAGGTTAGGTTAGGTTAGGTTAGGTTAGGTTAGGTTAGGTTAGGTTAGGTTAGGTTAGGTTAGGTTAGGTTAGGTTAGGTTAGGTTAGGTTAGGTTAGGTTAGGTTAGGTTAGGTTAGGTTAGGTTAGGTTAGGTTAGGTTAGGTTAGGTTAGGTTAGGTTAGGTTAGGTTAGGTTAGGTTAGGTTAGGTTAGGTTAGGTTAGGTTAGGTTAGGTTAGGTTAGGTTAGGTTAGGTTAGGTTAGGTTAGGTTAGGTTAGGTTAGGTTAGGTTAGGTTAGGTTAGGTTAGGTTAGGTTAGGTTAGGTTAGGTTAGGTTAGGTTAGGTTAGGTTAGGTTAGGTTAGGTTAGGTTAGGTTAGGTTAGGTTAGGTTAGGTTAGGTTAGGTTAGGTTAGGTTAGGTTAGGTTAGGTTAGGTTAGGTTAGGTTAGGTTAGGTTAGGTTAGGTTAGGTTAGGTTAGGTTAGGTTAGGTTAGGTTAGGTTAGGTTAGGTTAGGTTAGGTTAGGTTAGGTTAGGTTAGGTTAGGTTAGGTTAGGTTAGGTTAGGTTAGGTTAGGTTAGGTTAGGTTAGGTTAGGTTAGGTTAGGTTAGGTTAGGTTAGGTTAGGTTAGGTTAGGTTAGGTTAGGTTAGGTTAGGTTAGGTTAGGTTAGGTTAGGTTAGGTTAGGTTAGGTTAGGTTAGGTTAGGTTAGGTTAGGTTAGGTTAGGTTAGGTTAGGTTAGGTTAGGTTAGGTTAGGTTAGGTTAGGTTAGGTTAGGTTAGGTTAGGTTAGGTTAGGTTAGGTTAGGTTAGGTTAGGTTAGGTTAGGTTAGGTTAGGTTAGGTTAGGTTAGGTTAGGTTAGGTTAGGTTAGGTTAGGTTAGGTTAGGTTAGGTTAGGTTAGGTTAGGTTAGGTTAGGTTAGGTTAGGTTAGGTTAGGTTAGGTTAGGTTAGGTTAGGTTAGGTTAGGTTAGGTTAGGTTAGGTTAGGTTAGGTTAGGTTAGGTTAGGTTAGGTTAGGTTAGGTTAGGTTAGGTTAGGTTAGGTTAGGTTAGGTTAGGTTAGGTTAGGTTAGGTTAGGTTAGGTTAGGTTAGGTTAGGTTAGGTTAGGTTAGGTTAGGTTAGGTTAGGTTAGGTTAGGTTAGGTTAGGTTAGGTTAGGTTAGGTTAGGTTAGGTTAGGTTAGGTTAGGTTAGGTTAGGTTAGGTTAGGTTAGGTTAGGTTAGGTTAGGTTAGGTTAGGTTAGGTTAGGTTAGGTTAGGTTAGGTTAGGTTAGGTTAGGTTAGGTTAGGTTAGGTTAGGTTAGGTTAGGTTAGGTTAGGTTAGGTTAGGTTAGGTTAGGTTAGGTTAGGTTAGGTTAGGTTAGGTTAGGTTAGGTTAGGTTAGGTTAGGTTAGGTTAGGTTAGGTTAGGTTAGGTTAGGTTAGGTTAGGTTAGGTTAGGTTAGGTTAGGTTAGGTTAGGTTAGGTTAGGTTAGGTTAGGTTAGGTTAGGTTAGGTTAGGTTAGGTTAGGTTAGGTTAGGTTAGGTTAGGTTAGGTTAGGTTAGGTTAGGTTAGGTTAGGTTAGGTTAGGTTAGGTTAGGTTAGGTTAGGTTAGGTTAGGTTAGGTTAGGTTAGGTTAGGTTAGGTTAGGTTAGGTTAGGTTAGGTTAGGTTAGGTTAGGTTAGGTTAGGTTAGGTTAGGTTAGGTTAGGTTAGGTTAGGTTAGGTTAGGTTAGGTTAGGTTAGGTTAGGTTAGGTTAGGTTAGGTTAGGTTAGGTTAGGTTAGGTTAGGTTAGGTTAGGTTAGGTTAGGTTAGGTTAGGTTAGGTTAGGTTAGGTTAGGTTAGGTTAGGTTAGGTTAGGTTAGGTTAGGTTAGGTTAGGTTAGGTTAGGTTAGGTTAGGTTAGGTTAGGTTAGGTTAGGTTAGGTTAGGTTAGGTTAGGTTAGGTTAGGTTAGGTTAGGTTAGGTTAGGTTAGGTTAGGTTAGGTTAGGTTAGGTTAGGTTAGGTTAGGTTAGGTTAGGTTAGGTTAGGTTAGGTTAGGTTAGGTTAGGTTAGGTTAGGTTAGGTTAGGTTAGGTTAGGTTAGGTTAGGTTAGGTTAGGTTAGGTTAGGTTAGGTTAGGTTAGGTTAGGTTAGGTTAGGTTAGGTTAGGTTAGGTTAGGTTAGGTTAGGTTAGGTTAGGTTAGGTTAGGTTAGGTTAGGTTAGGTTAGGTTAGGTTAGGTTAGGTTAGGTTAGGTTAGGTTAGGTTAGGTTAGGTTAGGTTAGGTTAGGTTAGGTTAGGTTAGGTTAGGTTAGGTTAGGTTAGGTTAGGTTAGGTTAGGTTAGGTTAGGTTAGGTTAGGTTAGGTTAGGTTAGGTTAGGTTAGGTTAGGTTAGGTTAGGTTAGGTTAGGTTAGGTTAGGTTAGGTTAGGTTAGGTTAGGTTAGGTTAGGTTAGGTTAGGTTAGGTTAGGTTAGGTTAGGTTAGGTTAGGTTAGGTTAGGTTAGGTTAGGTTAGGTTAGGTTAGGTTAGGTTAGGTTAGGTTAGGTTAGGTTAGGTTAGGTTAGGTTAGGTTAGGTTAGGTTAGGTTAGGTTAGGTTAGGTTAGGTTAGGTTAGGTTAGGTTAGGTTAGGTTAGGTTAGGTTAGGTTAGGTTAGGTTAGGTTAGGTTAGGTTAGGTTAGGTTAGGTTAGGTTAGGTTAGGTTAGGTTAGGTTAGGTTAGGTTAGGTTAGGTTAGGTTAGGTTAGGTTAGGTTAGGTTAGGTTAGGTTAGGTTAGGTTAGGTTAGGTTAGGTTAGGTTAGGTTAGGTTAGGTTAGGTTAGGTTAGGTTAGGTTAGGTTAGGTTAGGTTAGGTTAGGTTAGGTTAGGTTAGGTTAGGTTAGGTTAGGTTAGGTTAGGTTAGGTTAGGTTAGGTTAGGTTAGGTTAGGTTAGGTTAGGTTAGGTTAGGTTAGGTTAGGTTAGGTTAGGTTAGGTTAGGTTAGGTTAGGTTAGGTTAGGTTAGGTTAGGTTAGGTTAGGTTAGGTTAGGTTAGGTTAGGTTAGGTTAGGTTAGGTTAGGTTAGGTTAGGTTAGGTTAGGTTAGGTTAGGTTAGGTTAGGTTAGGTTAGGTTAGGTTAGGTTAGGTTAGGTTAGGTTAGGTTAGGTTAGGTTAGGTTAGGTTAGGTTAGGTTAGGTTAGGTTAGGTTAGGTTAGGTTAGGTTAGGTTAGGTTAGGTTAGGTTAGGTTAGGTTAGGTTAGGTTAGGTTAGGTTAGGTTAGGTTAGGTTAGGTTAGGTTAGGTTAGGTTAGGTTAGGTTAGGTTAGGTTAGGTTAGGTTAGGTTAGGTTAGGTTAGGTTAGGTTAGGTTAGGTTAGGTTAGGTTAGGTTAGGTTAGGTTAGGTTAGGTTAGGTTAGGTTAGGTTAGGTTAGGTTAGGTTAGGTTATGTTAGGTTAGGTTAGGTTAGGTTAGGTTAGGTTAGGTTAGGTTAGGTTAGGTTAGGTTAGGTTAGGTTAGGTTAGGTTAGGTTAGGTTAGGTTAGGTTAGGTTAGGTTAGGTTAGGTTAGGTTAGGTTAGGTTAGGTTAGGTTAGGTTAGGTTAGGTTAGGTTAGGTTAGGTTAGGTTAGGTTAGGTTAGGTTAGGTTAGGTTAGGTTAGGTTAGGTTAGGTTAGGTTAGGTTAGGTTAG